>CM076575.1:1063680849-1064322040 GCA_034641835.2 Pinus albicaulis | reverse complement strand
CTAGCGCTTGTAAAGGCCTTGAAGGATTTCCGTGTGTATATACTGCATTCCCACATTATAGCATACGTTCCTAACGCAGCAGTTAAAGATGTTTTGGTACAGGCAGATCCAGAGGGAAGACGGGGTAAGTGGATCGCTGCGTTGTTAGAATACGATGTGGAGATTAAACCAACCAAGCTGATCAAAGGACAAGGACTCGCCAAGCTCATGGCTGAAACAAATCTGCATGCTCTAGACATAAATTTGATCGCTGCCATGTCCGATGAAGATGAGGAAAGTACGTCAGTCCAGGTATCTGATATTTTTGTTTCTTCTCCTTGGTATGCTGACATTTTATACGTGCTTCAGAATTTGTCTTCACCGCCCGGGATGCCTAGAAATAAGAGTAGAACATTGAATTTAAGAGCTGCTAAATTCTGCATTCTGAATTCTGCCTTATATTGGAAAGATCCTGGAGGTATGTTGTTGAATTGTTTGGTCGAGGAGGAAGCTCAAAAAGTTTTGGAGGACTTTCACAAAGGTTACTGTGGAGGTCATTTGTTTTGGAAGACCACAGCGAATAAGATTTTAAGGGCAGGGTATTATTGGCCTTCTTTGTTTTCTGATGTATTTAAGGCTGTTAAAAATTGTCATGAGTGTCAAATTTTCGAAGGGAAGCAGAAACTACAGCCTTTGCCTCTAAAACCAATTGAAGTTAGTGCACCATTCCAGCAGTGGGGATTGGATTTTATCGGGGAAATCCACCCAGCATCTTCCGGACATCATAGATGGATATTGACAGCTACGGACTACTTCACAAAGTGGATCGAAGCGATTCCCACTCGACAGGCCACGGATGCGGTAATTATCTCTTTTCTTGAAAACAATATTCTGTCACGTTTTGGGTGTCCTAGTAAGATAATCACAGATAATGCAGCGGCCTTCAAGTCTAAGAGAATGGTTGAATTTTGCTATAAGTACAATATCATCTTGGGACATTCGACTGCCTACCATCCGCAATGAAATGGCTTGGTGGAATCTTCAAATAAGTCCTTGGTGAATATCATTAAGAAATTGCTGGAAATCAATAAAAAGGGCTGGCACAAGAAATTAGCGAATGCACTGTGGGCTGATAGGGTAAGTCAGAAAAAGTCTATTGGCATGTCTCCTTTCGAGTTGGTGTACGGGATAGACACGGTTTTTCCTACTTCGCTTGCTGTCCCGGTAGTCAAATTACTTCAGGAGGCTGGTAGTGAGGAAGATCCCATGCAGCAGAGGATTAATTAGATGATTCATTTACAATAAACACGGGAGGAGGTATTTCAAAATACTTTCAAGTTGCAGGAGCGCATCAAGAAGATTTATGACAGGAAGGCAAAGGCAGATAAGTTTCAGCTAGATGAGGTGGTTTTGAAGTGGGATGCTCAGAATGAAGATAAGGGAAAGCACGGAAAATTTGAAAACCTATGGAAGGGTCCTTTTAAGATAGCAGCGTATCGTGGTCAAAACGCCTTTCTTCTCAAAGAAATGAATGGAGATGATTGTCCTGGAGGGCCGATCAATGGTCGGCTGCTAAAGCGATACCACTTCTGAGTATTTTCTGCTGATTTCATCATCATTGTATATATCATTTTACTTCTGTTTTATTGCAAGTATGTACTGATCTCTCATCTTCAGTCTGGGGCCCGGAGCGAAGGCTATAATTCTGGAGATGGAGGTTGGTTGGTTTGAAGTTTGTCAAGTCAGTTTTATCAATCTTTTCAGTTTTAAAGTCATGTCATTTTTGGTCAAATTTCAGTGAGTCTTTAGTCCAAAGTTTTTGTTTTATCAGTTGAAATAATGACTCCATCGCCCAATGGATGAAGGCACTGTCTGACTCCCCCAGAGATCTGCCATTCTTGGCATCTCCATGGAGCCACCATCCCCATTGGAGCCAATGTTAGAGTCGGTCCTTACAGCCCTCCGTCAGTGATCATTTTGTTTTTTGCATATTCATTCTTAGGTGTCTCGCTTGTTCCACTTTGTTGCATTTCGCTAGGAGCATGCCATTGAATGACGAGGGGGTCTGTTGTCTTATGTTTCCTCATGCTTACACCTGCAGGGCTATCTAAAAAATTCCTCAAAAATTACTCAAATTCATCGTCATTTCATTCATGGTCATTAAATGTTAATAAGTGTCCTTAGTCCTAGAGTCTAGGGTTTTCGAGTCATTTGCATACATATCATAAAGCCCGCAGGCCATGAGGTTGGTTCCGCAAATTTTGATTTCATATTTTTTATCATAGGCATTTGAAAACATTTCTAGTCCAAAACTCTGTTTTGGAACTAGAAATTGTTCAATTCTATTTTTGTAATAAATTGTATTCATTTCACCAAGAAGAAATTTCACTGCAAACCTCTGATCTTTTCCTAAGCTAAAGAGCCACATCCCTGCAAGAGACAACAAAATCATCAGTTCAAAACTCAGAAAAGCCAAAAGAGAGATATTGTATTAAAAAGCCAAATGTAAAAATGCAAAAACATTGTAATGTGGGTTATCAAATAGATTTGAAATCAAATCTGATTCTGAAAGATATTTTCCTCATGTATAAAATGGAAAACAAGTTCATTTGCCAAAATCCGCAGCATAGAAGTCGAAATCAAGAGTTTGGAGGCCGAAATCGTGTTTTGGAGAATTTTTGACAGAGTTTGGAGGTCGTGAGACCCACTTGGGCGCATGCGACCCACTTGGCAAATGCAACCCACCTGGGCGTTTTCTCCAGTGTAAATTATAACGCATGCGACCCACTTGGCAAAAGCGACCCACTTGATCGCATGCGACCCACTTGCTAACAGAGTTCAGAAAAATTGCGTTGGGCGCCCAGTTTCGATGTAAATCATCTCCAGCTGCCTTCAAACAGGTTCTAAACTATTGCTCAGTAGATTTTAATGTGTTGGTGGTATCTTGAAGACTTTAAACATTTGAATGGAAGAGTAAAACCCTACATTCATGGCAGATTTGTTCCTCAGGATTTTTAAATATATATGGATGGTTTTATGAGTATTTTCCCACCTTATATCATTGATATATCTACCTTTGCATGTATTGTCAAAGCCCCACTGCCTTTACACTCGTTATACCACCGTTGTCATCATCATTGTTTTACCACTGTCATGGCTTTTGTTTCATGGTGATCATTGTCATGTTGTGTCTCATTGCCCATTGATAAACACGTTCTTATACTCATTGTTCACTGCCCATTGACAAACACAGTCTTATGATTCATTGTTCCCTTTGACAAAGTTTATCCAATATTCTAAAGGCTGCCTGCTACCATTTGTCAAATTTCACTTGCAATTAAAACAGAGACTGTGATTTTATCTCAATCCACCTAAAACAGAGTTGTTATCATTGTTTGTTTCCTTATGGTACTTTGACAGTGGGGGATATCTGTTGGGTGTTGAAACATACATTATAACTCTGTTTTCACTGCATTTATATCAGTATACATATTGCCAATATTTTGTTCAAAGCCATGTCAGAGACAGAGTCAGTGTATGAGCAAGAGTCAGGCAGTGATTCCACGACTGAAGGTAATGTGCCACGGGGGTCTGATAGAGTTGTCAAAGGTGGTAATCATTGCAGAGAGGAGCCTACTTCTTTGGCTCGGTTGCAGGCATGTCCACTAGCAATGGATTGTTTTCGTTATTTGTCATGTTTCCGATTTTGTGAGATGATTGCACAAACCCGGATTCATCGTGAACTAGCTCGTCTGTTTGTTCTACATTTACGAGATGGCCAGGTAAATCTTGCCGGGGTTGATTTCATTTTGTCACCTTTGACTATTGCTCAAGCCACTGGCATACCAAACATGGGCGAGGAATGGAACAAACGTCAGCATTTAGAGAAATTCCACTATGAGCCATACATTAAAACTGGATATATGAGGTACTTGGGCAGAAGTTTTCCATTCAGATTCTTGAGGGATGAGTTTGCACCGCTGATGAAACTCATCATTCAGTATTTTAGTTGTGAGGGCAGATATGCTCGTCTCTTTGCATACCATATTCGTTTGTTGATGCACTTCACAAGGGTACGTATGATGAATATTCCGTACTTCATATATCGCAACATAGAGAGGATGGTGATTTTTGTGAAAAATAAGATGAGCGCAGTGCAGCAGTACAGGAGTATATACCATTATGCTTTGATCAAAATCATAGTGTTGCATCAGTTGGCAGAACAGGGCATCACTTGGGAGGATTTCATTTCTAGAGACTTTTTCAGAGTGCCACAGCCGCCTCCCGAGACAGTTCATGATGCAGGAGAGCCTTCACACCAGCCAGACATGCCTGAGGTTGAGCATATCAGCACTCCTTTGGTTCAGACATATCAGCGAGGCCACAGGGCCTTATTTGCAGCGACACGGCGAGTATTATCTCCACGTGAGGTGGAAAGGGTCTTGCCGACTTCATCAGCAGAGCGAGTATTATCTCCACATGATGTGGAAGGGGTCTCGCCTTCTTCTTCAGCACAGGTACAGGTACAGGACAGGGGCAAGAGGCCCATGCATGATGAGGGCCCATCAGGAGGCCGGGATACAGATTTCACAGTCATTGATGTTGATGCGAGCTCTCCCAGCTCGAAACTGAGGGAAGTCATCCAGGAGCAGAGGGCCGAGAATGACAAGCTGAAAGATCAATTGCAGAAGGCTCAGTGGGTGATTAACTATGTGGAGCAGCGCAACAAACAGCTTGAGGATGAGCTCACATATTATGAGCTGCGTCGAATCCGTGAGGACCAACAGTGGAATCGAAAGAGACCCGGTGACATGACACCAACTGACAGAGATACTGTACTCACACATGTGAACATCCATCTGGAGAAATTGTTGGCGAAGGCCAATCGAGACAAAGACATGCTTCGTCACATGAAAGGCCATTATTGGGCTCGCTTGCATGTATGCAAAGCGAGAATGAAGATCATGAAGAGGAGGTTGCGCGAAGCACTAAAACGACGGAAAAGGCCTAATCCAATTCGGATTTTGGCCGAGGCTTCGTTGACTGGGCAAGACACATGATGGAGGACCTCCGCTCCGAATTTGGGCAAATTCGGAGAAAATTTTGTCATTTTCAAATTTTTGGGTCAAAAAACAGGTTTTTCAGTTAAGTGGGTCTCGCACTCATATGCTCACTTTTTTTTGGGACACTTGCTGGAGGAAATTTTTGCATTTTTGGATTTTTCATGGTTAGTTATGCATCCTCAGACATTACCTAAGCATTTCATCAAAATCTGGATGGTCAAAGAGCTCAAAAACACCATGAAAACCACCTTGCTGCCACCTTTTACACCAGCAGGAAGTACTTCTGGGAGAAAGAAGTTTTGGAGGGTCAAATGAGCTCCAAATTGGGAAATTCCACTTGGGTTGGATAGTCAACATCCAGGGATTTCCAACGAGCTATCATGAGCTCAATTTGGATGTCGGGAAGTACCTCAAATTTAGGCTGGAAAAAATGCGACCCACTCGGCTCAAATGCGACCCACTTAAATTTTTGCTGAATTTTCAACTGCCAGCTCAGATTTTCGCCTAGTATGGACCAGTTTTGCTTGTGGATGGAATTTTTGGGTTTTTATGATGTAAATATATATTGGGCATGTAACTTTGGCTTATTTTTATCTCTTCTAGAAGATTCACTCACAAAAAGGGTAAAAATCATGTAATGGATCAGTTTCCACTCTTTTAGAGGCAAGTTGTTAGCTACCTAGATTGTAGTTCCATGAATAGAATTGGTTGAAACTGATCCCTGAAGAGGGAATTCGACCCCTAGAGGTGGGGAAAGGTGTTAGAGTGATCTATATATTGTAATTTCTGAGACATTCTACAGGTTGGACTCTTGGGAGACTTTTGATATCATTGTACATATTTTTTCATATTTTGGCTAAGGAAAGATCAGAGGTTTTGCGGCACTTGTTGGGATCCTTGTGGTGTTCTGTTCTTGATGGTGTTTCCTCTTTGTTTACTGTAAGTTTCTTCATGTTTAAATGTATGCCGTCCTTTCATATGCTTCTGAACTAAATTGAATGAGTAGATGAGGTTGAATCCATTGTTTACAGTGCTCTGCCTTTGAATTCAGTTAGTTCTATATGTTTTCGACTGTTTGGAGAGGATCCAAGTTCTTCTTTGCCCTCTTCAGCTCCTCGTCGGTCTGATCTGTCCATATATTCAATCAAAATCATCAAGACATTCACCTACCTCGCCCCAACTCGAAATCTGCAAAGGTCTGACCTTATCCCCGGACCCAAAATCTGTTTTCCCATTTCTCCAGCGAAAACCCAAAAACCCAAAAATCAAACATACCTATCTCTTTACTAGCCTAAAATCAGTTCTTATTGTAAGTCATATCGCATCCTATTGCTCATTTTCTCGAGATTGACGCAGAGAGCCCTCTCCTGTCCTCGTAGGGCTAGCTACGAGGCTTAGCGTGGTTTGATGTAGCCTTGAGTTTTACTTCATTTCAGCCTGAGGTAGATTTGAGTGCTAACAGACATCATAGTGATGGGGAGGATTGACAGGATCTCGTGGCTGCTGAGAACCTTGAGGTGCAGAATTCTGCTGCTGTGGATCCGGAGAGGGAGCGTATTTTTGCTGAATAGCCAACAAATACTCATTGAATGTATAACCACTAGGAATGGAAGTAGAAGCCATAGGTGCAGTACATGTAGGATGAATTTCCACAGTGTGAGGCTATGATCCATTCATAGTGGGCCTAACTGGTATTGTGGGGTTGATAAAGATAGACCTGGGAACAACAGAAGATGCAGACGATGAAGTTGTACTAACAACCGGTGCAGATGAAGCCACACAAATAGTGGGTCAGACCAGGATAGATGAAACAATGGCCGATGAGCTAGGTGTTGAAGGCGACATTCCTAATTTAGGAAAGACCGAACTCCTTGGAGGATTCGATGTACTAGACGGTGCTATGGACGCAACACCAGAAATGATCCGACCCAAAGTACGATAACCAAGTGGAAGATACACCGAATGAGGGGAAGGTTGACTGGAGACATATGGGAACTCTTCTAGGAAAAGCTGATATTCCCCTGTAGAAACATGCAGCTCTTCACTACCAACAGGACTGGAAGAATCCATATCTGACGAGGTTGTAAGATCGTCGAAAAGACGACGAGGGCTAGGGGGTAAAGTAGCAACTAAAAATGGTGATCCCGAAGGAAGAGGAGGGAATTTTTCCTCGCTCCCAAAACCAAACCAAGCACCCTAAGGTGGCCAATTGAACTCAACTGAACCTTCAGGAGGAGACCAGGTAGCAAGAGGCAAGATAGTCGGGAGGATAGGTTGCGAAAACTCAACAGACCTAGTGGACTGAGGGGTTTCGAAAGAAACGTGAGGAAAAGAACTACCACTAGGAGACAGTGAAGAAGACGATGAAACTGGTGGTTCTGCCACTGTGACAATATTTCAACACATGAAGGAAAACGAGATAGCCTATCAAGGCTTCAAGATAAAAATCTAAGGAACTAAAAAAACAAGCCAAGTAGAAAACTTTTAATGGGCATGTGATTGTGGGTAATTAATTTTATGACATTGAAACAAAACTTTGCTTTTTCATGTTTTAAGAGTCGAGAAATAGAGAAAATATGACTCTAGTCACTTTCAATATTACTCGAGCGTGAAAGGGCAAGTGCTCGATGATCTCTTCAATTTTTAAGGAGTCATGAAAAGATCGAAATGAATACTCAGGTAATCTAAGCAAGAGGGTGTACCAAGTTTCCGTAAACTGCCATATACACCTTGGTGATCTAAGGAAAGAGAAATGACCAAGGACTTAATGTACGTGTAGGTAGTCTCCCCGAATGTTGTGTTCGGTGTATCACGATTACAGGGCGGCAGACTCAGCTTCCTATGGATAAAGGATTTGAACCTATGAGGGTATCCCTTTATATATGCGACGGTATGGGGAGCACAAGTCTGTACTAGTGCTGTTTAAAGCCAGGTGGCGAGCGACAACTACTAGGTTTAACGACACTGGAACGCGTCACTAGCCTAGACCTCTAAATTTTTTTGCGTCAGGTTCCAATGCTTCCTTAGATTGATTGAATTTATTTTAAGGTTGATCTTGAATTAATGTTTGAGTTTCAAGGCCCTACCAAATTTGATCTTGAATTTCCTAAATGCACAGTACATGCAAAAGAACACCATTTTTAGTTTGATGAATGCTAACTAAGAGAAGGATAGAGATCCTTAACAAAGTAGAAAACAATGAAATCATACGAAGAAGTTCACTAATGCATCCAATACAACCAAATGAAAAATGAAAAACTCTTTCCTAGTTCATTAAGCGCTAGTTATGCAAAATAACTTTTCATTTTCGATGCAAACGAAAGAATGCAATTTTTTGTTTTTTTTTTAAATGGATGAAGCACATGGTGGACTATTAAATTAAAAAGAAAAGCGAACACTAGTTTTGAGCACTACGCATGTAGATATCTAAAATTAATAATTCAAAAGCAATACAGACATAAAAACACACTCAAACCAATGATGCACTCTTTCAAACAAACATAAAGATTTCAAAATGACCCAAACGAGCATTGTGATCTATGCTCGAAGTGACGAGATGCAGAGTCAAATGGAAACCGAAGTGATCATTCAACAAACCGAAGACACCAAGGATCAATAAAGACTAACACAATTGATTAGGGAATCGAACTGAAGAAAATCAACAAGACTCGAACTTCAAACTGAAGGCTCAGTGAGAAAAATACACCTAGAAACCCTAGGGCTATGAACTTCACCGATGAGAGAATGGAAAAACAGCTAAGAAGAGAAAGCCTACAACAATAAAAAAAGTTCCAAAATACCAATTGCAAATCAAAGAAACAACCCAGAGTCAAGTACAATTTACCAAAAACTCAGAAAGAAGGTCAAACCAAATCCTACAGGATTCAGTGCAACTGTCAGGCGGTAATCCGTGCCAAAGAGGGATTTGCACTACTGTAACAAAAGAAACAAGTACCAATTGGCGCGACTGTTCAAAGAAAAAATGTGCCAAGCCGAAAAACTATGGGAAAAGGAGAAACTAGTGAGCAAAGGTCAATCTTGAAACTCTAGAGCTGAATAGGAGGATTCCAAATAGTCAAGCAAGCCAAACAAGACAGAAAAGCTATCAAACGACCAAAGTCGACTTGACAAGGAAAATTCCCAATGAGCAACGAGACGACAAAATAACACATGTCCCCAGTGGAGTCGCCAACTTATTGTGTAGGTAAATCCTCTCTGCGGACAAAGACGATCCCTCTGGCCCTAGGGTGGGTCTAGCAACAAGGTAACAAGCTAATGTGTAGGTTCCTAGTTAACAAATGAAATAGGTTGGGATAGATTGTCCTACCTATAGTCCAACGCGATTGTTGTAGCTGTAGTAGTGGCAGCCTCTTGATCTCTATCTCGAAAGGTTGCAGTCCTTCAGCAATGGTACTCGGATGCCTGCACAAAGATCAAAGGACAAAAGCAGAATACAAGACAATAATTGCATTCATAACTAGCTAATTAGTCAAGGAAGATTAAACATATTGCGTAAAATAAACGATATCAACACAAGAGGGGAACCAGCCATTAGTCATGTATATATAAATAGAAAGAAAGAGATTACAACCAGAGCCTTGAAGTTGCAACCTCCTTTAGCGGGTTCATTCGAAGCGCATCTCGAAGGTTTGTCGGGGAATTGGGACGAGGCGAGGACACAAGCCTAGGCTCTCTCTCGAAAAAGGTCTCTTTCTATGCTCTATCTCACCAACAAAATGTTCAAAAATTCCTCTTCATCTATTCAGCTGTTCAGCTAGTGTATCAATGAGAGATAGGTTTATTTATAGAGGGAGAGGAGGAGGTTGGGATCCCTACAATGGTGGAAGGGAGGCCTTATCCTTTGGGAGGTTTCCCCAAAATTTGGAAACAAGAGGCCAAAGGAGGGTGTTCATGGTTATTCAATCGAACCACCCAAGCTGACTTGCTCACGAGGTTGTTAGCATGGAAAATTCACCTATATATTTAAAAAACATTCCAAAAATAGCTTGGCGCGGGTAGCTCACTGGGACAGAGCGCTAATGGGTGCAGGGCTCAGTGTTAATTTTCCTCATTTGCGCAAGGCCATAACGGTCTGCCAGCGCCAACCAAAAACCATGTGTTTTTGTTGATCTGCTCTGGAAATTGTCAACAGAGAAAGTGTTGTCCTCAAGGCAAGGGATGCAATGATGCTTGTTGCAAGGCATGAAACTTCATATAAGTCACAAAAATGGTCCTCCAATGTGCGGGACATGGATTGCAGGGACGGTGACAAAATGTTGTGTAACAAAGTTGGATGTCAAGTTTGATTTGTCTGTGTTTAATGGAGAATGTAATGTAGAAAAGCTAGATAACTGGATTAGACCAGTTGAAGTATATTTCCTCATACAATGAATCAAATAAGATGCGGCCAAGATCCAGTTAGCATCCCTTCGATTGGGTGGCACTGCTCTCGTATGGTGGGAAGAAAAGACGCAGAAAGGTGGTAATAGTAATCGTAAACTTCTTTCATCTTGGTCTAAGTTTGTTTATGCTTTAAGAGGATAGTTTTAGCCATTGGGCTATAGGCAGAAGGCCATGATGGAATGGCAACATTTGAAACAAAACAAAGGTCAAAATTTCAAAATTTTGTATAAGAGTTTAGGAAACAAGCATTAGCATTGAATGTTCCATTAGAATCTCACGAAACCGTTTGATGAAATACATTGGCTCATTGCATGGTTATTTATGTCATTCATTATTATTATTTGAACCTAAAACTATTAATGAAGTTGGTATGAAGGTTTTACATCTTGAAAGTAAGGGAAAGAATGATCAATATTACCGCCCAAAGAGGACAACAACAACTAAGACAAAGGAAGCAAAGCCCTCTTGTACTCATTGTGAGAAAGAAGGGCATGATGAGCAACATTGCTGGAAACCGCATCCAAAATTAAGGCCAAAGGGGGATGACATGAAGGAGAAAGAAAAGATGGTTGCAACCATGCAACAAGACCAAGAATCTGAATGAGAGGATGAGAAGAAGATCACAGTTGCAACATTTGCAAGTGCTGGACCAATTGACCTTGGATCTGACTCAGGTGATGAGATGAAGATTACATCTCTTGGGATTGCAGAATATGGACCTATTAACTTGGGGTTCTGATTCAGACGATGAGACAAATATTTCAACAGACATTGTGCCAAAGGCGAGAAGGGCACCAAAGAATACATGGCTCCAAGAACTGGAAGAGATCAAGCAAAGAATGCTAAACTAAAGAGACTCATACAAAAAGACGAGGAAGAGAAACAAAGGTTACAAGACCAATTACAAGCCAAGGAGGAGGCCCTGGAAAAGTGTCGGTGATAAAAGCTTGAGGTAAAAAGTGATTATTTAATTTCATGTTCTCTTTATGATGATGATTTTGTTGCTTTTGAAAAACATACTACAGGAATTGGATCAAAATTGATGAAGAAAATGGGGTATCAAGGAAAGGGCCTCGACATTAATGGCTAGAGTATTGTAAATCCCATCAAAGTGGAGGAATTGCCTCATATTATAGGACTTGGTTATGTCAGAAAGGAGGTTGGAGAATGCTCCAAGACAACAAGTGATCAATTAATGACGAATTATGGGAGCACATCACAAAATTCCAGTGACAGTGAGAATTCCATAGGAAGTTTTCCTCACTAGGGACTCATCAGGAACAAGCATTCAAAAAAGGTTCAAAAATTTTGGAGGAGGAAGAATCATTCCAGTCACTGCAACACGGAAAAACTTCAGAAGGCCACATGTCAGGTACTCCATGATCAAATAGAACCAATGAGGGAATGACCAACCAATGAAGAAATCCAGCTGCGAGAAGAGAACCCGTTCATCTGGTTGGGTAAACAATGGGTAGAATTTTTAAGTAATTTAATATGGCCACATTTTTCCAATTATATGTTGCAAAATGAATGTAAAGGTGATGGCGTGTTCTCCATCACTTATGAAAGAAACATGATGATGTTTTATGACCTATTTTTGTTGATAGTTGGGATATTGATTTCTATTATGATTCTAATGTAAACTTGCACAAAGAGTGTGTTATAAACCCTTGGAAAGCATGGAGTTGATTGGCTCATATTTGGTATTGTAAAGGAACATGTATTTTTCAAATATGTACTACATGTTTGTAGGGGATGCAGGTGTTAGTTCATCACTTATGGTTTCAAAGAACAAAGGTGAAGGAAAAGAAAGTGTGGCCTGTCAAGGGACTTGTTGTGAAAAATAGGGAGTATAGAAGATTGCAGATTGTATTCATGATTTTGGAGGACCAAAAGATCCTCAATGGGGAGGAATGATCTAGGTAGCTCCAGAGAGGCTCATAAATCAAAGAGGGCTCAGGAAAGACTCAAAAATCAATTTTTTTGGATTATAGTGAAACCAAATTCAAATTGAAGAGCTTGTTGCAAGATTTCCAATGACAGAAATGACACCTCAATCCAACATCGTATGTAAAAGTTATGGCCATTCAAATTTTTGGTCAACTAGACCCACTGACTAAATTTGGCAGAGATCCAACTAAATTTGGTGGAGCAACTAAATTTGATGGCCACTAATGAAGTGACAAATTGGAACTTTATGACAACAATTTCTGACTGTTAGAAATGGAAAAATGTTTTCCTACTTAAAATGGCCGGCACCCCTCAAAATCCACCGACGAGTTTTCTCCATTTTATTATAAAAATAAAAAATCAAATTAAATTTGGGATGGCGGGTGGCCAAACCCCTCCAACCCCAGGTTGTGTACATATTATATATAATGGGGGCAGGCTTCTGCCACCCATTGGGCCACAACCCAACCACTAACGACACCATATTACAATGGGTCCAACAGGGATCAAACATGCCTGACTACTTAGGGAGGCCCATAATTCCACATATATTAAAATAAAACAAATGTTGAGTGGGGGAGGCCCACGGGTTTGACCCCGAGACCTCCTCTAACCAATCTTTTTTTATACAATCTGCCAGTGGAGATGACAAGTGGGCTAGCCTTGGTTAGTCTGTGTAGGAATTTTTTTATAAACCCTTAATTCTACCATTTTACCAACGACTGGACAGATGAGAGCGGAACCCTAAGCAAGCATGGGAAACGAGGCATGGAACCTTAACGCAGGGAATCATGAGTAATATTTAATATTCCCTTGGAGATAAATTTTCACAGTATCAAAATTATTCCAAATTTATACTCAAATGAATCAAAACATTGCTAGGAGTTTGGTGGTGCAAACAATTTTTTTATATGAGCAGTGAATTTTCCAGAGACATAATGTTGAGGGAAGAACCATGAAGGTGGAAACCTTGACACAAGAATTTTCGTGGAATCTAAAAGATTCCCTGGAGGCACGAAAATGACAGTTCCAAAACCATACTAATTTTATACAAATTTACTTAGTTTTCACAAGGAATGTGATGGTATGATCAGTTTATTCATATGAGCAACAAAATTTCATTCAACTCGCGGGAAGGAACCTTTGAGATTCCTAGGGTTCTAGATTTTGACCATAACAGAAAGGGGTCGAGGTTACATTCATTTTTCGCGATTTTTCGTCACAAATTCAATGGTGCAGTCCATTTCTTCAACAAATTTGTGCATTTTCACGCCATTCCAAAAAGTGCAGTATAAGGCCCTTTTGTATTTTGTATGCATTTTGATTTCCACCAAATATTAATGAAAGAGGACTCCCCACATTGAGTAGTGTGTGGAGACGTAACCCACACTAGATGAACTCTCTTATCAACTTATATTTGCCTTTGTTTTCTAATGGTTGATTTTGAATCCTGCTTCTTTTATGTGTATGCATCATATGGTTACATGCTCTTTTAAATGCAATTATGTATGCATCGTTGAAGTGAAAATATCCATATCACTCATCAAGTCTCACAAGAGGCCTTCAAGGTGCGCTTGTGCGCTCAAATGAGTAGGAGAGAACTCAAGGGTGTGTTCCAAAGAGACGAAGGAGTGAGGCTTCATGCCTTCAAGATGCGCTCATGCACTCAAAGAGAATAAGAGGGTGCAAGGGCACATTCCAAAGAGATGAAGGAGTGAGGATTTAGACCTTTAGGCCTTCAAGGTGCGCTCATGTGCTCATGAGAACAAGTAGGGAGAAAAGGTGCATACCGAAGAGACAAAGGAGAAAAACTTAGGCCTTCAGGATGCACTCATGTGCTCAAAGAGGGTGCAGTTTTTCACGCTGAAGGAGTGTGCTCAAGATTCAGGGTTCATGATTGCGCTATGCACTCAAAGGGAAGGATGAATCTTTGTGCTACATGATTGAGCCATGCGCTCTAAGGCTTTGTGATTCGTGAGTGCGCCATTCACTCTATGAGAATAATGAAGCTTCATGCTTCATGAGTGTGTCATGCACTCAAGGGGGACACATTTCTTAATGTCAAAGGAGTGCACTCATAGTCCCGAAGTGCACTTGTTTTTCTAAAGTACACTCGGGTTCTTAGAGTGTGCTTTTTAAGGAAAGACGATCCTTTTTTTATCCAGAGTGCACTTTTTTAGAGGAGAGAAGGTACTTATTCTTCTGAAGTGCACTTTTTCATTGAGTGTTTTAAGTGTGCTTCATTTTTTTGAAGTGTTATTAGGCTTGGAAGGGCATAATTATCTCTAAAGTGGCTACTTGTTCATCTGGAATGTGCTTTTCACTAAGGGAGGCAACAAAAGGCTAGATGACTTATCCTTAGGAAGTACTAATGAATTGCGAGAGGGAGGAGACCTTAGAAAAGAATTAATGCACAAGTATTGGAGGAAAGATACATCAATTAGGTTCATTAATAAGTTGCTCTTATTACCTAGTAACGAGATTAATGCCTTTAGAACTTGCGTTGGGCTGAAGGACCAAGAAGATATCTCATAATGGCTAAGTGTGGGACCAACAGAGTAGGAGAAATAAATGAATCCTAACACGACTCAAACATAGGTGACACACATAAATTCCATCAATATAATCCAATTGAATGCACAATACTTATGAAAAATAGTCACACCTTAAAACAACAATGAAACAACACCTATTTCTAAGTGCGACATGATAAACAACACATTACAACACTTAGAAACCAAGCTACGATAACTGTCGCGAATATGACCAAAATGGTTGCTAAGCTATAAGATTGTGTCTAGTGCATATTTCAATGATATGTAATACCATATAATGCAAAAGAGTGAACCATAGTTAACTTTGGTGATTTTCAAAGGTGTGACACATGAAAAAGTGAAAAGACAACAGAGAAACCTGTGACAGGAGGAAAACATGAAGACAATACTTGCAAAATGCGAACGACCTTAAAAGTGACACATGCCAGAGCGAATATAACATGAAAATGACACTTATTAAAGTAAAATAAAGTCAAAGTGACAACCGCAAATGTAAAACCAACACTTGTGAAAGCGAAAATATGAAAAATACAACAGTTGAGAAAACTCACGAAAATAGAAGTACAAATGCAACAAAGTGAGGGGAACTGTCAATAAAAGTGTGTACTAATTAGTGACATGAGTTGAACATCACACATGAACTATCTTGATGGACAATGCTATGCTTTTCCAAGATTGCATAAATGAAGTGTGTTCATGAGCCCATCAGAGACTGAGCATGTGTGTGCAAGTGACTTAATAGTTTGAAATGAGGAAGAAGACTTAAAGAATTTGAAAAATATCAAATGACCATGGAGTAACCATAGAGACATAGATCATAAGATCCTTAATAGGCTCCAAAATTCAAGTGTGAGAAATTTTTTGAAGGGTGTTGATTGTAGCGACAACATAACCTTAACTGCACAGTTTATCATACCTAGTGTTTGTTCCTTGCTTTGAATACTGATGATGCCTTTATGAGGAAAAAGTAAGCCAAATTTTATTTTATGCATCTAATGTAATTCAATTTTTCAAATAGTAGGCCAAACATACAAAGGCAGCTTTAAAGTGACTCTCTTACATGTAATTTCAATTAACATTTCTAATTGTATATGTACATTATAGACCTTTGAATTTCATATTGCAACGTTGTCAATGGAAGGTTTATGACTTTAGAAGAATAGTAGAGCTCTCAGGCAGGGGAGGAGAGTGCTGGTGCAAATATATGCATTTATTATGAAGTAAAATAAACCAAAAAATATAGATGTGATAACCATTTTTCATACTCTACTAATCTATATGAATAGGAAGAATAACGACATATTTCCCTCATCCCTTCTTACAAACGAGGAGGTTCTCCTCGTCAGATACCACTTTTATAAAATCAATGATGTTGGAGATGCGCCTTCACATTCTGTTATGTTATTTGAAAACAATTGTTCTCATTCAAGTTTGAGTCTGGGTATGTTCGCCGTCCTTAACGACTGTACTTGACCTTAGATTTTTCAATTTCAAATGTTTGATCATTTAGTTTGTTCCACACAAGCTATGCCATTGATATTATATCATCAATATATTCAGCGTTTTTTTCTTTCTGAAAAAAAAATAAGGGTTATTCCAACTTAAATAAATATAACGTGAAGGGTTATAATAATTTGATTTGCGATTAACATTTCATATGAACATATATACTCTCGAACAATAAGGTGTTTCTTGAAAGACAAGGAATCTGTTTAACTAATTTATCAACATTGCCATGCTCTTGTTAATGTGTTTGTGTAATTTTCATAGGTTTCTTTTGGTGTACCAACTGTCCAAAAAAGTGATAAAAGGCTCTGCATTTGACATTGATCATGACTTGTCGGCAATGTTAATGATGCTTAGCTCGGTTTCCATGGTGCTATTGTTGTATTGTTGTTTCAACTGCTAGAGTCCTCACATATCAACTTAAAAAGCACCAATTGTTATGCAAAATCATTGAATAAAAATGTTGCCTCCATTGTTAGGCACTCGACACTTTGCTTCCACCATTGTCATGACAATGCCCATTCCCTGCACAAAGCCCCATATCCAAATATAAAAGTGGATTGTTGTATTACAATTAATATGTAAATTAATTACATATTATAATCATAAATTAACAATCATCTGATAATTTCAAATTAACAATTGTATGAATTGCTAACAGCAATAATGATGGTGACTAATATATTTTGATATTATTATACATATTATATTCTGATAGGAATATGATACTAGGAATGGGTTCAATGAAGTATTGAATTTTTAGAATTGATGGATTTGTTATATGAAGGGTTTTCAAAAAATTATTGACATATAAATCACAATAAAATTGAAAATAATAAAACATAATAAAATATGTTAGTATGTAATATAGTGCTTGCATGCTTTCTTTAATTGTTTATTTTACAATTTTTTTTTCTTAAATTTGTTATGATTCTGAATAAGATATGAGATCTCATTTATTTCTTTTTCTTCAGATTCTGTTACATTGCAGTAGTTTCAATAGAGTTTATACTGTGTAGGCAACACCCTTAAATTTTAGTAGTTTCTTAGTTTATTCATTTAAATTATATAGATGAATAAGACTTAAGTATTATGCAATCTAAATAGATTGAATATTTTTTATTCTATTTTGTGAGATTAATTTAATATGATACTAATCCCTACATATTCTATAATGATTTGTAAAATTAAATTAATTGGCATGATCCTGTAAGCCTTGAATCACCTACAAATTATACATACAATAAAATTATTTATTTATTTAACAAAATTTGTTAGGTCTCTATAATACTAGTGTAGCCCCCTTATTGTTATTGTTGTTCCCCATAGAAGCTCACTATTTTTATTGTTGTGCCCTTGCATTATTATTGTTATGTAGACTATGATTATATTTTGACCCCTTTGACTCCTATATATACCAAGGAGGTCTGGTTATTTGTATCATCCAAGAATTGTTCATTTATGTGATGTGAAAGGGGTTTCCCCATAAAAGAGATTAATTTCAAGTCATTGATCTATATTTTCTTCTATTTTGTGATCTGGTTTCATAACATTTGGTATCAACACTTTTGATTCTAGGGTTTCACTGCTTCAAACATGACATCTTGAACTTTTTTCTATAAAGTTTTTTATACAAAGCTTCATAAGCTGAAATTTCGACTATGCAAAGAAATATTATTGGTGAACTTAGTGTAGAAATTTCAGATATGGTTTTGCTACATTTTCTGAGATATGGTCAGAAGAAATTATGGTTTTTGTATTCTCTATAATTTAGTCTAAAAAATATGGCCTAAGGAAAATTGTCATAACTTTCTCTACAAGAATCAGATTTGAATTTTATAAAAACATATTGAAATCATATAGATTTTGGTTTGTTGTGTATCACTTCCAGCTCTGAAGGTTCAAACAGTGACACGTGACATTCCGTAAAAATTTGCTCTACTGAAATAGTCCATAATCAGGTTATAGTGGGAGATTGAACATAACTTAATCTTGAAGAATCCAATCTTAATATGACTTGTGACATTGGAAATAAGATTAAAAGAGCTACCACAAGAAGGAATTTTAAACCTTGGAGAGCTGAAATTATAGAGATACAATAGTTTCAAGATAGATCTCCTAAAAGAAAGAAAAATAGTGTGTATTTTTTAAAATTTTTGCATAAATTTTGTTTTCAAAATTATTTTGAAGTAATTAAAAGGGAATAGTGAAGCATATATATCATTTGTTGATTCCATAATGCCTCGAAATGAAAGAATGGATACACCTAGTAAGTAGTCATAAATCTTTATTATGACTCATGAAGAAGAGGAAGAAATGTAACTTGATATATAAAAATTACGAGACCAAGTGCAACGAATTTCTCTCTCGCAAAAAGTAAAAAAAAAATGAATTGAAAACCATGATAAATGTTAAGATAAATGGTATAAAAAGGGAAATGAGATTTTTGAATTATTGTTTAAAAGGATACATGGAAGCAATGATGAATGTCAAGATAGAAGGTTTGAAGGAAGGTTTGACAAAGTTGCTAGAATAAAGGCATCCTAGCGGTGACAAGGTAATCCATAAAAATCATGATGAGGAAAAAAATAATATTAATTATGATTTTAGAGACTCCAAGGTTCGGTTTAAGACCTGTTGAGATTAAACAAGAAAATTTCAGCACCCACACCTAGTTGCATTAACCACCCAAACTAAGGTGTGGCCCACAATGCTATTTTTTGGGTGCATGTCTATTTTAGTTATCCCTTAATTAAGATGGACAATAAACTCTAATCTATTCTCAATGTAAACTTGAAATAGTTAATTGAGAGTGATAAAATTAGTTAGCTAGTGAATTTCAAGTTAGAGGTAGTTGGTGAGGCATGCAGAGTAATTCTAGTTGTAACAGAGTTCAAAGTGTAGTGGTGCATTAGTTAATGCAGGTTGTAATCAGTTTAAGTCAGTTAAGTGAGTTAAAATCAGTTGTGCTAGTTGTAATTGAAGATACACTAGTGAGAGATCAAGTGAATTAAATATTAATAAATTCATAATCAGTGATCTCACATGCAACTGAGGATTTAGAGGCCCAGTTGAGTTCTAGGTGAAAGGGGAGTTGACTATCAATTGTCGGATTATTGGGTTGCACACTGCACCAAATCACCCATTGGAGTTCCCATGATACTTGCGTAGTCAAGGAAGGAAATAATTCCTATCTTTTAGGGATTTCATTCATTAGGGATTACACAAGCAAGCCAGGCTGTCTATAGGTTGAGAATTGGGTATTTTTTGGCCAGTTTTGTTCATGACATTGTGAGACAATTAGCTGATTATTGGAGGGCTCTTGTGAGAAGAGTTTTGTATGTAATTGTTTCATGATCCATGATGAATATACAATAAACGATAGTGGGGTTTTTAGCTATAAGCTTTCCCCGAGAAATTATATGTGTTGTGTGTGATTTGATTCTTCTTCATGTTCGTGTGATTAGCGATTGTGTTTTTAATTATGCAAAAAAAATTGTAGAAGAAATTAAATATTTAAATTTAGTACATTGTTAGATCAGGTGAATCCAAGATATACGTGCATGTTTTATAATTTCTACATGGTATTGGAGCACATGAAATTGCAGAAGTGAAGCAGGAGTTGAGTTTGTGACTGGATAGAATTCGAATTTGCAGAAATAGTTTCTTAGTGCTACAACTGATTCAAGATCGAAATGGATTTCAATGGCTTGAGGTTGGAGTATGCAATCGAGGGAAACTCAAAATATATTCTTGGAAGGATAGGATGGACGCAGTACTCGAAGACAATGGCTTGAAGGAATTCATTGACAATGATGTTCCTAAACCCGTCGTGGCAGGTGTTGAAAATCTTGATGCATGGCAAAAGAAAGTGTCAAAGGTGAGGAGGATCGTGTTGGAGGGAGTACGAGACCACATTGTCTCAAGCCTCCATGGGAAAGCCACACTATATGCCATGTGGAAGGCTTTGAAGGATCTATTCCAAAGCAGCAATGAACATAGGAAATTGGTGTTCAAAGATAAACTCAGGATATCAAGATGGAAAAGGGCGACACCATTCCAAAATATCTAACAAAGTTTGTCCAATGTCAGGATGAACTGGGGAGCATTGGAATAAAATTCACCGATGATTTGGTGAGCTTGGCTCTCCTAGGACTTACCAAGGGTTGGCACAGCTATCAAGAATCTATCAATGGAAAGGAAACATTTCTAGATTGGGAACAAATATGGTCAGATTTGGTGTAGGAGGAGTTCAGACGGAACACCAGAGATAGATATTCATATAAGAATGAGGATGAAGAGGATTGTGCTTTGGATGCCAAGGCAAGGAAAGGGAATAGGAAGAAATTCCATTCTAAATCTGAGTCCAAGAATGGCAAGAAGCAGTACATGTCCAAGGTGAAGTGTTTCTATCAGTGTCCGAGTGTGAATGAATATTCAAACCATTTCCCACATTAATTATCAATCTGGGTGCGTTTTTTATTGCAAGGCTAGCGTGCAAAATATGTGCATATATAATAGCACAATTCTGGTATCAAACATGGATTCGATAATTTAAACAAAGCAAAAATCACTGTAACAGCAAATAAAGAGATGGCAATAATAAATCGTAAATCTTACAATGCATTCACAGCAATACGAGTATCATCAATTACGTCTGTTGTCACAACATTTGTAAATTATACAAAACAGGAAATAGAAATAAAAATACACAGGAAATACGCAGCACCTAATCGGAGAGTGGGCCCAACTCTCTGATCAGGGCTGTGATATGCTCGCAAACCACGGAAGCAACACGAAATTAAACTTGCATTAACTTGATAAAATAATTTTCTGTTACACAAATCAATTCCTTGCCTAGCCAACCCTCTATGCTTTATCCCCCATGCGTTATATCCCCTCTCTCTGATTTGTGTCCTTTTAAATATACAAAAAAACAAAGGGAAATAGAATGATTACAAAATATCAATAAGCAAGATGAGATCTAAAATATCTTTCCATCATGATTCAGCTGGCACAAGTCGAATCTGACAATTACAATTGGGGCAATTTGGAAAACGACAACAACATAAAATCTACAAAGTTTTCCTTCGAAGAACCTTGCGTTTCTCTCAATCAAGACCGAATTTGGAAAAATACTCATTGGAAAACCATTTTGGTCTTTTCTGCACAAAACCCATGTCTCGTATTTTCAGGATTCTTCTCCGTTTGCCCAAAACGTTCAACGCAAAACTGTCCCTTGTTATCCCAACAAATTTCTGAGTTGGAATATTTAATTATCAGTTGAAGATCAAATCTGTAATCTAGAAGAGATCTTGGAGGTTAAAATAGTGAGTGATGTTATAACGAATTCATTAATAAACCATCATTAGAAAAATCATGCATAATAATCATTAATTTATTAAAATAAAGGAGAGCAAGTATTACTTATCCAAAAGAGCATAAATAATTATGAAATGGAATTATATAATAAATTATGATAAATAATGTGATAAAATAACATTAGAAATGGATGAAATGGATGTTAAGAAGTGATAATAATAATACAGATTAGTGACCCAACAGTTTTCATTGTCGCAAGCATGGGCATTTTGCTACTAACTGTCCACAAAAGAAGAAGAACAAGAAGGCTGGAGGATCTACAGCTGGTGAGGCCCTTTCCTCGAATTTTGAGCTTGAATTTTCATTGATCACATGCATGGTTTCTAGTGCATTGGGATATGTGTGGTATTTGGATAGTGGTGCTTCCTTTCACATGACAGGAGATAAGGAACTTTTCAGTGACTTGGAGGAGAAGGATCTCCAAATGCATCTTGAAATGGGTGATGATGAGCGGTACAGTGCTACCGGGATTGGTACCATTACCTTCCAGAGGCAGTCAGGTAAACCCTTTCAATTAAAATATGTAATGCATGTACCTGGTCTGAAGAAAAATTTAGTCTCAGTCTAAATGTTGGAGGATAGAGGCTATGATGTTGTTTTTTAGTGAAGGAAAAGCTTTCCTACGACATAAAACAATAGGACAAGCCCAGAGGATAGGGATTCGAGTTAATAATATCTACAAGCTGGAAGTAGATGGATGTGCAGAAATGATGGGCAAGGTAGATCAAGTGTTGAGTTGGGATGAGGGCGAATTATGGCACAGGAGATTGGGCCATATTCACAATGGAGCCTTGAAAGTCATGCAACATATTTATACTGGTCTTCATAGGGGTACACTTATGCAGTCAGACACATGTAAGGGATGTACTATGAGAAAGTATGTAAAGGCCACATTTCATGAGAAGGAGAACCAAGTTTCGGGGATCCTTGAGAGAGTTCACACAGACGTGTGTGGTCCTTTCTCTGTTGCTTCACCAACAAAACATAAGTACTATGTAATATTTATTGATGAATTTTCTCGTAAGTGTTGGATTTTCTTCATGTAGAAGAAAGACCAGACATTCTCTAAGTTCTATGAGTTTAAGGCACTGGTGGAGAAAGAGTCAGGGAAGCAAGTGAAGAGTCTTAGGAGTGATCATGGTGGAGAATACATCTCTAACGAATTCAAGAAATTCTGCAGAAAAGAAGGAATTCAAATAGAACTCATAGCACCTCATAACCCACAGCAGAATGGGGTTGTGGAGAGAAAGAACAAAACTATTATGGGTGCAACACGACCGATGTTGCATGATCAAGGCCTATCGATGCATCTGTGGGTGAAAGCATGCAACACAACAATACATGTGCAGAACCATTGTCCTCATAGGATACTTGGCATGAGTACACATGAAGAGGCTTTCACTGGTAAGAAACCTGATGTTTCACACTTTAAGATTTTTGGCTCATCTTTTTATGTGCATGTGACCAAGGACGCAGGAAGAAGCTGGAATAGACAGCTGAGATCAGAATTTTTGTGGGGTACACTGAAACAACCCATAATTTTTGTGTGTATTTTCCAAACAACAAAATGACTGCTATGCGATGGGATATAAAATTTGATGAGGAGAAAGCCATGTGGTTGTCCCTTGAGAGGGAGATGGACTTGCATGCAAAGGAGGAATTGTTCGTTCCTAAGGATGATTCTTAAGATGTGGATCAGCCACATGAGGAGGTTCATGGAGTGGAGGAAAACACTCATGCAGAGAAATTCATCAAAAATGGCAGAAGGCACACCACGAAATTTGATAGATTGAGAATTGATGCTGCAGAGAATGTAGAAGCCCCTACTTCACAACACAGACAAAGACAATCTCCTAACCGATTTAATGGATACATGGCTCTTATGAGAAAATGTATTCTAACTGAACCATATTCCTTTCAGGAAGCAGTGCAACAAACAACTTGGGTTGATGCAATGTTGGATGAGTATGACTCCATTGTCAAGAACAGTGCATGGGAGGTAGTCCCAAGACCGGTCGACAAATCAGTGGTTGGATTGAGATGGATCTACCAGGTAAAAAAAGCTGTTGATGGGAGTGTGGAGAAATACAAGGCCCGATTTGTGACCCAGGGATTCTCATAGATCGAGGGGATAGATTATGATGATACTTTTGCACCTTTTGCAAGGTACTCTTCCATAAGATCCATCCTTGCACTCTCATCTCAGATGGGCTGGCGCATTCATCAGATGGATGTGAAAACTGCATTTCTCAATGGGATCCATTAGGGGAATTTTGAGCTCTAAAATGGGCCTCCTAAGGAAAATGTACAATCAAAATTCACTTTATGAGAACCAATCACATTTTAGGGGATGACATCATCCCTAATGGTTGAGGTGGCATTGCTTGAGTTAAATGTACTTACTTGTCACATTCTCAATGGTGGATAAAAACTCATGGTTAACCATGGTAGTGCTCTAAGTACTTTTAAAGTCAAAGTAAAGTACTCATAATAAATGTCATTTCACACTTTTTGAATAAAAATATATTATTGTCATTTCCTATTTCTTGAAAGAAACAATGCATATCCCTATACATTTATTATATTATATTATATTATTTTTGTATAGTATATTAATTACATGTTATTATACAATTTAAATAATATAAATTTTAATTAATAGCATATAATATAATTAAGAATTTATAAATTTATATTTATATTTTATTTTAAGTTATTTAAGTACAAAGGACAAATGCATTAGTTATTCAATGATAATGAATTTTTCTTGAAAAACTCATTCTTATTTATAGTCACATCAATACAATTTTTTTATTAATTTTATTTTGGTACAATTTTTGAATTGAATTTAACTATGGTTACATGGATTGTGGTGCAAAAAGTGAATTGAAAATTCATAAATATTATTTTATTGGTTTAGCTATTATTTTATTATTTCCTTAGGAGGCCCATTTTAGACCTCAAAATTCCCCTAATGATTGAGGAAGAGATGTACATAGAGCAGCCTAAAGGTTTCAAAATATTCAACAATGAGTCGCATGTGTGCCGACTAAAAATATCATTGTATGGGCTGAAGCAAGCACCCCGTGCTTGGTACACTCAGATAGACAGCTATTTCACCGGACCGGGATTCACCAAAAGTGAAGCAAATGCAAACCTGTACCAGATTGTGGTTGAGGGTAAGATATTGATCATTTTTCTTTATGTTGATGATCTATTTTTGATGGTTGATGAGCAGCTGATACACTCATGCAAGGAGGACCTTCCAAGGGAGTTCGAAATGAAGGACATGGGAATCCTTCATTATTTCCTTGGATTGGAAATATGGCAGCGGGATGGTAAAATTTTTGTGTCTCAAAGAAAGTATGCAAAGGATATACTGGGTAAGTTTAACATGGAGAGCTACAAACCCATGGATTCTCCTCTTCCAGGAAATTGGAGGAAAGAGGATGATACTTCTGGAGAGGTAGTGGATGCTACTGTCTATAGGTAGTTAGTTGGTTCACTGATGTATTTTGTGAACACGAGACCGGAAATTTGCTACGCAGTTAACATAATGAGTCAAGCTATGGTTAAGCCTACCAAACTCTTTTGCAAGGCAGGGAAGCATGTCTTGAGATACTTGAGGGGCACATCAGAGCATGGTCTATGGTATAGACGGACAAAGGGAGTGAATCTTCAAGGCTTCACGGATGAAGATTGGGTGGGAAATCCATTAGACAGGAAGAGCACATTAGGAGGGATCTTTAGCATAATATTGACAACAGTTTCCTGGTACAACACAAAACAACGATCTGTGGTACTCAATTCAGCGGAAGCAGAATACATGGCAGCAAGTCAAGCTACATGTGAGGCTATATGGATGAGAAATATCTTGGTTAGTTTGTTTGGTTCTTAGATGGATCCGAAAATGATTCATTGTGATAATCAGAGTTGCATTAAACTCTCGATTAATCCTGTGTTTCATGATAGGTCCAAGCATATAGATATCTGGGTACCATCATCTCAGAGGTTGTGTGTAGAGAAGGATAATGCTTCTTCAGTATATTCCCACGGAAGATCATGATGCAGATATTCTGACGAAGGTGCTCACCAAGAGAAAATTCGAATACCATAGAGATAGGATCGGGGTGAAGGATAATCCCTTTCTTGTTGAGAGGGAGTGTTGAGATTCAACAATAAAATTTCAGTACACACACCTAGTTGCATTAAGCACCCAAACTAGGGTGGGGCCCACAATGTTATTTTTTGGGTGCATTTCTATTTTAGTTATCCCTTAATTAAGATGGAAAAAAATATGTAATCTATTCTCAAATTAAACTCAAAATAGTTAACTGAGAGTGATAAAATTAGTTAGCTAGTGGATTTTGAGTTAGAAGTAGTTGGTGAGGCATGCAAAGTAATTCTAGTTGTAACAAAGTTTGAAGTGCACTGATGCATTAGTTAATGCATGTTGTAATAATTTTAACTCAGTTATTCTGGTTGTAACTGAAGATACACTAGTGAGAGATCAAGTGAGTTAAATATTGATTAATTCACAATCAATGATCTCACATGCAACTAAGGATTTACTATTATTAGCTGCATGCATGTCAAATCCAGTGAAGACCCAGTTGAGTTATGGGTGAAAAGGAAGTTGACTATCGGTTGTAGGATTATTGGGTTGCACACATGCAACCAAACACCCATTGGAGTGCGCATGATACTTTCACAATCAAGGAAGGCAAGAATTCCTATCTTTTAGGGATTGTGCAAGCAAGGCAGGCTGTCTAGAGGCTGAGAATTGGCTATGTGTTGGCCAATTTTTTTCATGACAGTGTGAGACAATTAGCTACGTACTAGAGGGATCTTGTGAGAAGAGTTTTGTATGTAATTATTTCATGATCCATGCTGAATATACAATAGAAGATAGTGGGGTTTTTAGCTGTAATATTTCCCTGGGAAATTATCTGTGTTGTGTGTGATTTGATTCTTCTTCATGTTCATGTGATTAGCGATTGTGTTTTTAATTCCACAAAAAAAATTGTAGAAGCGATTCAATATTTAACTTTAGTACATTTTTAGATCGAGTGAATCCAAGATATACATGCATGTTGTATAATTTCTACAAGACCCACCACATTCCAATGATTAATATGAGGAATTTGATGGCAAGGATCATGTAACATGGATACTACAAATGGAGCAATATTTTGATCTACATGGTGTGAAACACACACAAAATGTACGCATTGCATATTTATATTTAGAGCCTAATCAATTTGTATAATATAGATGGATTTTCTCTTATAAACCACTTGTCATTTGGTAAATTTTTATGGAGGAAATGATAACACATTATGAGGATACAAAGAGCAACGTCTTCTTTAGCCAATTGATAAATCTCAAACAAAAGGGTTCAATGGAAGAGCACATTAAGGACTTCCAAAAATTAAACATCAGGGTAACTGATATCGCAAAGGAGCATAGGATTGATGTCTTCATAGGGACTTTTAAGGATAACATCCAATATGAGGTTTTCCTTTTGGAACTTTATTCATTGGAGAAGGAATTTAAGGTGGCAAGAAAAGTTGAAAGCAAAATTATGGCAACAAGGAAGTCTACCACTCATAATTATAAAGACGAAAGTGTTGCTGCTCCTAGCCTTCCACAACCTACAAGGTTGACACCACAATAATTGGAGGAAAACATATCAAAAGGGCTTCTCTACAATTGTGATAGAAAATACACTAAATTTCATAAGTGTACTGAGAAGAAATTATTTTAAATACATTGTGAAGAGGAGGAATTAAAAGGAACAAGAAAGATCAAAATATGAGGATATACACCAGGAACCAACCCTAGAGAAAGAAGAAATTAATCTGACCATATATTTTAATGCATTGGGAGGAATTACTACTCATAAAAATCTCAATATAGAAGGATATATCAAGAAGAAAAGGGTAATAGTGATGATTGATTCAGGTAATACACATAATTTTATTCATTATAAGATAACAAAGGAGTTGAATTTCTTTCTATATCCAACACCAGAGTATCGAGTGATGGTTTCAAATGGAGAAACTATAAATTGCTCTAGAAAGTGCCATAATATAAATCTAACCATTGGGGAATATGTATTGAGTATTCCAATTCATTCCATTCTGATGGGTGGCATTGATGTTGTACTAGGAGTCCAATGGTTACAATCTTTGGGGATGATAACTTTTAATTTTCAAGATTTTTTTTGAAAATTTTTATGGAAAGGAAAGGAAATTCAATTAAGAGGTATCACAGGGAAATCAAGGTAGATAATGGAATGAAAAATATTTTGAATAAAGAACAATGGGCCATAATTGCACAATTATGCTCACTAGAGGTTCAAAAATCGAAATCATCTATTTCTCCAGATCTCCAAAAAGTCTTGGAAATTCATTCCAAGGTATTTGAGACTCCCAAAGGCCTCCCACCTATTTGTGATTATGATAAGGATATTCAATTTATTTCATAAAGAGTTCCTCCAAACATCAGGCCTTATAGATATCCCTATGCATAAAAGAGTGAAATTGAACGTATGGTTGCAAAAACGCTGGAGGCTAGTATAATTGAACCTAAGAAAAGTTCTTTCTCTGCTCCAGTAGTAGTGTTTCACAAGAATGATGGATCATGGCATATGTGTCCAGATTATAAAGATCTCAACAAGATCAATATTAAAGATAAATTTCCCAGTCCCGTCATTGATGAATTGCTAGATGAATTACATGGAGCAATTTACTTCACCAAGCTAGATATTCATTCAGGATATCATCAAATTAGAATGAATATTGAAGACATTCTGAAAGAAAAATTCGGAACTCATGAGGGTCATTATGAATTTTAGGTCACACCTTTTGGCCTTACTAATGCACTTTCCACATTTCAAGGTTTGATGAATTCCATTTTCAAACCGTTCCTTAGAAAACTCGTGTTAGTATTTTTTGATGATATACTAATCTATAACAAGTCTTGGAAGGATCATGTTCAACATGTTGAGAAGGTACTCAAACTATTGGAGGAGAAACAATTATATGAAAAAACCTCCAAATGTTTCTTTGGAGTACAAGAGGTGGAATATTTTGGTCATTGTATCTCATGAGGGTGTTAAGGTAGACCCTAACAAAATTAAAACCATAAAGGAATGGAGAATCCCCACAACCTTGAAGCATCTTCGAGGATTTCTCATGTTGATAGGGTATTATTGCAAATTTGTTAAGGATTATTGGAGAATACGAACACCTCTAACAACATTATTGAAAAAATATGCATTTTATTGGACTCCAGATGCAACTAAGGCCTTTGAACGTCTTAAAGGGGCAATGTTCCAAGCACCGGTCTTAGCTGCACTATACTTCACAAAAACCTTTATTGTGGAATGTGATGCCTCAAGAAATGGATTTGGTGTTGTTTTAATGCAATAAGGAAGACCCATTTCTTATGAAAGTCATCTAATCAAGGGAAAGTATTTACACAAACAAATTTATAAGAAGTAAATGTCGGCAATATTACATGCACTAAAGTAATGGCGACCTTACCTAATGGTAAGACACTTCAAGGTAAAAACAAATCATGATAGTCTTAAATACTTTTTGGAAAAAATATTTTCTTCAGAAGAGAAACAAAAATGGGTCACAAAGATGTTGGGTTATGACTTTGAAATCATCTACAAAAAGGGAAGAAAAATGCTGCTGCAGAGGCACTTTCAAGAAAGGATGACGATGTGGAAGCATTTCGCTATGCCATTTCTATTATCCAACCTGATTGGATAATAGAAGCAAGGGAGGAATGAAAGAATGACGAAGAGGTGTGGAAAATCATTCAAAACTTGTAGCAAGATCCCAGTACATCTGATACATTTATCTCGAAAAATGATTCATTATGGTACAAATATCACTTATATCTATGCAAGAATTCCCAAATCGAACAAAAGATTCTTTTTGAATTGCACACCTCCCCCTTAGGAGGGCACTCAGTATTTTAAAATTTTTCCCACATGGTCAAGAAGGATTTTTTTTGGGATGGCCTTAAATAAGATATTCAGAATTTTGTGGCAAAATGTTTGGTTTTCCAACAAAGTAAAGTTGATACAATTAAGACCACGACTCTATTACAACCTTTAGTCATTCCAAGTCAGTGTAGGGAGGAGGTCTCGATGGATTTTATCTTAGGTTTACCCAAGTCTGAATGAAAGACTCTCATCATTGTGGTAGTTTATAGACTTAACAAGTTTGCACACTTTTGTGCATTATATCATCTTTTTAAAGCTAGTATAGTTGCTACTGCATTTATGGAAACAATTCAAAAGCTAAATGGAAACCCAAAGATTATTGTAAGTGACAAAGATCCCATTTTCATTGGAAATTTTTGGATGGAATTATTTTCTTGTCTTGGTACTCAATTAGCTCATAGCTCATCTTATTGTCCTCAATTTGATGGGAAAATTTAGATAGTGAACAAAAAAATGAGTATCTATTTTTTCCCACATTATTATTATGAAATTGAGTGCCCAACAAACTAGTTCATGTGCATAAAATTAAATCAAATCAATGGGATATGGGTATCTATTTTTCCCACATTTTATTGATTAAATTTATTTACCAAAAAATATATTCATATACAAAAAATTGAATCAAATTTTCCTTTCCATTTGCACTAAATATAGATACCACTATGTAATAGAAACATTTTAGGAATCAAACCAATTCATATACATAAAATTGAATCAAATTTTCCTTGCCACTAGAACTAAATATCAATAACACTATACAATAGAAATATAAACTCAGCCTCATGAAATTTCAAGCAAATATCAAGGTCAAGAAGATACAATGGAACTCGCTTCCTAAAATCTCACGCAAAACTGTAGAACAAGAATAGAATCTTGAATGTGGAACTCGCTTCTTGAAATCCCACACAAAACTGTAGAACACGAATAGAATCTTGAATGCCATTACAGTCTAAGGAAAATTTTATTATCATCTTGAAAATTTTGATGATAAACAATACAAAAAGAGATAAACACATTTATTCCATATCCAAATCTAGATAAGAATAAAAAAATGGCTCTATTTGATTCTGCTTGATATGAAAACTCCATTGCAATGATTTATATGATTCTGGTTTGACCATGCTTAAACCATGAACCCAAGGGATTTATATTAAACCTAAGGATTACAATTATAAACCCTATGAATAATATTATACCCTAAGAATATGAACCCTTATATTAATAACCCCAAAGGATTGATATTATAAATCCAAGGGATTAATAATAAAAACCCAAGGGAATAATATTAAACCGATGGGATAAATATTATAAAATCAAGGTATATAAACTCTAAGATATATATTATAAACTCTAAAATAAATATGGTTAATCATAGTTGACCATGATTATAAACCCAAGGGATTTATATTAAACCCTAGGATTAATATTATAAACCCTATGAATAATATTATACCCTAGATATATGAACCCTTAGATTAATAAACCCAAGGGATTAATATTATAAACCCCAAGGTATTATAAACCCAAGACAATAATATTAAACATAAGGGATTAATATTATAAACCCAAGGTATATAAACCCTAAGATAAATATTATAAACCCTAAAATAAGCATGGTTGATTATGTTTGACAAGGTTCATTTTAATATTGAGAATATATTTGTCAAATGCGATGTTGGACCATGCGTTTACCATGATTGATTTTCATATCAAGGTTACCATGGTCAACCATGCTTATTTTAGCATTTATAATATTTTATCTTAGGGTTTATATGTAGTGGGTTTGTAATATTAATCCCTTGGGTTTAATATTTAATTCCCTTGGGTTTAATAGTATTAATCCCTTGGGTTTATGATATTAGCATGTTGGGTTTATTAATCTAAGGGTTCATATTCCTAGGGTATAATATTATTCATAGGGCTTATAATATTAATCCTTGGGTTTAATATAAATCCCTTGTGTTTATAATCATGGTCAACCATGGTCCAACGTCACATTGTGTCAAAGATTTTATTAATATGAAAATAAACCATGCTTGAACGTCGCATTGTGACAAAGAATGTCTCAATATGAAAATCAGTCATTCTCAACCATGCTCAACCATGCTCAACCATATTCCAACTCGCAATGTGACAAATATCGTCTCAATATGAAAATGGAACATGTTCAACCATGTTTATTTTAAGGTTTATAATATTTATCTTAGGGTTTATATACCTTGAGTTTATAATAGTAATCCCTTGCATTTAATATTATTGCCTTTAGTTTATAATAACTTGGGGTTTTAGAAGTAATCTAAGGGTTTACGATATCATTTTCTTGTGTTTATTAATATAAGGGTTCATATTCATATAGTATAATATTATTCATAGGGTTTATAATATTAATCTTACAGTTTAAAAAAAATCCCATGGGTTTATAATCTTGGTCAACCATTGTCCAATCTCACATTGTGACAAAGATTGTCTCAATATGAAAATCAACCATTGTCAACAATGGTCCAATATCGCATTGTGACAAAGATTGTCTCAAAATAAATATCGACCATGGTCCAATGTCACTATTGGGTGTGTGTTATATTCTTTCCATGACTAGCCTTATGCACGAAGTGGTGGGTAAGAGGGGGTGTGGGGGGGGGGGAGGGGAAGCCCCCTATTCATTTCATTGGGCGTAGAAGAGGGGGGGGGGGGGGGGCGAGGAGGCGCAACAACCCCCCTACACGGTGTCTAGGGCAACGCCTTAGGATATATTTTTTTGGAACCTATATTAGGTGTGAAAACCTACCTATGGTTTTGTGCATGGGTTTTGCACATGGTTTTGGGCATGATGGTTTTCTGTCCATAGTATTTTGTAATTCAGGTCAAGGAAACTATGATTATGTTCTAATCTAGGGTTAATGGATTGGGGTTTATGAATGCTTTGACATGTATATATGTATTGTAACATTGAATGGAATACAATGAAAAATCAATCTGGTAGTCTCGGTTTTGGGATCCAGGGGAAAATATCTGTGTATATGTGTTTCATGTTTATGTTCTCGCCATTTTTTTCTTCTGTTTGTTAAGAATTTATTTGCAGGTAATTTATGTACAAGGTTGAAACCTACAGTCACATGATGACAAATATTATCTCAATTGTGGTTGCAATGCTGAGGAAGCTATTCAAAAGGTTTTGGATTATATTATTGAGGATTTTTTAAAAATCTTTCAAATGAATATGTAGAGTGCTTGTGTGGTAAACCCATCTTCGTTTTAGACCATATCGGGTTTTGAGGTAGCATTTTGTTTACTAGAAGATTCTCAAATTGGCTTGCAATCTAGCATTGAAAGAGGCCACAACCTACATGTATCCAATATTTGATGTTTATTTTTTCTTGATGATGATGAAGAATAAGGGAAAGGGCCATCATTTAGATACAATTTTGAGGTGGTTACATTGGACTACAAACTTAACTTGGAACCACCTCATTTCATGATGAGATTCTAGGATTCTCAAGCAATCCCACAAGGAGCACTTGTCCCCAAGCAATCATATGTTACCCACCATTATGACAGGCACCAAAAATGTTTATTGAATAATGATAATCATAAATTCCTAATGATTACATGGAATTTGAGATTGTAAACGTAATATTGTTTCAAGTCATCCACGGGTGGTAAGATATGGAGTCATAACAACAATCGATGGAATTTATTATCATAGGAAATTAAGCACATTTATTTTCCATTGAAGTTCAAATATATGTTAGATTTTTTACGAAAGTGTATTGTGCTAATATGAGCTAGTATTTATATTGTCTCCTCCCTACATAATATTTTTTTTTATGCATGAAAGGAACAATTCACATCTAAGTATATATGTGTGCTTTCTTTTCCTAAATAGGGGATTATTCAGTCCATAACTGAACACAAATTGTTATCCAAAAAATGTAACATTGAAATATATACTTGTACAAAAATACCATATTGTAGTGAATTATTTATACAAAAGACAATATTGTAATATAGGAAGACAAAATTGTAGAGAAACATTTATTGTACAAACAGGCAATACTGTAGTCAATTATGTATTTGTACAAAAAAAAATACTGCAGCGAATTTTCTATTTTTACATGAAATAAAATTGTTGTTTAATCAACATATTGTGTTTCTAGTCATGATGGGTTTAAATCTCTGCTGAAATGTATATAATCTCATAACACTTTCTTTGAAAAAAAATATCAAACCCTTAAATTTATCCCATTTTTACTTCAATAACAATTAAGATCCTATTATTTATTTAGCTCGTTATGCTTATTTATTTCTTTGCCTCATCATTAAAACTTTGAAGCACAAAGTGCCCAGAATTGCAGAACTTGCATTTGTTGCTGCACATTGTAACAAGGAATATTGATTTTTTATGGAAGGTGTATTGTGCTGCTCAATTGAGTAGTAATATTACATTTCAAGTTAATGAAATTATTTAGGAAACAACAGGGTAATATATATATATATATATATATATATATATATATATATATATATATATATATATATATATATATATATATATATATATATTATTGATTTACAAGCTAAACAAAAATTTCGGTATGAAACATTTTGGCTTTCTTTACTAAAATTATTCTCATTATAAATTTCATACTTAGTATACATTCTATACGTTGCATGTATGGTAATCAAGTATTTCATATGTTGTTGTATCTATTGGTGAATTCTATGTGCATGCATACAAAAAATACATGTTGAAAGACCTTGAGGGTGACGAGAACAACGAACATATTAATATGCAGTTATTACTTGACCTTAGATTCAAGATTTTAGAATTGGGTGAAATCATGAAGTTGGGAAACACTTTCTGGTGGATGGCCAAAATTTGGGTGAAATTTTTAATTTCTCGTTCGAGAAAATACTCAACTTAGTTTCTCGACTGAGAGTTTTTAGAACTCTCGTCTGAGAGATTTTTAATGTTTTTCCCGAGAGTTAGATTGGGCTTGACTGGAGTTAAAATACTCTCAGATGAGAGTTAAGGATTTTCTCGGTCGAGAGTTATTGACATAAACTCTCAGGTAAACTCTCGGACGGGGATTCTAAACTCGACATGAGGTTTTTTTTTTTTTTTTAACTCTGTCAGGGAGTTTTATTCTTATAAAAAAACCCCAAAATCTGTCTCCCTGAACCTGATACACCAGCACGAATTATTATTTGTTTTCTCGTGCACTAGGCTATCGTTTTCAGGAAGGGAGGAAGTTTGTCATTTTATTTGGAGCATTCCGTACCGTGGCTCGTAGATTCTTCTAGCTTTGGTAAGTCTCTTTCTATAGCACGTAGATAATCCACGATGGTTAGAATCCAATTTTGTGGGGAAAAATTGTGAGATAGGGTTGTGTATGCAGTACAGGCTACATACGTAAGCCGAAAATTACAATAGAGGTTTGACTAATTTGCAGCTTCCTGGAACTGCTTCTATGTATGCAACTGCTCCACCTAACAACAATCACCCCGTGTTACCCCACCGACAATGATCCTCAATCTAACTGAATGCATTGCTCACATCGTTTGTAGCCAAAACAAAATGTTGCTCACGGTCCACATAAAACCCACATGTGGAACCAAACTAAATCTATTCATAACTATAAAAAACGAATTTAAAGATGAAATGTAAACCCTGTTATGAATTTCATACTAGAATAGTATAGGGCCAAAGGAACCCCACAAGAGGAGAGAAGGTGAAATGTTCAGCATGAGGCTATTTTTTTACCCATGGAAGACTTCAGTAGAACATAAGAAGTTGGAGTACGTATATATTAATCTCTTGTTTGCAACTGTGGTCAAACTTTGGATGATATCCATGGTAATATATTACAAAATAAAAATAGTTCCTTCACGACAAGCTTGAAAGTTGTCATACAAAGGACAGATAACCATAATTTTTTCCTAAGTTATAATTTATTCCCCGAGCTCCTTTACAGAAAGTTATGTCGGGGAAAAATATTTAGTCAATCATCCTGCCCAACAGTATCAAGGGTCAAATTATCCCCAAAATTTCCTTATTTTCTTTACCTACAATATAGAAATTTTCTATAGAAGCCATTATTTCATTAATTTCTTTACAAAAAATATGTGAATTTCTCATTAAAATTGAATTATTTTATTTTAGGCACGATATCCACATTTCTCATGTTATCGACAATTTGAAGGGTGTAGGGTAATTTTCTTTACAAGACAGGGAACTATAGGTTCCGTTTCTTTTTATTTCTTGCTCTCCGCTTTTTTTTTCGGTTGAGCCCAGGGGGCATTTTTATTTGCAAAATATAGTGTCGTGTTTTCGCAGAGCAGTTTGTCTAGGTTTCTTTTAGAATGCACTTGTTCCAGGGCCTTGAACCTGGGTCTATTTCAACAAATTTGATTGAATGATGCAGATTTTATTACTATCAATGTTTCCACTAAGTTAATTTCCCAATCGCTAATTCAATCAGAGGTTAGGTTAATGAATGTACACGGATATCTGAGGAACCCTGGGGGTTGCTGACTGCTATATTTTATGGCAATGGGTTTATAAAGAAAAATTGCATATTTGAGCGAAATTGTAGATTTGAGGATTTTTTTTAGCATGGGAAGCCATGCCAACTGTAGGATTTAACCAACTAATTTCAAAACTAGCTAATTATATTTCTAATTTAATTTGCATGAAGTCATAAGGATTAATACCCTAACGCCTTAATGGTTTATCAAAACCTAATGCCAGGAAGCTAGTAGTATAACTTGATTTAAATATTTTGGATGGTCTTGCATAAGGCTGCTAATTTTTCCATAAACCAACAATGAAAAAAAACTAAAAAGTATCGAAAAACAAATTATTCAATTCTTTGTGAGATTAGCTAGTTCTGATTTACAGTATCAACAATGTCAACACCGTATTAAATTAGAAATGTCAACATTGTATTAATGGAAATTGTGAAATTATCTAGTTCTGATTTACACTATCAACACTACATCCTAAACACAATTTAGAGTCAAAGATATGCACCAGTTTCTTCACTCCAAGATCACCCTGCTATTTAAGCCTGAGGAAGTTACGTTCATTGTGATTCCTGATTCATGTTCTCAATGATCTACATTATTTTGACCAATCCTGGAAACACCACATCATGGTTTTACCTCCCTCCAAAGCATTCATTCTTGCCTTCCTACCAAAAGGGGCCTTATTGAATTTTCCTGCCTCAACCAGTGTCAAGACATTGCACTCTACTCTCGTCCACACTGGTTATTATTGAAAATTCATCCAAGTTTCTCACTATGGAAAGGAAATTTAATTGATCAACAATCCCATTCACCAGGGTATACTATTACCACCCAAAGAGCCCTACTAAGACAAGTCAAGAATTAGAAACTACTTAAAAATGTTCATATCGCAAGATAGCACTTGGATCTCAGCCTTCTATAGTGCTTGTCTAGAATGTGGTATAGGAACCTCATATAATTTCTCTTCAACTATTGTTGCTTCATCTTAACTAACAATCTCTTCAATAAACACATTCTCACTGAAGAATTTCCCCCAAGTCTAGTCATATTTTTGCAACCCATATTCCACTATCTCTTCTCTTCATTATTGGGTTGTTTTTTAATGTTCTTAGCCATTTTTGTAAGGCTATTCAACCAGTAGTAATTCATGTTCACATATATATCTTTGTTAATATGCTACAACAGTCCAATGTGTTATAGATATATGACATTGTGCCTACCTTTACATGTGATATATTTCTGAATCAGGGAAACTAGTCCCTTCCATTGATTTTTTAGCCAAGTTCCTAGTATCCCAGTGGTCCAATTTGGTTTTTGCTTAGACTTGTTTAAGAATGGTTCCCATGTTTTTTCTTATATTTTCTTATTCTTAAACCACTTTTCTGTCTATTGAGCTAGACCTATAACTTGTGAAATTGTATATTTAGAAATATGTATGGTCAAATTACTAACATTATCACTCTCCACATCAAAGATATGGGAAAAGGCCCTATTCACCTCAACATTGTATCCATGAAATTTAGTGAGAAAACTCAACTATCCTGCACCTTGAAGGACAGTTAAACTTTTAGAGTGTAGCTTTGTTGCTTCAAATTTTGAAAGCTTTATTCTCACTTCTATTTATAAACTCTGTATAAACCTTATGAAGAATTTTCAACTGTTAAATTTTGAGTTCTAAAAGAGTTACCTCACTATGTTTCAAAAACCGGAGAGAAAAAAAGAGAAATTGGTACGAAAATGTTTTACACATATAAATAAATTTGAAATCGCAAGTTGATTTGGTTTGAGTTATAGATCAAAAATTTGTAGAAGCTAAAATTTTTTACTAAGAACCAATTTCATCAATTTGTTTTTTGTGGACATTCTTTTAAAAGACGTTTTCTTCCTGGAAATTCTAAGTGGTGACATACCTGAAATGTGCGTTGTTTCATTCACAATGATCTTCTTCTTTTTTTACTAATAAACGATATCCATGTTTTTCCCTTTCCACATACGAAAAAACCAACCTGGTAACTAGCTCTAGCTCTAGTTTCAAGAAAAACAAAGAGGAATTCAATGGGTTTGGATGGAAATTACGTATACGCAACAATGGAAACATAAGTCAAAATATGGGGGTGGTAGATTATAAGTCAAAACAAGGATTTTCGAACTTTGAAAACATATTATAACTTTGAGAGTAAGGTGTGACTTTGTAGAGTTCAAATGGGCTTTCAATAAAGTCATTTCATGAGTGCAATGGAGGAAGTGCTATGAAATATCCAAAGTGTTGAATAGAGTAATGATAGGTTGTATAGAATCAGTGTTTAGTGAAGTAGTCAAGGTATATGTAATGATAGGATAGTAAACTAGTGGGTATTGATAAATTCAATAGGTAGGATAACATAGGTTTATTTGCAATAGTAGTAAGTTAGGTTTTGATAATAGCATAAGTAATAAAAAAATAAATTTAACTTATTGCAAAGGAAAATAGGAGAGGTTTTAATTGGGATTGTAAATCAAATTTGGAAATTTTGAGGTTAATAACTAAAATTTTAGGATACAGGAAATAGATATAAAAAAGTATTAACATTAACTTTCTATATGAGATTGCTAACAAAATTCCAGATATTGAAAAATTATTACCATACTTTTTATACCATATAAATAATATTGTTGTTGGCTTCAAAATGTTGGAGCTATAGTACCTGTTATCCATTGGTTGATGACATGACTGTAGATTGATAATTTGTTTTCTAATTTGTTTATGAGGGGTAGAAATTTGATTTGATACTATAGCAACAATGGCATCAGACGAGCCCTACAGAGACCCCTCCATGAGATGAGGATTATCAGGTACATTGGTTGTTTAGTTATGTCATGTTTTCAAGTAGGTTATATTTATTGTTCATTGTGAAAAATTGATTAATGTGAAATTTTTTTGTCCTACACAGGTGGACACACTCATATAACTCGTGTGCCCAGACCTGAAATCGAACAAGAGGAGCCCCATAGACTTGTTCCCATTCGTCCCCAATTTCATAGAGCCCATTCTGAGGGGTATATTATACATGGTATAGATACACATTAGATCAATTTCTAGTTAAAATGTTCAAGTTTACGTTATATTCAATGTTGAACAGATGAATTAATTTTTTTCAAATTACATGTGTTTAATGTGAAAACATTATGCTCCATAGGTGCAAATGTAGGAGTTGGGTTTGGCCCTATTGCTGGTGACGGGTAAAGGAGAAGAATGTCTTAGCTTGTGGCATCCATCCCACACTTGGATACTTCTCGTTCAGGTAAAATCTAAAGGAAAATTTATTGTTTGATGTATGTATAATGTGAAATTTATTGTGTGTCTCATGTACTTGTGTTATAAAACAATTTAATGTTTTGTACAGTGGCTAGTAGATACGTTCATTCCTCAGAAGGGAACAATCCTAGTATGAGCGAAGAGGATGAGATAGTTTTTCCACGAGGTATTTTCAAATGACCAGACAAGTTTTTTAAATACAAATTTTCCTTATAAATTATTTAATTTTTAATATGTGCAATAATTTAGTATGTTATAGGTGGTGGTCGTCGCCCTCCTAGGGGGAGAGGTCGTAGGGTTCATGAGTTTGCTCGAAATCTGAGCTATGATACCCTTTACACCCATCTCGATGATATTCCTGCGCAGATGCCTTGGGAAGATACCATCTCCTTACTTACTATTGATGGGATGAGGGAGAATTCCATGAAATTACACAATGAATTTGAAAGTTACAATCTCTCTGCCCCTAGTTGATATTGTCTCCAAATTGTTTTGCACAATTTGGAGGGTTTGATAGAGACTTATCGTGGGGTTGGACCATCAACCCAAGTTTTTTTTGACATGATGCATAGGAGGAGAGAGTCAGTGATTGGTATCCACTCCTACAATGAAGTTAAATTAGGGTTACTAAAGAAATGGCCTTGTCACTATTTGACTTGCGGCCTGAAGACAAAAAACGTCTGAAGATTACAAGATTCAATGATCCCAATATTGCACCTTATATTTATGAGAAGTTCCTGTATGCATACGGGAAGTTCCCAAATAATAATGAGGTGCCGCAATATTTTGTTAGGATGTTGTTTTCTCAATTCTGAGAGCACATGGACCCTAACTATATAGATACTGGGTCCAAATTATATGGAGCTGGAAAAGTTCATACATATGAACGACCTAATGCTATGCGAGATGTTGGTTTTAGGCCTCCAGCACCTCATTTAGCACCTCGACCACCTAGGGTAGTTACACTTCCAGAGGAGTTAGCCCTTATCTCCAGTGCTACATCACAGATGAGGGAGAAGATACAAGAGAATATTGCAGCTACTTTAGGAGGGGTGGAAGTCGACTTAGGGACAAGCCAACCTTCATCTAGTGCAGGAGTTCGTTCATTTGTGAGTATTCCAGATGCCATGTTGAGGGAGATGGAGCGAGATGAGCTTCTGGAGTATGCATCCTCATGTAGAGACCACTATGAGAGATCGATTAACCAAAAAATGCACACCATGAGCAAGGTATGTACAAGCATGTTTTGATCTATTTTAAAATACACATTTATAAGATGAGCTAGAGTGCATGTAAATTTTTTTTTGCTGTATATATTTTTAGTCTCCAAAAACTTACGCGAATATATTTATTCAACTTATGCAGTTTAAAACATTCTTAGAACAACATTGCCTTGCCCCTGATCCTCGTTTTGTAGATCATGGACATGATCATGTACAGGTGCCACATTCATTACTATCTATCTATATTTTTGTATGTAAAATTGAAAATGAATTTATGTCACATAATTTTATATGTTATGAGTCTTAACATTATGGAATTTTCAGGTTAGCGCTACACATCAAGGGTTGCCTAAAGAGATTATTCCTTCTCAGGTTCCAGTCGTGACACAAGTATCGATACTTTTCGTTAAGCATATTTATGATGTTTATTATATTTCTTTTCGCAAGATTTTCTATTAACTTTGGTTTCTACTTTTCAGGCTACAGATAATATTGAGATGATGCAAATTGAGCCTCAAGGAGATCATGTAGGCTGTGGGTCAAAGAGTCTACATTAAACCATGGTAAACTATTACCATTTCTTTGTTGGTATCATTGCCACATTATAAACAGGTTATCTAGTGAATTTATAGACAATTGAGAGGTTCCTTTATGTATCTAGTGAATGTTAAAAATAATATTTAATTTTCAGTAAAAATTTTGAGCCATATTCAATTCACTTGGTTACTGACAGTATATGTGCTTCATTTGGCTTATAGGAATATGAAAATTTGTTTCCTTGACCATCTCAGACACTGTCACAATGTCAATATGTCATACTTCCTACTCAAGTCCCTGTAAAATAAGGAAGCCCATGCACAAAAAGCAAACATACCAAGATATTTCATCTCTCACCATGGCCTTATCAGGTTACTCATGGTACAAGCTCTAAACAAAGCAAGAAAATCCTGGGAAGAAGTTATTTCAACTCCAATGGTTGCAACTTCACTAAATGAGCCTAATGTTCTGTGACTCCACCCATTGCAATTGCGAAGGAGGAAGGATATAGTGTCATGAATCCCTTGGCTACAAAGTACCTACTAATTCATATTAAGGAAGAAGAGACAATTCTATTACACCATAGAAGGAAAGTGATATTGACGTTGAGGTAATTAGTAGCAAACCAACCACCGAGAGAATGAGAGGGCATCAAAATAGGCCCCCCTATATTCTAGGAAAGAAGAGGACATGAAACATTCCTACCACCACCCAAACCCCTGCTACTCCAAAAAAACAAGGGCAGAAGAAATCCTAGAACACCAGGAAGACACCACCCCTACTGAAACATAAGAAATAGTAGAGTCAGTGACCTAGGGTTGGAAGAATTTGGTCTAGTGGCCTTGCTACTCCATAATAACTAGCAAGGAGTGCTCTACACTACATATTACTGCTTCAGAACTATTTACCTGTAATAATGTGGATGTGATATCTCAGGGGAAACTCTGTAGCTATGACAGTGGACTGCATTCCCCAACTATTTATAGGCCTATCACTTAGAGCCTTAGGTGCAGAACTGCCAGATGGGTTGGATTACTAGCACTTGTGGTGGCCTGATAATGGTTATCGAAGACTATGGAATCAATATTCCTTAAAATATAGAATTGCAGATCATGCTTCCCTTGTGACAAGTTTTCATCTATCCAATACAGACCTTTAACAAAAATCATTTGGAAAATATTATGTGCTCTCATGTGATGGAAAAATGGGAGTTTCAAGAAAATGGGGCAGTATGTAGTTCGACAGAGTTCATAACAATCCTCTTCAGGAAAACTACACATATCTTGTGGCAGATCATGTCCACTGTTGCACCAAAATTGATGACATTTTCCATTTGCAAGTACCCAAGTTCTATTGTAGCCCAACAATGACAATATTCCATCTTGCAAACATTTTGGTTTCGAGGTTTCCTAGTTTTGTATGATGACTAAGCATAGAGGAAAGGACCATTGTATCCCTGAGGTGGCTGCATTAATTCACTAATTTCAATTGGAAACCTTATTTTGGCACATGCTACAACAATATAGGAAATGAATAAGCTCTACTGAGCAGTATTTTAGAGTAGAATAAGCTCTTTTGAGCAACAGTCTTGATTACTTAGATTCATAGGATTTAATTTCTTGTACTTTGATTTATAAAGCCAACCTTTGATGTAGTGATGATATTTTTTTTGAACGTGGAGGCTAGTTTCATAGGCCACTCGAGTTTGACAAACAACCTGATTTCTTGAGAGTAGCAAAGAAATTTCCAGGCCTGTGGCTATGTCTAAGATAAGTTAGATCCCTGTGCAATAAACTTAGAATATCCAATAGACATTAAATTAATATAGTACGCTTGGATTGGTCAGTGCAAATTAATTGTAGTGTGTATGGATTTATAAACCCTATATTGACTATTGATTAGATGCATTCATTGCTATTGGGCAGTCAGCCCTAAGTTGTCGTGCTTTAACTGAAGTATTATTGCTATGGGAATTTTATATTCATGCATACATTATATAGTTGTTGAGACTCTTTATATTTATGCATACATATTTTTTATGAATGTGTACTACTACTAAATATTTATTAAAGAAACCCTAGCCAAAATAGCAAACCTAAGGGCAAAAATTACCCTAGGACACTAGATAATATTAGATAAGAACTGTTGATAAATCTTAAGCCTAATGATGTTAATTGGTTGATGCCTGTGTTCAAAAATACAAAAGGTTGTGCAAGTGTGTATGTGATCTCTCAGGGGAAACTCTCTAGCTATGACAGTGGACTGTGTTTCCCAACTATTTATAGGCCTTTCACTTAGAGCCTTAGGTGCAGAACTGCCACATGGGTTGGATTAATCGCACTTGTGGAGGCCTAATAATGGTTATGGAATACTATGGAATCAATATTCCTTAAAAGATATATTGTAGATCATGCTTCCCTTATGACAAGCTTTCATCTATCAAATACAGACCTTTAACAATAATCATTTGGACAATAGTATGTGCTCTCATGTGATGGAAAAATGGGAGTTTCAAGAAAAGGGGGCAGTATGTGGTTTGACAGAGTTCATAACAATCCTCTTTAGGACAACTACACATATCTTGTGGCAGATCATGTCCATTTTTGCATCAAAATTGATGACATTTTTCATTTGCAAGTACCTAGGTTCTATTGTAGCCCAGCAATGACAATATTCCATCCTGCATTTCGAGGTTTCCTATTTTGGCATGATGACTAAGCACAGAGGAAAGGACCATTGTATCCATGAGGTGGCTGCATTAATTCACTAATTTAAACTGGGAGCCTTATTTTGGCACATGCTACAGCAAGATAGGAAATGAATAAGCTCTATTGAGCAGTATTTTAGAGTAGAATAAGCTCTTTTGAGCAGCATTCTTGATTTCTTAGATTCATAGGCTTTAATGTCTTGTACTTTGCTTTATAAAGCCAACCTTTGATGTAGTGATGATATTTTTGTTGAACGTGGAGGCTAGTTTCATAGGCTACTGGAGTTTGACAAACAACCTGATTTCTTGAGACTAGCAAAGACATTTCCAGGCCTATGGTTATGTCTAATATAAGTCAGAGCCCTGTGCAATAAAATTAGAATATCCAATAGACATTAAATTAACATAGTATGCTTGGATTGGTCAGTGCAAAAAAATTGTAGTGTGTATGGATTTATCAACCCTGTATTGACTATTGATTGGATGCATTCATTGCTACTAGGCAATCAACCCTAAGTTGTTGTGCTTTAACTAAAGTATTATTTCTATGGGAATTTTATATTCATGCATACATTATATAGTTGTTGAGACTCTTTATATTTATGCATACATATTGTTTATGAATGTGGACTACTACTAAATATTTATTAAAGAAACCCTAGCTAGAATAGCAACCCTAAGGGAAAAAATTACCCTAGGACACTAGATAATATTAGATAAGAACTGTTGATAAATCTTAAGCCTAATGATGTTAATTGGTTGATGCTTGTGTTCAAAAATACAAAAGGTTGTGGAAGTGTGGATGTGATCTCTCAGGGGAAACTCTATAGCTATGATAGTGGACTGCATTCCCCAACTATTTATAGGCCTATCACTTAGAGCCTTAGGTGTAGAACTTCTAGATGGGTTGATTACTAGCACTTTTGGTGGCCTAATAATGGTTATGGAAGACTATGGAATCAATATTCCTTAAAAGACATAATTTCATATCATGCTTCCCTTGTGACAAGTTTTCATCTATCCAATATAGACCTTTAACAATAATCATTTGGACAATTGTATGTGATCTCATGTGATGGAAAAATGGGAGTTTCAAGAAAAGGGGGCAGTATGTGGTTTGACAGAGTTCACAACAATCCTCTTCGGGATAGCTACACATATCTCGTGGTAGATCATGTCCATTTTTGCATCAAAATTGATGAAATTTTTCATTTGCAAGTACCCAGGTTCTATTATAGCCTAGCAATGACAATATTCCGTCCTGCAAACATTTTGGTTTTGAGGTTTCTTACCTTTTTATGATGACTAAGCACAGAGGAAAGGAACATTGTATCCATTAGGTGGCTGCATTAATTCAGTAATTTCAACTGGCACCCTTATTTTGGCACATGCTACAACAGGATAGGAAATGAATAAGCTCTACTGAGCAGTAGTTTAGAGTAGAATAAGATCTTTTGAGCAACATTCTTCAATTCATAGATTCATAGGATTTAATGTCTTGTGCTTTGCTTTATAAGGGTCAACCTTTGATGTAGTGATGGTATTTTTGAACGTGGAGGCTAGTTTCATATGTGCATGAAATGATTCTGAGGTTCTCATGCACTTCTAATAAGAACACGTCCCCAAGTTGGAACCAAGTGTTGTCCACCAATGAAAAGGGACTGCACATGTGATTTTCATCACATTTACAGAGTAGCACGGTGATCCCAACTTTCCAAAAGTTGGAAATGTGTAAAAATACCTTTTCATAAAGCATAACTACATGCACATGTTTGAAAACATCATAGACTATAAACCCATAGGAAAGACCATCAACTACATCACTATTTTTAGTCCACATATGGCAGATTTGTGAGCTCATCTCTTGGATGAATTGTATTTTCTTGACTTTTATAACCAGCAATAAAGGCACAATAAACCAACACCTACTCTGAATCTTATGAGGCTAGAATTGAGGGAAAATCATAGTTTTTTAGATGTTTCATGGGCTTGATGACAGCAAGAAAGAGAGGCATATTGGTGTGTAAATAATGTTTGTGAATGATTGTTTTGACATATCTAAAGGTAGAGGAGCTGAAGGAGAGGAACGCGCAACCCAAAAAAAGATTTGCATGGCACATGAAAGAGAGAAATTCAACATAGAAAGAAAGTGTCATAAGAGCATTAGTGGGGGAGTGTCCAGCTTAAGGACCATATTCAAAAGGGTGTAATTCGTGCATTTCTGATAAAAATCCCAACAGTAATCAGTAAACTTATAGATAAAGTTAACTATGGAAGAATAGTATTTGAAAATAGTCTCATATCTCATGTCAAAACAAAGGTACAATAAACTAGCACTTGCTCTGAATCTTATGAGGCCAAACTCAGGGGAGAACCACATTTTTTCATATCTGCTGATGACAATAGGAAATACAGACATATTTTTTATTACAAAATTCCTATGAATGGTTTTTTGGGAAGATATAAAGGTAGATGCACTGAAGAAGAGGAACACCCAACCCTTTAAAAGAAAAATAATTAGGTTTACACGATGCCTGCAAAAGAAAATTTCAACAATGAAAGAAAGCATCATAAGGGAATTACTGGAGAAAAAATCCAACTTTAGGAGCATGGCCAAAAAGGTGTAACTCATGCATTTCTAATAGAAGATCCAAACAATAATTAGTAGTAATCAATAAACTTATAGAGAAAATCCACTATGGAAGATGCCTCTTTGAAAATGGTCTCAAATCTCATGTTTGAACAATTCTGAAGTAGTAATATGTAGTGTATACTTATGCCTCCTTCATATGTCAGAATCAACCAGAATCCTATACTTGTCAATCCAAATACAAACTTACTAATTTAGCAAAAATCAAAGTAAGATCCATTCTGTCGACATATTGGCTATCCTCCAAGAGGCATGATCACAATTGCCCGGTGTAGTGTTAGGTACACTTGCATAATGAATCACAATGAGAATATTTTAGTGAAGAAACCAACTTGAAGGTTTATTCATAATGAAAAAGCTGTGATCTCATTAAGGACTTAATCCTTCATGCCAATACTTAAACATTGTATGCTCAATCTGGGCACAATTGTTGACAACAAGTTCTTAGTTTCATTGTCCATGGCATGAACAATGGCAACCCATTCTATTACCATGCAACCCCCAGGAAGATTGATATTTAGTTCTTAGCTTTGTTCTCTATCCCATCTATTAAATTTGAAGGGCCAACTTGGTAGAGATGTCACAGTGTTGCAAACTGGGATCCTTGTGCTCCATTTGTAGTTCATCAATTTGTATTACTATCTCCCTGCGAGCTTCATTATGCTCTAGTAAGACATTGTTGGGGAGCGATTTAATGTTCTAGTATAGCTTGATTATACATAGATATTAGTTTTGGCGCCCTAAATTATGGCCTAAATCAATCACCCACTCAACCATAGAGGCCAAGACCTCCTCATCAACTTGCTCATCATGTTCAACACGAATTTTTAAAATCAACATAGTTGATTTCATTTTGTATAGGAGCAGGGGTTTGGGAATGATATCTCTGTGCTTCCTTATGATATTGAAGTGTGCCTTAAGCACTCCCTTCTACTTGAGAAGAGGACCCTCAACAGTATTTGTCTCTTTGTCATGGCATTGGAGTTGTCAAGCAGGGGAGTAATCAAGTATGGGTATGCACAGAGGTGAAGACTTCAAATGGATATAGCCATGTCCAACAGGAGGGGGCTTCAAAGGTGTAAACGCTAGGTAAGGTTGAGTGTAAATGAATTTAAAGTTGGAAAGGAGAAGGTGTAGGGTTGTGGGCACCACCGAAGGAGGTAGGAATAATACTATGGCTCATAGAGGCTTCCCAAGGTGCAAGGGGGACCCAAGTATCTGACTGTGTAAGAAAAAGCCTGAGTTCACAACTTAATTTCTCTACTTTGACAATTGAAAATTTGATTTATTTACAATAGACTATAATAGTGGAATAATCCAACCATGCGTTAAGGAAATTTTGTAGACGCAATACTGAATTATCTCCAAGGGCTCTCAAGATGAATATTTGGGTGTTGGATGGAGACCTTTGATGCCACCACCTGCGAACCCCTACTTCTTCATGCACTTTTTCCTCGCAGATTGCATGCCTTTGCCACAGGGAAAGTCTATCCCCAGAATGAGCATGTAAAATTAAGGAACCTGGGAAGGTTATGGACCTTGGGAGTCCATATTGTGAAATTTAGGGAAACATATGAAATTATTCGCGGGAACCATATGAAATTATTGGCGTATGCATGAAAATGATCATTTAAGGAAAAATAGAGATAGGGGATTGCTATTTGAGGAATATCACCTTGGTATTGAAAATGCTGTGTGGTATGGCTAGTGGTGTTTCCAAGGAGTTTTGGGCCTTGGTCATTTCCAGTAATGTTTCGGGCACTCATTTGGAATTTTCCAAGCCCACCTAGGTGCCCAAGATGGGCGTGAGATGCAGACCCATAAGAAAATATCACCCTGTGAATGTCAATGACCCTTTAAGAGAACATAATTTGGAGGTGTCTCTTATCTCAATAATTATGTCAGGTGCTTTCCTTGCCAAGGTAATTTTGGGAATGAACTGCATTTGTTGTTCAAGTGTTTTTCTTTTGAGTATTTTTTGAGAGCATGTAGATTTTGGTGCTCGACAAAAATACAAAATTTGTTTTTGAAGTCATTATCACAGTTAGTTTGACGTGGATGCATTTTCTGTGACATTTACATAATGATTTTGAGTTTGAAAAACGAGATTGGCTGACTGTTAGTAAAGATGAATTACCAACCGGTACTATATTGGTAAGTATGATTCACACATGCTTCTGTTTAAAAAAGATGGCAAAGTCACTATTAACTAGAAATAATTTTTTTTGGCCTTGCTTTTTTTAGTTGTGCAGATTGAATCTGTGGGTGGTTATAGGGAGGAACCCTGTATTTGAAAATTGTGCCCTTCAATAAAATGACTTGTAATCTGTGTTGTTTTTTCTTGAATTTATTTGTAGATTATGGGGTTGAATCCTCCATTTGGTGTTAAAGTTTCTCTTGCAAACAAATTTATTAACAAAGCCTTGGAGTTCAAGCCAAAGTTGGTCATCCTTATTGTTCCAAAAGAAACATAGAGGTATATTATTTTTCATTATGGAAGGGTATTAAACTGATGAACTCTTTTAATGCAGAACTATAGGTCAATGAAGTTAGGTCATCATACATCTTGTAATAAACCCTATTACATTTTAAAGCTGAGAATACTACAAAATATATACATCTTGAATAAATTATGTGGCCAATATTTGTTATGTTTCTGTGATATGACATTTCTTGGTTTGAAACTTTTCTTGAACAGACTTGATGAGAAAATGGGACCAAATAAATATGATCTTATCTAGGAGGATCCAGAGCTTTTGAGAGGCCAGGTGTTTTTGTAGACTTCAATAGAACAAAAATGTGCTTCATTGTGTACATTGATGATAGTTAGGCATAGAGAAATTTGATTCTAATAACTTTCAGCAATATCTTACACAAGTTCAGACTATTTTGTTTTCATTTTAAATTCATTCCTTAATAAATATTGTGTTTGTTTACAAAAAAATTTTATTCCCGGTTCTATTGATTCTGAGGACAATCTACTAAGCCAGTGGAACTTGGTGGAACCACCACTTTATCTATGGAGTCGAGAAGATTGGACTGAAACACACAAGACAATAAAAATTAAACAGGGACATACTGGTAAGGGGACACAAGAGCAAAATAGGGTAACAACTCAGAACAATGTTCTAGATACAAAGCCTCCCAATGATGGAGAAGGAAATGCTTTTCAGACGTTTGAAGGGAAATCCACCTCAGAAATACATTCTGATAAAGATCCACAAGATTCTGGCATTGGCATAAAAACTGTTAACCTGTATGGGGCCGACAACCAAGAAAATGAGAAAGAATCAAAACTTGACTCTCTATCCTTTGTACAAAGAGTAGACGAGTTACAATGGAAATATGGTTCATATTTCAAAATTAAAGAGGAAAACAAGGAATCCCCATACAATAGACATATTGCAAATAAGGAAAAGGAATCTGATGTTTACGATCTTACCAATGATCACCCAAGTAAACTTTTGGAGCAGAATCATGCAAGGAGACATGAAAAAGGAGGCTGTGATTATGAAAGTGGGCGTAAGAAAAATCAGAAGGAAATATCACCGTCTATAGAAAGAATAGATAGACTAGACAAAGAAAAATATGAAAAGGGAAGATATGAGAAAAGTAGGCATGAAATAGACAAATGTGATAAAGACAGATCTAAAAATGAGAGGTCTGACAAGGGCCGGTTTGAGAAAGAACGAACTGCTACATCACCACCATCAATGAGAATGGAATTTGGGAAGGATCAAGATTCAGATCATTTTCAAGAGTAGGGTTCTTTACCTATCAATGCCCCAGAGAGTTTTGGGGGGGTATATGAGCTAGGACCTAGTAATAGGGAAGACCTCGTTAGAGGACATCATATTGGTTCAACTAATTTGGGGCAAGAGTTTGTAAGACGTTACCAGGGAGTGCCACCTAATAATGTTGATGAAGGCTATAGTATGGGTTATCGGAGGGTATCTGGTGGTGTGGATGATGCTCTTCGAAGAGGAATGCATAGAGGATTTTCTGAGGAATATGGAAGAGGGTTGCAACTAAGTCGTTTGGTAATGTTGAAGAGGAATATGCAGCTGGCGAAATAAGTATTCACAGGAATTTCCCTAGTAGTTTGGGATCAGAATATTCAGGGTCTCCCACATATTTGCAAGTGTTGTAGAGTGGCGGCAGAGTATACAGCAGACAAGGTCAACATGATTTTGATTCTGAACGACCAAGGTTGTCTCAAGATGACAGAGGTTCTGAGTGGTTGATGGGTGATACCGCTGAAAGGGGCAGATATTATATTGACCAAGGCTCCCATGTAAACAACATCTACTCTAGAAATTTGGATCTCGTGCCTGATATGCCTCGCTCATTAATGCTAGGCAAACAACACGACGATTCCTCTCAACTCCATTCTAGATTGCCATATCATTCTGATGCTTATGAACGCACAGGGATGGCCTCATTTGCAATGGACCGTTATGCTCCTCGACTGGATCAACAAATGAACTATACAAGATCAAGTTTGCACCAGAGTGATCAAGCACCTAGGACCATTTATGGGGCTTGGAAAGTACATGGATCCCAAAACTTTCCTTTTGATTCATGGGGTTTTCCACCAGGATGGAAAAATCCTTATCCACATCAAAGTTCATCGGGTTGGATTGATGACTAAAATTGGCAGATCCTCAAGAACTTGCATATTTTAATATATTCTTTCTATGGCTCTTTCATCGCATGCCTATGTAAAATTGTTTACATTTTGAAGATGCCTAACATTTTCCATGATCATATTTTTAGCCTTAATATTGAAATGCTTGTAATATTTTTTTCTAGTGTATGGGAGACCATAATTGGCTCAGTCACGGTAATAGGTTATTATGTTAACTATTCAAAATGTCAGGTCTAATCTTTGTCACCCATAAAATAGTGCGTTCAAATGCCACGAAGTTTGAAGCCTCAATTATTTTCTTGTGGTGGGAGTGTGCAGATTACGAGGAAAAATGATTACATTGTAGAAGCTGCGTTATTTCACCGACCTAACTGTTGTTCATTATTGCCCTCTAATATATCTACTATCACTTCATATCAAATTGGTGTTATGTTTTCGATCTTTGCATACTGTTGAAATGTTGGTTATTGGTTTTACATTATCACTTTCTATACCAATGATGTGATTTTCATTTGTATATTATTAAAAGTATTGTTATCACTTTTATTGAAATCATCTAGTTCAGTTAGGCTTTTCTAGGTAATATTAAGGGGTGGTCATATTTGCTGTGACCAAAGTCCTGCTGGCCTATTTCTATGCAAAATTTTTAGCCAATGGTAGGTGTGCATGCTTCCTTGTGGGCTGCATCCCTGCTGAGGGTCTTCTTCAATTAGTATCAGCCTCACCTTCCCTTAGACTTCCTATGCGGGAAGGGTAAAGGATAGAAATGATTGCACTGCCATGCTCAAATTTTCAAGACTAAATTTTCATCAGTTAGCACTGGAAATTGAATCTGATAATCTTTAGCACACGAAAGATTTGTACTCTGTGTTTCAGTTGACTGAATTTGGATACTAAAGGGTTTTTAGCAATTCGATGTTCATTTATTCTTTTATGATTATGCCAATTATAAATCTGATGTTCAGCTACTCTCTTATGAGCATGCCATTCAAAAGCCTCAGAGCAGGATTCAATGTGAAATATTGTTTTTTTTTTTTTTTAAATAAACATCTACTGTTTACTGGGTGTCTTGGTTCTCTTCCAAGGAATGACAAGCATTCTATTATAGTTTCAATCTTTTTGGGGGATGACATTCTCCCTACTACAAGTGTCAAAGTTTTCATCTATTTGGGGGATGGAATTCTCCTTACTGCTAGTGTCCATCTGTGATGATAAAACTTGAAACATCCAAGTGTCATTGGAGAGCTTTAGCACCTATCTACGAGGTGGATCAGATGCCCCTTCTACAAAACCCTAAATGTTGTTATATGGATAGAAACATGGTGGGATTGGACAAGGATATGGGCCAATTAAGGAATCCACAGAGACGGTAGTGAAAACCTAGCCACAAATCTCTTACATTACTATAGCTCATGGTGGTTAAACCCTAGCCACAAACAATACTTTTAAATTAGTATAGCTCATGGTAGTTAATTTTTAGACGTTTTCAATTTTTTTCTACTCTGTTATGTGGCGTTCAGTGAAGTTATACCCTAAGATATCTGTTGGTGGATGTGATAAATTGTTCTACTCCGTGATCGATGGATTATATACCCTTTCTAGAGAACCAAAAATGTTGTCAGATATAATTGGTAGATGTTTTTAATTGTAGATAGGTGTATTTCACGCAAGGATATTAATGTTATGGTTAATGGTTGATGCCAAATCATTTCAACACATTTGACATGTTTCTATGATTTAAACATAGAAACATTTCACATTTCACATTAAATTAATTCTTATTCCTTTAGTGATTTTAAACCATATGTTACAGTACCAACAAAATATGTTTCAAATATACAAAAATTAGGTGATCAATTGGTGGAATAATATACCATTAACCTTAATCTCCCCCTAATTTTATTATAAATCTGAATTTTCTCACCAATTTTCCTCTTGATTATGTTCTTGCAAGACATGGTAGTATTGAATTTTGGTGAATATATGCCTTATTGTTATCTACATCAATCTAGAATTGATGCTAGAAAGTTTCTTATAGGTAATGGTTGTTTAATCATATGAATGATAATGATCCTAGAGTCATTAATCATAATGATTGAATTCATTCTTATTCCTTTAGTGATTTTAAACCCTTTTCAAAGTGCATATCCCTCTATTTGTTATGATTCCAATTTTATGCTCCATCAATAAAATATAAAAGAATAAAGCTAATCCTTCTTCCAATTTAAAAAATTAGGATACTTTGTTGAAGCTATCAATATGCTCTATAAACTAGTTTGAATAGATTTTCTCCTTAAATTTGAAATTTACCAAACCATTTCTCTTCATCTATATTGAAACATTGATGAGAGTTGAGTTGTTTTCCTTTGGAAATAATAATTTCATCTAAAAAATTTTGGATTTATTGCTACAAGGGGTGGGATATCTATCTCTTAATATAAAAGTGTGAAATCCATTACTAGCGAAACTTTCTAACATAAGAATTAATTCATAGCTAAACACACCTTTATGAATAGTTTTGACATTATTAACGGAAAGAAAGAAGGGTAAATTTTTTTGAGATTTACATGATGATTGATGATGATCTTGAAAATCCATTATTATTAGTAGTAGCATGCTTGGTATTAGATCCATAGGTTATGCTATTTTAAAATACAATATTGCATAGAAAAATTCATGTCACTTGAAAAGGATCATAAACAAAATTCTTTTTAATTGGTTGTTGCTTATATTTGCTAAAAACCCATTTACAAATGGTAATTATAAAGGCAAAAATTGTTAAGGTCACAATCAAGATTTGAGAAATCCATTGGAAGTGAAAGAACCTACACATAACTTAAAATTGTTATATGGAGAACCATGATCAACATAAAACAACCGCTAATGCAAAATTGGTTATATGGTTTGGTTATATCTCAATTAAAAAGAGTTTTAAGGATGACAATGACAAGTTGTACAACACATGGAAGAGAACACTTTCTAGCTTAATCCACCCATGCCCATGAGGTTGGATTATGATAATAATAGAGAAAAAAGTTTTAAAATATTTGATACTTCCATGATGATTGATGAGGAAACCGTTATTACAAGTAATAACATACATTATTCATGTTAGATTTATATATTATACTATTTAGGAATACAATTATGAATAAGAAAATTCATGATACTTGAAAAGAGTCATAAAAATGTTTCCAGAAGAAATTAAAATAGCAACTTCCAAGTAGAGGAAATGACTTACAAAATAGTGTATAAGAATGTTTTCCATACCACATGTTGAAACTTTCAAAATATTGAGAAAACAAAATATAGATTACAAGGGGATGTGTAATATGTAAACGATCAAAGATAGAATTTTGGAGAAATAACTAAATCTTGATTACAAGATCTTGAACGTTCCTTTGTAGGATCTATTCCATGTCGTGAACAATATTTTATATAAAACTCTCATCCTAGAGTTTGTGAAATTCTCATCCTAGAGTTATAAAACTCTCGTCCGAGAGTCGGTCTTAGGTAAACTCTCAGACGCAAACTGTCGGCCGAGAGTTTGTAAAACTTTCGGCTGATAGTTTAGCCACATGGTTAAATGTAACCTGTGGTGGTTTAAGATCTCGGTCAAGAGTTTGAAATTTTTCTGCCGAGAGTTTAATAAATGTCTCACCTGAAAAATTATCTCGGCCGAGAGTTTCTAGTCATTGAAAAACCCAGAAAATTCTGCAGTTTTCAGGAACCTACAACTTTGGAAGGGCGGAACACCTACAAAAACAAAATGCTATCTTTCGGACCTAGTACCATTAAATTAATCTCTGAATCTAGTTTCTAATGATGTAATATTTGTGGAGTTTCATTACAAAATTTCAATTTGTTATTAATTTTATACTAAACTGGTCACTGTGGAATTTCATTGTTCTGAAAATTGCAATGAATGAAAAATAAATAACTTTAAAATGGAAACACCAAAAAAATCAAAAAAATCATATTGCAATTCCTCTCCCTGTCTTCTTCAAAATGATATTCTCATTTTTCTTATTGATGATCACATTGAAAATAAAATCTAGGGCTCATAAAATGTACTGAAACATCACCGTTTTTTTGTCTTCGTCCATTTCCAAAAAAAAACAAATAGTGATTTAATCTGAAAATTACCGAAAAATAGTCAGTGCACTAGTGCAATCTATGTATATTATGATTATATGGTTTATTTCCAAAAATGAATAACCTTCCCTAAAAAAAGTTAGGGTTCAAAAAATGACTATTTATATTTTCCTGAAAATTTCAAGTATATGCAGTTAGTAAACAACAAATTTACCCCTCTATATGTCATTTTTTTTTTTTTTTAAATATGAGTATGGAGGTAAGACAATTCTCTACAAATCTTGTTTTTATGTCAAAGCGTAATTTGCATTGAAAATATGAGTTTAGTGGAGTTGAAGTTGAAAAAACATAGAAAATTACAATTTTCAATGTCAAAAAAGGGCAAAAGGTGTTTCCCAACTTCACATGTTCACCTTATGTGTATATGGTTGAATATAATTATATTGGAGTATCAAATGATAAATGTAGTTATACATAATTATAGTTAACATAGAGTTTTGTCCTCAGTTAAAAATCCTACGCCTTTAATTACGGTTAGGTGCAATTATGGTACTATTTAATTTGTGAATAATGGAATAGTTAAAGATGCTAGAAGTAGTGATATTGATTAGATGCTTAAGTTGGAAAAGAAACTCTATAAGTTTTCAATCTGAATGCATAGTTTAGCTATTTTCTAATCCTTATATTTGGACGAATATGAAACTACATTGAAATTGGTAATCAAAGTCTTATGAATATAAGAGAAAACTTCTATAAGGCACGTGTGCAAAGACAAAGAAATTGACCAAGACAATCAATTATGATTAACTGGTTATGGTACGATGTAACTCAAAATCTAGGTTGCAGAAAGAATATATTGTATTTACTCCTAGTTAAAAAGCATGGAAATTAGTTCTTAGATGCCCAAAGATTTATATAACAACATTAGATAGTTTTGACACAGTCATACCATAGAAATGTAGTGAGAAATGGAAAAAAAAAGCATTGAACCAATTAAACCCAATATTAATTGTTACTTAACACAGTCATGATGCATAATTTATGAAGATTCAGTAGAAATGGAGTGAGAAATGGAAAAAAATTTGTTGAAGCAATTAAACCCAATATTAATTATTACTTAACACAGTCATGATTCATAATTTACTATCATGATGCATAATTTATAAGGATAATTTACAGATAGTCTACTGGGTTGAACCCTGGTAGGTTGTGAAGAAAAAGAATACGAAATAAATAAGGGTTGGAAAATTCTTTATTAAATCTTGTCCCAAGTGCTTGAATAGTTTGTGTATGATCTCACATAAAAGCTAAATGCACACGTTTGACTTGTCATTGTACGCTGGTTATTATTAGCCCTTCGTGAGTGGGTTTGGGGTAGGTAGGCCTCATTTCATTTTGAAATGTTAATATTTTAGGTATGTAGAAAATTACTTGAAGGAAACAAACATTTAAGTCAAATCTATTTCCTTAAATGGAGAGAGTGGGGGCTATTAGATCTAGCCAACCCTATTAGGGATTCGACATGTCCGGTAGTAATCATTCTGTGTAATCTTGAACCCATAATCTTATTAATTTCTCATCCACAGGAACATGAAGGACTTGTAACAATTGTTCTCTGCCCTAGAAGCCTACCATGCAAGTCTAAGTTAAACCTGCCCTCGACCCATGTTCCTGAAATATATGATACCAATGGTGGCTATCTGCTTAATCCCTCCCAAATAAAGATTGAAATATAAGTAGCTAGGATTTGGAATATGATTAACTATTCGAAAACAACAACATGGATTAACCAACAATAAAAAATGTGAATTGGCACATGTTGTTTCATTTGTTTTTATCACATCCACTGAGTCCCCAATTAGCTGACGAAAGCTCTTCATTTTTCTCACGAGTTTCATAAGATCGAGACTTAATTATAGACACATCTAGTATTGACAAACCCCTTAATATACAATATTGAAAAACACTTTCTTATTACCTTCTTAACCTAATTGTGTTGTTTTTTTATTATATAAAATTCAGTGTTGAAATGCTTGGCCCTTCCATAATATTGATAACAACGTCAATATTATAAAGAGATTATAATACATGCGAAAAAAGGCTAGCATGTTCATTTATTTATATCCTTATTCTTTTTTAAACGTAGATTAATAAAGGAAAATTAGAATTTTGAATTTAATAACTTTATAGGCAAAGTACCATTATGCATCTACTAAAAATATATATTATATAGTCAAAACATTTTAAACGTAGATTAATAAAGGAAATATATATTTCTGAATTTAATAACTTCACAGGAAAAGTACCATTATGCATCTATTGGAAATATATATTATATAGTCAAAACAATTAAAGGTATTGTCCATAAGAAGGTTATAAACAACAACTTATATAGTAACATGGAACAAACGAAGTGGAACAGATGAGAACGACGAGGAGCCAAGGACGCCGAAGATGCTGAGGAGTCGAGGACACCGAAGACGCCGAGGAGTCGAGGATGCCGAGGAGATGAGGACACCGAGAATTCCTCCAAAAACACAGTAAAAAAATTAACATGAAGATTTTAACACAAAAAAACTAAATAATCAAACTAAAAACTACAACAGAATCACTTACCCTTACCCGCTCTCCAACCTGTTCTGAAATGGTCAGGTAGTAGTAAAATAAAATCGCAGTAAATATTTCTGCGGTATGCGGGCCACTATATTTATAAGAAAAAGTTCGACCGAACTTTCAAAAATATTCCGCCGAACTTTTTTTAATAATTCGGCCGAACATTTTTTAAAAGTTCGACTGAAATATTATCTCTGATTTTACTACCTCTGGCCAAAAATCTAGTTAGAGACATTGTCAACATAAACGATAGAACAAGTTCGACAAACGGCGGAAAAATTTCGGACGAAATTTTAGAAAGTTCGGCCAAACATGTGCGCGAGTGAATTTTTCGGGTAGGTTTCTCACGAAAGTGTAACCCACCTTCGTGTTTCCACCCTTTTATTAATATTTTGTTCTATGGAGAAATATTGGAAGGCCTACAAAGTCTTATCTTGATCTTGAAGTTGAATTATCATTATTATTATACTCTGGTGGTAGCTACATTGGAAGGTCGCATTTTCAAATTGTTGTAATTGTCAATCCTAACTCTAATGTTTCTTGGTTGAATGTTTCATTCATTCTGTTACACCATTTTTTAGTCATCTAATCCATTGTCATTAGAAGGACCCAAGTACACCAAGTAAGACCAATTTTACCCCAAGTAAAATCGCATTCACTATGAAAAATAACTTAGTAAACCACCTTTATTAAGTTGTTTATGGTCTAAATAGGAAACCCCATGGGGAAACATTAAATAAATCCATATTTGTTTGATTTTCCTCAAGGAATAATTAGTTAAACAACAGTTTAATTAATATTCCTAGTTATATTTAACCCAAAACAAGGAAATTAATTAGATAAATCATTATTTATCTTATTATTTTCTAAGAATAATTATTTAAACATTACTTAAATAATATTATTTGTTAAATATGACTAAATATCCCTTAAATAATTAAATAAATCATTATTTATTTGATTATTACTCAACCATATCCTTAAAATGATAAATAAATCATTTATTTATTTATTATTACTTAACCACATCCTTAAAATGACAAATAAATCATTTATTTATTTATTATTTACAAATAAAGGGATTTGACCCAAGTCAAATTCCTTTTCCCTTCAACAAATATAATAAAATATTCCATAAAAGTTGGATCTTGATTTGGTTAATAATATTTTAACTATGCACCAATATCTAGACTAACTCAATATTTTTTTATAAATAGAAGGGTTTTCCCATTCATTTGTCACCTTTTGTTGCCTAAAGATCACTTTGGATCTCAACTCTTGGTCTGGCTATTGATCCATTATCATAGCCATATTTTCCATTTTTGTTTGGGTTTTCTACACCATCAAGAGAGAGGAATTATAAATCTGAAGTGTTGAGGACTTACAAGAACCCACCCCATTGAGGAGAACAGGGAACACCCTCTTGTGTTTTCCTCCCAGGTGCCATTAATAAAAAATCACATTGGATATATCCTTGTCTTGTCTATTGGATCTATGGAGTAAATCTTATTTTTCTACTGTTTAATGTCTTCTAATGCATAGATCTATATTTTTGCAGCATTTGTCTTGGTCATCTAATTGCAGATCTGAAGATATTAGCAGTCATTTCTGTTTTTAGGGCTGATTGTTATGTGCAGCTAAAGTGGTCTTTTTTCGTACACCTCGAATCAAGATTCATACTAACAACTGGTGACTCCACACGGGCTTACAATTACAACCGTTGTTGTTTTTCTGATCCTTGCATATCCAGTTGCTTCAAACCCTAGGATTTCTCTTCAGCCCCTTGATTTTGCATTTCTTGATGTTATTTTTAACCCATAGAACCCTAAAAAGATAAAAATTCTGACTTCTGTGTGTTTTCGGACCTATTGCGCAGGTGACAAACATCAGCCGCAGTTCAGACGACAATTTTTTCTGAAATCTACTGCCGAGAGTGCCAAAAGTGTAGGTTGTAATTTTTAGCCCAAAACCTGTGACCTAGACCTCCAAGGCGCAGTTTACAGCCCAAAAAGTGTGACCTCTGCTGAAAACAGGTCAAAAAATGCGACCTGGACTTTTTGCAGGGATTTTTCTGAAAGTTTTTTGGGTTTGTCTGAGACTCTGTTCAGGGTTGTCTAACCATCGTCTCCACCCATTTTGGACCTATACTTGTTCTGTTTTACTCAACTAAGTGGGAACCTAGCCCCCTAGGGCTTTAGTACCCTCCACTTTTTGTGGAAGAGTTTTCGCTGTTGCAGGTTGTCTGAAATTTCAGAGCCTTCAGCCACTTTTTTAGATCTGATACCTCACCTTTATATCCACTTTAGATCGACTTGTTATCCATCCAAATCTCCTCATTTAGCTTTGTTTGGGTTTTCCTTTAGGGTGCACTCTGCTTCCCTCATGGAGATAGCCTTTCGCCAGCTCTTTCTACAACAATTTTTCCGCTGATCTGTTGCTGTTTTTGCGCCACTTTCCAACAAATTTTGTCCTTTAGATCCCTGTCCCTTCTAACTTCAGATCTATTGGTTGTTTTAATGTGTTTTATTTTCACTCACCTATAGACTAATTGTTGAGAGGCCCACCTTTTTGGGTTTAGATTATTGCATTATTAGCTGTTTATTTTATGTTTTGCAGGCTTATATATTGTCATTTAGAGGTTAGTTACAGCTATACAACACACTTTTTTTTCTTTTTCTCTACAAATGTGTGGGTTTAAAAATTAAAATTTACACACTTTTACACACACACCCTAAGCGAAAAATGGCTTGGTTAACAGCGCCAAGCAAAGACTCTAAAACATTGAAATCATTTGATCCTGCACCTCTCTTCCCTTGTTTCGACATTGTAATAAGTTGATCTTGCACTTTCCTGTCCTTGTCGCTCTCTTTTTCCTTTGTGCCGTGTGTGTGTCGTCATTGCTAAACCTCCCATGGGCTCTAATTTTCCTCAGGAGGGGGCCAGCACCTTTTGCATATCTTCCCCTCCCAGTAGCACCTATTCAGGATACAACATGCCTCCTCTCTTTGCCCAACCTCCTGTTTACCACACTATTACCCAACCTCTTTCATCTAGTAACCCCAATGACTATATCCTCATGATGAAATCCGATCAACCTTCAACCATAGACATCAATCTTCAGACTCGGTCTCGTCAATATAACAAGCCTCTTGCCGCGTCTGTCTCCGAGCCGCATTCTTCGATTTCTACAGAGCCTCTTTCAACACCTAAGGGTCCCTTGCAGATCCCTCGGCCTAGGGCAGAGATTCATACCAAGATCCCTAAGGGAACCCTACGTCAAAATGGTGCTTCTGGAAAAGCTGCCCATGCGTATAGCATAGTCGATGATTTGGCACAATCTCCTGCTACCATTTCAATGCTGGAACTCCTCCAGTCATGCCCTTCACAACAAAAGGCTCTTCTATCTGCCGTGGGCACTGTAGATCCTTTTGAATATCAATTGATTATCTTTGATGTTGTCCAGTCAGAACATCCTCCTCTCCTGGCTTCCGTCGCTTTCCAAATCCCAGTCAAGATCCGAAACGCTAACATTTCTTAGTGCATTATTGATGAGGGGGCATCCACCTGCATGATGTCCGCTTCGGTTTAGAAACAACTTGGATCCCATGAGTTGGCTTCTTCCACGATCACCCTTCGAGCATGGGATGGCCACGCCTCCAAGCCCATTGGATTATTCTGAAATTATCGTATTACTCTTGCGGACAAGACTGTTTGCATTGACGTAGAATTCATAGACGCCCCCTTAGATTACAAAATTATATTGGGTCGTAGCTACACTTATGCGATGTCTGCTGTCCCTTATGCGGTCCACCGCAAGATGTCCTTCCCCCATAACGGAAAGATAGTCACCATTGACTAGTTGATGTATTACGAACTGAAGTCTCAGACCTCCCCTGAGTCCACTATCTCTTTGATGGCCAATAAGAAAATTGTCGATCCTTTGACCAGTGTCTCACTTGGTGTCTACAAGGACTCCTCCTTGCTTGGTAAATTCCCTGGTCTTCCTCCCCCCATCTCTGATCCCAACTCATCAAATGTTTGTATGATGCAATCATCTCGGGCTTCTCTCAAGAGGCCCACTTCGGCTAGTTAGCAAACCCCTCGCCCTCTACAACCGTCTCCTAGCCCTTCGATGCAGCCTTTTGGACCTCCTCCTCTTGGCCCTTCAGTTGGGACTCATGAGCCTCTTTATTCTCTCGGACCGGTTCCTCCAGGCCTTAACCATTTAGGAGTCGTCCCATCTGGCCATTACCCCTTCGGTCAGATACCATTCCTAGTCCATTCACCAGGCATCTATACAGCAACTGTCATGGCCACCCTCTCTCTTCCTAACTTGACCATCGAGATTCCGGTTTGGTACCTTGATCCTCCAACCGCTACCTCGCCAGGTCAACCCAAACCTTATCTTGCTTTGACCCCGGTTCAACCAGTCCCCCTGAATTCTCCTATTGTCATAGTGCCTCAGCCACCTCAACAGGATCCACCTCCTGTTGCGACCGCTTCAGGTAAGAAGGGCAGAGCTCGCAAAAAGGCCTCAAAGGAAAAAGCTGCCCCGACTGACCCGGCACCTCCTCCGCCTCCAAAGCCCTGCGCTTTGTGTGATGTCATCGGTCATGCCACCCATACTTGTCCCGAGTTGCCCCGCATCAAGCCCATGGTTAATGTTGCGTTCCCTAAGTCTACGGTCCCTGAAACCTCTGCTTCTTCATCGAACGCAACCAAGAACACCAATACTATTCACACCAAACACCCTTGTGCTTTGTGTGGTCTCCATGGCCATTACTCTCATCATTTTCCCAGCCTTACACATTATCGTGCCTCTTTGGAGGTAGTTCGGGAGTACGAAATTGAACAAAATCAATTTGCTTCTCCCGTGCTTGCACAGTATGCTGTAGGCCAGACTGAGGATTTACCCGCTCCTATTGACATTCCCCCCCTGATGTCGAAATGACAAAGCATGCGGCCACCATCCTCTACCTTTCATCATCCTTGAGACCCCTGACGAAAGCTCCCTCTGAATCTTCTCCTGTTGTTTCGCTTGACCTCCTTTCAGCAAACACCCCGGGCTCAACATCAGTGGATCCTTTATCTGCTTGTTCTTACGTCATCCCCCGCGACGATGCGCATGTGAGCCTTTCTTCTCATGAGGATGAATCAGGTAGCCTCGCCGCGTCATGTGGTCTCCCTTCCTCCTGTCCTTCCACCTCCTGTTGTGACGACGACATCATGGAAGCCACGTCCACCCCTAACTTCATCTTTCCCGCCCATAAACAAGATGCCATCATCCATACCCTTGGTGACTTATACAGCCTGAGCTAAAGCTATGCCTCCAATAGCTCCCACACTTTCCCTCACTGGCAGCATATGGGAAGTAGACATCCTACCCAGATCACTCCCTTCCGCAGAGTGCATTCGATTTCTACTGTGCACTCAGGTTACTAGCATTGTTCTTTATCCTCCCATTTATTGTCTTGTGGCACCTTTCAGAGGGACCCCCCGTCAACACCTTATATTAGTTTTGCAGATGGTGCAAGTCGCTACTCCCGGAATTTAGCCTCGTCAGGTTAGGCCATTTTTACCCCTTTAGATGCGCTTGTTCTTTCAAACGATGTATGCATTGGTACTACTACCAATAATTAGGCCGAATATGATGTTGTACGAGGTTTATTAGCTGATGCCCTTTCACATCGCATCCTCCACCTTCATGTTTGTTTAGATTCCCTACTTCTTGTCATGCAATTGAATGGTGTATATCATGTGCATAACCCTATCCTTTTCAGAAGATATTTACGAGTGAAGATTTTGATGCGTGAGTTTGAAATCATTACTTTCAGTCATGTACCTAGAGCACAAAATCACTATGTAGATATCATTGCAAACCATATTCTGGATTGGAATTTAACACACACATTTAACACAAGACAATAACATAAAAATATCAAAACGATGTATATCCATAGTATGTGTCGTATAAAATGTTTTAAGTTCATTAACTCCGATACATATGACATGCCTATCGCATGTTACAAAAACTCAAAAATAGGGGCATCACCTGCCCCTACACACTAATCACTATCTGGAGGATCCCGAGCCAATGGCTCTGCCCCCACAGCTCGTAGATCATGCATGCCTTGTCCGGCCATCGCCATGCGCCGCATGACCCCTCGCCATTCTGAGGGTAAACCAATACATGGCTCTATGTACTGGTCATCTAAGTCTTGCCAACCGCATTCCGAAAAACCAGTCAGAAGCCTCTCACATCTATGACGAATATCCTCCAGAAGGGCTGTTGCATCCTCATTGTGCTGCGCCCTTGATCCACTAGATCCTACGGCCCCCGATACTGCAGGCCGTCCCATGTACCTGACCGGTTTTACCGGTGCTATATATGCATACCAAAAGTAAAAGAATCAGTACCACATATAATATTTTAGAAACTTTGCATGCACATAAAATATTATCAATTTGTCACTCACCATCAGGTCCCATATACGACCAGGCGGTAGTGGCAGATCCGAGTCCCCACAATAACTCATCCCACTATAGGGATAGTCGTCTATATACAGTGACATCTGATCCCAATGAACAAAGAAATCAGGACGAAACACCCGTCCAAATTCTCCACCTCCTCCTCTGCACAGTAGTCGCCCCCACCGGTGCATCCTAGGCTCTCTCGGGCCCCCATCTGGGAGTTGTATGCGAGGTCGAAGTGTCGGGATCTTCTCAAAGAAGAAAGAGCACAAAATGTACCATATGCACAGTCATGGTTCACTTGCCGCTTACATAGCGACAACTGTTGTTTCAATGACGACAGCATCATCTGGGCCCACCCATAGTAGGTCATACTCAAAACACTCTCCACAAGCATCATTTACCCCCCCGTGATGTGATGGAGTGCTTGGTTGCCCAAGATCCACAGCACCGCTGCGGCCACAGCACGGGTCTCTAACCTCTCCAAGTCCCCGATGGGTGTCCGAGTCCCCTTGACTTGGAGACCGGGCTGACAATGGCGCTCTACAAACTCTATGATATTCCGCCCATGCGGTAATACTAGATGAGTATTCCCTACCATCCCAAGTGGTGGGAGACTAGTCAGGAAATATATATCCTGGACCGTCAACTCAATCCGGTGCCCCTACACTATAAAGACTTCATGGTCCGGGTCCCAATAGCTGACAATCCGGGCCAATAAGAGCTCCCTAGATCTCATCAAAGGGTTCTCCACAAACTTCATAACCCCAAATCTGGCCAAAGCACTGCGGACACCCTGATCCTCTCGGATCTCTGACCGTAATGCACCTAGGTCTCTCTCTCTCCAGTTAATCCATAATTCTGCCATATCTACACAAAAAAATCATATTTTGTATAAATTTTCTGAATAAATCACTTATTCAATGGAGATTAACCTGATCACACATCAATTTCGAATTGCATGCATAACACATAATCTCTTCTACAATTAATTGTCACATGCGGAAAGAATAGAAGCGATAGCACATCAAATCATCACACACATTAACACAATATGTATGGGGAAAGCTTACAGCTGAAAACCCCCGGCTATAGTATATTATAAATGGAGAGAACATGCAGCAAATACATAGTACAAACTCCTCACAAGTACTCAGTACTATCTCCCAAAGCTACACAAAAACTAGCTTGGTTTTGAACAAGTCACAGGTTCAAAACACACCCACTACTTCTCTTGCCTCTATTGCGCAATCAAGGCTGGTCTAAATAGAGATCCAGGTTCGAATCTCCCTGGCTCCAACTGCGCAATTTTCATTGGTAATTTCCTCCAAGTGTGGTGCAAATCTCATGCACAACTAATGTCGCAACTGATAGCTAACTCAACCCTTTCATCTACCTCTTTCACTTGTCGCCACTGAACTGTCCATGCACTGAGTTAAACTGATGTGTTCTTTAGTTGAATAATGAGTTAATAATTAGTGAATTAAATAATATTTAATTCACATAACTCATCTCTAGTGTATTAGCCAGTTAAACTAAATACAACTAGTTCAACTAGTTAACCAGAACACCACCTCCATTAACTCCTCAATCAACTCCACCAAAACTCTGCCACATGAGTCTAACTGAAGTCTAACATGCATTAGCTCACCTAACACATAGGAAAAGCGTAATTCCTTCTGGCAGCTGCATGCCCCACTTCCAGGGCTCGAACTGAAGTGCTCCAAGAGAGTAAATTGAAGTTTAGAGTCCAAATATTATTAAGGGTAAATAATATTTGACTTCCCTATTTTTAGGAGAGGCAGTCTAAAAATAGCCTTCGACCTCTTTGACCTAAAAATAGAGTCTCATCTATTTTTACCAACATGACACATACTCCAAGAATCTCATACATGCAATCCCTGAACCATGCTCCATATGTCTAAAAAATAGACATAGTCTAAAAATAGATTTTTCGACAAAAATCACATGTGTGGTCCCCACCTAGTTTAGGTGATCACTTTCCAACTAGGATCAGGAAAGATGTTTCAGGAGGCCTCCTTCACTGTTTCTTGTTTCCATTTTCAACACTCCCTCTCAAAAAGAAAGGACTGTCATTGCATGCGACATGCAACTCCATGCATTCGCCCTGCAACCTCCACAAGCGCCATGCAACTCCATGCATCTGCTCTGCAACTCCTCTGAAACTGAATAGGCTCCAAACAACTCAATCTGTCTTGATGCATCTAGCATCTATCATCAAAGTCTTCGACTTCTGCTTGGCCAACTGCACATGTCATCAGGAACCACTGCGCTGTTGAACTCTTGCACCCATGCACTCTTGCACTTGCTGTCAACTCTGATCCGCGCTCCGGTATCCGACACTGTCACTTTGATCTGCCTGCATCACTCCAACTGATCTTGCTACTGCCATGCTGTGGGCACCTCGTAGCCAGGTTCAATCCATGAGATCCACACCATCTCATGAATCTGCCCAGAAATCTCCTCTTGGGATCAATCATGCATGTCGCCCCACCTCATACCTGGTGGTATAGCTGCATGCACTCCCTCTGCCCGTCTGGCACGAAATTTCTCTGCATGAGTGGTCTCTCCCACTCCATGATCCTCTTGTGGTTGCTCCACATCCCGAGGTTCACTTTCACCTGCATGAAAAACTTGCTCCCTCTCAAGCTTCAATTGCATGTCTTTCTCGCCTGCATGCAACACTTGCTCCCTCTCAAGCTTCAGTTGCATGTCTTTCTCCCGCTTCCCAACAGTAGGAAGCTCCGTAGACATCCCATCTACTTCAAGTCTGTAGAGATTCTTTGCTCGAATCCCAACCTTCTTGACTTGTCCCGTTGCCTTGTGCCGAAGAAAAACTTTTCCTTCTCTGAAGACAACTTCATACCCTTTATCCTCTAACATTGCAACTGAGATCAAATTCTTTGTTAGACCTGGTACATGCAATACATCTTGTAAAATAATGAGTTTACCTGACTCCCTCTGAAAGGTTATGGTACCAATGCCGGTCGCATTGTATCGTCCACCGTCGCCCAACTCAACATGCATCTGGAGACCTTTCTCCACCAAGTCACCGAAAAGATTTGCATCTCCCGTCATGTGAAAGGAAGCGCCACTATCAATATACCACCCCGATCCCAATGCACTAGACAACATGCATGCGATCAATGAGAAGTCCAGCTCAAATTGCGAGGCAAGAGCCTCACCAGCTGCAGATCCCATAGCCTGCTTGTTCTTCTTTTTCTTTGGGCAATTCGTGGAGTAATGTCCATGATCGTGACAGTGAAAACACTTCACTTTGGACATGTCACGCTCTTTACCATCTGCACCGGATTGAGAAGCCTTCTCCTGCCCTTCCCCTTCCTTGCTTTGGTAGCCAAAGTGCAGTCTTCTTCATCAGATACCTTTGATGAAGATCCATCCCTGGTAGTCCTCCTGATCTCCTCTTGCATGAGATCCGACCATAGTCGCTCCCATCCCGGCAACTTCTCCCTACCATTGACACTATCCTGATAGGAATGCCAAGCCTTCGGAAGACCAAGGAGAGCCAGGTCCACCATATCCTCATCTTCGACAGTCACCCCCACACTTCCCAGCTCATCTCTGCACTGAGTGAACTTCGTGAGGTATTTTGCGATGCTGTCGCCTTTCTCCATATTGATGTTCCTGAGTCTATCTTTGAGCGCCAGCTTCCTTTGGTCACTCTTGCTTTGGTATAGATCCGTCAAATCTTTCCACATCAAATATGGAGAAGCCTTTCCATGCAGGTTGGATACAATGTGATCCTTTACGCCCTCCAACAGGATCCTTCGACACTTTGCTTGTTTCTTTCGCCAGGCTTCCACAACATCAGCATCATTAGAAGTAGGCTTTGGAATCTCTTTCTCCACGAATTCCAACAACCCATGATCATCTAATACAGCCTCCATGCGGTCCTTCCATGCAACATAATTCGAACTGCCTTCCAAGGCATATTCTAGTCGCAACCCGATGAAAGACATTTTCACCGCAGCACCAAGAACACAAATCTGCAAATTCGAATTTCACCACCAGCTGATAACTCAATCGCTTCCGATCTACACTTGAGAACAAATTATTTCCAAATCAGAGATTTACTGCATGGGCTTTTACCAGACCTTTCACTTTCCAAAGAAAGATGAATCCGTAGGCTATCTGGCCCGTATGCAGGCTCTATCTGAGGAAATAAGTTTGCAATCACCGTAATAGATCTCGACAATTAATATTACTCCGATACCATGTAGAAATTTGTTGAATAAATCACTTATTCAATGCGAGACTATCCTGATCACATATCAATTCGAATTCATATGCAACACATCATCTCTTCCACTCAGATCATCACACATGCGGAAATAAAACAAGCGATAGCACATCAAATCATTACACACATTAACACAGTATGTATGGGGAAAGCTTATAGCTGAAAACCCCGCAGCTATATGTGTATATTATAATGGAGAAAACATGTAACAAACTCAGTACAATACTCCTCACAAGTACTCAGTACTATCTCATGAAGTTACACACAACTAGCTTGGTTTTGAACAAGTCACAGGTTCAAAACACACCCACTAATTTCCCTGCCTCTATTGCGCAATCAAGGCTAGTCTAATGAGAGATCCAAGGTTCGAATCTCACTGGCTCCAACTGCACAATTGTCATTGGTAATTTCCTCCAAGTGTGGTGAAAATCTCATGCACAACTGATGTCGCAACTGATAGCTAACTCAACCCTTTCATCTACCTCTTTCACTTGTCGCCACTGAACTGTCCATGCACTGAGTTAAACTGATGTGTTCTTTAGTTGAATAATGAATTAATAATTAGTGAATTAAATAATATTTAATTCACATAACTCATCTCTAGTGTATTAGCCAGTTAAAATAAATACAACTAGTTCAACTAGTTAACCAGAACACCACCTCCATTAACTGTCGCATCAACTCCACCGAACTCCACCACTTGAGCTCTAACCGAAGTCAACCATGCATTAGCTCACCTAACTCATAGGAAAAGCGTAAATCCTTCTGGAAGCTGCATGCTCCACCTCTGAGGGTCAAACTGAAGTGATCCAAGAGAGTAAACTGAAGTTTAGAGTCCAAATATTATTAAGGGTAAATAATATTTGACTTCCCTATTTTTAGGAGAGGCAGTCTAAAAATAGCCTTCGACCTCTTCGACCTAAAAAATAGAGTCTCATCTATTTTTACCAACATGACCAATGCTCCGAGAATCTCAAACTGGAATCCCCGAACCATGCTCCATATGTCTAAAAATAGACATAGTCTAAAAATAGATTTTTCGACAAAAATCACATGTGTGGTCCCCACCTAGTTTAGGTGATCACTTTCCAACTAGGATCAGGAAAGATGTTTCAGGAGGCCTCCTTCACTGTTTCTTGTTTCCATTTTCAACATATTTTTCAGTACACATATAGGAGAGATTGTTTTTCATCACAAAAGCCTAGTGCTCAGCCAAAAAAAAACACAAAAACACCCCTCCCTGATAGGTCTCAGTTTTAAGGCCCAAACCTGGGATAGGTCACACTTTTCTGCTCAAAACCTACTATCCAGGTCACACTTTTTTCCCCAAAAAGTGCGACCCAGCCGTGAGGAGGAGTAGTGGACTTTTCCTGAGCCCTAGGGACCTAATTTGAACTTTTAATCCACTGAAAAGAAAGAGTAGGGTTAGGCCTCTTACTTGCAACTGACAGATCTCAATTCCAACGGTCAGTTTTTCCCCTACGATCGCCACAAGATTTAGGGCCTTCTCTCCTCTCTACATTCACCATAGCTCCACATGAAAATGAATGAATTTGGAGGGAAAATGCCTTATTAAAAGAGAAACCCCTGTTTTTTCTTTTGCCTGATGCGACTCAACCGTAGCTCAATTTACCAAACCGTCTGTACCGTTGGAAAGCTCTCATCGAGCCCTCAAATGGGTATCTGTTAATTTTTAGTGATTTTATTCTTCACCGAGACACATTTTCCCAAAAGGTGTTACTTCACCCTTCCTCAAAATCGAATTTCTTCACTTGCAAAACTCGTACTGGAGGCACCATGTTTCCTCCATAATTTTCCACGCTCGTGTCAACTTTCGTCGTGAGTTACCATCTTGTACTCATGCTTTTATGGTCCACATTGGACCCTTCTCCTGTGTGGTAGCACCATTGAGTAACCCTTGTTTAGAGTATCCGAGTTGAGTCATCATTGCTTTCATGGAGTCTATCCCGAGTTCCTTCGCATCCCGCCATAGTCCTCCATCCTTCATTGCTTGGTCACTCTCTCGTGTCGCACATTATGGCCTTTAGTCCCACTATCCCCTATCCCTCATGATATTGTGTCAGTCATTGCCAGGCCATCCACGCCATTTATGCTCTAATAAGGGAAGTTGTCCGTTCGCTACTCAGCCCCCCCCCCCCATTTCATCATCATCATTGGTGTCAGCCTATCAGTCACTCTTCTATTTTCTCTTGTGCCTTAGTTGAAGATCCCTTATTGCCTCACCTATGGCAGACCTCCTTCTGTCGACATCATCTCATTCATTCTAGAAGACAGGTCTAAAGGGTGGTGTACCTTGGTTTCAACTTCCACTCTTTTTTGTTGCCTCGAATCAGGCAAAGGGACTCCTTATTGCCCTTTGACTTGATTTTTTCTCAGCTCCAGCTCCTTTCAGCACGATCGAGATTCGTATACTCGATGGTTCAGTGATGCAGCAACTTACATCAATGATTCCCAGGTGTGTGTGAGATGTCTCAGCCCTCATGAAGGGGTGGCCCTATAGGTAGCTCCCCACACACTCGGATGACCTCCTCATTACAGCCTTCGATGCAGCTCCATACATTTGATGATGTTGGCCTCAGCTGCTTGCAGCGCCTTTTTGTTTGCATGTATCAGTCAGATTTTCGGAGCCCTTTCCTATTTTCAGGGGCATCTGGGTTGTATTTATATCTCATGTACTCAGATATCATTGTACAAGTCCTAGCTGTTATCCCAGGCACAATATGTATGTGGGATTCATTATCGTGTTGTTTATCTGGCTCATGTTTATGCCAACATTATGTCGTCTCATGGTTTTCCAGACGCCTTATTGTTTGTACTATTGCCTTGACGGGCATAGGTATGCCTCCCCCACCGCCTATAGTAGGTACTCACTTATCAAAAAGACTTGTCTCACCTGCAAGTCACCTCCTCAGGGTCTAGTTCTTTCAGCACTTTGGTCTACCTTACAATCCTCTCTCTTTGACTTCGACGTTGTTGTCTAGTGATTGAGTTCTTACAACGTACTTTGGTCATACGATTAGCTCCTAACGCTTGCACGCTGGGGGGAAATCTATTACACCATTTTTTGGTCATCTAATCCATTATTGTTAGATGGACCCAGGTACACCAAGTAAGACCAATTTTACCCCAAGTAAAATCGCATTCACTATGAAAAATAACTTAGTAAACCACCTTTATTAAGTTGTTTATGGTCTAAACAGGAAACCCCAAGGGGAAACATTAAATAAATCCATATTTATTTGATTTTTCCTCAAGGAATAATTAGTTAAACAACAATTTAATTAATATTCCTGGTTATATTTAACTCAAAACAAGGAAATTAATTAGATAAATCATTATTTATCTTATTATTTTCTAAGAATAACTATTTAAACATTACTTAAATAATATTCTTTGTTAAATATGACTACATCTCCCTTAAATAATTAATTAAATAATTATTTATTTGATTATTACTCAACCATATCCTTAAAATGATAAATAAATCATTTATTTATTTATTATTACTTAATCACATCCTTAAAATGATAAATAAATCATTTATTTATTTATTATTTACAAATAAGGGGATTGGACTCAAGTCAAATTCCTTTTCCCTCCAACAAATATAATAAAATATTCCATAAAAGTTGGATCTTGATTTGGTTAATAATATTTTAATTATGCACCAATATCTAGACTAACCCAATATTTTGTTATTAATAGAAGGGTTTTCCCATTGATTTGTCACCTTTTGTTGCCTAAAGATCACTCTAGATCTCAACTCTTGGTCTGGCTATTGATCCATTATCATAGCCATATTTTCCATTTTTGTCTGGGTTTTCTACACCATCAAGAGAGAGGAATTCTAAATCTGAAGTGCTGAGGACTTACAAGAACCCCTCTCATTGAGGAGAACAGGGAACACCCTCTTGTGTTTTCCTCCCAGGTGCCATTAATAAAAAATTACATTGGATATATTCTTGTCTTGTCTATTGGATCTATGGAGTAAATCTTATTTTTCTACTATTTAATGTCTTCTAATGCATAGATCTAGATTTTTGTAGCATTTTCTTGGTCATATAATTGCAGCTCTGAAGATATTAGCAGTCATTTCTGCTGTTAGGATTGTTTTTTATGCACAACTAAAGTGGTCTTTTTTCGTACACCTCGAATCAAGATTTATACTAACACATTCAACCAAGAAAATGGATTGTTTCCAAGCTGTTGTAGTGGGATAGGTGAAAAACTTGGAGGTTTGTTAGATTCTAAAAAAAATATGGGATTGTTTTCAAATGGTTGTATGTCTCAATTCAACATGTTGAAGATTAAATTCCTGATGGAATCTTCAACAATATGGAATTTGGTGAAGTTCAAGTCAATAAATTCAATGTTTTCCAAATTCCGAAAGGTGTGTGGAAATGTCTACAACTAGGATTGGGACAAACAAAGATGTTGGAGAGTAGTCAAATTCCCAAATTCATTTGGAAGCATATGAAAATTAGAGCATTCATACAAATTAATATGTTGGAGATTCATCAATTTACAAAAGCAATCTAGAAACGACTTCAATATTGAACAACTCCTTAACTCCAAGTGTTTCAAAGATTACAGATAATGAAACTCATTTGGAAAATTTTCCAAACATATTCTTTAAAGAATGGTGTCAGGTTCTATAAAATTACTTACACAACACTTCAACCACCCTATGGGGCCATTAGTGGCAATATGAAACTCCCTTAATTGAAAAGGTACCTATAATGCTCCCTAGATGTCAAAACTTTGGGCATTGTAACATAATAAGATAAAATAATCAAAACCAAAGAAATGTTTGCAATTAAGGAACATAAAACAACCTTTTGTCTATAAATTACAAGACTACTTACCACAGATTCATGTTGCTACAATGTTTCTGATTTTCTTCCTTTCATATGAAAAAATATTAATTTCTTCATTATAATCTTTGAAGGTAAGGAGGAGTATGTACAATTAGATTAGTGGAAATTATATTAGTCATGGTGAGTTCTCGATGTGGAATACTTCATCCACACAACCTTTAATGCTAAGCATATGCAATCTCCTTAGCTTCATATCACTCGTATTGGGTACCAAAGGACTACACTACGCAAAGTTTGTGATTCCATGCACCTACATTGTTTTCTACAAAATGTTAGAAACAAGAATGAAACCCTTGCACAATTTAAGAATTTAAAAATTGATAGATTACATCGTTATTTAGAATTCTATCTAAAACTTCAAATTCATGCAGATGAATTTGGAAGAAACTTGAAATCTTGGCCCCAAAAATGATCCTTGGGTTCTCTCTTTGCCAAATACCTTCCCAAGTATTTAAGGTGGTCATGCATTTTTATGCATTCTTTCTCATCCACCTCCAATAAAAGTTCCAACATAATGCATTTTTTCGATGGAACTCCAAGAGATACATATCATATACCTTCTCAAGACCCAAGCTTCCTAACAAATTGCATCCCATATCTTAATGCATGTGTCCTTGTCTTCTCTTGTGATGACATAGACAATGTCTATGAGTATCTGTGTCTCATCTTCAATGAGAGTGTTGTATCTAATTTTCATTGTCTTTTGATTCTCATCAGGAATTATTTTGGAGATTTAATGCAATTATTCTTTCCAATACTTAATATTTCTGTAATAAAGAAGCACTATGATGACTTTAAGAGATAATGTTAATCCATCATAGACAGCCAAAAACTCATTAACTACTTAATCCTACAATAGGTTGAGGTTGGTGAGAGGCATGAAAGAAGAAAAAATGTGTGGAGTGTTTTTGGTTGAGGTCATCTATTCTGTAAATAAATGGATCTCCAATTCCCCTAGTTATAAGTACATCCTTATTATGAGATGTAACTAGAAACAAGCTACTCAAAGAAAGGATATCTTTTGTTGGAGAAATTAATGCTTCTAGTTAATCAATATGATCGACATCACCTAAAATGATAAAAGCATGAAAACAAGAGAGATTCTTTCTAAGCTTCTTTATACCTTCAACAATATTGTTTATTTCCCCATATTATGAAGTTAAATCAATAAGAACTATAATTTGCAATGACTTTAAAGAGCTTCTCTTAAAAAAAAAAACCATTAGTAATGTGATCCCTTATGGTTGAAGAATTATTTTTCAAGGGTGGTTTTCCTAATCCTGTGAAATCCCACAATCCCTACAACACTAACCTTCCTATTTTCAAGCTGCTGCAATACCAATCTTTATTCATAAAATTTTGTTGTCACCCAATCTAGTTCAATACTTGGAGACATAGAGGCATATTTTTAGAACTCGTTCCATGACATCAACTTGTAGCAACTCCTCATCATTGTATAATATATAGAATAAAATTACTAGTAAGGAAATGAAGATGAACACATAGGGATAGTTAGAGGTTTCACCATCCATTAAACACCTCCAGCTTGAAACTTCTTATATATGCAACACCAGAGAGATCCTGCCTCCTTTTTCCAAAAATGTCCAAGTTTTATCATAGTGTTTGAGGGTCATATGTCTTATTCTCTTCTAGAATATTCATGGCTCAAGAATAAACTCCATTGTCTCCATTTGTCCACCAAATTTCTAAAGGCTTGACATCATAGAAGATAGGAATAATTGTTGAACCTAACTCTTGCATCAAATTCAACATGAAAAACAACTCATTCAAACACCAATGTGACTTGTAATAATTTCTAAAGAAAATAGTTAATGGGCATAGGCAACTATTTCATCATATTAAGAGTGATCCACTTTGATAGTTGGGATATATTTCCCTTGATCCACAATGAAGGAAGTCCCTGAGAACTCTCTGGGTGTCAAATGAATGAGCCCTATCTTAAGGGAATCCTTAAAATACTTATACTGAGAAGTAGAGGGTGCACCCTAGCTTTTGGCTCCACCATTTAATATTGAAACTACGAAGATTGTAGCATCCTGGGCAATGTCATAATCTCTGAGTAAATTTCCTTCCAGAGGTTTCCTACCTCAATGTAGGAGTTTCATAAAGACGAAAGGGATTCCTTTCCGATATTGAATTCTAGTAGCGAACATAGATACTAAATCAACTACTTTCACCTGAATACATAAAGTTCCACTATAGAATGGCCTCATGAAGACCGAAAAGTGAAAGTGATTTGGAGAAATGGCCTTAGCTTGGACGCAGGAAGAGCCCTAGGGAAAAAAAAATCCCCTTATTTACCAGATCTGTAGCAAAAGCAAGAGAATGAAGAAGATTTTAGCAAAAGGCATAGCCCTAAAGCGAAAAATATCTCAAGAACATAGAAACGATTGAAGGCATTAATGTTTCAATCACGATCCAATTTTCACTGAAGTCGTACAAACAAATTTAATTTAGATAGAGAAGAGAGAAAGATTTATCCTACGACTTCCACAATTTTAATTTAATTATCAATAATTATTAGATGGACGTTGGAGATTTAACCTCCATGAAATATTCTAGAATATTGATAGTAGCATACACAAATCAAAGGTTACGATTTATCTCTAAATTAGTTTGGCTCTTTTTGTCATTTTAGTTAAATTGACTAATTAAAAAAATATCATATGAACAAGTGTGATATGAAATGGGTTATGGTTTATGGGGCATGTAGCATTGATAAGCCATGGTATTATAACAAAAACTATTTACAAATTCAAAATCTCAATAGAAGAGTGGATAAATATCCATGGTTAAGAATCTTGTTCCATGTTTTTTTAAATGCATATATTTTTATCTTGGGTAAAAATGCAAAGTTGGGTTACACTTTTGTGAGAATCGGGGGTGAAAATTTTTTTTTCTCAATAATTCGGCTGAAATTTTGAAATTAGTTTGGCTGAACTCATTCTTCCATTTACATTGATGGTGTACTGATGGCGTGGGCAAACAAATTTTTGGCCGGAGATGGGAAAACCGGAAACCAAAGTTTTACCAAACTTGTTCTTATAAATATATCGGCTCGCAAACCTTAACAGGTTTCTTATGCACATGTGCCTTGCGTCTGTGTGTATCACGTCTGTTTATCTCGCATCTGTGAGGTGTTGCTCTATTGTGAGGTGTTGCTTTGTTGCTATGTGACGAGGTGTTGCATGTGTGAGGTGTTGCTTTGTTGCTATGTGACGAGGTGTTGCATTTGTGAGGTGTTGCTCTGTTGTGCCGCCACGACGAGGTGAGGTGTTGCTCTGTTTTTTTGTCTCGTGTCTGTCCATCTCGCGTCTCTCTCTCTTGCGTCTGTGAGTTGTTTCTCTATTGCGGTGTTTCTCTGTTGAGGTGTTTCTCTGTTGTAGTGTTGATCTGTTACTCTGTAACAAGGTGGGGTGTTGCAGTTGCGCCGCAACGACGAGGTAAGGTGTTGCTCTATTTTTTTTGTTGATTTTTTTTTGTTTGATTTTAATTTTATTTTTTTTGTTCACAGGGAATTTGGTCTGCGTCCTCCATGATGTCTTCAACGATCTCTTGGCTTCGTCCTCGTTGCGGCTTCATCTGCGAATTTCCAGGTATGAAATCCTCTGTTAGACATTAAATGGTTAAACATTTAACAAGAAATCAGATTTATAGTACATAGTAAACTCTAATTTCAAATTTTAATTTCAGATATGTCAGAATGATCACTACAATTTTACATCATAAATTTGTGAGCTATATTCATAATCGTAGAGAGTAGTATTGATTGGGATTGTCCTCACTGGGATATGATACCATGATAATTTTTAACAATGGTATGCTCTATTCTTGCAAAAATTACTTCAATGTCCTTTTATTATCCCAGTTACAATTCTACTTTAAATAGCAATCACATTAACCATTAGATCAATCTTGATAATAATTGTATATAGAACATAAAAATAAAATGCATAAGACAAAACAGATAAGGGAAAACCCAACAGATCTTCTTCTTCTTAATAGATATAAGTGTTTAGAAAGAGAGATAATTCAATATTTTATAATGATAATGAAGTCAAATTCAAGGCTTTGACTTTCAAACTGTCCTCCAAAGTTGAAACGACAGTTGACCGAAAGATGCTCAGAAAACCAATCGAAACAACCAAGTGTCACCTCTAAAATCTCTTAGGAAACCCGAATTTAAGCCTCTGCGATTTTGGTCAAGGAGTGCATAGTTGAATTTTCTTCAATGTAGGTCAATAGAGGGTCTAAAACTAAAATTGATAATCCCAGAGCTTCGTTCTTTTAGCCTTCAGGAACTCGCTCAAGATTCCTCTCAAAATATCCTTCTAGAAAAAATATAATATTTCTTATGCATGCACAATTATAGTAGTGTTAAGGGGAAATTTTTTCTCTTTATATGTATTTGAGGTATGTTACACTCTTACCTATCATATCAGATAGTTTGGATTCTTGAAATTCCTTCATGATATCTATGGTTGCTCACCTTCATTCAATATTGGGTAAAAGGTCATGGTCTTACCTTAATTTCTATTCTAATTCCCTTTCCTAACTTTGATTTTCCTTTTGACCTTGGAGATAGCCCCAATCATTAAATATGATAGTCATCCCTTCTAGGGAACTTAGTATGGGTTGCTTAGTGGTTTCCAACCCTTATGATGATGTGAGGTGGTGTTTCAAACATGGGAGTAACTTGTGTTTGCATGTCATGCTCTTTTGTGGGTTATAGACGGTTTAGTTCTACCTCCTAAGATAAACTTTCTAAAAACCATGAAATATCCCTTAAAGTCAAAATAGATCTATACTAAGGATTAATCTTTATACGTATTTCTATAATATAAATTCCAACGATAATTAATCACATATGTGTTAAAGTAGAATATGAAATAAGCCCTTTTTACACTTGGCTTGGCTCTTAGGTACATAGATGGGTGGGTTTGGGAATGTGGTTCACATGAAAAGTAATAGGGAATGGATTTAGTGGAAACATTTTATAAGATCAGGACTCAAACAATGAGAGAGAGAAAAAAACCTTTTATATTCAATGTTAAACACATGCATTAACATATAATTGTGATATTTTCCCTTCTTTCCAACTTAGTCCATCCTTCTAGAAAAATCCCTTTTAATGAAGCAGATATATCCATAGTGATCCACTGATATTTTTTCACCAACAACTATTCTATTTTGGACTTATATATCTCAAAACTATGCTCATTGAATTTATGCATCTATATCTTTAAACTACTCAGATATTTTATTACACCATAGGAATCATTTTGATATATCTCCCATTTTAATGGGGTCTATCACATTTCGAGAAAAAAACATTAGCCATAAAATTTTCCCATTGAAACCAAACGTAATTGGATACAAAACATAGGTTTTAACCTTATATAGTTAATTGTTTCAAACGTATTCTTAATAAAATGAAAAATATTCAATGTAAAACACATGCACATTAACATATAATTGTGATATTTTCCCTTCTTTCTAACTTAGTCCATCCTTCTAGAAAAATCCCTTTTAATGAAGTAGATATATCCATAGTGATCCACTGATATTTTTTCACCAACAACTATTCCATTTTGGACTTACATATCTCAAAACTATGCTCATTGAATTTATGCATCTATACCTTTAAACTACTCAAATATTTTATTATGCCATAGGAATCATTTCGATATATCTCACATTTTAATGGGGTCTATCACATTTCGAGAAAAACACATTAGCCATAAAAATTTCCCATTGAAACCAAAAGTGATTTGATACAAAACATAGGGTTTAACCTTATATAGTTAATTGTTTCAAATAGAGTCTTAATAAAATTAAAAATATTCAATGTAAAACACATGCATTAACATATAATTGTGATATTTTCCCTTCTTTCCAACTTAGTGGACATCCTTCTAGAAAAATCCCTTTTAATGAAGAAGATATATCCATAGTGATCCACTGATATTTGTTCACCAGCAACTATTCCATTTTGGACTTGTATATCTCAAAACTATGCTCATTGAATTTATGCATCTATATCTTTGAACTACTCAACTATTTTATTTCACCATAGGAGTCAATTCGATATATCTCCCATTTTAATGGGGTCTATCACATTTCGAGAAAAGCACATTAGCCATAAAATTTTCCCATTGAAACCAAAAGTAATTTGATACAAAACATGGGTTTTAACCTTATATGGTTAATTGTTTCAAATAGATTCTTAATAAAATGAAACATATTCAATGTAAAACACATTCATTAACATATAATTGTGATATTTTCCCTTCTTTCCAACTTAGTCCATCCTTCTAGAAAAATCCCTTTTAATGAAGCAGATATATCCATAGGTATCCACTGATATTTGTTCACCAACAACTATTCTATTTTGGACTTATATATCTCAAAACTAATCTCATTGAATTTATGCATCTATATCTTTAAACTACTCAACTATTTTATTACACCATAGGAATCATTTCGATATATCTCCCATTTTACTGGGGTCTATCGCATTTCGAGAAAAACACATTAAGCCATAAAAGTTTCCCATTGAAACCAAAAGTAATTTGATACAAAACATAGGTTTTAACCTTATATAGTTAATTGTTTCAAATAGATTCTTAATAAAATGAAAAATTTTCAATGTAAAGCACATGCATTAACATATAATTTACTTGAGAAACCCAAAACGAGAAGATCATATTTTTTATTAGTATATTAATTTTACACCATTAGACACACACACACACATATGTATGTATGTATATATGTATATATCCCACGAGAATTATAAACTACCAATCCATTACCTTGTATGAGATAAAACTTTAGTTCTTTAACTGAAACTATAGAACCATGGGGTAAACTACCATGCACTAGAAAAATTCTAAAAGAAAAAACCATGTGATGAAAACCATCATAAAGTGATGCAGGGGCATTAGGCACAACAAAATACTTTGTATTTAAGTAGGCATAGGGGGGTCTCATGTTTTTGCTTTCTTATGTAATCCTTAAATAATTAGAGTGATTTTAATTAAATATAGTGAGGAATTGTAAATGTTCTCAAATCATTGGAGAACATGAGGGGAAGTCAACTAGCTAGGAATGTGAAGAGTCAGTTCGGTGAATTTAGGGAGTTAGGCTAAATTTAGGATTTGAGGATTCCAAGAGTTTTGTTGAGTCATTGTAGGAGCTGAATCGATTCATTACCATCTTGTATAAGTGTAAGCCTTAAAGGCATTAATAAACAGAGCTGGAGACCTGGAGAGGCTGAGTAGGACAATAGAAGGCCATCAAATTGAAGATCAGGCCAGAGACAGAGTTTTCTGTAAATTGGTTATATTTGTATATATGAAGAATTGATTTTGAATATATGAAAAATTGTTTCATGATTATGTGTGTGTTGTTCGATTGAATTGTAGATTGTAAGTGTTCATAGTTTATGAATAGGGTGAGAGAGAAGATTTGTGAAGGAATCCCAGTTTGAAAGGGTGAATGGTAGTTTGGAATTGCCATGGTTATGAAGAATTCATTTTAAGGATGGAAACCTGTCCGTGGTTGAAAACGAGTTAAGAGATCTTTAACCCCCAGAGGTGAATATAGAAATTCATTCATGTGCTATTGAATGACAAAGAGAGTTCGAAATATTGGGCGATACTGTGAAGTCCAACACAGTAACAGCGTTGATGAGTAGGACCCGGTCGAATGAACTAAGGACACAGAGGTTCAATTAAAACTCTGTGTGAACTGCAAATGAAAAGCAGATCATGGAGAAGTAATTGAAAGCGAATTTTCTGAATAAGAAAGAGAGGCAGAACCATGGTTTAACTGCGAAGGTGAATGGAATTGTGCATTGATAGAACGCGGATCCATTGAAAGAAGTGGAACCTTGAGCAAAGAGGAAGTTGGAACCACAAAGGCGGGTTTGGAAGCCCGAAACCGGTAGTATCGCGTGCCTTTGCAAGTGGTAAGCTGTTTTTCATTTTGGAACGTGATAGTGTTAGATGTTGGACGCGTAGCGTTGAGTGGTTTTTAATTACCACTTTTATCGCGTGACTTTGGTTGGTTAAAGCCCGAAGTTTTAAATTGTGCGATGGTCGTCGGATGGACACTCAATTGAGGTTTGGAACACGAGAAGCTACTGACCGTTGGATCATAGCTGAAGTTACGTACTCGATAAGCAAGGTAAGGACACTGGGGCCCAGATGCATTATAAATTTGATGCGTAGGTTTAGTTAGTTCAGAGTCATAGTTTATGTATGGGCAATATTCATATGTGATGGCATTTTAATTAAGGCTGTGAAGGTTTCATATGATATTTGTTGATGTTAGATTGGTTAACATCTATACACATTATTAATTTGACGAGATGGCTTGTATTGGTATGTGCCCAATCTATGGAGAGTTGAATTAATAGATACGTGTTGGTTTAGTTTAACCAAGGTCAAACCTTGAGACTTTAAAACAATTGCATAAAGTGGGTTTTAAATGTGAACGTAATTTTGAGTTTAAACATGAAATTCGAATAAAGGTTTGAAGCCCATGAAGTGAAGAAAATATTTGTTTGGGTTAATACAAATCGAATGTTAATCCAAATAATTCATAAGGTGGGCTTTTTCCTATGGTTTGTTAAAAAGTAAAGCCTCCACTTTGAAAGGTTTCCAGATTGAGAAATAGGTGTGGCACGTAAAGACACAGGGAATTTTATATGCATATAGAAGAGAACTACTTCAATATCTAAAATATGTGATTTGAGATATAGAAGCTTCAAAAATCATTATTATTTAATTTGCGCGGAAGTGAATTTAGATTGGGCATCAATACTCATAAGTGTATTGACTGAGGTTAGAATTTGGGCTTAATTTTATATGCATATTTGAAGTATGAAGATTACCATATGTATGGTTTCATAACCATAGATGAAAGAAGCTTCCACATTAATTTAAATTTCCAGTTCAGAAAATGAAATGAAGATGCATTTTTACATGCATAAGAGATATAAATGTAGGTAAGCAGTGTACCCCAGCATCATAAAGGGAGATTTTTTTTTTTGCCAAAAACTTATTTTTGGGACACTACCCGTGAACACCTGTGTGTGGGGAATTTTTCGTCTATATGAAACCCTAATGTGGGGGTCCTTTCCTCCCATTTTATTCCCACCACTATGCTTAGAAAAATATATAGTGCATGGGGGTATTCACATAAAGAATATAACACATACCAAACATCCAATAATTCTCCTTAATGTGACCATCAATGTTGTAATGGTTAGAATTATTTCTACTACCCTTGCATGGATGTGTATTGGCTATTTTATTCTTATCCTCCTATTTCCAGTTCTTATTCCCCTCCTTCAAAGCTTCTTGGTGCTATTTTTTCTTCAAACCACTTAAGTACCCTTTATTTTAGCCTATGGTTTCTAGATAATGTGCGTATACACATGGCTCATACATTATCCTTAGCTTGTAAATAATCACTTGTTTTTGTAGATGGTTATATAGACCCCACATATACTTAAGGAGTACATTTGGGCTCTTGGGAAAGATATCCAATTATATGACCATATTTTTGAACTTATTACATTCTTATACACCCTTATGTCTACGTAAAGTAGTGTGAGTGATTCCACGGGTCCTCTACACACTTCATAGGGTATACCTGGGACAGGTAGTGTTAACTTCTACAAGTTTTATAGGCAGAGTCTGTAAAGGGCCAGGTAGCCTTTGGATCTCATCTTTTATGAAAGGTAACATATCCATTAAATGCCCCTACAGTCAATCTCTGGAATAGATCTAAATAGAATTTCTTCATTTTAATATCCATAAGCCACAACCAATTTAATGCAAACTGTCTACATGTGTCATTTCTCCCATAAATTCTTAGGCAAAGTTTTTAAAGCATACATGTCATGTTGGCTTTCTCCCATTAACTTTAAAACATGTTTTTTGTAAGTGCATAAAATAATTTCTCAAACCATGTAAATGTCATTTCTCCCACAAACTAAAGGCTTTCTCTCATTAATTCAAGTCAAACTTTAAGGCCTAAAAATTGAACCTAAAGTGGCTGAACTCTCATAGGATTTTAGTCTGTCTGTTGAGTGTTAACTTCTACAAGTTCTAAAGGCAGAGTCTGTAAAGGGCCTGTTAGGTCCCTATATTACTAGTATAGTCCCTTATTATTGTTAGTGTAACCCCCTTATTGTTATTATTGTACCCCTGTAACCCCCATATTGTTATTATTGTGCCCTTAAATTATTATTGTTAGGCCGGCTAGGATTACATTGTGGCCCACTAGGATTACATTGTGGCCCCATGGACTCCTATATATAGAAAGGAGGTTTTGTAATTTGTATCATATAAGAATTGTTCATTCATGTAATGTATTGGAGGTTGCCCCCTCGAAGTGGCTTATTTATAAGGCATTGATATTCTATTTTTGGAGCTGGTTTCATAACATTTGGTATTAGAGCTTTGGGATTCTAGGGTTTCGCTGCTCCAAACAAGTCATCGTGGAATTTTCGCTATAAACTTTTTTCTATGAAGGTTCAAAAGCTGAAATTTTTAGAGTGCAAAGCAAAAATCTTGAGGAACATCATCGCAAATTTTCAGAGCTTGGTTCACAATATTTTAGGAGATATGATTTGTGGAAGGTAGGTCAGTTTGCAGGCTCCCGAAATAGGTCATCATGGAATTTTCGCTATACATTTGTTTCTACAAAAGTTTAGAAGATGAAATTTTTAGAGTGCGAAGCTGAAATCCTGAGGAACATCGTCGCAAAATTTCAGATCTTTGTTCGCAATAGTGGCGAAGATATGATCTGTGGAAGTTAGGGCCTTGTTAGGCTTCTGAATTTCATCTCAAAGAGGTGATCATGGGAAAATCTTCATAACCCTCTCTCTGAGCATCGAATTGGAATGATGTAAAAAGTGACTGCAAGTACATGGATTGTAGTTTTCTTTCTATCAATTTCAGAGCCAAAGGAGGAAACAGTGAGATGTGGCAAGTCATAAAAGTTCGCTCTATGGAACTAGTCCATAATTGGGTCATTGTGGGAGATTGGACATAAATTTGCCTTGAAGACTCCAAATCAGATCAGACCTATGGCATTGGAAAGAAGCTTCAGAGGGCTACTATAGGGCCAAATTTTAGATATTTAGGATCCACAATTATAGGGATAATTCAATTTCAATATCAAGCTCCTCTAAAGCAAGTAAAAGGTGTGTATTTTTTTTTCCAAATTGCATAAGTCTTGTTTTAAGAATCAAGTTGAATTGATTCCATGGGCATATTGTAGAATAGATATTAGTATTGGATTCTAAAATGGCCCCTAAAAAAAATTCAACACCCATTAAGCCTTTATAAGGCTCTACTATGACTCTTGAAGACGAAGAATGGAAACATGACATATCAAAATTACAAGAGCAAGTGCAACAAATTTTGCTCTCGCAGAGAGCAACAAAAAATGACATGGAAGTTTTGAAGAAAGGTGTGGAAGCTAAGATGGATGGTTTGAAGAAAGGCATGGAATCTAAGATGGATGGTTTGAATAATGGCATGGATGGCATGGAAGCTAGCATGGAATCTAAGATGGATGACATGGAAGCTAAGATCGATGAAAAAATGGAAAACATGAAGAATGATCTAAAAGCAGACATGAAGGTTTAACAAAGTTGATACAAGAAATGTTTCCTAATGGTGAAAAGATAGTAGAGGAAACTCATGATGAGAACAAAATAAATGTTAATCATGATTTCATAAACTCTAATGTTTGAAGGAAGAACCACCATATTCCAAAAATGGATATGAGGAAATTTGATGGAAAGGATCTTGTAACATGGATACTACAGATGGAGCAATATTTTGATCTCAGTAATGTGAAAAACACACAAAAGGTATGCATCACAACTTTACATTTAGAACAAAATACATTTGTATGGTATCGATGGCTTTGCTTCCGTAAAAAAATTGTCAATTGGTCAATTTTTACGGAGGAAATGATAGCACATTATGAGGATACAAAGAGAAACACCTTCTTTAGCCAATTGATAAATCTCAAACAAAAGCATTCAGTGGGGGAGCACATTGAGGACTTCCAAAAATTGAATATAAGGGTAATTGATATTTTAGAGAAACACATGATTGATCTCTTCATAGGTACTTTAAAGGATAACATCCAACATGAAGTTCGTGTTTTGGAACCTGATTCATTAGAGAAGGCATCAGGTTGGCAAGAAAAATTGAATGTAAAATTATGGCGACAAGGAAGCCTACCACTCACTTCTATAAAGAGGGAAGTGTTGCTACTCCTAGATTTCCACAACCTACAAGGTTGACACCACAACAATTGGAAGAAAAAAGAGCAAAAGGGCTTTGCTACAGTTTTGATAGAAAATACACTAAAGGTCATAAGTGTGCTGAGAAGAAATTATTTTACATAAATTGTGAAGAGGAAGAAGAAAATGAACAAGAATTTTCAAATGAAGAGGGTATACACCAGGAACCAACAAGTCTGAAAATATCATGTAATGCATTGGCAGGAATTACCACTCCTCAAACTCTTAAGATAGATGGACATATCAAGAAGAAAAAAGTAATAGTGTTGATTGATTCAGGTAGTACCCATAATTTTATTCATTGTAAGGTAGCCAAGGAATTGAATTGTTTCCTATACCCAGCACCAGAATGCCAAGTGATGGTTGCAAATGGAGGAACTATAAGTTGCTCTGGAAAATTCCATAATATCAAGCTAACCATGGGGAAATATGTATTTAATAGTCCAATGCTTTCGATTCCTATGGGAGGTGCTGATGTGGTACTAGGAGTACAATGGTTACAATCTTTGGGGACAGTAGCTTTTAATCTTCAAGAACTTTTCTTGAAATTTTTTTCAGAAGGTAAGGAATTTGAATTACGGGGTATTGCAGGGAAGCCAGGAAAGATAATAAGCTCTAATGTCATGACAAAGCTTCTAAATAAAGAACAACGAGGCATAATTGCACAATTATGCTCACTAGAAGTTCCAACATCAAAATCATCTATTTCTGCAGATCTCCAACAAGTCTTGGACAATCATTCCAAGGTGTTTGAAACTCCCAAAGGACTCCCACCTATTCGTGATCATGATCATGCTATTCATTTGATTCCCAGAAGTGTTCCTCCAAACATCAGGCCTTATAGATATCCTTACTTCCAAAAGAGCGAAATTGAACGTATGATTGCAGAAATGTTAGAGGCGGGTATAATTCAACCCAGTCAAAGTTCCTTCTCTGCTCCTGTAGTATTGGTACACAAGAAGGATGGATCATGGCGAATGTGTCCGGATTATAGGGAGCTCAATAAGCTCACCATTAAAGAAAAATTTCCCATTCCTGTGATTGATGAATTATTGGATGAATTACATGGAGCAATTTATTTTACCAAGTCGGATCTTCGTTCAGGATATCATCAAATTAGAATGAAGACTGAAGATATTCCAAAAACAGCATTTCGAACTCATGAGGGTCATTATGAATTTTTGGTCATGCCTTTTTGGCCTTACCAATGCACCTTCTACATTTCAAGGGTTGATGAATTCCATTTTCAAACCCTTCCTTAGAAAATTTGTGCTAGTATTTTTTGATGATATACTAATCTACAACAAATCTTGGAAGGATCATGTTCAACATGTTGACAGGGTGCTCAAACTATTGCAGGAGAAACAATTATATACAAAAACATCCAAATGTTTCTTTGGAGTACAAGAGGTGGAATATCTGGGTCATATTGTATCTCACGAGGGTGTTAAAGTAGACCCTAACAAAATTAAAGCCATTAAGGAATGGAAAGTCCGCACAACCATAAAGCAGTTGCGAGGATTTCTCGGGTTAACAGGGTATTATCGCAAGTTTGTTAAGAATTATGGGAGAATAGCAGCACCTCTAACAACATTATTGAAGAAAGATGCATTTTCATGGACTCCTGAAGCAACTAAGGCCTTGAACATCTTAAAGAGGCAATGTGCCTAGCACCGGTCTTAGCTACGCCAGACTTCACAAAAACCTTTATTGTGGAATGTGATGCCTCAGGAAATGGAATTGGTGCAGTTTTAATGCAGGAAGGAAGACCCATTGCTTTTGAAAGTCGCCCAATCAAAGGAAAGTATTTACAAAAACCTATTTATGAGAAGGAAATGTTAGCAATACTGCATGCACTAAAGAAATGGCGAACTTACCTAATGGGAAGACACTTCAAGGTAAAAACTGATCATGATAGTCTTAAACACTTTTTGGAACAAAGAATATCTTAAGAAGAGCAGCAAAAATGGGTCACAAAGATGTTGGGTTATGACTTTGAAATAATCTACAAAAAAGGAAAGCTTAATGTTGTTGCAGATGCACTCTCAAGAAAGAATGAAGAGGTGGAAGCATTACTTTGTGCCATTTCTATTATCCAACCAGATTGGATAACCGAAGTAAGAGATGAATGGAAGAAGGACAAAGATGTATGGACACTCATTCAAAAGTTGCAACAAGATCCTAGTACATCTGATACATTTAGTTGGAAAAATTATTCCTTATGGTACAAAGATCGCTTATATCTTTGTAAGAATTCCCAACTAAAACAAAATATTCTTTTGGAATTGCACACTTCTCCTTTAGGAGGACACTTAGGATTTTCAAAAACTTACCGCAAGGTGAAGAAAGAATTTTTTTGGGATGGCCTTAAATCTAATATTCAAAAGTTTGTGGTGGAATGTTTGGTTTGCCAGCAGAATAAAGTTGAGACAATTAAGACCCTAGGTCTTCTACAACCTTTATCCATTCCAAGCCAACGTTGGGAGGAGATTTCAATGGATTTTATCACAGGTTTACCTAAGTCCGAAGGAAAGAGTGTCATCATGGTGGTAGTTGATAGACTTACCAAGTATGCACACTTTTGTGCATTATCTCATCCATTTAAAGCAAGTAAAATTGCTACTACATTTATGGACACAATTCAAAAGCTACATGGAAACCCAAGGGTTATTGTGAGCGACAGAGATCCCATTTTTACTGGAAATTTTTGGACAAAGTTATTTTCTTGTTTGGGTACTCAATTAGCTCATAGTTCATCTTATCATCCTCAATCCGATGGTCAAACTGAGATAGTAAATAAATGTTTGGAAGGATATCTTCGTTGTTTTGTATCTAATAAACAAACACAATGGGTCAAGTGGTTACCTCTCACTGAATGGTGGTATAACACTTCCTTCCATATTGCAGCAAAAATGACCCCAATTATGGCACTTGATGGATATCATCCACCATCCATAACATCATCTTTAAGAGAAAATTTGAAGGTTCAAGCAGTGGAAGATCATATCGAGCATCAACAAGAAGTTATCCAACTCTTAAATGATAACCTGAATTTGGCACAAAATCGAATGAAACAACAGGCAGATCAACATCACAGCGAGAGAAGTTTTGATGTAGGAGACTGGTTATTTTTACCGCTACAACCATACAAACAAATGTCTCTCAAGCAAGCTAAGAAGGATAATAAATTATTGCCAAAGTACTATGGTCCTTACAAGGTGTTGTAAAAGATTGGTACTATGGCATACAAATTGGAGCTTCCTGCTTCTTCACGAGTGCATCCAATTTTCCATGTTTCATGCTTAAAGAAGGTTATAGGTGAAAATCTTCCAGTTCAAACAATATTTCCAGAACTTGATGAGGAAGGAAAATCATATTGGAACCAGAAGCAATCATGGAAACAAGAACTCGACAACTACGGAATCGATCAATTTCAGAGTATCTCATCAAGTGGAAGAACTTACCCACTGAAGATTCTACATGGGAGGATGAGAATTTTATACAGAAGCACCCAGAGCTACTCAAGTGTTGAGGACAACACTTTTTTAAAGGAGAGGGGCATGTTAGGTCCCTATATTACTAGTATAGTCCCTTATTGTTGTTAGTGTAACCCCCTTATTTTTATTATTGTACCCCTGTAACCCCCATATTGTTATTATTGTGCCCTTAAATTATTACTGTTAGGTCGGCTAGGATTACATTGTGGCCCACTAGGATTACATTGTGGCCCCATGGACTCCTATATATAGAAAGGAGGTTTTGTAATTTGTATCATCCAAAAATTGTTCATTCATGTAATGTATTGGAGGTTTCCCCTTCGAAGTGGCTTATTTATAAGGCGTTGATATCTATTTTCTTCTATTTTTGGAGCTAGTTTCACAACAGGGCCAGGTAGCCTTTGGATCTCATCTTTTTTCAAAGGTGACATATCCAGTAAATGCCTCTACAATAAATCTTTGGAACAGATCTAAATAGAATTTCTTCATTTTAATATCTATAAACCACTACCACTCTAAGGCAAACCTTGTACATGTGTCATTTCTCCCTTCTCCCATAAAATTTTAGGCAAATTTTAAGGCATGTGTCATTTCTATTTCATTTCTCTCACAAACTCATAAAGATGTGACTTTTGACATAAATAGTTGTTTTAGTAAGTGCATAAAATAATTTTGAAAACCATGTAAATGTCATTTCTCCCACAAACTAAAGGCTTCCTCCCATTAATTCAAGGCAAACTTTAAGGCCTAAAAACTGAACCTAAAGTGGCTGAACTCTCATAGTATAGTATCCCCAAACTCAAGTCTTTCCCCCATTAATTCAAGGCAAACTTTAAGGCCTAAAAACTGAACCTAAAGTGGCTGAACTTCCATAGGATTTTAGTTTGTTGGTTGAGTCTTAACTTCTACATGTTCTAAAGCAGTCTGTAAAGGGCTAGGTAGCCTCTAGATCTCATCATTTCTTAAGGCATGTTATTGAACTAGTTGTGATTTATGCCATAAATTTTAAGGTAAACTTTCATGCAAACCATGCATGAACCATGTATATGTGTCATAAATCTCCCTTAAACTCTAGGCAATGCAATCTATAACGCATCTCATTTTTAGATGTGAATTCTACCATAAACCTTAAGTCAAACTTTAAGATAAGCCATGCACATGTCATTTATCTCATGCACATGTGTCATTTCTCCGATGCATTTACAATAAATTTCGATTTAATATATTTTTATTGAATTTTTTTTTCAAGGATAAAAAAATCCACTAAATATGGTTGAAAAATGGAAATTATGCATGGATGTTTCTTGCTATCCCAATCCAAGGAAAGTAGTGATTACATATGTGCTTTCCAATATTGCGACTAGCAAAGTCGTCCAAAGGGAAATGAATATACCGGGAAGAACAACAAACAACGAGGCATATTATATTGCATTGATAGAAGGCTTGGGAACATCTATGGAGTATGGATCAAATGGAATTGTATTTTTCACCAATTTTGAACTTGTGTGCAACCAGATGAATGGCATGTACCAAATTAAGAAGGAGAGGCTAAAAGAACTACATGGAATAGCAATCAATATTGTTAGCCATTTTCAATTTTTTAGTATAAGACATTGTACAAATATGAATAAGATGTCTGTTGATCTATTGCATGGGGAAATGCCAATTCAGGATTCATCTATCAAAGATGAATTAGAATTATACGGGGCAATGCCAATGCAAGATTCATCTCTCAAAGATGAATTAGTTTTGAAACGCTCTTCTTCAAAAATTCAAGATTCATCTCTCAAAGATGAATTAGTTTTGAGACACTCTTCTTCAAAAATTCAAGATTCATCTCTCAAAGATGAATTAGTGTTGAGACGCTCTCCTTCAAAATTTATTGATGGGCATTGTAACATATCTTGGATATGTGTGTGTTTTGTACTTATAAATGTGTCTTTTTTAATGACCATGTGTTTTTTTCAATTATATACCAAATGTTCTCCCACTACACCATGTAAATCACAACTTGGTGAAATTCACATTTGCAACAAGTGGTGAACTTCACATTTTTATAAAATTAAAATGCGGGGGCTTCAACAATTTTTTGTTTAAATGGAGTTTCACACTTCTTTTATAATGACCATGTGTTTTTTTCAATTTTATACCAAGTGTGCTCCCACCATGTAAAGCGCAATTTGGTAAACTTAACATTTTTATAAATTTTTTTTCTTAAATTGAGTTTCATACATCAATTAGTGCTTTGAAAGTTGTGTTTTACATAATTCGGTACACTAAATTATGTTAATTTTCTTAAATTTATTTTGAATTTATTTTAAATAGTAATTTAAAAAAATAATGGTAAATGTCCACTGTAGATATATATATCATGGAGGATGAACAACAAAGATCAACATAATCCCATATCTCTATGAGAGAGGGGGATCAATGATCGAGGGGTGTTCATGGCATTTAAATACAATTTTAAATCTCCATACATATACATATATGTGTGTACATATGGAATTGATTTTTTATCAATTTTGTGAGTTAAATTAGTTGTACCAAGAGGAGAAAAGTGTCTACTCCATCAATGGAGCATGCCCATGGTTTACACAATCGTGTTATGGTTCACGCAATTTAATCAATGGATATGTACATGTATTTATATGTATGAATGTATTTCTGAATTGATTATAAATTCATATTTGTTTATGAAGCTTCTCTCTCATCTCATGAGGTTGGTGGTGATTCAGATTCCCTTAGAGGGCCAACCATAAGTGCTGGCGGGTTGCATGAAGGTGGTGATATGTATTCCCCCAGAGGCCAATCAAAATATGGTTGCGTTGGTTCTCAACCAATCGGTGGTCGTGTTGGTTCTCAGCAGGGTCGTTCTGGTTCTCAACAGTATCAGGGTGGGAAAGATGCTAGCCAACCACATCAAGGTGGCCATCAATTTGAATATTTTTTTCATTCAATTTGTACAAATTTGTTTACATGTGTTTTTTTAATATACAAAATTTTATATATTGATGCAAAGGCTGAAAATGTTGCTCCAAATGTTGCTCAAAAAAGACATAGAGCAGAACACATCATTCAAGAAGAAGGTTTTCCACCAACCATGACTTATCCGACCGACATTTCCGATATACCTTGGGAAACAAACATGTAGCAATGCACCTTAGAAAGGTGTCAACATCCTCATGCAAAACTGCAGAGAGATCTCGTGGCTTTGACTCTACCTGTTGAGAGTCGACAAAGCTTGGAAATTGTTACACACTCTTTAGGCAAACTAGTAGATGTGTACCGAAAGCTTGGGCCAACCACTGATACTTTTGTAGAAGTCATGAGAAAAAGAAAGGAAACAGTGATGGGTCCTGATAAATGGGAGGTTTTTAAACAAAGAGTTACAACAGAAATGACCAAGTCTATGTTTAATTTCAAAGAAGAGCTGAATAGAAAGATGCTGAAGGTGAAATATTTCAAGCACCCTAATATAGCTCACCATTTATATGATAGACACCTTGTAGCCTATGGAATAATCCCATGGAATGATGAGGTTCTGCTTTATTTTTCAAAATTATTTTTGCAAATGAAACCCAATTACAATAACCTTTCCTCTGAATTTTTTGGTCATGGGAAAGGTCGATTGTGTGACCGTAGGGGCGCTAGGCGTGATGTTGAGTTGCCTCGCCTTGAGCCACCATTGGTTAGTCAACCTTTTCGTGTCGAAAATTTGCAGTGAGAGATGGAAGCCACTTCTCAAATTAGTCGAGAAGCAAGGGATGCCATCATTGATAATGTTCACAGTGGATTGGGTGGAGTCAATGTTTGTCTGAATCGACAAAGAGCACATGAGAATGCATGCGCTAATTTTGTGTATTATACAAATGAAGAGATCGACAACATGAGTGTTGAAGATCTCAAAACATATGCAAATAATTGTCGCAATGGTTGGCAGGACCTAATTGTTCATGAGGAAGAGGGCATGGGAACGGTATGTGTTAATGGTTAGGGTTAAATTATTTTAACACATGTACAATTTGAAATAAATACATATATACATACATTTGTTTGTATACATTAATATAACAAAAATATATCATTATATGTTAACACCATTTGCAATTTTCACACTTGATGAATGAAGAAAATGTTAGTAACACGGTCGGAGCCTCTGGTTCAAACAATCAAGATGGGTCTCACCATCAATCATACAATCAAGATGGTTCTCACCATTAAGATAAGTTGGAAAATGTTAGTGTTTTTTAAGTTAACATGATCATGTACAATTATTTTTTTTATCTATTATTATATATATCGAAACATGATGAGATATTTTTAAAACAAATAATTATGCACACATGTACATGTACATATATATAATAAAATGTTTTAACAGATTCTGATTCCATCCAATTTTTTGGGAATCGCAGTACCTTCTTCTTCTTTGGGAGATGTACCTTCTACTTCCTTAGGAGATGTGTCAAATCCACAATCACAAGCATGGACAATTTTTCACTTTTAAAATTTATGTTTTCAAGTTATATATTCCACCTCAAAAAATTCGATTAAAAAATGAGATATATCTATATCTTGAGTTATTTTAAATTTTTTGAATATTAGTTTTTTAGAGATTTTCTTTCTGAACCACTCTTAGGAGATGTGTCAAATCCACCAGCACAAGTACTCAATTTCTCACTTAAATATATATATATATATATATGTTTTTAAGTTATAAGTTATAAATTGAAGTTTAAAAGTTTTATTATAAATTGAGATCTAGAGATTTTGAGTTATTTTAAATTTTTTGAATTTTAGGTTTTTGGATATTTTCTTTTGGAGCCTCTCTTAGGAGATGTGCCAAATCCACCAGTAGAAGTATTCAAATTTTCACTTAAATATATGTTTTTAAGTTATAATTTATAAATTGAAGTTTAAAAGTTTTATTATAAATTGAGATCTTAATCTTGAGTTATTTTATACTTTTAATTTTTTTGAATTTTAGGTTTCTATAGAGGATTTCTTTTCTCCATGGACTCTAGTGATGGAGATAGGAATATCCACACCATTTCAACCATTTTTTTTAATATTATTGAAAATAATTTTATATATATGCATTTTCATTTGAATTTTTTTAATATATATATATATAACTGTACATGTATATTGTATAGTTTACTGTTGGAGATGTTCCTGTGGGGGCAGTTGTAGTGGACGAGCAACAAATGGAGAGGGAACCTCATGAGGTATTGCATGATTTTTTTTACATTTTGTTTTTTACATGAAGTTATATATATTCTCACTCAATTTTAAAACATCAAATTTTAATGTCTGTACACATTGTGTACAGGTTCCCCATGCTTCGCAGGATAGCTCGAGGATTGTGACTTTTCCAGGAAAGACACTACATCCATCTGTATTTGATGGATGATTCACATGCACACACGCAACATTATATTTTCAATAGATTTAGTCTTAATTTTACTTTTTTATATATAGTCTTATCTAGATGCAGTCGTATATAACTTGATACTTGATACTTGTGAGATATACAAATTTAGGACATATTTTATGTGAACTACATTTGGTACATGTGAATGTGATATATAATGTTTTTAAAACTCAAGTTTTGGATGGTTGAACTACATTTGGCATGTGAAGTAATGTTACAGTGTTATATATAATTTGATTTGTTTTTAAAACTCAAGTTTTGGATGGTTGAACTACATTTGGCATGTGATGTGAAGTAATGTTGTGTTAAATAATTTGTTTTGTTTTTAAAGTGTTATGGTTGAACTACATTTGGCATGTGAAGTAATGTTACTTGATACTTGATACTTGTGATCTATAATGTTTTGTTTTTAAAACTCAAGTTTTGATACTTGTGATCTATAATGTTTTGTTTTTATAACTCAAGTTTTGGATAGTTGAACTACATTTGGCATGTGAAGTAATGTTGTGTTATAATTTGTTTTGTTTTTAAAGCTTAAGTTTTGGATGGTCAAGAACTACATTTGGCATGTGAAGTAATGTTGTGATCTATATTAATGTTTTGCTTTTGAAAAACTCAAGTTTTGGATGGTTGAACTACATTTGGCATGTGAAGTAATGTTGTGTTATAATTTGTTTTGTTTTTAAAACTTAAGTTTTGGATGGTTGAGCTACATTTGGCATGTGAAGTAATGTTGTGATATATATTAATGTTTTGCTTTTGAACTACATTTGGCATGTGAAGTAATGTTCTGATATATATTAATGTTTTTCTTTTGAACTACATTTGGAATGTGAAGTAATGTTGTGTTACAATTTGTTTTGTTTTTAAAACTTAAGTTTTGGATGATTGAACTACATTTGGCATGTGAAGTAATGTTGTGATCTATAATGTTTTGTTAAATTAAAACTTAAGTTTTGGATCGTTGATCTACGTTTGGCATGTGATATAATGTTAAATGTTTTTATTGGATAGTTGAACTACAATTGGCATGGCATGTGAAGTAATGTTGTGATATAATCAAAAAAAATTTAAAGCTCAAGTTTTGGATGGTTGAACTACATTTGGCATGTGATTATGATATTATGTTTTGTTTTTAAAATTCAAGTTGTCATTTTCCAAACAAAAAAAGATTCACATGAATATATGTACATGTAGAATTTTTTTTAACACATTTGAATATATATGTTAAAACGATTGAAGTACAATACATATTGATGTATCTATATATATCTAAAAACAATCATAAGATTCTAAGTCTTGTTAGATGTGTTGAAAACAATCATAAAATTTTAAAAATGCATTCTATAATGTATATATATCCAATACGTGCAACATTTTTCATCAATGCATGTATAGAAAAGCTACTTTTAGTTAATTCCATTCTAGAACATATATATCCAGTACGTGCAACATTTTTCATCAATGCACATAGAAAATCTATTTGAATAGTTAATTGCTTTCTAGAACATATATATCCAGTACTTCAACATTTTTCATCAATGCCAATAGAATTTAGCTACTTTCAGTTAATTTCATTCTAGAACATATATATTCAGTACGTGAAACATTTTTCATCAATGCACATAGTAAAACTACTTGAACAGTTAATTGCATTCTAGAACATATATATATCCAATACGTGCAACATTTTTCATCAATGCACATAGAAAAGCTACTTTCAGTTAATTGCCTAGAACATGTATATATCCAGTACGTGCAACATTTTTCATCAATGCACATAGAAAAACTACTTTCAGTTAATTGCATTCTAGAACATATATATCCAGTACTTGCAACATTTTTCATTAATGCACATAGAAAAGCTACTTTCAGTTTTAATTGCATTCTAGAACATATATATCCAGTACTTGCAACATTTTTCATCAATGCATGATAGAAAAGCTACTTTAAGTGAATTGCATTATAGAACATATATATATATATATATGCAATATTTTTCATCAATGTATGTATAGAAAAGCTACTTTCAGTTGATACTAGTGTGCATGTACCAAAACAATGTACATGTGCAAACACTTGCACAGATAACATAACAAGGAAGCTCAGTTTTTAGTTGAGTTCTGGAAGTTCTAAGACATGAATCCAAAGAGAAGAAATTGTTGGGCAGTTCAATCAAAAAAATTCCAATGGAATGCCATCTTCAATGATCCATTCATGATCGGATTTTGACATTTTCCATTTCTTAATTTTCATTTTTTTCTTTGATTGAACCTCTATTAGCTTTATGTGTGCTGCACACACCAAGTGACTATATTGACAACTTATGACATTAGGTTCATAGTCTTCAAAGTAAAAAAAATCCCCACTTTTATTATTTTGTCTGAAAAAATAACCTTTCAGTATAATAGATCCTCTTTCATATGGAAACCCGTGATCATTATAGTTTTATAATAATTTCATTTTTTGTTTAGTGCAACGCATCAAATAATACTTCACATTTTCATCGTTGTCAGTAGGTGCAATTACAGCAAAAACATCTCCTGCACAATAAAACAAACTTAACAAAATTATACATATTCAAATTTATTTCTAGATCTTTATCATTAGAAAGCAATTCAAATGTTACCTTCTCTAACAAGATCAGAAACTCAATCACCATCAGATGATATTGTAGTCTCCTCTGATTGCATTTCTTCAAACATTGCAATGGACATTTTCCCCTTTGTATTTAGCTCTGTATGTTTCCAATATTTTACATACATTTTGTTTTCACAAACATCATTGGATTCTGTGTTGTCTATGCAAACATGACAAAAACAAGAATATTTTCTTTTATCCAATGCAAACACATTTGTGGACAACTTTGTTTTAATTGAATGCAATTTTCGAGTCCCTTTTATTGTTTCAACGTCATTTCCAATTGATCTATCTACATCTTCGATCCCAATATGCCAAAAAAACCTATATATGGAAAATTCAAAGAATAATGTAAATATGATATCAAAATACCATCAAAGATAATCATTGTGATAAATGTACATTGTTTAAAATTAGATATCCAATAAAAATTAAATTGAATGTACCTTCGCACTTCCCTTGATCGGTTAGTCTCATGGCTTAGAGTAGCGATGCACTATTGAACAACTTCTTTAGCATCCACAAGTCGGTTTGCAGAGGGATTCATTTGATATCTTCGAAGTGCTCGTTTTATGCATGCCCCTGCACCGTCATGTTCTCCTTTTCCATGACCAGTCTCGAAGAAATTCCAACAATGTTTAATGCAGGTTTTCTTATGAAGACAACACAACCAAAAGAATGATCGTGAAGATTTGAATTGACTTGTGCATCCATCTGACCATATCCAATGTTCATTGAATTTTATTCCACGACTTTTCAAGGAGTCATAAATCTTTCCAAAACAATGTTGTACAAAATATGTATCATGTGTACGATCGTCACTGATATAAAAGTGATATTCTTTAATAACATGTCGATTTTCACTGGTGCTTTCTATATGATCGACGTTTTGTTCAGCATGTCTATATAGAATATGGACGAGCATGGAGACTTGGTCAGAATGATAGTATTCACTCTGAATTTCTTTATGTGGAACAAATGTGTAGTTTTATGCAAAATCAATTACTGACAAAATGTTCCCCGGTGGAAAAACTTCACGAGATTTTTTGAATTGTAAGTCTTTCCATCGAGCTCTATGGAAATGCTTGGTGTATTTATAAATTTTTGCCTCAAACTTTCTCAAAAAATCCATCACAAAAATTTCTTCTTCTTGTAATTCAAATCTTTTAGCACTATTTGAACCTTTAATCGATGTATGTATATATTCATATCTCTTCCATTTCACTTTCATGTTGGACAATTATTGATCATTTATATCAATACGATATTTGTTTTGAAATTTAGTCAAATTTCCACAATCATCGCATTTTTTTAGCACCAACACATTTCTTTTCATAAAATAATTCATCGCTTTTTCTTTCACATAGAATTTGAGATATGAAATCATAGATAGTGGAAGGAGGAAGTGAATCTTTCCAAAATGTTCTACCAAAATTAAGGAATGTGTCATAATATAACTCAAATTCCACATGATAAAGACAACAACAAGTATCGTGTACGGTGATAAGTTTTACATACCAAGATTTTTATTGAACAAAAGCACTAATTGAGACATGAATTTCACAATTCTTCTTTGAACTTGTTGAACAACTCTATCTGAGGGGTTTCCAAGAAATGTTTTTCATGTTGTTCGTACTAATTTCGTGCTATTCTTCTTTGCATCACATCCCTTGCATTTGGTGAAACACGTGAATTTTTCTTCCAATATTCATATATTGTTTTTTTTTACATTTTCTCCAAGTCTATCTTTGCATGGTTGCCTACAAATAGCTCTCCAACAAGCGAGTTCATCATTTACATCTATTCGCAACCGAAATTTCCGATGTTTGTGCAAATTTTTTTGTGAGGTTCCTAATGCTCGTGCCATAGATTTTACCAAGCGATTCTCTTTAGTACTTGATGAAACCACTGCCATATGTATTGCTCTACGTACAACTGAAACATTTTTCTGTTTAGATCTTCTAATTGAATTTATAGCACTATTTATATTTTGTATCACATTTTCCTTCATTTTTTTATCTTTTGTTGATTTTCGAATACCCAATAAAGTTGTAACTTCTTTTAATTTCCTTAATGATAGGAGACCTTTCAACATTTGGGCTTGACATTAAGGGAATTTTGAGGTCTAAAATGGGCCTCCTAAGAAAAATGTACAACCAAAATAAACTTTATAAAAACCAATAGGATTAAATATGATGATGTCTACCATGGGTGATGATTCACCATTTTTTAAGTAAAAGGGTAAAAAAAATTAAAAATAATAAAATAATAAAACTATTTTTTCAACTCATATTTTCAACTTATCTCCTAAAGTTTTTACTCAAATTTCAAGTGGGAGTACTTGTTGGATGCAAAATTTAATTTCTCATCCAATGATTACCCATGTTGCATACTTTTGATGGACCATGCTACACGAAAAATGAGAAATACATGAAAAAACGTGATTACAATCACGTTTTTCATGTATTTCTTATTTTTCATGTAGTAGGATCCATCAAAAGTATGCAATATGGGTACTCCTTGGATGAGGAATTAATTTTTACATCCAATAAGTACTCCTGCTCGAAATTTGAGTAAAAATTTGGAAGATAAGTTGAAAATATGAGTTGAAAAAGTAGTTTTTTCTTTTCTCTCTCCAAAATTAGATGATGTAATCAAATCTTATTTTATTATTTGCACTATTATTTTATAATTTCCTTAGGAGGCCCATTTTAGACCTCAAATTCCCCTAATGACTTTCACATTTTCCTTTATGAAGTACGTATCAAAAATGTGTTTAACATGATATCTTATAACATGGTCAGCTCTTTTATCTCCATATGTGTGAATGTCAACATTTTCTAACATCTCATCATCGACATTGATTTTATCTGTACATTTCGAATGAATAATACATAATAAGTTTACATATTCAATAAATAAATATGTAGAATTTCAATATTACGACGTGCATGTGTTCAACACACACACACACACACACACACACACATATACCTTGTGATTCAATTTCTTCAGTTGAATTTCTTTCAATATTTTCACCATCTTCAATCACTGGTTCAATACCTCTTTCACTTTCTCTTTCAAAATTTTGTATCTCATCATCAATTTTTTGAGGAATATCTCTCTCTGTTTACATTACAAAATATTTTTCCAATTAGTTCATCAATAAAAATTAAGCTTCAAATTTTACACTAGGAAAATTTTAATTATCAAATTCATAATTATTACATTTACATGTCTGCTTCAACTTCTAGTTGAGGTTGATTTTTCCTTTCGATATTTGAGAGTGATTCTCTCTTTCTTTTGCGAGATTCTCTCGTCCCTTCTCTACGTTCCTCAGGGTCTCTTTTTTTATCATATTTTCTCGCGCAATTCCTTCAATTTCCCATGATAATAGAGTATGAAGTTCAAAAAATTTCCTTAAAAAATTTAGACAAAAACATCACAAAAGATTTAATTTAAAAAAAACTCATTTTAAAAATTTTGCAAAAAATACATACTTCAATCCAAAACTCTTACATCAAAAAAACTGAGAAAAAATGTCTTATAAAAATGAAATGAAGCTCAAAATATTTCCTTCCAAGTCCTGCAAAAAAATTTCATTTAAAAAGTTAGACAAAAACTCATTTTAAAAACTCGTTATAAAAGATTTACTTCAACCCAAAGCACGTACTCTAAAAAAATGTCACTTCAAAAAATACCTCCAAAAAATGTCCACTAAAAATTAATTCCAACTTCCTAAAAAATGCCACTTTAAAAAATACTTCAAAAAAACCTCTAAAAAAATATCACTTTAAAAAATACCTCCAAAAAATGTCCTTTGAATATTAAGCTTAAAAAGATTCCTTTCCAAATTAAGCCTAGAAAGAGTCCTTTGAAAATTAAGCCCAAAACCTCTAAAAACAATGAAAATTAAGCCCAAATCCTCTAAAAACAAAATACCTTAAAAAAAAATGAAGCCCAAAAAACATCAAAAAAAAATGTATCACATACCTCCCAGAATGTCCTTTGAATGTACCTCCAAGAAAAGTCCTTAAACTCAAAACAATCCTTTGCAAAAATGTCTTTTGAATGTACCTCCAAGAAAATTCCTTAAACCCAAAACAATCCTTTGCAAAAATGTCCTTTGAATGTATCTCCAAGAAAATTCCTTAAACCCAAAACAATTCTTTGCAAAATCAGACCAAGACCTTTGCAAAATCAGACCAAATGTGCAAAATTATGTGAAAATAATGAATGATTTTACGTCAATTTATATTGTCGTGAAATGCTTTTTTGGAGGGATTTCGTTGTATTTTCCGGCCGACAGAAAGTCAAGTAAAATTTCGGCCGAAATTTTATGTCGTTAGATTTGACGAGCCGTCGGCGCAAAAAACAATTCGGCCGAACTTTTTTCAAGAGTTTAGCCGAATTAACACGTCTGCAATTACACAGAACCAAACTCTGAATACATATCTTCAACTTTGGACTGATTAAACTCCATGAAAAATTCTGAATTAACTGTCGGAACCAAGACAAGCATTTTCAGAATTCAATCTACTTTCAGGAAATATAACTTTTATGGAATTTCATAAATATTTACTAATTTTAATTAATTTTGTAATAAAACAAGTGCAAAATTTTTTTGAAAGTCATTATGATTCAGTGAAATCATAATTTTGTATCTTCCAAAATTCATTGTAAAAAAAATTGAAAAAATTATGGTGCATTACATTGGTCCATTGTCTGTAATGGGTAGTTTCTAGATTTTTAGTTTATAACTTATATGTTAAGAAATTTTGTGCGTCGTGAAACATATTCAAAATATGCAGTTTTTTTCATATTGGACCAGTTCAAAAAATTTTAGTAATTATGACATACATCAGTTGGCTTTGTAAATATAACGAAACCAAAGTAGACTCTGACTAGATTGTTGTAACACATTTTGTTTCTCAAAAACACAAAGTTTCAAATAATACAATAGTGGGTATTAACATGACTTCTTATGAATCCTTTGATTGTTAGAAAACACACACTCAAAGAAACGCTAAGTTGACATATCAAATGTGTATAAAAAAATTCCAAAAAAAAGTAATAGAAAGCTAATAAAATTTTTGACAACTTTTAATTTTATTGCAAAATGAAATTCTAAACAGAAAAATTGTTTTGGCTTGCAGAAAGTTGAAGAATAGAAAAAAAATGAAATTTTTTTCTCAAAAAGGGCAAAAACTGTAACCCAACTTCACATTTTCACTTAATAATAATGATGTTATAATTTAAGTTTTTTTTAAAACAATAAGAGATGTATAATAAAATAAGTTGTTTGATGCTTATTAAATATTAACACCTATTGGTGTTTATAGGCCTTTTAATTTACATAGTTGTACTTGCAACAAAGACAAATAAATTGATGCAAAAGAATCTAAGTGATTGAAATAGTTGTTGTGCCTAGGCCACTTTATTTATAATAAAGATAAATAAAAACGATGCTAAAGAATTTGAGTGGCACTATTAGTTCTTATGAAAATTATTTGTTTTTTATTAGTTCCTATTGTGTTTAGCAATTAATTTGTTTGTTAACCATTGCTAGTTTAGCATTTAGCCATTAGTAGATTAGCATTTGACCCATCCAAGTTATAATGTTTAACTTCCAAAACTAAATATTTGTTGAATGGACTATAATTTGGTGTTATTATAGTCTTTGCACAATATAATGCCATATAAGTAACCTTACATATTTTATGTCATGATTTATGGATATGGTTGCATATTCATATATGATTTGTAGATATTTATATAGTGATTTTGTATTCTTAAGCTTTTCAAGAAAACCATCCAAAAATAAAATCCTTGAAAATTGATCATACTAAGGTAAATAACATATTTACCATAAGCTTTTTTCAATAATCGAGCTTGAGCGCTGCTGAGCAAAACCTAGCTGCTTCTGCTCGCGAGCTGCTGCCCCTGCGGCTGCGCCTGCTCTTGTAGGGCCTTCTGCTCCTGCCGCTTCTCGATTGGAGTTCCATCCTCTGGCGCCTGTCTCTGACTCAGATTTTGTCTATGCCTTCGATCTCAGGTTGCGGCATGCTTCCTTGCTGGGCTCTATGCCTGCTTTCGAGCCTCTTTTGTCTTGCTTTTGAGGTTGTTCTGAGGCCTTTCAGCATGGAGATCCTGGACTCCCATCATTCTCCTCTGCCTCCTCCTCCGAACTTAGCTTCATATGCCTTCAGCCTCCTTCTGGCCTCGCTTCCAAAGAAGAGGACTTCTGAAGCTGCGAAATTTGTCAAAAAGTTGGACGACATTCCTGAGATTTCGCTTCCTGGCGAGGGTCCTATTCAGGTGGCCCTCTCTCTGGCCGACCGACCTCTCGTAGGCCAGTTCACTAGCCTATGGCCCTCGCCCAAATCCACTGAAATCTGGGTTGCTAAGAACTGGGCTCCCCTCATTAAGCACAGCGTGTCCTCATACTTCCTGGGAAGAGGGTACTTCCTATTTGAATTCGTTGATAAGGAGGATAAGGAGCTCATCTTCAGGAATGGCCCATATTTCATGGGTCCTCAAGGGCTCTACCTCAATAAATGGACCCCTGATTTTGATCCGACGGTAGATGTTCCAACCACTGTTCCAGTCTGGGTCAGACTCCCGAATTTGCCTATGCATTGTTGGAATTGGGAATCGCTAAAGCATATCGGAAACACCCTGGGAAAATTCATAGATCGCGCAAATAACAAAGACCAGTACCACTGTGCTCATATCTACGTCGAAGTCGATCTGGAAGTGGGTTTGTCAGAGGCCATTAAACTCAAGGTTGGAAACTAGTCTCACATTCAAAAGCTCGACTATGAGCAACTTCCTTTCAAGTGTCGCAAATGTCACGTCTATGGACACTTCGCTAGAGGATGCCCGAGTAATGTTGAAGCTACCAAAGGAAAAGATGAGGGCTGGAATCAAGTCAAAAGGTCAAAGACGAACAAAAAAAATATTGGAGCTCAGGCAAGCAAAGGACCTCAATCTGCTGGTCAGCAAATCCAGACTTCTAAAGGACAAGGTAATAAATTCGAACCTCTTAGTCTAAATTCTATAGAGTTGCAGGATGTTGAAACACAGAATGACTCCTTAGGCAAAGACACTACCCCAGATCCTAAGCAAGGTGTCAATACACCAAGCAAATCCAAGGGGAAAAATACAGAAACGGAGGACATGGTGCAAGTCTCAGAGGAATCTGAGGAGGAAGGTGAAATAGGGGATTCACAAGCCTCGACCAGAAGATCAACAAGAGGACGAATGCCTGAGCAAGAAAAAAGGGAGCAGGAAACATTCAAATAAAAACTCCAAGGTACTCAGCCAACCCTTGAGAAATTGTTGGAAAAATTGGCAAAGAAGACAAGAAACCAGAGTGGCTCCAAGGGAGCCCAACACTCCCAAAAAAGTAAGTAATGAAAATCGTCTCCTAGAACTGTAGAGGTCTGGGCAGTAAAGAGAAAGAAGAAGCTATAAGGAGCACAATCCGAATAGAAACTCTAGATTTTCTATTAATCCAGGAGACCAAGATGGAGGAAGCAACTTTCCTCCATACCAGTCATAGTTTTTGGAATAAAGGTGGGGGGCTGGCTGTCTCGTCTAGAGGGGCATCTGGCGGCCTGGGTACATAATGGAATGCAAACAAATACTTGCTGCTCAAAGCAATCCCTAACACTCACTGGTTGTTCTTGAAACTTCAGCTCATTGAGTTTAAGGATGAAATCAGCCTTCTAAATGTCTATGTTCCAGCTAATGCAGGAGAGAAGAAGTCTTGTTGGGATTCCATTAGAAATCTTGTTGATACTGAGAACCTTGAAAACATCATTATAGCTAGAGACCTTAATATCACTCTAGCACAGTCTGAAAAACGGGGTGGCAGCATTGTGAGAGACCCTGCTAGGGAATGGGTGGAGGACCTCATGCAAGAGTGGGATCTTATTGACATCAAGCCCCTAAATGGTAAGTTTACTTGGTCCAACAAAAGAATTGGCCCTGGCCATATAGCTGCCAGATTAGACAGATTTTTAGTCCAAAGCTCCTTCCTGCTTGATGGGTTAGAATCTAGATTGCGCATTCTCTCTTGCAGTGCCTCAGATCATAGGCCTATTTTGCTTGAGCTATCGCCGCATAAGGACCTGGGGCCTATCCCGTTCAGATTTAGTGCCCTTTGGATCCAGCTTCCAGGCATTAAGGAAAGAGTTAAGGAAATCTGGGACCATCCAGTTACTGGCTCGCCTTTCTTTGTGTGGGAAGAAAAGCTCAGAAGGTTAAAATCTGAGCTAAAATGCTGGGCAAAAGCTATCCCAAGTCCGGCTTCTGAGCAGAAAGCTGCTCAAGTCTCATTAGAGGCTCATCACTTTCATATGGAGAACGCTGACATTACTTCTGCAGACCTTAATATGGAAGTGGACCTCCAGAAAAAGTTTCACAAGGCCCGCATGGTGGAAGAAGAACTTTGGAGGCAAAAATCTCGCAGCCTTTGGCTAAAGGCTGGGGATAGAAATACCTCTTTTTTTCACAAGCAGGCTAATGCTAGAAAAAGCTTCAACACAATCTCTGAAATCAAAGAAGGGAATGTTGTTCACAAGGAGTTCAAGAGCATCAAAAAGGCTGCCTTCAATCACTTTAAGAACCTGTATGGCGAGGACGAAGCTGGGATTCACTCTGATATCTTCTTAGAAAGGATCCCCAAAGAGGTAACTTCCAGCATGAATAAAATTTTGGAAGCGCAAGTCTCTACGGAAGAAATTAGTCTGCTCTGTTTGAGATGAACCCAGACAAATCCCTCGGACCTGATTGTTTTACTGCCAGATTTCTTCAAGTCTGCTGGCAAATTGTTGAAAAATATTTATGTAAAATGGTTAGGAAATCCCAATCTTGCCAAAAAATCGGGGGTAGTACCAATACTGCTTTCCTTGCCCTCATTCCGAAGGAAAAGGGAGCTAATGTCTTTAACAGATTCAGACCCATCTCGTTATGCAATATTGGATACAAAATTATAACTAAGGTTATTGCAAACAGGTTGAAAGGTATTCTTCCCAAACTCGTTCCGGAAAACTAAGGAGGATTTTTGCAGGGAAGACAGATAGTAGACAATTTCATTCTTGTCCAGGAGGTGATCCACTCTAGCATCCAATGCAAGGAGAAAGGTATGGTTATAAAGCTAGATCTTGCAAATGCTTTTGACCGAGTTAATCACAGCTTCCTCGTTAGTGTTTTACGAAAGTTTGGCTTCGGGGAGATTTTTATTAATTGTATTAGCGCTTGCATCTCTGAACCTTGGATCTCTCTGTTAGTAAATGGGAGAGCGGCTGGCTTTTTCAAAGCCTCGTGTGGATTGCGCCAGGGATGCCCCCTTTCCCCTCTTCTTTTTGTCCTTCAAGCTTCTGTTTTAAGTTTCTATTTAAATAAGGAAATGGCTGAGCAGGAAATTTTGGGCCTATGCATTAAAAGAGGTGTTAGAAAAATTAATCACGCCTTGTTCGCTGATGAGACTTTATTGTTGGGCGTAGCTTCTCTGCACTCTGCCTTGAAATTCAAAATTGTCCTTAACAAGTTCTGCGTTGCTTCTGGCAGCATGCTCAATAAAGGAAAATGCCATGTTTATAGCTGGAATATATCCTCCTCTCTGCTCACAGCTATCTCCAAGTGCTTTGGTTTTGCAGGCTCGAATTCCTGGTCTTCTTTCAAATATTTGGGACTTCCAGTCTTTTTCAAATCTGCCTTTTGCAGAGACTGGGATGCTCTCATTAATAAATTCAAATCTCTAATTCAGGCTTGGGGCCTTTCGTGGCTGAACTTGGCAAGCAAAACAGTTTTGGTCAAATCGGTGCTCAGCAGCTTACCCATTTTCAAATTCTCTGTTCTGTTAGCGCCCTCTGGTGTCCTTAAGAAACTGGACGATCTCATTCAGCACTTCTTTTGGAAAGGAGGCAAAAACAATGAAAAATGCATCCCCTTGGTGAGATGGGAGAAGATCTCCCGACCTGTGCTGGAAGGTGGCCTAAATCTGAAATCTCTCCGAGAGCAGAACACTGCCATGGGTGCCAAAATTATCTGGCGCATGGTCGACATCAATCCGGGCTGGGCGCAGAAGGCTCTGTGGCGAAAATACTTCTCGGGCCCAAGAAAGCATTGCCTGGACAATCCCAAGTCTATTCCCCATTCGCATCTGGCCAAACTCTGTATTTCCTCTGCTTCGCTCATCCAGCAACATGCGTTCTGGGTGCCCGAGAATGGAAAATTAATTGATTTATGGCAAGATCGGATTATGATGAAGCAACCGCTCGCTGAGGTGACCTCTTTGCAGCCCCTTCGTCTCTGGATAGCAAACACTGGCTTAAATACTCTATGGGATCTCTCGAGATGGTCGAAGAATAGATGGATCGGTTGGATCGATATACAGGTGCCACCAAACTTGAAAAATCAGTGGGATTTGTTGTTGTCTCTCCTCCACGGTCGAGCACCAATTCGCTGCAACCAAGCTGACAAGCGTGGTTGGGGGCCTTCTGGCTCCTACACTGTCGCTTTGGGTTACATTAAACAGTTGGAAATTCCCCACGTTCCTCCGAATCCTGCTGTCTGGAAAGGACTGTGGAAACTAAAAACCATCCCAAAAGTCGATTATTTCTGTTGGCTCATGTGCCATAACAGAAATCTCACTGATGACAGGCTTAAAAAAAGAGGTTTTCATGGCCCTTCCAGGTGCCGGATGTGTTTGGCGGATGAAGAAAGCATCAGTCATATAATGCTGAGCTGCAAGTTCGTTGTTGAGGAATGGTTTGAGCTTCTGCCCCCTTGGGGTGACAGTTCTCTCTTGCCTAGCTCTATCCCTAAGCTATTTTCCACTTGGCCCTTTATTTATCCTGTAGGTTCCCCTAAGAACAGCAGCCTTGAAGACATTTGGCTTTCGCTCCCTAAATTTGCCTGTTGGCAAATTTGGCTTGAACGGAACAACAAAACTTTCAGGGATAAGGATCAGGCAGCAAAAATCATCATAGCTAAAATTAAGGCTCAACTTAAAGAAAGCTTAGATAGCTGCATTGAAGATTCAAATCTCAGCTAGAGGGATAAGGATTGGAGCAGCTTGCTGGGCTTCAACATTTCGGCAACTCCAAAGCAAAGCAAGATTAAAGAAATCTGGCAGATTAGACTCAATGAGAATGACTTCTCCATTTGGCTCCTTAACCATTCGTCTCCCCTCTTGTTCTTTGATGGAGCTGCTAAAGGTAACCCTGGGAAAGTTGGGGCGGGTGGTGTGATAAAAAACAATGAAGGCATGATTATTCACAGGTTCGCCTGGGGCTTGGATTACTCCTCTAGCATTCAAGCTGAGGCTCTTGCTCTTCTTCAAGGCCTCATGCAAGCTAAAAATCTTGGCATCAAAGATCTTGTTGTGGTTGGGGATTCTCAATCAATCATCCAATGTTTGGTGAATGGTGTTGATCCGAAGGATATCAGATTTGCTAGATTGATTAAGCGAATTACTGCTATCTTCAAAACTCTCCAAAAGGTCACTTTTTTTCATGTGCTCAGAAACAATAACAAAGAAGCTGATCTTGAAGCTAACAAAGCAGCCCTTCTCCCCGTTGGCTCTTTGTTAAATAATGGTCATGAGGAATGGGCTCCCATTCCTTCGCTTTTCAGTCCAAGCTTTCCTGTTCTTGTTGTTTTTCCATGTTTTTCTGCATTCTATTACAGCAATTCATCTGCATCCACAAAGATGGGAAAATTGTGGAACTCGCTGCAAGGAATATCTATAAGAAACTAGGGAATAGACATAGTTATTTTCTAAATTCTGAGACAATAGTGAAAGACAATGAAGCAAGGCTTCACTTTGTAATCTGTTTGAAGGCTTCTTTGCCCAAGTTCTAATACAAATCATAACCGTTCTTGTTAAAAAAAAAAAAGCATATTTACCATTAGTTACTTCTCACCATAATTTAAGTGATTCATCCCATAAAAAATGGATAGGAATAAGATGCAAATAAATATACTTTAATTTATGCACTTCACATTTCAATTTATTAGTTCCTGCCAAAGAAAGACTCCAAGTTTGATTTGGGTGCTCTATTAATTTAGCATTGACCAATGTAAATTACATATAATTTCTAACTTAAGTAATAAAGACTAAGATACCCTCCCACATTTATAAAATTATATATGATATAAATAAATAAATAATGACAATGGAATTCACACACCTTTTAAACAAATATTTAAAAGTCATTATAACTTTTAAAATAATAGAATTATTAAAAATAAAAATAATTCCAAAGTTTTAAATGATATAGTTGATTGTAAAGGGAAAAAAAATATTTATAATATGGTATGGATTGAGATTTGTAAATACTATATATATATATATATATATATATATATATATATATATATATATATATATATATATATATATATATATATATATTTATATATATATATATATATATATTTAATAATTAATATTTATTGAGGTTTTTATTACAAATCTTTTTATTATCCTAAATGACAATTAATATTATGTTCAAGATGATTTCAAACTATAAAATTATTCTAATAAATATTATCAAAATTTAAATAGTTTTTAAATATTATTTTTTATATGTTATAATATTTTATTTTCAACTTGATATATGAGTAATTTTAATATTGGTGTTTACTATTTCATCATATACAACTATTTTATAAATGTCACAAAAAACCACTCACAAGTTTCTTAAAACTTGAATCCATGTAGTTGACAAACAAATTGTACACCAAATCACTCAACCTAAAATCCTTTAACTCAATATATTATTATATATATTAAAAATAAAAAAATAATCTTGAAAATTAAATCTTACTCAATACATTATTATATATAATAAAAATAATATATTATTATATATAATAAAAAAGAAAATTAAATTTTACTCAATACATATATTAAAAATAATATATTATTATATGTAATAAAAAATTAAATTAAATTTTACTCAATATATTATTATATATAATAAAAATTGAAAATTGATATAAAAAATTAAATTTGTAAAATAAATTGTTAAAATATTTAAAATTATATATTAAATATTTTTTTTGTGATTAGAGAAATTGACAATAAGTTCATTCTAATAACTATAATTTTTATTTTAGTTAATGGTTAGATAATTAAAACACTATGAAATTCCAAATCAATGACCATTATTAAATAAGGATCTTAACAATACACTTAATCACCAACTATTTTAAACTTAATCACCTATACCATAATTAAATTAATCAAAACCTAAATAATATATTATGTAACACGTTTCTATTATTCTTTTGTATAATGGGTAAGATAAAAATAATAAAAAATTAGTTTCCTTGAAGAGTATGTTTTTTTATATCAAGTAATGAATTAATAAAATATATTTAATATAATAATACTTTCCTTAGCTAGGGCAGAAGCTAGAAAGCAGTACCAGTTTTTCACAGAATCTAAGCTAGATATAGCAGAGCTAGAAGCACCAATATAAGCATAGCCTAAAGCACCTAGAGCAAGGACAAAAGCTGCTTGTTTTGGTAAGCGAAGCATAACCAATTTGGAAGCTTATCTTAATGGCTTGCCTACTGCTTTTCTTTCTTCCCCTAAACTCCTTGAATGGGATATCCCTACGAATGGAATCCCTATAAAAGAGCTGATAAAATCCAAACAAGGCATTGAGCTTCTAATATGTTTAACCTCCAAAAGCACTCAACCATCATTCCAGAGGAACAATACAACAGAATAAAAAGAAATTTGGTCAAGCAGAAACATGAAACCTTCTCAAGTGGCTGGATTAATCAGACTGTCAATGCCGCATGAATATTGTCAATGGGAGCAATGCTCATATCCTTGACCACGATATACTGACTGGACTGAGCTGTTTCGCATTGTTAGTTGCGGATTCACCGGAATTCGATAGTGAGCCCTATGTCTTTTGAGGAAGAAACCGAGCTAGCACTTTGAGAATGCCTTATAACCTTGATATCTAAGCAAATACGGTTAAAGATGTTACAACAAACATTGTAAATTTACTTAGAATAACGAAATGTAGTTGGAATAACGAAATAGTAAATTTATTTAGAATAACGAAATGTAGTTGGAATAACGAAATAGACTAAGTTAAAAGAGGTGGCCCAAGAGGCTTATATACACGAAAAATCATTTAATCAATAAGAGTTTGAAAGTGTTTTATCCTTCAGTTTTTCCAATTCAGTTACATTTCTCCTATTATCTTTCTCGTTTCTTGTTTTTCCCACAACAAATTCACCCCAAATTTGACTACTGTCCAAATGAATGATGAAGGTGATCCTTCTCCGCCATCACCTGTAAAAGAAATTTTAAGCTTTAAGCCCTCTGTTTTGTTTATTCAACCTCCTTCATGGCCCTTTTGTGAGTGAAAACAAGTTTCACTATGTGATTTTCCATATTAAATTTGACATTTGAGGCCTCATCTAATTCACAACTGTAGTTTTCATTTTGATTCTAACTGCGATCAGTAGGTATTGTACTTCTGAATTGCTTGTTTCTGCTTGGCAATTGTTGATACTGTTTACTTAGCTACAGTGCTCTGTCTCTCCTGTCAGAACGCTTTAGTGGTGGCACATTTTGCGGGGGTCTTATCAGTTTTTATCATTGAAGTCCGGATTTTGCTCTTCATTAGAGAATGTTTGGTCCAATTTTGTAATGGACAACAATTATATGTTTGTCTTCATCCATGCTGAGAAAACATCGTATGCTAAGGCGCAACAAAGCTATTGGAGGCGTTGATGAATGATTTATAGAGGCATGAAATCTGACATGGTTCAAATCCAAACCCCCTTTTTCTATTATGATTTATCCTTTCTATGTAATGGTGGCGAGTGTAATTTGAAATGTCCTGTTCATAAGCATTATTTTCATATTTGACTAATCTTCTTGAAATAGTCTTTAACTGCAGGAACGTTGATATCTGAAACCATCTGACCCTTGAGTTTTTGGGGGTTGTTAACTGTTTTACCTGAACAAGCCCAACATGTCTTTAGATTTTTTTTTTACGGATGAAAAACGATTATATTACCAAGGGCGAGATGGCCAAATAGATGTACATATTTTACAAAACCAGAGGATCTGAAAGAACGCCTTTCTTACCAGTACTGCCATACCACTACAGGTATATTCTTCGCACCTTACAGATGGACTGTAAGGTGCTCCTATTGGCCAACTGCTTTCATATCTACAGAAATTTTCCATATTAACTTGAGAATTGCGTCTTTGATTTAGAATACCATCGAGCTCATTACGTCTTGTACCTTATCTATTGGCTGAAGCATTCCCTTTTGTGCCTTGTGCTCCTTCATAACCTTCTGCATAACTGCATGCTGGTTGCCTTTTACAGGACAGTCACCTGTAAAAGAAATCCACTCCCTTATGCATGTAATCGTCGGAAACATCTCTGTCATTTGTCCTATTGGTGGAACCAGTCTGTCTAGCTGAATTTAACTGAATTGTAGATTCTGGGAATATTTCAGAATCTAATGGACAGTCTGCCTGTCAGATTCCAGAATATTCAAGATGATGCAGGAGTGAAATCAATTATGACTTCGCTCCTGTTCAGATTGAGAGATATGCCCTGAATCTGCAGTCAAGATAAAGATGGCCTCCTCCTCCCGTTGCCTCCCACCACCAGCTGTCCCGAGTGAGGAGTAAGTGTTGTACTCCAACATGTATCCTTCTTCAATGCATTAAGCGTTGTAGACAGCAGTGGCAAGCATTCATGGACTGTATTTGATTATTTTGTAATCAAGCAAACACAGCTCAACCAAGTAGATTGCTAGATTTTCCATCTGAACCATTGTGATACTAAATTTTATATGTTAGCAGTAGATTATTAGGACATACAATGAAAAAATTATTTAAACCACAAAGAATTCTCAATTTTCCAGAGCCATTTAAGAAGTCGATTTGATCAATACATCAGAAGGTTATTCTGACAATACATAAGAAACAGTGGGATTAATCTCTTTACCACTTTGTCAGGATTAACGGCTTTGAGAAACCTGACAACGAACACATATGGAGTGGGAATAGTAAGATTGAATTTCAGTCGATTTAATATTGTACACAACTGCTAAATATTATTATCAATGTATCAGTTAAACTGCATCTTTGGAAACTGTTATGATTTATGAAACAGAAAGATTTTAGTTGGGGGCTTCGAGCTAATTACCATGGCCACTATCATTTTCGAAGTGTATTGTTTTGGTGAGATGTGGACCAATTCATTGACCTGTAACCAAATACGAATGAGTTCTTATTTCAAAATTCTGGAAACTGTTATGCAACCAGGTCTTCTATTCATTAGATATAAACAAAAGGTTTCCTTGGAGTCATGCTTATGGATTTCAGTAAGTCATCCTACCTGGGGGGTTCAGAAAGGTTTCCTAGTCATGCTTATGGAGTTCAGATGTCTTGATATTTGCAAGCTATAAGTATATCAGTGATACCCACTAATTGTAATTTCCACCTTTTTCTTCTCTGAATAGGAAGGTATTTATCCATGATGTTCACAGTGAAATACAATGTCTGCCATTAGTTCAAATTTCAGATGCACTAGCAAAATTTAATATTTTGAAGTAAAGCCTAAGTTACATCCCATTTATCTTCTAGAACTAAGATTGGCAGCAAACAAAATTAGGATATGAATGCATCGGTACCTCTATCAACCAATTAATCAGGATTACCCTCATCATCTCAGTGATTTCAACCCGCCGTTTATATAATCTGGTGGTACAGAATTGATGTTCTTGACATACAGAGCTGCCAATAATTACTTAAAGAAAGTAAAAAATTCTCTTTCACCTTCACACATTCACAAAGAAACATTGCCTAAAATCTTCTTCTAAAACTTGTACATGTCTTCAAAAATATTCCACAACTGCAGATTTCCATCATAGACACCGGAAGGAACCTTGTGGAAGTAACTTTATGCATCCTGAATAACCCTATCAAGATTATTAATCGTTTTCCTCCACTTATATCTTAAATAATCACAAAGCTAATTAATCCTGAATACCCCTATCAAGGTTATTATTCATTTTCATCCAACTATCATAAATAATCACAAAGCTATATTACAGCTTGGCTTATGTGTACATAAAAATAAAGAATCAATAAAACTTAATTAATAACACAGGGAATTAAAAAAACTTAATTAATAACACATACATTGATTTTGGATGGTAGCATTGTGACTATGCTCTGGGTTTCCTTGCTTCGAATTGGCTATGCGCTTTTAGTCCCCATCTTGTGCACTTAACTGTGTTATGATTGAGAAAAATGAAAGTATCCTTCTGTGTAACAGTGGCATTTTGAGCCTTCCTTTTAATAATATGTCTCTATTTGTTTGCCCAGACAACATTTGCCTATGCTATTGGTTCTTCCCTCACAACAATACCATTTGCTTGGAATTGCTGGAATCAAGATGGAAAACATAAAGAGGTTTCCTGCTTGGACTTTTAATAATATGTCTCTGTTTGTTTCCCCAGACAACATTTGCCTATGCTATTGCTTCTGCCCTCACAACAATACCATTTGCTTGGAATTGCAGGAATCAAAATGGAAAAAATAAAGAGGTTTCCTGCTTGGACTAAGAGAGAATAGATAGGTGGAACGAAAATTTAAAGTAGCAAATTAAATCTGTTCAGAAAAAAGGGTGCTGGGCAGGAAGATCGAAGAAACAGGTGGATTTACATAAAGGTTTTGTATTAAGAGAGTTTTGAAATGCATTGGTTGAGAAAAATAATTAGAAAATAAAGAAAATAAATATTTTTTTATTGTATTTTTGGTTTATTTGTTTACTCGATAGAGTTAACTCTAGAAAATAAAGATTTTTTTTTTTTTTTAAATTGTATTTTTGGTTTATCTTTTTACTCAATAGTCAAGTTAAGTGTAGATAGTAGATACCTAACTCTGCATATTTTGAGAGAGCCCGAAAAGATTGAAAATCATGAGCTAATATTAGCAAGTAGGCTAATTTTCCATGGGTTTTCCAAAAAAAAATTCCATATTTTTCTAAAAATAATTGGCACAAATTTTATAGTATAAAATTATTTTACCTTAAAAATTGCCAAAATTATATAAATACTACATAAAAAAAATTATTAGAAATTTTCATCTTTTTACAAAGATATCAACAAACATTTTATAATTTGAAATTTGGAGACTAGTAGTAAGATTCACCAAAGTTTGGAAACTATAAAACAAATTTTCATCCTTAAAAATTTCCCAGTTGAAAATACATGAAAAATGTGTTTATTTTCAATTTTCCATTGTAGGTATACTCAAATGTATCAAAAAAAGAGTAAGTAATTGATGCCAAATCCAACAAATACTGCTAAAAAACATGCAGAATAGGTAATCATTGGATGCAAAATTTTACCTATATTTACACTTAACATTTAAATAAAATTATTTGACAATAAACCTTAAAAATACAATTTAAAAATTAATTTTTTTTCTTTTCCTTTTAAACTATTTACTCTTTATCTGAAATTAATTTTATTAATAATTTTTTATTTTAAGTTTATTTTTGAACTCAATAATTTTCCTAGTGCATTTCCCAACCAAAAAAAAAACTACCCTTTACCAACTCTAAACTCCCTCCAAATAACCCCAAACCTCTTAACGATAAACAAAATATAAAACCATTTACATTGATAACCAGAAACCAAATCTCTTCCTAGAAAAAACCTAGAAACCAAACCTCAAACACATTTGTAATTGAATACACTCCAAACTCCTTCCTTCCAAAGTTCTTGTCACAACCCCAGAAATTGAACTCCTCTTAACTATAAACAAAATATAAATCCATTTACATTGATAACAGGAAACCAAATCTCTTCCTAGGAAAAAACTAGAAAACAAATCTCAAACACATTTGTAATTGAATACGTGGTGCCTGAAATAAAAAAGATAACATATTAAATTGAAACTTACATTATCTTATAGATGCGTTGTTCTGGATCAAATTAATTTTATGCCAATTGTCCAAACCATATATTGTTGAATAAATGCTGCATCAATATAGAAAATGGATTGGGACTTGCAGGCGCACATTTGATCAATAAATATTAAAACAGCCACAGACAGAGCCAATCCTATCACTGAAGGTTCCATCATAAGCGGGAAGAGCCAAGGGACGGCGCCGTAACCGTAACCGTAACCTTAACCTGATAGATGATGTCAAAACGTCGACAACCTCAACAATCTGCACCCTGAGCAGCCACTAGTTCATGCAATAACTGCTCCGTAAGCCTTATCCAGAGACACTGCTCTTATGACAGCCTTATCCGAGAGCCTTATCCCTAAATCGACACGTCAAAGTTTATTTTGACGCGTGGCATATTGCCATAGATGAAACTTGGAGAATAGCCCTCCCTTTAAATGAGTACCTTCGGCGTAATAATTCTTTTGCCTCTTTTCCTCCTTGCAGGTATTAGTGATCGGCCCTTTTCGTCAGATTCCAGTAAAAAGGTCACCATTCAATTTCCCCCCTCCTACAAAGTCCCTCAACATCTCACATCATCATCTTACAGCTACTGACTTGGCATTAATAGTCTCCTTTTCTTCTTCCTAAATCTTTATAAGTTCAGCAGCACCCTCTCCATTACCCATAACTGGGCCAATTCCTCCTCCTTCTTAGAGGAAGAAGTTAGGTTTTTGTGAGTCTGAAGCTCTGCAGCAGCAGAGGAAATGGCACCTGGGATCTTGATCACTTATTTTCTCTCCTCGTCTACTCTGTTGCTCTTCCTGCTGCTTCTTCCTCCCAGTGAGTGCTCCCAATTAATCTGTGATGCTGCCAATGGCTGGAATGCAAATGTTATTGGAACGACTTCAGCACTCTGTGGCTGTGTGACTATCCTGGTATTCTCGATGTTGTTTGTGTATTTCTATTTGAAGTCCTTTAATAATCAAAAGGCTTCCACTGTTGCCGCCTCCTCCTCCTCAGACTACTTTAATGAATACGGCATCATGTCGCGACGCAGGATTCGAACTCAGAACCAGAGGGGCCAAGCCGAGCGTCCCCTGTGCGGAGACGGGACAGTTAACTGAGTGATATGGAAGGAATCCTAACTGGCTTTTCATGAATGTAGATATTGGGATTTCATTTCAGGCAGGTCTAGTTTTAAATGTAACGAGATCATTTTATAGGTAGCATCATGCTGTAATATCTTGAATACCAAATGCTTATATTACGGGGGTTAACTTATTTAGAAAGAACTCATTTGAAATGAAATATACTTCAATCTGACCCGACGCTATACACCACTTTTGAGACTTTAACGCTTTGTAAATTTATTTCCTATGTTCATTTCAAAATATGTATATTTCCAGGTCTGAATTGCCTTTGCCTTGTGATATAATCCACTAGAGGTCATTAAGCTTTACAACCACAGGGTTTAATGAACAAGTGAATGGAGCATTTTCGAATTATGGTATACAAATGTCAATCTCAATAGAACTCTAACTTGTCCTCCCGACCACCCAAGCTACAACTATACAACTATTTAACATTATTATAAAAGTGTTAATAAACATTATTATAAAAGTGTTAATAAAGTATTAGCTACATTTATGAAAAACCTACCTATGTCTAAATGAGACAAATGTCAATCTCAATAGAACTCTAACTTGTCCTCCCTACCACCCAAGCTACAATTACTTAACATTATTATAAAAGTGTTAATAAAGTAAAGAATGTTATCAAGCTACAACTACTTAACATTATTATAAAAGTGTTAATAAAGAATGTTATTTAATTTTTGTGGCAACAAGAGGGTTTAGGTGTTTTATTTTTTCTATCATTAGCCTTTACGAAACTTTACATTTCTAATATGATCTAGGAATCTACATATATTAGTTAAAAAATAGAAAAATAGAATGTGAACCATGGTGGTTTCTAATTTTCCAACATAGTCTCAACACACTCACAACCGTGCTATTTTTTCTATCATTAGCCTTTACCAAACTTCCATGTTACATTTCTAATGTCTAGGAATTATGTGAACTACGGTGGTTTCTAATTTATAGAATGTGGACTATGGTGGTTTCTAATTTGCCAACACAGTCCCAGCACACTCACAACCGTGCTTAAGGTTCCAATTTAAGAGGTTTCAGAGGTGATCTCACTTCAATGGTAAGCCATCATTTTCTTTTCTTTTTCCCCTCTCAAAGAAAAAACTCCAAATTTTAAAGGATTTTTCGTTTTTTTAAATTCAAATTGATTATATGACAGTACTATGGCTAAAAACCCAAAACTAAATCAAGAAACCAACCCACAACAAACAAAAATTATAAAAGATTTAAATTAGTTAAAATATCAATTTAAGAGTTTGGCAACACAAGGGAATTATCATGAATTTCATAAGCACATTCTTGATAGCATTATTACCTCCATTGACCATTCCCATGGTTAGTTGAAAAGTATAGCTGAATATAGGGATAGGATGGGAGAATTCTACTCCACTTTTGTCAAATGAAGTGCAAGTTAAAAATTTGAATATCACCAAACGAAAGGTTATGGGATTATTTACAAACCCTAGATCCAACCAACCCCCTGATCTAAGGAAAAAACATCTTTGCATGGATTGGTGCACATTTGATCTTTGGAAATAGAATTGGACGAGAAATTAATTTAGGGCTTCTGATAGATCTCCTTGTAATAATAAGGAGATGCCATTGTATTTCCTTTGTAAATTTTGGGATAAGTTTGTGATTGGTCTCCATGTGAACTTTTTTGACATTAGTGAGTTCCATAGGATTGGTCTTGGCTCTATCTAGGATTGGCCAAATATTAGGCACAATCAATTGAGAGGGAAACTTGCACCAAGGTGCATGGCTGCCCCCCTTCCTCAACTTTTGGATCACCTTTGTTGCCTTGAGGGGTCCTGACCCAGGTTCAGAGTTATCATGCAACCAATAAAACACTCAAAATACTAGCCCTTTCAGCAGTGATCTGCTTGTGCAGATCAAAGTCTCACTCGAAACAATATGGGGGGGGGGGTTCTGGAACCACGTTTCCGCACCTTGAGGAAGCTTTTGATGTAGTGGCCCTAATCAAACTTAGTGTAAATAATATAACAAATGCATGCATGCACAGTCAACAGATCAAACCCTTCCACAGACTATCAGAGAATACTTCAATATAATTCGCACATAATAATTAAGTATACTTCATTTAGATCTACTCATTAACATCGACCAATTCGCTCACATATGCAATTAACCAATCACAGGAGGAAATACACAACACATAACAGATTCAGATCTTAAAGCAAATACAAATAATCAAGACATTCAACCATATAAGAATGAATCCAGATTCGCCAAAAATGCCTTCTTTATTAAGTGATATGCAACTCAGTACATTCAATCCTTCTATGCACACATCCAATAGAGTCCACACAGAGCCAAGACTTAGGTCTCCATGCACATAGCTAGCAGGAGCCTTTTTACCTAGACAAACCCAGAATTAGATCAAAACATTAACAACCACTAACACATTTGCCCCAAATTACGATGGCCAAAATGTCGCTCTTGCGACACATAGGTGGCCCAAGAGCAACGTTTTTCGGTGCACCAAAACGTGGTTTCTCCTCACGTCAAACTTTTGACATTTTACTTAAACATCGGTATTGCGACGATATTTCCGACGTTTGTATGGAGTCGTCGCAATTTCGACATTTCAAATTGTTCGTCGCACTTTCGACCGTTCACGATTCGTCGCAATTCCGATGTTTCTAAAAGTCGATATTCGACGCCAACGAACACTATTACCGACATTTGCAGCGTCACTCTTCCGACGAAAAAAAACATTTAAAAAAAAAAAAACGTCGTAATACCGATGGAAGAAAACATCGGAATACCGATGAAAATAAATTTTAAAAATAAAAAGGTAAACGTCATAATACCGATGGCACAAAACAGTTTTAAAAGAAACTAAGTGTCGCTATAGTGACGGGTCGAAACATCGGATTATCGATGACAAAAAAAATATTTAAAAAAAAAAAAAAACTAGCTGTTGGAATACCGAAAACAACAAAAAAATATTTCTAGACCATTCTATTTTCTTGAGAACTAATTTGAATTTTTCATAGCAACAAAAAATTATTTTAAAAAAATATTTCCCGACCATTCTATTTCCTTGAGAACTAATTTGAATTTTTCATTAAATGTCCGTAATTGATTCAAGGCTTTATTGATTCCCCCCAATGGCCTTCGGTTTTGTGCTCTAGACTCCAGTGACTTGTGAGACAAATAATGACACTTTATGGTGCATAATCAATTTTTCATTTAGTTCAGGCATTTATTCTACATTTATTCCAAATTTGGAGTAGTAGGCTAATCTATGCTTTTATTAAAAAAATTAAATACTTCTAGCATCTCTAGATCTTACTATATATTTGAAATCAATATTGTTTCTTGCTAAGAGTCCCATTTAAAAGCTTAAATATCAATCATTTGACACATTGTAGTAAATCCTAGACTCCAAAACTACCATAGTCATTCCATTCCTATATATCATAATCTGTTGTGATGAATTTTCTGTTAGGAATTCTAAGAATTACATTTCCCAATCATGCCAAACTCTCGTTAATAGACTTATATCTTTCATCATTATCCATCTCAAGTAAGTCAAAAATATCCTCAATGTTTTTTCTTGCATTGTTTGGCCCAAGGATTTTAGGGAACCTTGTCGTTAGAACTTCAACTGCCAACCTTTTAAACTTCCATTTATTGGGATCACTGTAGAATGTAATGTATGTTATTAGATTTTTTCTCCTTGTACATGATTTTTGCACCTGTCACCTTGATGTAATGGCCATTTTTTTGCTAGCCTTAGTACCTTGGTAAGAAAGATATATTCCTAACATCTTTCTTTTTTTTCTTGAAAGGTTTGATAGTCCTGCTTCACAATAAACCCAAACAACCATTGGAGAGCAAGACTTGTTCATATGATAAGAATGTGGCTACTCTCGCCCAATCCAACAGTTGAATTTCACAATAATATTGGATCCCATAAAGCACTGAAAACAACGACCCTTTTTTCTATACGAGCACAACCATTTTTGGCAGATTAAATTATGACATATCTTTGTCCATATTTCAAAACAACATCTTGATAAGACACCAAAAGAGATTATTCGGGAAAAAATACAATGACGTGAAATAGAAACCCCAATGGTGATATTGTTGGTTCATGATGATGGATACTATGATTATATGCATCTCGAGACTCAAGGGAATAAGGTAAATATGCAGGGGATTATGAAATTAATGAACCAAAAGGCACCACAGGAAATCTAGAGCTATCGCATGGAGTAACACAGTGCTTAAGCTTAGAAGAAACAGTGGTATGACTGTAGCATACATTTGCATTGCCACTTATCTTAAATGATCTTAATTTCTTGATAAAAGTTGCATTGAATGGAACCGAACCTGGAAACATTATTTAACTTATAATTTTGGTTCCACACTGGAATTTGTTGAAGGAAATCTTTGAAAGGAAATTGTGACTATTATGTGTTGACTGTAATCAAGAAAGTCATTGCAAACTTACTTTTCTTGGACCATGATTACATGAACTGACCATGCACGAAAAATGATCTTATATCAGTTGTAGCTGCATTTAAGCATACAATTAATTGGCTTATGGTATCCCCACTTCTAAGACTTAACAACTTCATAGGTATAACCAAAAGTGTCAGAGAGATTCCGCCAAATCCAGGTACATCCAACATCCTAGCCAAAAGTCATTGCTCCACAATAAAATTATAAAACAAAATATAAAACGTTTCCATTATTCCTGTAAATAAACTTTAGAAAGAGCAGGGACAATGAAACCTAGAAAAAAATGTGTATACGACAAGTTGTGAGAAACAAGTATTTTCTGGTGAAGCACACCAAGAAAATGGTAAATAATACACCATTTTACAACCGCTTTAAAGATGTAATCATTGCACAAATGCAACACTAAAGCCATCCTATAAAAAGGAGCGGGTAAAGAATACAAGCAAGCTGCAAATATTTCATAGCAGAGTCAACTGTCAATTTTGATGCTCCATACCCTTCAAATTCTGCAACTGATGCTTCCCCAATAACTGCACTACTGACTATTGGAGAAATCTTATGCAAGGCTGTTACATGCTCCTTTCCCCAGATAACATCATTTCTTCCTACCAATGCCTGCAAAAAAAAAATCTATTGCTTATAAAATTGTAGAAGTTGTAACTTGGGTCCAAGCACAGTTTTCTTCTAAGATCTAACAAAAAATATTTGTAAACATAAACATGTTGTAAAAATATAAGCTGCCACAACCAGATGTAAAACTGTCCCGATAAAGCAGTGTATGCTATTAGTAGGCACTCCTAGATTTGATTATTGTAAATATGCTGGATATTGAATGCATTACAGAGTTTCTTTTCTCCTTTGAATAAAAACATGCAAGACATCAAAATAAGTTGATTCTAACCTGCATTATGACCCCAGCAATAGCCATTGCGCACTACGCATCTTATGCCCAAGACTGCATCACTTGATGAGCATCACATAAATGAAGACGCCACATGATATGTAGATCTGCCACGTGTGCATAAGCCCAATCAAGTCTATGAAAGCTCTCTGCTACTACATATCTGTCTATTGAAATCATAGAACCCTAAAATAAAAAATTACAAAATCCTTTATTTTCTAATTTCAGTTAATGCATGCATCCAATATAACCTTGATCAAAGGAGTGAAATAAATGGATTTCCTACAAGGAGAGTGTGTTCAATTCCCGCATCTAGGGCACGAAGAAGTGTTACAGACAATTGCTTGATTTCTGACCATGACCAATGATTCTATGTAGAACCCTCAGAGATAACATCCAATGCATTCTTAGAAAGACCTCATCCTTTCAAAATATCACCACTCCTCTCTTCCATTTCCATTTCATCCAGTGACTTCCTGAGACGTCGAGCTTACCCACTTTCCTCCAAGGAGCCATCAGACTTCATCTGAGTAACTTGTATGCTAGACATCAATTCTGACAAAGTGATTGTCAACATAACACGCAACCATGCAATATTCTGGAAATAGTAGAAGGAATTTTGCAAATAGAGAATACACAATCACCAAAAATAAAATAAAAAGTAGAAATGAAATAAGAAATTGTTTCCTCAAACAAGCATTTGCTTTCTAAATTCTTTATCCCACTCAACAAGACCACATATCTCCTTAAGGAAAATTACCCGCACAAGAATTTGAAGGCCAACAACAGTCCTCTTTCTAATGGAATCATTACAAAAAACTGCAAGACGAAGTAGATGAAATGGCACCTGCTTCAAGAAGCGATCATTCTCTCTTGCCATCAGTGTTGCACCATGAAGATTAAAACATTGTTAAATACAGGGAAAAAATCTTTTCAAAAGACCAGTGGTTGGCTGCAGGAAATAAAAGCCATGAATATCGCTATAATACAGTCAAGCTTTCCCTAGTCAGTCCCAATGCTCTGATCTGCAGCTGCTCGCGAGAACTTCTTAGTAATTTCCAATATCTGGAGACTTACAAATGCACTTATGTTCTCCTCCCAAAGCTCCTGAAAAGGACATTGATGAATATTAATTCTCTGCATTGCCTTCAATGACATCCAAGCAGGTTATTTCACATGTAGCTTGTTGTCAATGCTTGATTTAAAGGATACAAAAATACTGGAGCAAAGTTCCAAGTTTATCCTAATGACTCAAACTGACACTTGACACATATGACATCCAATATATATGATGCCATGTAAAATTTAGGTTGTTGTCCCTCTGGCGGATTTTGGGTTCATTTTACATTTCTTGTGATGGAGGTTGCTAGAATCTCTAGAAAATTAAATAGACTCCCATCTTGAGGAAGCCATACACTAAGCTTCGAGTTGTAGCTCATAGATGAGAGGAAGAATGTGTCATAGTAGAAAGGGAAGAGTGACAGTGGTCGAAAAAATCAAAGTAGAAATTTTATTCGGGAGCATCGTTGTGTAAGGAAATGGAAGTTATCTAATGGGAAATATTGCATCATTACAAAAATTATTGCGAGGGGATTTAGCTTAGCCCAACATTGTTGCACAAGAGCTGAGTAAAGTGGGCACCATTGCATGGAGATATGCATACAACTATGCTATGAGATCAAGGAAAAGAATAAAATGGTCGAGTGTATAGAAATATAGGCTTAGAGGATGAGGAAAAGTTAATACCAAAAGATGTGCAATGAGTAGCATTGAATTATATATAAAGTGAAATGGGGGCATTGGAAGGTCGAAGGCTAGAAGGTGCAGGTTCGTACGAAATGTGAAGTGCCAAGAGACAAAAAATGATAAAGAAAGGTGCAAGAAGTTACCCGATGCCTAACAAAATGATCTAGCTCTTGGAATCAATGTAATATCCAACAACATAACACACTCTATTATTCTTTCTTTCACCAATGAGATAAAGGCTTCAGATATAAGAAAGCAAGGTAAAAATGACATGGGCCTCATCCTATATATAATATTATCACACATGCGAGGGTCTTAATGCGAATTAAATTCTTCCGTGGGATAATTATTGCAATAAGACTTAAGGGAGTGCACTAAATGGAAGTTCTGCATTGTGTTGTGATAATGAGCAACACTACACTACCCTAAGGAGTAGTGCTGATGGGTTTTATTTGCAATGCATCGCACACCGTCATAACAACTTCATTACTTCAGTCTCAAAATCTAAGAGACATTTTCCAGCCCATTAAATAACCACATCAATAATTTGTAAATGAAATATTAGGATCATATATTTCAATCTATTTTGTTGTCATTCTCAAATTTCAAAGCCTCGACCTTAAAAACCATCAACTCTAAACGTGAAGCATAAACTACTAAAAGAATACCCCTGCTTGATTTATCACATAGAACTGTACAAGAAGACTTGTGATTTTCTTGGCCTATAATATGAGTTTATAATTAACTAAGACTGTTTGAACAATTGTTGCGTTGGAAGAACAGCTTCAGAATGTGCAATAGTCCATTGAAAACTGTTTGACTCAGCTTCAGGTTCTTGCTTGCCAGGTAAGACTCCAAACTATTTGCTCTTTAGTACTTTCGAAAAATAAATCTCTGTTTGATTGGTTAAAACTTAAAAGGTTTGGTTAAAACTAAGAGCATTGTGCATTTATTCCTCTCTATTTATTCTATTGCTTGTTTTGATAAAGAGAATTGTTTTATTCCTGCAATTGTAATAACCCGCTTCCACATAGAATTGTTTGAATATGTATATGTGTAGTTTAGCATATATGACTAACTTCTATCTTGGTACTGAGTCAAGGGTTCCAATGACTTGTAAACATAATGTATATGCAAAAATATAAAGTGATCATGTAAAATGATTCCTAATGAAAGCCCAAGGCCAAGACCCCGCTGGTGAATGTGTATCATTTAGAACGTGAAATATGATGTTAATAAGGCCTAGGTGAGGCCTATGATAATGATGTGAACATGTCAGTTTCCCTGATATATTAACATATGCAACATAGAATAGCCAAGGGGAACATGGGAACGACCCTGGGCTGACAGATGACAAATGGCTAGAGTGAAGATGAGGGGCACATGACTTTCCCCTACTGACTCAAACATTATATACCCCCTTTACGAAGTAATTCAGTATTAAAGAAAGGATACCTAGATATCTATGAAAATTAGGTGTTCCACATACCAATGAATATATTACTGTTCTTCACTGCAAATTGAGATTGTGATCTTCAAACAGTCTACAAACAGAGATTTTCGGACATCTTCTCTGAGATTTTTAGTGACCTATCTCTGAGTTTTTTCGGTGACAAGACAGAAGTAGTAGGCCTTGACCCATAGGAGGGAACCTACATGTAGACACAAAAACTTTCACCATCAATAGCATAACATGATCCCATTTCCTTGCTTAGAAAAATGAGAAAACAAGAGCACGTGGCAATGTGTTTTTTTGGAAAAATGTGGAAGAATTACGTGAAAAAGTTGACATAATTATATTTCATGGATTTTCGACATTGAGACTTGTTCATGAGAAGGAAATATGCAGCCATTGTTGGCTCAATAATGCCCATGTGCGCTTATATTTTGAAAAATACCTTTGAGATTCATCTTTGATGGCTCAACGTTGTGTTTGTGTGTGAGCCAACACACATACAGACACAGAGATTACACACATAGACATAAATGTAATTATTATAAATATTGATGTAATTAAAATAGAAAATATGAAACACTGTGGACTTATAACCAATACCAACTTTTTAACATTATAAATTGTATCCTAACTCGAAAAAAAATAACAATGATTTTGTTTCGTGTAGTGAATTCTTGGCATTAAAATGAATCGGTAGAGCGACTTTAGATACCTTGCGTAGAATAAACAGTTAGTGATGATAGATTGATGTTTGTAGGAAAAATCCAGGCCAATTTTCCATCATAAATCCATCCTTCTTTATGGGGTTTGTCCCCTAGCCTTCATTTTCAGCCCCCCTAGTTGGGGGTGACAAGTGTCTATCCATCATTCTATTGGTCAGTGGCTTATCCCCTTCTAGGATGATGAGCTTGAGGAGATAATATACGATGCAATAAGATAATTTTATTAGTGTCTAAGTGACCACAAAACTAGGTCAACCTAGCTAAAATTGAGATTGTGATCTTCAAGAAAATTTATCATCATCTGAATGAGGAGGAGGTTATCTGTAGATCTCATTGTGTTCACTTAGTATGATAAACCTTGTGTTGGGTGAACCCTTCAACCTTGTAAGACTGGAATGAGTGGGGAGATTTGAATCCTAGGTGGAAATCATTTTATGTACATGGAGTAACCCCTAGAAAAAACTCAAGGAATCAATGTAATTTGTTAGATCTAGGTCCAACTTTCTAACCTGCACCTGGACCTACAAATGAAGGTTGGAAACTTGACACATATTATAATCCACCATACCAAGTAAATTTGTTGCAATTTTAAGCATTTTTAAATAAACTTGTATTTAATCTTTCTTTTTTTTCCATATGAGATATAAGATTTCAACTCCAAATAATTGGCATGTTTTTTGGAACTAAATGACCCAAGGGAGTTTATGACCTAATAGACTAGACTTCCAGAAAATGGCGGTAGGGAGAAATTGGCTGCAAATACTCTAGGTCCACTCCTAAGCTAATATAGCAGATATACAATTACCAGAACAGGGGCGCTCATTCTACTACAAAAGGGGTCATTGGGCTGGGGAACCCACATATATTAAATTTACGTTGTTGGCCAAGAGGAAGGCCTTCCAAAATAAATGAGGTGAATAATGGCTATTTTGACTCAATATAGGGCTCCTAGATTGTTTCAACCTGATACAACCAATGCTTCTTCTTATAGGGAAATTTCCAAGCTCCATTGAACTAAATATACAAAACACACTTTATGCTTAGCCAACAATATCCATTCACTAGCTATCACTTCCTAAATACTTTGGTGTAGTGCCCTCTCCAATCTCACGAGTTTCCACTAAGTTTCAATGCCTTGCTGACCAATCTTGAGCAATATATTTTTTGGAATAAGACTATTTATGTGCTCTATAATTGACTTTTCAGTAAATGCGAAATTAAACACCTTCAATTCAGGCCATCTTTTTCCAGACTTGGGTTTTCAAATAAAAAAGATTAATGAATGTGATGATATCTTGCTTAGGTAAGTGCTTGGCTGAGAATTAGGCAGTAGGTCACTTTCTCGAAAGTAGTGACCTACTTATGTTAATAACACAGTTGTTGTACTTGTCACTAAGGATATTTACTTTTAAACATGAACCTATATAGGAAGATGCAAAAAAAAGAAGGTAAAATAACACCTTTGAATTTAAAATTGTATGAAATGTTTATTTATAAGTTGAATTTTAAATAATATAAAAAGCTACAATTATGTGCTTTGTCACGAGGCTTGTTGAATGTCCCTAAAATTATGATTCCCCCCCAATTCTTAATCCTCTTCTATGCATGTGGTAAAAACCATTGACTCTCTCAATCATACAGGTCAAAAACCTCTTGCTAAAACTCTTATGAAGTATTTGTTTTGTTTCCAGTGTTACGAAAATGTTGAAAACCCCACATTCCTTGAAAAATAACATTTTCAACAACTATTCTAATTTGTTAGGTGGATTTATTTCATTCACAATCTATTGTTTGTTCAGATTATTTGGCACCATTTTAAAGCAATATATCCACAGTCTGGTCATTTTTGGCAGCTAAGTAAGTGTTAAGATATTTTAAACTCTATGTTAGCTGAAACTTTGTTGTGAAATTTGAAACAATTTGGCATGACTAGTTGAACTTTTTTTTTTCACCCATCTATTCTGCTCCACAAGGGAAGGAATGAAAGAGGAAATTAGGAAGAATATGATAAGCAGGTATATAGGAAGAATGAGAAATATCTCCCCTCAGATAAATTTTATGTGCAGAAAGAGAGAGGAGAGCCTTATGCCAACAGACTTATCAGTCAGCAGAAATTGTGAATTTAAAAAAACCCTGAAGCTAAGTTTATCATCCTCACTTCAAATATCCATTTAAGATTTTTGGTAGAGCTACAAAATTCTTTCCAGATAGCCCAAATTGAAGGCCTTGAAGTGCGAGCCCCAAATATAATTCTTACATATTTAGTGACATGTTTCCATTGTTCTTCTTTCTGCACAAATATCCTCGGATGAAATGGCAGCATTATAACTAGAAGTCAAATAAATACAATTCTCTTGAGTAGCCTTTTTATGCACATACCATAAGGTATTTAGAAAAGAGATACATCTTCATTATGTCTGATAATGTGAGCACACTGTATTTGGACTCTGGAGAAACGATCTTGACTTATGTTCCAATATTTTTCAATAAATGTCATTTAGACGTGAAAATTCCCGATAATCCTCCTTTCTATTTTAAACAAAATATATCACAAAGAAAGAAAGGATGGAAGGACTTATAATTGGGTCTAATGATTCTAGTGATACCATGTAATTCAGGGTATTCAAAATCATGTGTATAGGCATATAAAGCCTTGGAACATGATTCCATTTCCAAAAAATTGACACACACATCCAATGCTCGAGAGCATAAATCTCAACAGCTTCTATGATACATAAGATCCCCTTGTTATTATATCTTTCCACTTTTAGGAAAGTGGTCTCTTTACACTCTGCAATACAACATCCCTCACCCCATCAATTATTTTAGAGTTTTTGAATGCCAAACTTGGACTAATAAATATTTAAAGTATTACATCTCCTTGATGAAGGAAAGGTGACTGAAAGTTGTTTATCAAGTGGTACAATAATCTGGGTGTTATTCATGAACAAGAATTTTTATTGTATCCAATTACATCAGTGAGATGATCAGTTTTACAATTGCTTCAGCTAGTGTATGAGCTCAAAATTCCACCACTTGGCCCTGGAAACAAGTGGCTTGCATGGAAGTGTCACAATCATACCGGTTATGCAAGAATATCCATCTGTTCTAAACTGTTGTTGTCTTTTGCAAGACATTATAATTCATAAACTCACAAAGCCACATATGGAGAAATAGGATATAGAAACTCATGTGGGCTCAACATACTCTTCCATCTTGGTAAAATTTAAATAAACCGTTTCCTCAGAATCTATTATACTAGTGTTAAAATTTCCCCCCTACTCTCAAGAATGGTTGATTCTTGTTGAGTTAGATCTGGGACAAGTACTCCCTAGATACTCCCCTGGTGGAATTCCCCACTTGCCCTACTTGGGAGTCTTGGCCTCAAACTTGGGACTCGGGAGTCCATCCCAAAGACAATGAACAAAAATATTGACACATGTTTTGATTGACTCAGAATTATTTTAGAGGGACCTTTTGGAGGGAAATGAAGTGTTTGAGGTTAGAAGTCTTGATAAATACATTTATCCCTCATTCTTTCTCTAGTGTTCCACTATCTAAAATGGAATCACCAAATATTCCTGCATTACAATTGTTGCTTCAATCAATCTTGTTGTTCTGGTTGATATGTTGGCGTACTATTATATGATTTCTATTTTTATTGCTATCATTATGTCGAATGCTGATATGTTTCTACTATTATGTTGAATGATATTATTATTACACTAAACTCTATCCTATAAACTGTGATGCCCAAAGAATAACACATTGGACTGATTTTCAATATGATTTGTGCTAGATATGATATACATAGAGTCACATGATTGGTTGGATTTAACACATTCTACTGGCCTTGGAAGTGGCTTTATAACCAGTGACTATAATATATTTAGATAGACCCATATTCCCACTAAAGTGACTACCACTAAGAGCATTCCTTCAAAATTAGTGGACTTCTACATTCCTTATGGTTAAGGAACAACCCAGGATCTAGTTGCTTGTATAGGGAATTCCTGTAAGGTGGAAGGAATAGTGCATCCCATAGCTTAGACCTCTAATTGATAGGAATTCCTGGTGTGTGTCCATACTTCATGGATTTATATTACTAAAATATGGGTTTACATGGCTAAGTGGTACATGCCTTAAAAATATCTCTTGGTCCTTAATAAACTGAATGTAAGATCCATATCTAACCCCTCACTACACAGATAAAGATATACACATACTCTGCTGTGGTTATTCACATATCTAAAATGTAGTTGACACGTTCCTTAGCAGTGTTTATATAATGCTGAGTGAAATAATGTGCGAATTACATATACAACTAGATTTAGGTCTAGAATAAAGTGCATTTCTAAGTTCAATACTGCTTGCAAAAGTAATCAACTAACTATCCACATAGAAAAGACATGAGGTACAAACACTAGTACCTCAAATTTTTTAATGGAATAGCTACCATTAAAGGTGGTTCCCATGTTGATTTAGTAGCAAACCAAATAACAAACCATGTGATGAACATTGCAAATAAGAAGAACAAGACAACTGCGGTGAAAGCACACATGATAAAGAATCATTTATGGATATTTGTCAATTCTTTGATTGAAAATCCTACATTTGAATCCCAAACCAAGGAGACACTAACAATTCGTCATAACAACTTTGGTTCAAAGTGTGATTCCATGGCTGATTTGCAAAGATCCATCCCATCCATGGTTGATGGTTTGAAAATGTAGTTGACACGTTCCTTAGCAATTTTTATATAATGTTGAGTGAAACAATGTGTGAATTTCATATACAACTAGATTTAGGTCTAGAATTAAGTGCATTTCATTTGTCATAGTGTACACATGTCATCCTGAAATAGAGGATTTCTATGTAAATTTGAGAGCATTGTCTTCACTAAGGGTAGTGGTAGGATACAAGCCATGTACAAACTTGTTCCTGCATGAAGAACATGCTCTTGGCCACCACATTGAAACGTTGGCCATTGCTTTTGGATGTGTCTCTAAGCATCCAGAATCATCCTCATTTTATTAATTACATAACGCTAACAAGTTGATCTCTAACATGGTAATCATGATGTACTCTTGGACTACTTGAATGAAGATGGCCAAAATATTGAGCCAACGTGGTATGTGCCAATTATTCCAATGGTCCTAGTAACTGGAATGTGAGGGAATTGGAACTAGTTTGAGTTCCTTTGTACCTAACTACAACCCAAGGGAATGCGATAAGATGGATACGATACAATGGTGGTTATATCACCATAACTAGAACAAGTAAGTATAAAAATAGTATAAAAACAAAAAATGTTTCAATGTTTAAAAGCATGTTCAAACTTACAATTAAATAGAGGAAAAAAACACATACAAAAAACCAGATAATAATCATGAACAAGCTTCATATTGAATTATGAACTGTAAAGGAACTAACAAAATGTGACACTACGAACGTGGTCAAGCACACAAGCAAAAAGATCCTGGACATGGTACCACCTTACTAGCTCAAGAAGACCTTGTCAATACTGCTAAATTAGTGGTAATGGTGAGTAGTACACACTTTGTGTTTGAATTTTAGCAAAGCAAGTGTCAATCTAGGGGTGAAGTTTGTTTCAGCATCAATTTAGGAAAACTAAATTACTTTAATAAGTTGTTATTCATGTCAAAAATTCTTGATTAACACAAGCCATGGAAATATGGAGAATATCAAGCAAGCATATCATTAGCTTGGTAAACTAAATGAATTTAATCAAATTTTTTTAGTCAAAAATTTATTGATAAAGTAGCAAAATGGCACAAAGTTGTTAAGAGTGTTCCTCTCATATTGTAGAAACAAGTGGATTTCACATATAAAACACTATGATACTAGTAGGATCTATTATCACCAGTCACCACATATGGCATGAGATTCCACTAGTGATTTTTGATACAATGGATTGGTTGCAGTATGCTATATATGGATTTTTCGCTAGATTTTGGTTACACACACCTTCATTCCTTTTTTGGATATGATGCTCATGCTTGATGGTGTTGTACAACATCATGGTCAAGGGGAATGTAATATTCCCAATTAGCATATAACCTCAGAATCCCAATTTGATGTTGTTGGTGGTTTTGGGTATAAGAGGGAGTTTTTCACCTTGTCTTTTCCTTTGAAACCCCTTAACTTGAACACAAAGTCATTTGTTAGAATTTTTTGAAGGCCATTTGCAAGCAAATTTTCGAGGTTTTAAGGAGAATTTCAAGTGATTTAACAGGCTAGTTGTAATATTTTGGCCTTAAGGTGATTTTCAGCTGGCAAAAGATTCAGTCAACTAACAGTTCTTATTTTCTTAAAGTTCTTTATCTTAGGATATTTTCTTCAAGTGCTTGGGTGTCTTAGGAGTGCCATGGAGCTGTCTAGAACCAACACTGAACCATTTGAAGGCATTTAGAATGGGTTTTGATGGGTATAATGAAAAATAGAGGCTATAACCCATGGTTGTGGTGCATAGCAGCTAACAGTGAGGTGATTAGGCTTGTATTAACACAGAGATCCACATTCAAAACCTCTTGAGTGGGTGTAGATGAGGCCAGGTGCAACTCCTGGTTGGTTTTGATGGAATAGGGATGCCCCTCATAGCATGGCCACTTAGCTCAAAAACAATTATAAGTTACTATAATCAGAATGTCCGAAAAAATTTGGGATTGCATTTTGATACATAAGATTTCAGATTTCTTTTTTCCCTCAAATTCCCATCTTTGAATTTCTAGGTTAGTTTGGTTAAGGCTTGAAATTTTCTTCAAAACCATTATAAAAAATCTTAGACACCATTGGAAATTTGGGATAAATTTAGAGGGTTCTTGGGTAAGATGTGAATGATACAATGTTAATTACTCTGGGGGTATAAACCAGCTTGTATACTACGTGGCTACACTTTCTGACAGCAATCTAGTTGTTTGTCCCAGTAATACATTTGAAATCATGATATAGAGATGTAAAAAAAGAAGAAGGAAAGAGGCGTGCAACAAAGATTGGGAGAGGCCTTGGAAATTGAGGTGATGGAGGTTCCTTAAGGGTTTTAACGTTTTGGAGATGATGCAAACATCTCAAGTACTAGAAAAACTAGTCTATGATTTTACCTGTCCACCAGGTTGTGCACAAAGCACCTTAGATTCATGTTGGAATGCAAAAGAGTAGAAAAAAGGCAGAGATAATTGTAGGTAGATGGTGGTATTTTTCTTATTTTCCTTAGTGCCTCTTAAGGGAAACATATTCTATTAGCCTATGATGCAATTAATATTTGTGGTCTCACTTTTAAAGACTCTTAACTATGAGCATTAAGAAGCTTAGCAATCCCTTTGGCAAGCTAAAAACATTGATACCATCTATGTTACATGGTTCACCGAAATTTAAACTTGAGGTTTAAAATTCAATGAACCTAAATAAAATTCTTAGGTTTGATTAGGTTCTTAAAACCTCATGACCAGACCTCAAGTTGAATTCAAGTTGAATTTGAACTTGAAGGAAAAATTGGGTTTTTTTATTGGTTTTCTCATTTTTTATAAATAATAAAGTAAATTTTTGCTAACCCTAGATCCCTTGACTTAGAATCCTTTTTGCACTTTTTTTTTCACTCTTCACTCAACCAACTTGTCTCCATTACCCATGTCACTGACCCTCTTTCCATTGCTGCTGACCCTCTTTCAAGGTCATTTAGAAGAAAATTCGAGTTTTGATACAAAAAATAGAACATCTCCGTGATAATAATATTGGAGGAAATTTCTGTGAAATTAACCATATAGAAAGACAAAGAATCCTTGTGATAAGAAATACCATCAAGCTTGACATCCATGTGACAGATTTCACTCAAATATTTTGTCAAACACTTTGGTGAAAGACTCAAACAAAACTCAAATTCAGAGTTATAAGGCATATCTGAAGTAGATGCATTTATCTTTTTTTCCTTATTTTTTTAGGTCACAAATAATAGCTTTAGTCTTCATATATGAGCTTGTAACTAACATGCTATGAAAAGAAGTGAACACTACTACATGTGTAACAATTAAGTCAAGAGTTTCTTCAAACACTTTGCATGCAACAAAACTATATCAAATAAAATGTACTAGAAAATGAAGGAATTATACATCAACCCATAAAAAAAAGTATTTATAGACCAAAAAATAATTATTTAAAAGCATACCCTACTTGCCAATGTGAATACAAGTCAACAACATTCAACTTAAGTAAGGTTGTGGCATAAAACAAAGAAATATTGCTAGAGGCATTTATGCAAACAATTAGTGAGCAACCTCATTAATTTCAAAGGCTTGCACCTACAACCACCCAATGAATGGTATCAAATGTAATATCTACATTGTGCAGCCTTACGAAACACTCCTCCATACAAATACGTGGCTTAGGATATCTGCAACTCTAAATCTAACCAACAAACTTGCATGAAAACTCAAATTCAAAACAAACCAACACTTAATAATATGTTGGCTTTGATGGCTAGGAATTGTCTTGAGAAACATAAAACCTTCTTAATACATTTATATATTTCAAGGGCCAAACTTACACCCATTTCCTACCAAATTTAGAGTTAAAAGGTTAAACTTATGGCTCAAGAGAAATCATATAAGTGCCTTGTTTTGTGTCTTGGGTGCATGCAGTCTAAGGTGTGAAAATAAGGGAATTTTTGTACTAAAATGAAGGTGCTCTAGATGTATCTCTCAAGCTAAAAATGATCTAATTTCCAGATCTCTAAATACCTTAGAAAATATCACCAACAATCATTATAAAATAGACATGAAATGCAAGACGTAAAAGATAATAAAAATAACTAAAAAAGAACATGAACTGATTATGCGAGGAGTACATGCACAGGAGTTTTGAAGCCAAACTGAACAATTTTGAAGCATGAAGAAACCACATTACCATTTTTCCACTTAGCCTTTCAATGTGGCCCTAGAAGATTAATGTTTCCTTTGACGTGACCCTATAAGATTAATGTCTCCTCTTATGCAACCCTAGAAAATAAATGTCTCAACCTTGAATGGGTGGGGTTTATGCTGACAAAGAGTTGTATGGGAAGTCTGTCAATGACTCTGTGGTGATTCAAATCGTAGATAGATGTTCTGGCTACGGGGGAAGGAGAATAGAGCGGAAAAGAAGATTATGGCATGAAATAAGCCTTAGTGGAACATAAAATATATTATATATAATTAGTCTTATGTATTATATGTCCCCAATTCCATCGCACTACCGACAAGTGTCTCTACATGTCACTATTGCGACGTTTATCCCCAAACCGTCGCAATACCGACAGTTGTCCGCGAACTGTCGCAATACCGGCGGTTGTCCGCAAACCGTCGCAATACCGATGTTTGTCCCCAATATCGTCGCACTACCGACAAGTGTCTCTAAATTCCGCAATAGCGACGCTTGTCTCCAAATGTCGCAGTACTGACTCATGTCTTAGAAACATCACATTTTCGACGTTGTTGTTGGAAATGTTGTCATTGATGGCAAAGGAGATGGCAAAGGAAGAACACCTGAGGCAACAACAAGGCAAAGGAAATGGCAAAGGAAGAACACCTGACGCATCAACAAGACAAAGAGAGCAGCATAGCAGCAAGATGTAGAGAGGGTCAAGCAGCAGAGACAGGGTCATTTAAAGAAGCAGAGGCAGCAAAAGGAGAATTAAGGAGTAGCATCAGTCTAGGAGCAGATGAAACAAAGAGAGCATAAGACAAGTAGAGCATAGAAGAAACAAAGGCAGCAGGAGTCAGATGAGGTACTGAAAAGTAGTGAGGACAGTAGAAGAGGGCCATTTAATAGCTGAGGAATGAGACAGAGTGATGAGGAACAATTATTCAAGTGGGAAGATTGTGTAGACAATCTAGTAGAAGCTAATTTGTGTTTTTTCACAATTATTCAAGTGGGAAGTCTGTGAAGCACTATTGGGGAGAATACATCAATTCATTCTGCAGAATGTAGCAAAGTTCGAAGTTGAGGAAAAGAACTATTGAATTGAAGGCATAGAAGATCGGAGCCTCATAGGATTTGCTACAAGTATAACAAGTGGAGTGGATTCTATAGATGCAACAGAGGAAGGAGCACAAAGAAACTAAGACAGCAGATATAGCAGAAAGGAAGAGACAAAGAAGTAACAGAGGCAACAAAGGAGGCAGCACTCAGGCAAAGAAGGCAGCGCTGAAGCAAAGGAAGGCAAAAGAAGCACAGTGAAAGCAATAGAGGTAGCAAGAAGAATGTCAAAAAGTAACAGTCATAGAAGCACAGTGAAGAACCGTTATCGGAAGACAGAGACAGAGGCAGAGCAACAGAAGCAGAGACAGAGGCAGAGAGAAGTTATAAAATTCCGGGAATCGCACACTCCACCGAGCGTTTTACATATAATATAACACGAATCTTATTCCGGGAATCACAGACTCCAGCCGGGCATTACACATATAATACAGAACCATATTCCGGGAATCGCACACTCCAACTGGTGTTATACATTTAATATAACACAAATATTATTCCGGGAATCGCTTAACCCCAGCGGCAAAGTATATATATATATATATATACATATACAAAACGTATTCTGGGAATCGCATAACCCATTGGCAAAGTATACATATATATCAGGTATATAAGTGGAGCGCTTTATTATAAGAACCAAGCTTTATACGGTGGGACCCCTCCCCAATCGCAATCGGAGAAAAGGTTCAATCGGCGGAGTTTTGTTATGTGCTCCGATTAAAGGCCGGACCCGATCGAGCTATATGCCACAGTTTATTGCTAATCGCATCCGAGTTCCCAATCGCATCGACATTGGTCAATCGCATCGGAGAACATGTGAGTTGCGATTGCGATTGGAAGTCCGGACCCGATGGAGGTATGAATTATAATTCAAACATGTTTGAAGTCCTTTCCCAATCGCATCGGAAAAATACAATGAACAGTGGTCAATCGCAACACATATTAAAAGACTTGCGATTGCGATTAAGAGTTCGGACCCGATGGGTGTATTAACGATGGTTTATATATATTTGAATTCCGGCTAATCGCATCGGAACTTTCCGATTGATCGCAAGTCCTTTGTAATATGCTCCGATCAAGTGGCAGACCCGATGGCGTTATAAGATGGAGTTAATCGGTTCAATCGCGTCCGATTGATCGCACGATGTTTGTAATATGCTGCGATTGAAGTGGCGGACCCGATCCTATTATATGCGGGAGTTAATATGTGCAAATCGCATCCGTGTTCTAATCGCAATCGGAGCAGGAGCGATCAATCGCAATCGGAGGAGAATCAATGCATCAAAAAGCGTGTCAGGTGGGCCCGAAAGGGCATTTGTTAAGTTTTATCAAGATTATTCATTGATTATAGTAGAAGCGGTAGTTTCTTGTTAAAACCTTATATAAGGATGCCGAGAGTTGATTTAAGTTAAAAGGCACTGTTATATATATAAAAGGCGAATGTATTAAAGATGTGTTGCGTGGTCTGTGGGTTGTATGTATATGCCTCAGCTTAAGGTGGAGGGCGATTATTAATATACGACTGTGATATATGTCCGTTCCGCTTGCGGAATGTTCCACATCAACAAGACACTAATAGCATACAAGGGATTGGAGTTCCTCCAGATTTACAGTCAGCAGATATAAAAGGAACAGTTACACGCATGCAACAGTTACACCACAGCAGAGGACAGAAAAGACAAAGACACAGTCAGAGAAAAGACAAGTGCGCAACAAGCCAAGAGACAAAACGAGTGAGCTGGAGTTCTCATTTAAATTTGAATGTAAATATTTTATTTAAATTTATATTGTTGTGATGCATTGGCAAGTCTCCCGGAAGAGAGAAAATATCCCACTGTAATATTAAAATAAGCACCTACAGTTACATCTTTCTGAGTGAGCTGAAAAGAGATGAGAAGGCAGAAGGAAAAGAGACATGGCTGTCCATTTTGAATTTCTAGTGGAATACAAACAGCCATGAAGCTATTTTTGTATAAAACAGGGTAATATCCAAGGTGAGTGTGTTGATGAAAAATGAGTGAGAGAAGAAGAATGTATGCAGCAGAATTAAAGAGAGTTGAAGAGAATAAGCAAGCTGCAAGAAGAATGTGAATAAGGAGGAGCTGAGCAAAGAAGAAGAAGGGGCTGAGCAGAGATGATGCAGGTCTGATATAAGAGTTGATGAACAACAGAGAAGAAGGTACAGAACAGAGCTGATATCCAAAGTAAATCAGCAAGTGTTTTTCTTTTGAAAGAGTAAGGAAGTTGGAGCTTCCCTATCAAGTTGTAGCTTGATAGATGTCAGTTGTAGCTGACTGAGGTAGGAGCCTCCTGTAGGTTGGTGCCTGCAGAAAAAAGATGGGAGTTGGTGCTTCCACATCAAGTTGTAGCTTGATAAAATGTCAGTTGTAGCTGACTGAGGTTGGAGCCTCCTGTAGGTTGGTGCCTGTAGAAAATTGATGGGAGTTGGAGCTCCCTTGCAAGTTGTAGCTTGCAGAATTGAGGTTGGAGCCTCCTGTAGGTTGGTGCCTACAGAAAATCAGTGGTGAGAGGGAGTTGGAGCTTGCCTTTGCATCACAACAATAATAAGATGTGGTTTTCTCCCTTTATGGGTTTCCACTTATATCTAGTGTCTCTGTGCATGATGTTTATGTGTTGATGTGGTTTATCTCATCTGCTTAATACTTGCTGCTCTCATATTCAATCTGCTATTACATTAACAAATCTGTTTGTTAGTAATACTTGTTGCTCACAGATTAAGCCTGCTCACATATTAAGTTGACCATGAAATGAAGGTGTAAATAAGATTTAAAAGAAAAGTATTAAAAGTCCATGTATGTGTTAAACTGATTCACCCCCCCCCCTCTCAGTTTAACTAAGGGTTCAACAATTGGTATCAGAGTGGTTCCTTTGGTGTAAGCTTAATAACTTGAAGGAGATCTGGTTGAGTCATGGACTATCAAAATGTATCTTTGTTAAATACAACAAACTTTCTTGAATGGAGAGATAAGGTTAAAACAAGATTATTGGCTTATGAACCTGAAGTATGGAAGCTTGTATGTGATGGTTACTGCACAGACTCCCCCATGGTGAAAGAACAACAGAGGAATGCCAAGGCAAAATGTGTAATATATAACAGTCTTCATAACAAGGACCTTGAGTTGATAATGGATTTAACCTCTGCAAAAGAAATCTGGGATAGATTGCACTTCATGCATGGAGTAAACACTAAGGACGGCACTAACAAGAAGGATAAGAGAATTAAGAAGAAGAAAAATCCATGTCAACAGGAAAATATTCAATCAAATGAAGTACCCGCTAGTGTGAATGGAGATAAGAACCATGAAGAAATTACAGCTAAAGAAAAAGCCAAGCTTGACACTGCTTTGACTGAAATAGAAAAATTGAAAAATGAAAACAAAGACCTTAAGACAGTGGTGCAAATATGTGATAAGAGAGAATATGAAGATAAGAAAGAAATTGTTGGCCTGAAGACACACCTTGAAGAAGCAAGGAAAATAGAAGACACTTTGCTGCAACAAATGAGAGAGAAAAATCTGGAATGTGAAAAATTGGAAGAAGAAGTAGTGAACCTAAGAAAGAAATTAGAAAAGGCCCAAAGAGATTTATTAATGAATACTCCTCAAATGAAAAGCTCCGGACAGTTGGACCAGATTCTAAAGGCTCAAAGGTCACCTCTCATAAAGGCCGGGATAGGATATGAAGGTGAAACCAGTAAGTCCAAGGTTGAAGATAACAAGAAAATCATTTTTGTAAAAACTGTAAAGAACTGTGAAACAGCTCAGCAAATTCCTACAGAAGCAGAAACCAGCAGGAACATGAGTTGTAAAGAAACAAACATAATCAAGCAGCAACATGAAAGAGCAGAGAATGAGAGGATGAAACAATCAGCTACTAAAGGCTCATATGCTCCTAGGGATGGATTGAACAAATTCGGAAGATGTCAAAGGAGGTTCCTCCCTCCTATGAAAATTAGCACATGTTTATCTTGTCATAAACCAGAACATAATGCAGCATATTGTAAGACAAAGCCAATCCAGTCCAACCAGCAAAGGATGCAGCAAAAGAGAAGAACCCCTCAAGCAAGCAAAGGGAAAAGACAATCTTCCACCAGGTACACAAATCATTTCTATGGCTACTGTTATGCATGCAATGAATTTTGACATAAATATGTTGATTGTAAATTATGTTCAAAAAGGGGAATGAAATATTATACATCAGCTCAAATGCACCTTGGTCAAATAAGATGTTATGTATGCCTCAAGCGTGGTCACAAAGCTAAAGACTGTAATCTGCCATATACATTAAAGAACTCTAGACAGATGATGGGATCAAAGCAAATCAAACAAAACTATGAATTTAAAAGAAGTGCAGACATTATGAAGAACCTCAATAAATTTTGGAAGGAAAAGAGAAAGGGGGAGTCTACTATCTCCATAACATAATGAATCTAGTGTAGTCTCAGGGGGAGCTGCTCTACGAAACAAAGCAAATATCTAACCAGTTATAGATATGAAGCAGCATCCCAGGGGGAGAGCAGTTCATATATAGACCCCATGAAAGTAGTCTAAGAAGAGCTCCTTGGAATGATAACAGCTATGAGATCAGTAAGGGAAAGGAAGTTCCTCTAACAGAGATCTATGGAGGAAGAAGACCATATAAAACTCATAATAGCCAGCAAAATTGTTAGAAGGAGAACAAAGGCAGCAAAGGCATTTGACTAGTTAAATCCTGTGTGAACACATGAGTTCTTGATGAATGATCCTATGTAATTGAGCCGAGTCCAATAAGCAGGGTATGGAAATTAGAGTGATTGTGTGGCAATTTTGTGGTGAAGAACCTTGTAGCATCGGTTTGTGCGAATTTCTTGTTCCACTCAGAAGACTAATGAACCATACTCTCTGTGAATGAGTGTCTGTGTGTGCACTCTGCAGAAGAAACAGAAGAATTGAAGCAGAATAGGTTTATTCATGAATTAGGGGTGTAATGCAATTTATAGATGAATTATTGAGCAATTATTCATTAATTGAGTGGCATAGGCTTTGATTGAAGACTAAAACCCTGTGAAGTCGAACCCAGTAAATCAAGCTAAGAATCTGCCTGTATATTCAGAAAGAAGAATGTTTGATAATGTGGAACTCTGCAAAGGTTATGTAAGGTGCAAAGGTTGTGAATGGTGGAGCGGAACCATAGTCAAATGCGCAATGCCAATAGTGGAGCGGAACCATTCGTGAGCGGGTTCGAATCATTATAATATACTGAAAAACGACTATTTAATAAAGAAGACCGAAACCTTGGTGAAACACTGTAGCAAAACCACTTATGGTTTCTGGATTATTTCGCACCACTTTTGGTACGGAGGCGGTATTATCTAGAGGGCTAGCGATTCCATAAGATTGTTGACACGTGGCATAGGTGGTATTGGAAGCCACCGTTTAACCTGCGATTTCGCAAGTTAATGTCAGTACCGGGACACCGAGCGGAATTTCTCAGGACCGTTGATTTGAAAAGGGGACATCCGGCGGTGACTATTCGATGAAGATACGCGAAGTTTAATAAAAGTGCACGGAAGATAGAGGAGGTACGGTGCATAGGTGGGCCAGTCCGAAAGTCTTATTATAAAGTTTGTTTTTCAAAGCATGGAGTATTAATACAAGGTCGGGCGGCGAACTATAAAGCGAGCGGTATATTCAAATCTTCAAAGGTTTGTTATGAGGTCTGGTAACGATTATTAAAAAGGCATCAAGAAGCCATGATAACAGTTGAATTGGCATATAAAGCAGTGTATAAAGCAGTAGTGATTCTGGAACTGTCATAGAAAATAAAATGCAGTGACATTCTTTCAAATCAGGATGACAGAATAAGTAGCAGGTTAATGATGCCAAGATCAGATTCAGTATATTGATGATTGTTGGTGTGAACAGTGGAAAGATCAATAGTGGAAACTATGGGTTCATGTGCAACCTAAAATGAAATCTCTGCATGGTTTATCAAGGTAATATCAATTGGTACTAGGTACAGGTAGCATATCTATCAATAGAATATCATTCCAGGGGGAGATCAGCCAGCTAGGTAAGGATAAAATAGGTCCTCAGGATCAAAAGTATTATGGCAAACGTACATCAAGGTAGTATTCCCAGCGTTATCTGGATTCTGCATTCAGTTTGAGAAGGTCAGTAGCAGAGCTAAAGGATCAGTATTGTGTTTACACTTGAATCAAAGTATCTGAAGAATAAAGGACTAGCAGTGATTACCATCTGAAGCCCAAAAGTTTTAAAATCATCTAAATCCTACTTCAGCACAAAGGATTCACTGGTAATCCACCTTTAAAGAGAGATTGATCATTGACATACATACCCCCTTATGTCATAAAGAAAAGTGCATGGTTGATAAGTGAGATCGACCAATACATTGAATGCATCCTACCTCAAGGTTTTGTTTTAAAAGTTCATTATGCAAGCAGTAAAGGCATTTGATCTCTTAGATCAAATTCTGGTTAATTCATTGATCACATCTGTAACAAGAACCTTCAGCTATTAAGGATAATGTCAACATCCTATCTCATATCATCACCAACAGGCAGGAAAGGTGTACCGCAGGAATAAAGGATATATTGGCTTCATCATAATTGAACAAATGCTAGACTGCAGATGAGTATTGTAGAAGAAGACATATTCCATCTACAATATTCCTCAACAGAAATGTATTAGCACACTACATCAGAAAGAGACTGTATGTTTATTCAAGTTCAATATTCTCAAAAGTGTTCTCTCAACAAATATTGTACACCAGTATAGAACAGCATGGTACAAAGTCAGAAGAAGAATGCCTAAACACATCTCAGAGAGAGAAAATGAAAAGATAGAATCTACACTAAGAAATGTGCAACCCTTTGCCATTGATGTCAAAGGGGGAGGAAAAGCAGGTAATAGAAGAAAGGGTCTTCTAAAAGAAGCTAGATAGAGGAAGACTTGGAGGAAGAATTGGATTATTGGTGGATGTGTTGCCATCAATGCCAAAGGGGGAGACTGTTGGAAATGTTGTCATTGATGGCAAAGGAGATGGAAAAGGAAGAACACCTGAGGCAGCAACAAGGCAAAGGAAGAACACCTGAGGCAGCAACAAGACAAAGAAAGCAGCATAGCAGCAAGATGTAGAGAGGGTCAAGCAGCAGAGACAGGGTCATTTAAAGAAGCAGAGGCAGCAAAAGGAGAATTAAGGAGTAGCATCAGTCTAGGAGCAGATGAAACAAAGAGAGCATAAGACAAGTAGAGCATAGAAGAAACAAAGGCAGCAGGAGTCAGATGAGGTGCTGCAAAGTAGTGAGGACAGTGGAAGAGGGCCATTTAATAGCTGAGGAATGAGACAGAGTGATGAGGAACAATTATTCAAGTGGGAAGATTTTGTAGACAATCTAGTAGAAGCTAATTTGTGTTTTTTCACAATTATTCAAGTGGGAAGTCTGTGAAGCACTGTTGGGGAGAATACATCAATTCATTCTGCAGAATGTAGCAAAGTTCGAAGTTGAGGAAAAGAACTATTGAATTGAAGGCATAGAAGATCAGAGCCTCATAGGATTTGCTACAAGTATAACAGGTGGAGTGGATTCTATAGATGCAACAGAGGAAGGAGCACAAAGAAACTAAGACAACAGATATAGCAGAAAGGAAGAGACAAAGAAGTAACAGAGGCAGCACTCAGGCAAAGAAGGCAGCGCTGAAGCAAAGGAAGGCAAAAGAAGCACAGTGAAAGCAATAGAGGCAGCAAGAAGAATGTCAAAAAGTAACAGTCATAGAAGCACAGTGAAGAACCGTTATCGGAAGACAGAGACAGAGGCAGAGAGACAGAAGCAGAGACAGAGGTAGAGAGCAGTTATAAAAGTCTGGGAATCACACACTCCATGGAGCGTTTTACATATAATATAACACGAATCTTATTCCGGGAATCGCAGACTCCAGCCGGGCGTTACACATATAATACAGAACCATATTCCGGGAATCGCACACTCCAACCGGTGTTATACATTTAATATAACACAAATATTATTCCGGGAATCGCTTAACCCCAGCGGCAAAGTATATATATATATATACATATACAAAACGTATTCCGGGAATCGCATAACCCATTGGCAAAGTATACATATATATCAGGTATATAAGTGGAGCGCTTTATTATAAGAACCAAGATTTATATGGTGGGACCCCTCCCCAATCGCAATCGGAGAAAAGGTTCAATCGGCGGAGTTTTGTTATGTGCTCTGATTAAAGGCCGGACCCGATCGAGCTATATGCCACAGTTTATTGCTAATCGCATCCGAGTTCCCAATCGCATCGGCATTGGTCAATCGCATCGGAGAACATATGAGTTGCGATTGCGATTGGAAGTCCGGACCCGATGGAGGTATGAATTATAATTCAAACATGTTTGAAGTCCTTTCCCAATCGCATCGGCAAAATACAATGAACAGTGGTCAATCGCAACACATATTAAAAGACTTGCGATTGCGATTAAGAGTTCGGACCCGATGTGTGTATTAACGATGGTTTATATATATTTGAATTCCAGCTAATCGCATCGGAACTTTCCGATTGATCGCAAGTCCTTTGTAATATGCTCTGATCAAGTGGCGGACCCGATGGCGTTATAAGATGGAGTTAATCGGTTCAATCACGTCCGATTGATCGCATGATGTTTGTAATATGCTGCGATTGAAGTGGCGGACCCGATCCTATTATATGCGGGAGTTAATATGTGCAAATCACATCCGTGTTCTAATCGCAATCGGAGGAGAATCAATGCATCAAAAAGCGTGTCAGGTGGGCCCGAAAGGGCATTTGTTAAGTTTTATCAAGATTATTCATTGATTATAGTAGAAGCGGCAATTTCTTGTTAAAACCTTATATAAGGATGCCGAGAGTTGATTTAAGTTAAAAGGCATTGTTATATATATAAAAGGCGAATGTATTAAAGATGTGCTGCGTGGTCTGTGGGTTGTATGTATATGCCTCAGCTTAACGGGAGGGCGATTATTAATATACGAGTGTGATATATGTCCGTTCCGCTTGCGGAATGTTCCACATCAACAAGACACTAATAGCATAAAAGGGATTGGAGTTCCTCCAGATTTACAGTCAGTAGATATAAAAGGAACAGTTACACGCATGCAACAGTTACACCACAGCAGAGGACAGAAAAGACAAAGACACAGTCAGAGAAAAGACAAGTGCGCAGCAAGCCAAGAGACAAAATGAGTGAGCTGGAGTTCTCATTCAAATTTGAATGTAAATGTTTTATTTTGTTGTGATGCATTGGCAAGTCTCCCGAAGAGAGCAAATATCCCACTGTAATATTAAAATAAGCACCTACAGTTACATTTTTCTGAGTGAGCTGAAAAGAGATGAGAAGGAAGAAGGCAAAGAGACATGGTTGTCCATTTCGAATTCCCAGTGGAATACAAACAGCCATGAAGCTATTTTTGTATAAAACAGGGTAATATCCAAGGGGAGAGAGGTTGATGAAAAAGGAGTGAGAGAAGAAGAGAGTATGCAGCAGAATTAAAGAGAGTTGAAGAAAATAAGCAAGCTGCAAGAAGAATGTGAATAAGGAGGAGCTGAGCAAAGAAGAAGAAGGGGCTGAGCAGAGATGATGCAGGTCTGATATAAGAGTTGATGAACAGCAGAGAAGAAGGTACAAAACAGATCTGATATCCAAGGTAAATCAACAAGTGTTTTTCTTTTGAAAGAGTAATGAAGTTGAAGATTCCCTATCAAGTTGTAGCTTGATATATGTCAGTTGTAGCTGACTGAGGTAGGAGCCTCCTGTAGGTTGGTGCCTGCAGAAAATAGATGGGAGTTGGTGCTTCCACATCAAGTTGTAGCTTGATAAAATGTCAGTTGTAGATGACTGAGGTTGGAGCCTCCTGTAGGTTGGTGTCTGCAGAAAATTGATGGGAGTTGGAGCTTCCTTGCAAGTTGTAGCTTGCAGAATTGAGGATAGAGCCTCCCGTAGGTTGGTGCCTGCAGAAAACAGTGGTGAGAGGGAGTTGGAGCTTGCCTTTGCATCACAACAATAATAAGATGTGGTTTTCTCCCTTTATGGGTTTCCACTTATATCTGGTGTCTCTGTGCATGATGTTTATGTGTTGATGTGGTTTATCTCATCTGCTTAATACTTGCTGCTCTCATATTCAATCTGCTATTACATTAACAAATCTGTTTGATAGTAATACTTGTTGCTCATAGATTAAGATTGCTCACATATTAAGTTGACCATGAAATGAAGGTGTAAATAAGATTTAAAAGAAAAGTATTAAAATTCCATGTATGTGTTAAACTGATTCACCCCCCCCCCCCCTCTCAGTTTAACTAAGGGTTCAACAGTTGTGTCCCGAACCGTCGGTGTACCGATGATGTTCCTAAACATCACAATACCGATGATGTCTCTATATGTCGGTATAGTGACGGTTGTTGGCGAGATTTAAAAAATTGATAAAAATTGTGGAAATTTATGACAATACGTCAAAAGTGTCGGAATTTTGACCAAATGTACTAGTGAACAACCATACATATCCGATATCTTGATATTCTTACTTGACTCAACCATGGTTTGAGACTCATGGTTTTTCTCTTTAAACCCATTACAATGATTAAGGGACTTTGACCCGCCCCAAAGCCCCTTTGACTATTTGCGCGCAACATGTACAACAAATATTAGAAAAAATTAACCCAAAAATGCACCCAGGGGACCTCGCTCCAACAGGCCCCCACCACATTCTTCTGACTAGTCCCGAGTCACTACGGGGCGGTTGCCTTCATCTTTGCCTGCAGTGCTTCGACAGAGTTCCATAGTGCCAAGATGACTTCAATGCTCTGCATGGCAGCACTCTGCGCTTCATTGACCAATTTTTCTATTTTCGGCCTATCAGCTGCCACATTGATGCTTTGTTGTGTTTGTTGGAGGCTTTTGAGGGTGCCATCAAGATTTTGCGAGAGTTGCAGGGCTTCCTTAGCCCAAGGTTGCATCCTTGTTTCCAATAGTTGCTTGCGATGACGTGTTACATGTTATTTTGTCACCATGACATTTGACTGTCCATATAGGTCTATCACTACCTATATTGTGCTCCCTTAGAAGTCAAAAACCCTAATGTTCCTAAACCAAGTCTTGGAATTGGAGAAAAGCCCATTAAAACCCTAAAAAGTCTAACTGTGCACTTTTCCTAGCTCTTTCCTGCGGATCCGCAGATATTTGTTCTATAGCCTGTGGAAAGTTGCAATCCCCACACGTTCTGCTACTAAAACCTACGGACCCTTGTAAAAAGTAGAATTAAAGTAAAGGTAAATTCTATAAGCCTAGCTGGGCAAATATTCTCCCAACCGGAAGATTCTAGAGGCGCGATCAGTTCAAGCTTTATCCCTCCACTCATGGAGCTTATCCCTTGATCGATGCAGTTCAAATCCCTTCATGAGGGGTATCCATCCCCCTCTTCATGGAACTAAAACTACCTCCATTTCCCTGTAAATTGAGTTCATGTTTCAGTCTCAAGGGTAGATTGTAGACATACATGTTAATTGCTGAAGGAATTCTCAAGAGAGCATACTCTCTACACTAGCTATTGTTGGCATGAGAATGATCACACCCTTATGTCCATAACTCCATGTTGGTTCAAAGAGAGGAAGGCTTGTCAAACTGAAGGAGGAATGATTTTTTAGGACCCCGGGAGAAACTTGTACGACATCAAGGAATTAGGTCGTAAAGTTACTCTTTTCATTCAAGCTAATACATATGGATCTCCTTTTCTCATTGAGTTGTTCTTGTGATTATTTGAATAATTCAATAGTTAGACTCCTTGATCACTAAGTTAGATTAGTTGTTCTTAATTATTATATGTTGCAGGTGCTTTTAATTCTTTTGTCTGTCTTTGACTGTAGGTTCTACTCGCTGAAGAAACCTCTTTGGAGCGACTGAATAAAAGACTGCACCAAACGTTGGATTTTAAGGTAGGGGCATGTCCTCTTTCTTTGTTTATAATAATTCTGAATTGCAAATAATCTAGACAAAACGATTTAAAAATGGATGTTTGTTTTTGGCTATTCGTAGAATACTAAGGAGATCGCTCTTATCCGCAAGAGAGATTAATCCACATAACAAATTGGCGACTCCGCTGGGGAATAGAACTTAGTTTTCCTTTTTTATTTTTAGTTTGAATTTGCGAATTTTTCTGATTTTTATTTGTCTAAGACTGGGTTGGGTAAACAAATTTTAAGAATCCCTAAAAAGAAAATCTGAATATTTATTTTTTTCTGTACTTTTCCTTGCCTTCGCGGTTTTCATTTGAAAACAATGTGATAGTCTCCGTAACTTTTAGTTCTGAACAATGTGGTGCAGCTCTGTTCTCCATTAGAAACTGTGGACCCTTGGAAAATTTTTGAAAAAAATAAGTATTCTCTTTTTGGGATCCAAATCACATGATTCTTTGTGTTTGCCCTAGACCATCTTAGCTGTCAAATCTTATGTGTGAATTTCTTTTCAGCAACTTTTGCATCAGTCTCTGTTAATTTAATTGGGTGTTTTGAGTTTCTTTTTTAAGAAATTCTTAATTTTATTTCCTTTGGTCCTTACTTGGAGGTTTGTCTCAGTTTCTTAACAATTTTGCATCTTTTTGGTTTTTTTTTTTTTGCAAAAAATTCCCCCTCATTCACTAAATTGTGTCTGAGTGTTAATCGCCTTTGAGTGTTTTTATTTTTGACCTTTGGAATTCTCACCCAATTTTTTGTACTTACACTTTATTATTTCTTTAGATTACATTGGAATCATCTTGTGTTTGAGAATTCTCGTGCATAGATCACATTTTCATAATTAGAATTCTCATTTTCAGAATATGAATGAAAAATGTGCATAGATTACATTTGCATACTTTTCAAGTGAATTGTGCATAGATTACAACTGCATAGTTTACATTCTCGAAAATCAATCATAGATTTAGATCAGTTTCTTTGATTTGAATTTACATGTTTTAATGCTTGTTTAAAAAACATTAAAAAATTTGGAATTGATTAACATTATTTTTTCTTGCTGAAATTAGTGCATTAGAGAATTTGTTATATTTTCTCTTATTTATAAATTTTTGCATTGTTGGAAGTTAATGGAAACTCTCTCCTTACTTTAGTTAGGATTCATCGAATTTAAAATATTACATTATCATATTCGATTGCATTCAGTTTTGGGTCAGGTCATAACACCATTGGTTTCATATCCATTTACCCTTTGAGTAATAACAGCCCAAATAACACAGCGCGTAATAAAATTCATCTAGAAATTTTTACATTTTTAGGGCTCTTTCCACCAATATAGCTTAAGATTAGTGCTTTGGAATAGGGAGTAGTTAACTTTCCAAAGCAACTAAAAAAACAATAAGATCTTGCAGTAGGAAAAATTCCAATCGTTGCATTTGTACTCTAGGAATCTCTTCTTAAAAGAGTCAAGCATGAGATCATGTCAGAACCAATGAGGTAATCATACCTATCTCATTGGGAAAGATAGCAGATGTGCATGTACTAAAAACAGTAAACCTCGGATAGACCATTGTTGAGGAGCCTAGGGTCACTTGTTGGTAAACCTTGGATTATATCAAGGAGCCTTCAAGGGGATTGAGCTTGATACTCTGCCCTTGTGTGTATATCGAATCGTAGACTGTTCTCCCAGGTGCATTTGTCTCAGTTAGTGACATTAGTTGCCATAATATTTAGGATATTTCCCAAGCTGACGGTGGAGGGAAGGTCCCACTGTACCTGGAGTAGACATTGACTAGACTCAATTGGACTTTCTAGAGGGTACTCTTCACTTCGAGATGGCATATTGGAGTTACCTACACCAGACTGTTTCATTAAGCAGGTTGTCAGGGTAACTGTTCTGACCGCTAGTTTTTCACATTGATCTCTGCGACGTTGGATTTCATCACCAACTAGTGATTTCGTTGTGGAAACATACTGTTTATGTGTGGTTTGACTCCTAGATTTGATAGCATGTGTTCATTTGTTCGTTTAATTTTTAGAGACCTTAGGTGTGGATTGTGAATTTTAATTGCTAATATTTTAAATTGTTAATAAAATTCACTGAAGTTGAATTTAATGGCAACTGTTCCAGAATTTACCAACCAAGGAATCCCTATTAACGAGAATCCTAGTACTTTTCCTTGCTTTGGAAATTTTGGTCCTCCTTATATGGCTACATTGTCATTACCTGGATTTACCATAGCTTTACTCGTATGGTTATTTTCAGCTTCGTTGGCCTCGAATACTCAAATTGTTCCACCTCAACCGGATGCTTCACCTCAACAAAGTTCACCATCTCAACATCACCAACCTCATGTTGACCCTTTACCTTCTTCACCCAACATATCTTCCTTCCTTTCTTCCTCTTCTCTTGGTAAAATCCTTGATGCTAGTAACCAGGTGGCTAAGAAGAAGAAGAAAGGGAAGAAGAAGAAGAAGCAAGATAAGAAAGAATTCAATCAATCAATCATGGCCATAAGCGTTGGTAGTGTTGAGGAAACCTCCAACATGCATCGTAAACCCAAATACCCTTGCAAGATTTTAAAGGGTGACCACTTCCTTAACAATTGTCCTGGTATTCCAAAGGTCTTGGAAGTATGGTCGGAAAAATCTCATCAACTTACTATTGATCCATCAATCAGTGATTGTCAAATTCCTGGGAAAAAGGGTAAAGTTAGGTTTCCTTGTAGGTTATGCAAAGGGAGTCATAAAACTCACATTTTCCCTCACATGGATGAAGCCTCAAAATTTTTGGAAAACCTTATTGTTCCACAGCAAAAACTTCCAACTGGTTACCGTAAACTTTCTCCCAACCTACCGTCAACTGACGAAGTGTTTGATCTAATTCTAGGTACAGTTAATGTTGCTCTTCCATTGAAGAGTGAAACTCATATCACTTAGGTTGATGATCCATTAGTTGATCAAGTGGTCGACTTGATTTCAAATTTGGTCGATCCCACTCTCCCTGTAGAGAGTGAAATTCATAACACTCAGGTTCTGCTTGTTACATCATATTCTTCTATGCCAAGGGGAATTTCACATGTTTCTATAGAACCCCCTCCAAGTATTGAGGTTTTTTCCTTTGATTGGAATAGACTAACAGAACCTTGTCTTCCTTCCTCCATCCCTTTCCAAATCATTGTGAATGCTTGTGGTAAGAATTTGCATCACACAAATGTAGATGAAGGTGCTTCTATTAGTATTTTATCCTCAACTGCTTAGCAAGCTTTGGGTTCCCCTCAGCTTGTGCCTGTTACACATAATATGTCTGCTTTTAACAGAACCATTAGTGAACCTTTAGGGATCCTTCCTAAGTTTCCTATTACCTTGGAAGGTAAAACTGTTTGTATCCATATTATGGTAGTCCGAGGCCCCTTGGATTTCAATTTTATCCTTGGGTGAGACTATATCTATGCAATGAAATTTGTTGTATCGATACTCTTTCACGTGATGTCTTTCCATCACAATGGAAACATTGTGACTATTGACCAGCTTTCATTAATTAGTCTTGATTCGATACCAATAATCTGACATCCTTGAATTTTCCTTATACGGAAGTGGTATATACCTTGCCATAGGTTAATTATGTGGCAACCAGTCCCATGTTTTCAGTTACCGATGCAAGCGAGCCTCTCACTGTTTGCTCGACTTCCTTTGACTTAGATCCGGTAATTGATATGGAAAACCCTATGGGATTATTTGAACATGATGCTTATCCCTATTGAGTCCCTTGAGATGTGTTCCTTCCAAAGAACTATTCTTCCATCTGATGAAGACCTCTTGGAATCCATGATCGAGGAGTGTCCCTTGACCTGTGCTTTTTCCAATTGGAAGCCATGACAAGGTTCTATGAGGAGAGTTCTTTTACTATGTCAACTTCATTAAAAAATTAAACAGGCCCTTGAGGATAGTTCCTTTTACTATGTCAACCTCGTTAAAAAATGAAACATGTCCTTGAGGATAGTTCTTTTACTATGTCAACCTCATTAAAAAACGAAACATGTCATTATGAGGATAGTTATTTTCCTATGTCAACCTCGTTAAAAAATGAAACAGTTCCCATGAGGATGGTTCTTTTCCTATGTCAACCTCGTTAAACAATGAAACAGGCCCCATGAGGATAGTTCCTTTACTGTGTCAACCTCGTTAAAAAATGAAACATGCCCCATGAGGATAGTTCTTTTACTGTGTTAACCTTGTTAAAAAATGAATCAGTTCATCTTGAGGATAGTTCCTTTTATTGTGTCAACCTAGTTAAAAAATGAATCAAGCAATGAGCATAGTTATTTTCCTATGTCAAGCTCATTAAAAAATGAAACAAATCCTCTCCTAATTGAGTCGAGTCTTTGATTAGATCTCGTAAGTGTCAAGTCGAGTCTTTCATCTGATCTCGTAAATGAACCTTCATTCCATATACCTATTAGTAACTAGTAGTCTGCTTAGGTGAATGAAATGAGGCTTGGGGGGCATATGCTCTTGCAGGTTACACCTAGGGGGCTTTGAAACTTATCTCAAGCATGATTTTTTCCTTTGTTTCAAGCTTGTGTAAAAAATGAAACAAACCACTCTCAAGCACATTTTTCCTACCATTCAAGCTTGTGTAAAAATGAAACCAATCTCAAGCATATTTTTCTTTCTGTTTCAAGCTTGAGTAAAAATGAAACAAACCTATATGAAGCATAGTTTTTCTCTGTTTCAAGATTTTATAAAAAAATGAAACCTATCTCGAGTCCATTTTGGTTATTATTTTCAAGACTCGTTAAAATCATGAAAATCCTGAAATTATTTTTCTATCTTTCATTGTTGTAAAACATATGAAAATGCCCAGTTATTTCCCTCCTTTCTTGCTCTTAAATTAAATTGAAAATCAACCGATTGAATATAATTTTATCACTTTTTCGAGCTCTTGAAAATTGCGAAAAAGTGAAACTCTGGAGTTTTCTTTTAAGCCCTTTTCAGACTCTCTAAACATGAAAAGATCTCTGATTACTTGACTATTCAAACTCGTTAAAGGAAATGAACAATCGTCCCTTCAGTATACGTTTACCCCTTTTTCGGACTAAAATGGAATATTTACAAAAAAGGTATATGTTGACTAATCATGGTCAATAGAATTCTCTCCTATATTATTTTATCCTTTTTCTAGCTTGAGAGACTAAATTTATGAAAAAGTACAACCACAGAGTTTACTTATGTTTTTCTTTTGACTCCTTAAAACTGAAAAACGTCGAGTTTCTCCTATACTAGACTCGTTAAAATTTAACAGTAAAGGACCTGTCGATTAAAAGCAAGACTGAACCACTCCTTCTTAGGGTTTGATTTTAATACTAAGATGGACTCATCCAAAGGATGAGCTTACACAACAAGCAAATGCTATCCTCCTCAAGCTTGTCAAAAATAAAGAGGTACTTGCCAGTAATGGTATGGGGGGGAAAAGAGAAAAGGAATTTAGTTGTCACCCTTGTTTGAAAGCAGTATACCACTCTTGAACATGACACTTTTGTTACACTTGTACCTGGGTTGGGAAAATCCTTTGTCTAACAATTAATCAAACCACATTAAAATTCTTCAGCCAGTTTCTGGGTATTAGCTTTAGGTCAATTGTTACCAATTCATCTGCAGTTTCGTTATGTGTTCAAGAGACAATTCAAATAAACCATTCATTGCAAACATTTGTCTCCATTTGCGTTGACAATCCTTGAGTTAGTCCTTGAAAATATTTCTTCAAAACTTGATCTAATGGTTTCGTGTCATGGGCTTTCCTGTGACAAGTCACTTTCTATCGACGACAGCTCATCATCTAGAAAGCTGATCTAGAATCCTACCAGTACCTTGGGGTCTGCATGCCACAATGAAAGGTTTCTCGCCTTCGATGACAAGTTGCATCATTGACCTTCGATCAAATGATTCCATGAAATGTTCAACTGCAAATCATTCATTCACACTTCGTGGATTGTACTGAATATTTTGAGAGCCATTGACATTATTGGTGGTTTATCTCACACTTGTTAATAGTTCACATCATTGACTGCTAATCAAGTGGTTTCTACCATTTTCGACTTTGACACAATCAATCGTATGGATAGAATCGTAATAGTTCGAGAAGTGGAAATCAAGACCTTGGATCTAGTTTCCAGAATCCATGCTGCGAGGAGTTTTATTATTCATGATACAATAGAAAATTTATGACATATGGCTATGCCCATGTTGTGTCTACTATTGATGTAATGATTAAAATCATTTATGTACCATAACATTTAGTTAGTTTTGATTTGAGTATGGGAATTCCTACCTCAGTGATGATATATATATATACATGCTTGAATTCAATGTTTTTACAGTTTTCAACCGGTTGTAGAAATTTGCTGAATAATGAAGATTTATCCACCGAGATTATCCTGATCACATACTAATTCGAATTCATATGCAACACATAATCTCTTCTACAATCAATCATCAATTTGCAGAAATGGAAACAGTCGCATGCGCACATAAACACAATATGTAATGGGGAAAGCTTATAGCTGAAAACCCCTCAGCTATTCTGTATATTATATGGAGAGAACATGTAACATTACATAGTACAATACTCCTCACAAGTACTCAGTACTATCTCATGAAGTTACACACAAACTAGCTTAGTTTTGAACAAGTCACAGGTTCAAAACTCATCCACTAATTGCCTGCCTCTATTGCACAATCAAGGCTGGTCTAATGAGAGATCCAAGGTTCGAATCTCCTTGGCTTGACAGCGCAATCCTCATGGGAAATTCCTCCAAGTGTGGTGAAAATCTCATGCACAACTGATGTCACAACTGATAGCTATCTCAACCCTTTCATCTACCTCTTTCACTGGTCTCCACTGAACTATCCATGCACTGTAGTGAACTGATGTGTTCTTGAGTTGAATAATGAGTTAATAATTAGTGAATTAAATAATATTTAATTCACTCCACTCATTACTATTTGATTAGCTAGTTAAACTAATCTCAACTAGTTCAACTAAGTTAAACCAAACACAACTCCACCAACTGTCTCATCAACTCCACCAAACTTCTGCCACTGAAGTCCTAACTGAATTCAACCATGCATGAGCTCACCAAACCCCAAGGAATAACGTAATTCCTTCTGTCAGATGCATGGGCCACATCCGTAGCTCCAACTGAAGTGCTCCAAGAGAATAAACTGAAGTTTATAGTCCAAATATTATTAAGGGCTAATAATATTTGACTGACCTATTTTTAGACAGGCAGTCTAAAAATAGACTTTGACCTATATGTATAAAAATAGAGGTCCATCTATTTTTACCAACTCGACCAATCATCCAAGAATAACATACTGCAACCCCTGGACCATACTCCATATGTCTAAAAATAGACATAGTCTAAAAATAGACGTTGCGCCAAAAATAGCCTGCGGGCCCACTTAGTGAAGGCAACTTCATTTCACTAAGCTCCATCATCTTGTTGCATTTTCAACACCGGTGTGTCCACAATCCATTCCTCGGAATGATAAAGCACTTCACTTTTCAAAATAACCTCAGACTTCGCACTTTAGGGGGCAATATGTTACATGTTATTTTGTCACCATGACATTTGACTGTCCATATAGGTCTATCACTACCTATATTGTGCTCCCTTTTAAGTCAAAAACCCTAATTATCCTAAACCAAGTCTTGGAATTGGAGAAAATCCCATTAAAACCCTAAAAAGTCTAACTCCACACTTTTCCTAGCTCTTTCCTGCGGATCCTCAGATATTTGTTCTATAGCCTACGACAACCCCCACACATTCTATTACTAAAACCTACGGACCCCCGTAAAAAGTTGAATTAAAGAAAAAGTAAATTCTAGAAGCCTAGCTGGGCAAATGTTCTCCCAACTGGAAGATTCTAGAGGCACGATCAGTTCAAGATTTATCTCTCCACTCATGGATCTTATCCCTTGGTTGATGGAGTTAAAATTCCTTCATGAGAGGAATCCATCCCCCTCTTCATGGAACTGAAACTACCTCCATTTCCCTATAAATTGAGCTCATGTTTCAGTCTCAAGGGTAGACTGTATACATACATGTTAATTTCTGAAGGAATTCTCAAGAGAGCATACTCTCTACACTAGCTATTGTTGGCATGCGAATGATCACACCCTTATGTCCATAACTCCATGTTGGTTCAAAGAGAGGAAGGCTTGTCAAACTGAAGGTGGAACGATTGTTCAAGACCCTAGGAGAAACTTGTACGACATCAAGGCATGAGGTTGTAAAGTTACACTTTTCATTCAAGCTAATACATATGGATCTCCTTTTCTCATTGAGTTTTTCTTGTGCTTATTTGAATAATTCAATACTTAGACTCCTTGATCACTAAGTTAGATTAGTTGTTCTTAATTATTATATGTTGCAGGTGCTTTTAATTCTTTTGTCTGTCTTTGAATGTAGGTTCTACTCCCTGAAGAAGCCTCTTTGGAGCGACTGAATAAAAGACTGCACTGAACATTGGATTTTAAGGTAGGGGCATGTCCTATTTCTTTGTTTATAATAATTCTGAATTGAAAATAATCTAGAGAAAATGATTTACAAATGGATTTTTGTTTCTAGCTATTCGTAGAATACTAGGGAGATTGCTCGTCTGCAAGAGGGATTAATATGCATAACACGGCGTAGGTCCTCGATCTCTATCTGAATTTGTAGAAATTTAATAAAAAATATGTATTGCTTTGATTCTCCTAATATAAAAATTATATGCCACTGTTAAATACATAATCGATTCTACAAAATCTTTGCGGAATTTAAAACACAATCGCCAATAGCAATATCATGAAGAAAGATCAATCACGCATAACACAGATAATTTACCCAGGGAAAGCATATAGCTAAAAAACCCACTATCTTCTATTATGTATTATATCATGGATCATGAAACAATTACATACAAAGATCCAATCCATGATCTCTCAATACAATAGCTAACTGTCTCACATTGTCATACAAAAAATTGGCAAGTTCCTTAGCAAATTTACCATCTCCAGACAGCCTGCCTCCACTGCGCAATCCCTGAATGAACGGAATCCCACTTGCCTTGAATGCGCAATCTTCATGGACACATCTAATGTGTGTGTGGTTGCATGTGTGCAACCGATAATGTCATAACTGATAGTCAATCTGTCCCTTTCACATACATCTCAACTGGGTCTCCACTGGATCTGACATGCATGTAGTAAATTGCATGTGATACCACTAATTCTGAATTAATTAATAATTAATTCTCTTGATCTCTCACTAGTGTATCTTCAGTTACAATAAGCACAACTGAGTTTAACTCACTTAGCTGAGTTAAACTACTTTACAACTTTCATAACTACACTTCCAACTCTGTTACAACTTCAAATCACTCAGTTACAACTAAGTCCACTTGCATGTCCCACCAACCAACCCCTCAACTCAAAATTCCTATAGCTAAATGTTTTGCCACTTCAGTTAACTATTTCCAAGTGATCATTGAGAATAGATTATTGTTTATTGTCGAACTAATATTAAGGGATAATAATAGTCGACATGCATCTATAAATAGACATGCAATCTATAAATATAACTTGCACATACATCTATAAATATAATTTGATCATGCATCTATAAATATACATCCACCTAAAAATAGCCTAAGGCTCCATCCTAGTGTAGGTGCATGATTTTCACTAGGATCTTCTTGTTGAATCTTAACACTCCCTCTCAACAAGAAAGGGATTATCCTTCACCCCGATCCTGTCTCTATGGTATTCGAATCTTCATTACAATATGTACATCCTGATCTTCCATAAGAATTTACTGAAGCAACATGATCTTCCTCTGCACACAATCTCTGATATGATGATACTAGATATCTATATGCTTAGATTTATCATGAAACACATGATTAATCGAGAGTTTAATGCAAATCTGATTATCAAAATTAATCACTATCGGATCTAAATGAGAACCAAAAAAACCAACCAACATCTTTCTCATCTAGATAGCCTACATGCAGCTTGACTCACTACCATGTATTCTGCTTCCGCTGAACTGAGTGCCACGGATCTCTGCTTCCTGTTGTACCAAGAAACAACTATAGATCCAATGCTAAAGATCCCCCTTGACGTGCTATTTTTGTCCGATGGGCTGCCTGCCCAATCTGCATCCGTGAAGCCATGCGACTTCACCTCATCCATTTTTTTGTACCATAAACCATACTCAGATGTGCCCCTCAGGTATCTTACGACATGCTTGCCCACCTTCCAAAAGAGCTTCGTAAGCTTAAACATAGCTTGAATCAACTGGTTAACCGCATAGAAAATGTCTGGTCTCGTGTTCACTAGATACATTAGCGAACCCACTAACCGTCGATAGACAATAGCATCCACTACTTCTCCATAAGTAGAATCCTCTTTCCTCTAGTTTCCTGGAAGAGGAGTATCCATGGGTTTGTAGCCCTCCATGTGAAACTTACCTAGTATCTTCCTTGCATACTTGCCTTGAGACACAAAAATTTCACCATCTCACTGCCATATTTCCAATCCAAGGAAATAATGAAGGAGGCCCATATCCTTTATCTCGAACTCCTTTGCAAGATCCTCCTTTCATGAGTGTATCAACTGCTCATCACCAGTAAATATTAAATCATCAACATAAAGAAAAATGATTAAAATCTTACCCTCCACCACAATGTGGTATAGTTTTGCATTCGCTTCACTTTTGGTGAAGCCCAGTTTGGTGAAATAGTTGTCTATCTAAGTGTACCAAGCATAGGGTGCTTGCTTCAACCCATACAACGCTCTTTTGAGTCGGCACACATGCAACTCTCTGTTGAAGATCTCAAAAAATTCAGGTTGCTCTGTGTACACCTCTTCCTCAATGATCCCATTAAGAAACATTGTCTTCACATCCATCTGATGAATGCTCCAGCCCATCTTCATTGAGTGAGCAAGGATGGTCCTTATGGAAGAATACCTTATGACAGGTGCAAAGGTTTCTTCATAATCTATCCCCTCTATCTGTGAGAAGCCTCGGGCCACAAATCTGGCCTTGTATTTCTCAACACTCCCATCAGCTAGCTTTACCTTGTAGATCCATCTCAAACCTACCACTGATTTATCAAAAGACCTTGGAACAATTTCCCAAGCATTGTTTTTGACAATGGAGTCATACTCCTCCACCATTGCATCTACTCATGTGGACTCCTACATTTCTACCTTAAAGAAAGATGGCTCAGTCACAATACATTTTCTCATGAGAGCCATGTATCCAGTAAATCGGCCAGGAGACTGTCTATGTCTGCATTGTGAAGTAGGGGCTCCTACATTCTGTGCAGCATCAAGTCTCAGCCTATCAGCTTCTGTGGTACGCCTTCTGCCATTTATGATGGTTAGCTCTGCGTGAGTGGACTCCTCCACTCCATGAACCTCCTCCTGTGGCTGATCAACATCTAGAGACCCATCTTTGGGAACCAACAATTCCTCCTCCGCATGCAAGTGCAACTCCCTCTCAAGCGACAACCGCATGGATTTCCCCTCATTGAATTTTATATCTCGTCGCACCACAGTCATTCGACTGTTTGGAAAATACACATGATAATTATGGGGTGTTTCTGTGTACTCCACAAATATCCCAACTTCAGCAGTCAGCTTCAGCTTCTTCTTGGCGTCCTTGGTCACATGCACATACACAGATGAGCCAAAAATCTTAAAGTATGAAACATCCAGTTTCTTACCAGTGAAAGCTTATTTAGGTGTACTCATGCCAAGTACTCTATGAGGACAACCATTTTTCACATAAATCGTAGTGTTGCATGCTTCCACCCTCAAATGAATTGGTAGGCCCTAATCATGCAACATTGCTCGTGTTGCACCCATGATCGTTTTGTTCTTCCTCTCTGCGACCCCATTTTGCTATGGGTTATGAGGCACTATGAGTTCTCTTTGAATTCCTTCTTTGCTGCAGAAGTTATTGAATTAGTTAGAGATGTATTCTCCACCATTATAACTCCTCATATCCTTCACTTGCTTCCCGACTCTTTCTCCACCAATGCCTTAAAATCACACAACTTTGAGAATGTTTGATACTTCTTCTGCATGAAGAAGATCGATAATTTATGAGAAAATTCATCAACAAAAATAACATAGTACTTATGTTTTTCTATTGAAGCAACCGAGAATGGTCCACACATGTCTGTGTGAAATCTCTCAAGGATCCCCGAAGCACGGTTCTCATTTTCATGAAAGGTGGAATTTACATACTTCCCCATGGTGCAACCCTTGCACTGATCTAACTAAGCAAGTGTTCCCATTAGAAGTCTAGTAGATATTTCTACACGACTTTCAAGGCTCCATGATGAAGATGTCCCAATCGCTTGTGCCATAATTCGCCCTTATCCTAGATCACCACTTTTTCCGCTTTTCCCATCATGGCAGCACAATCATCTACCTCCATTTTGTAGATATTCTTAACTTGAATCCCTATCCTCTTGGCTTGACCCACGACTATCGGATCGCCTAGGTGGTAGTCGTCGATAAAGCACACTGGGCATTCTAATTGGTATTGGTATTTGTGCAGTGCCAATAGGTTATAGAAACAAATCAGTGCATATAATCATACAAATGCACCGGTGTGCAATGACTAAAGTGCATCGAGTGTTCTAATTGGTATTGGTATTTGTGCGGCGCCCATAGGTCATAGAAATGCACTGGTGCACAATATTATACAAACACACCAGTGTACAATATTATACAAATGCACCTGTGTGCAGTGACTAACACGCACCGATGTTCATTTTATATTTTTTAGAAACATCGATCAGTGACAGTGCAATTATTGTGATTTTTTAATTCATTATTCATCAAAAGTCGACACGTATCTTATAACAATATTCATATCAATTAAATTTTTATCAGCCCATTTGAATGTGATGTTTGGATTAATTTGTTATATCATATCATCAAATTTCACATCTCTTCATTATAATATTTAATCATCCATATATTTAAATAGTGGTGTAACATTTCACAGCGACAATATAGAATGCAATAGAATAAATTAAAACACACACACACATATATATAAGACACTCTTTTTCATACAAAATGGGACAGTTATGGGTATCCTTCTATCTTTCAATTGGGACACTATGCCCATTACATTAAACAAAATGTCTGATTCCACAGATAAATATTTCAAAAAATACAGTGCCTTGCTTTGATATCCAAATATATTGATCATCATTCTTCTCTGGAACTGTTGTCACTGCTCAAGCTACTTCCATGACTTTGGTTATTTTGAGGAATTTCTTGTTCACTGTGTTAATTGTTTTCTTCTTCTTCAAGTTTCATCTACAAAGATAAAAATAAACTGTAATGAGTGTATATACATTGGTGAGAATAATGAAAATTGCAATATTAAATAATATACATCAATGTAAATCGAAAGTAAATGTACCATAGCAAGAATTGACTCATGAACTATACACATTCTCTTAAAACAAATTTCCATCTTTCAACAATTCATTTGTTGGCGCATTTCCATACTTTTTTTCCTACAAGTTTTATACCCCATTTTTAACACTGGAAAATCATACAGCAGAAGATGACATTAATTAATGTCTGTAGGTTTTAACCTTGTATAGAAATTATCTACAAACGAATCTTAAAAATAGAAAATAAACAATAGCGAGAGCATAAAATATAAAACATATATACACAGAGATTTTCCCCTGGATCCTGAATTGGGACGACCATCTTGATTTTTCATTATATTCCTTTTAGTGTTACAACACATATATATACACGCTGAAGCATACATAAACCCCAATCCATTAACCCTAGATTAGAACATAACCGTAGTTCCCTTGATCAGATCTACAAAATACCCGGGGTCGAAAACCATCATGCCCCAAAACCATGTGCAAACCCATGCACAAAACCAGGGGTGAGTCCGCCCACCGGAAAATAAGGTCCAATTTTTTTTTTTCATGGGGCGCTGCCCCGGACCTTGACAAGGGGGGCTGTTGCCCCCCCTGTGACCCCCCTGTTGCACCCGACGCAACGTATAGGGGCTCTATTTCCCCCCTGTGACCCCCCCCGCACGTGAGTAGTCGTGGAAAGAATATAACACATATCCAACATTGTCAAGCCTAACGATTTACAGGGAAGGAACACATTATGGTATAAAGAAGTATTTAAAACCTCTAAGGTTTTGAGAAAATCAGATTTGAACTAGTCTTAAATGCTAAATTGCGCACTTAATCCTTCGAGAAGAGCGCCTTCTGCGCACCTTTTTGCCCGATAAGAGCACATTCCTAGAAATGGGAAAATGTCACTTTCCGGGACCACACAAAGAAAATGACAGTTACTGCTTATATGAAGTTGCCTAAGGATAGCCACCAATGCCTCCTTAGACACTATGTGAGAACACAAAGGAATATTTGGAGCACACAATGGAATCATACCTCTCCCTTGCGTCACCATCCATCATGTACCAAGGGAGGGAAGGAGAGTTTGAAATCCCTTATATAAGGCCACCAAGAGATGAAGGAATGGTGATCACATTGTTATGCTAGCCAGAATTGCCCAAGAAATACCAGCAGTGTGTGACCCGGAGCTGGAGATAGAGGGAACTCGATTATTGGCCACCCAACAATCCTAGTCCATCAAAGCGAAGAGAGAGGGAGACTGCATCAGAGGCAGATCTTGGAAACCAACATCCTTGCATCGGGACCTAGAGCCATTGCCTAGGTGCCCTTTGGCAAGTGGGTAAAATTTCTTCTCCATTTCAAACGTTTAATAAGAAGAGGCCTTTGAGCCATCGTTTTCATTATTATTGTTTTGACTCTCTTCAATAGCTTCTGTATATTTGTGTTTTAGTTTTTTTTTTAGTTTACTTTGAGCATACATTCGCATATTTTTTCCTCTAGATTATATGCTTTTGAGCCCCACCACTTTCTGCCTATGACCAATAGTTTATAAGGTTAGACCACACCCCTTAAACTGGTGCGATTTCGTACAGCCATGCGTTAAATCCACCAACACACCCATAAAAAATCATATATTTAATATAGAAGATATTTTTGTTCTATTAATTATAGACGGAGCTAAGTAAAACAAGATAGATGCTTAAAAATTCCACAATTAATTTCTGATATGCCAACATACGATGATAACCCATATTTAATCCAATGTCAATCAATTCGTCTGATGGTTCTTCTTTGTATGTTAGCACTTGTTTGAAGACATTCAATGACAATTGTTGTAAAACAACTTAAAATATACAAAAATGAAATCTAGTTAAGTTGATATAAGGAAGCAACAATTACTCACAAACATAGATATCAACCCTTTTTCTTCCTTGTCGTCTTGTTTTATGTGCTAAATGGGTTCCATTTTCTTTTTCTGCAAGAAAATACTTGAAAATTAATATTTAATGCTAATTTGTTTATTTATTGTACCTAATCGAAAAATTCAATGATTACATATTACATTTGAAGCACATTTTTGTTGAGATGGCTCCTCGTGTGATGCAATTATGTCCATTTCTTTGACCATCTCCCTGTACACCTTTTTGGATATTCCTACTAACATATTTATGATATTAGCTCGTTCATCCTTTGATATTTTCATAATCTTCCCGAAAATTTAACAGGACAGTAAACTATTTCATTTTTATATTCATATATGAAATGTAAATATAACAAATGTGATATTTATAAATGATTGCTTTCTAGTAATATATACATATAATTATAGAAAAACATTTAAAGGAATATTACTTTTTCATTCCTTCTTTTTTGTTGGTGTACGTTTTTGCTATTAAAATTCTGACATGTCTCATTGACCAATTCTTTGGAAACTCATCCTGTAGTTTAAATAAAATTTGGTTCTTGGAATCATTTGATTGATTTTTATATTGTAGGTGGAAAGAAAGTCTATAAATTCATTCCACTAGATCCCTGAGAGTTTTGTAAAAGTTTTTCCCCCTTTTGTTAACATCCAACACTGCTCCAGATGAGCTAAGGAGCAATTCATTTTCATTTGCATGTTCTATTTTCCTTCTTTTCTTAGAACAACATTCATTTTCTTCATTGTTGGTCCCTATAGAACATTAAATATATGTGAATAAATAGATTGTTTGAAACATGTTATCTAATATTTTTAAGTATATTATTAATGAAAATTAAAAAAAGAAACTCATATTGGATCGATAGTATTTTGAAATTCACAGAAAAAATTAAATTTTAACTATACATGTATTAAATCCAACAGAAATTGTTAAAAAAAAATTATTACAGTAAAATTTAACATTTTTACTATACTACAGGGATTTTGTGCGAATCACCAGATGTTTCAAATTTTGATTCTCTGAATAGTGTTGATGTTCGAAAGTATTTTCCTGCTCCACAGTGCTCTCATGCTCTCTTGCTCCAGGTATGTCTCTTGTGCAAATCCCTCCCTAAATTTTTTTGCAAAAATAATGAAATAATGAATAAATTTTACTATTTAAATAATTTTTTTATGGAATTAGATTTTCAAAAATAATTTGGCGCCCATTTTTCAATTTACCACTTTTTTTTTCACTTAAAATAAATAAAGTTGAGTTTTTTTATTTGCGGGTATTCGATGTGTTTGTTAACTAACCGCACTGGTGCGTCAATTAATAACATAGCACCAGTGCATAGTAACTAAAACGCATCGGTGTGGTTAATTTTACATTAGCACCGATAACAATAAGTTCATTTTTAAGGCACCAGAATTACTTTTAGGTATGTACACCAAAATTTATTGTTGATTTTGCTCAAATGCAGGAGAAAATCTCATAATTATACCGAATGGAAAATTCTTCAAAATCCAGCTCATTCCATAATATTTCTCAAAGTCCATCGTAGATTTCTCCCTATCCATCTCGAGATGTAATAGTTACTTCAGATTTTATTAATATTTTCATTATCTAATTGAATTTTTTTTTTATCCATATCAATCAACTGAATAAAATTAATGTATAAAAATTTTCAGGTTCATGCAAATTCATAATTGAGTTCAGATGCACAAAATATTCAAACAGCTCCAAAACGTCGAAAGCTCTTATCAAGAGAAGCATACCACAAGGCGCATTTGGTAGATGAAAATGGATAACCGCTTCACCTTGCCAGTTGTAACATTGCATCTTCTAGCCACAATCCTAGGAAAATGATGGTAATAATAATTGTTTGGTATATTAATCTAATTATTTCAACATCAAACCAATTAATCATGCACTGTCGACGTGCTTACTAATTGATATCATAGATTTTGTACTAATCATGTTAAAATATATATTTTTTAAACTATTAGGATTCTAGTGATGATGAACGACCTACCTACCATCTTCCGTTGCACCCCACAACAATGTCAAATCGAGAGAAGGATGAATTAAGAGAAAAAATCAGAGAGGAACGATACCAGGAATGGTTGAATCAACCACCTATTCAATTCCTACTATGTCTAGATTCACCAATTAGGAATGCCTACAACAATAGTAGTTCTTCACAAGCTGGCAATGGAGCAATCAAATAGAGGTTGGTATGGATGATTACTTAAGGGATACGACTGCCATGGATACAATGTTTTTAGATGCATTCCAAAACGATGATCAACTAGGGGATGATGCTCATATCACTGATACCTTTTTCAAAAGCCTTAAATTTGCTTCCACCACCCCTCTATTTCGACCCGACAGTCAGTTAAAGTCTACCCAGTTGGGGACAATGATTTTACTGTACAACTTGAAAGCAAATTTTGGCTTGTCGAATGCATGTTTCTCGAAAATTTTGAGATAATTGACCATCAATTCCTCCCTTATATTTTGAGAAATATAATCACACAACGAACATTAAAAATGATCAATTTTATGAACGTTAATAATTATATAGACATTAATGTACATTTAATATTTTCCATGACCAACTATAGGTTATTCAAAGATAAGGTTCTTCCAAGTGATAATGTCTTGCCCGGTAGCTGCGAAGAGGCAAAGAAGTTGTTGAAAATGTTGGGCCTTGAGTACATATCATATCATGCATGTCCAAATGATTGTATTCTATAAAGAGGAGAATATGCAGACAAATAGATATTTCCAAAATGTGGGCATGACAGGTATGATAAAACAAAAAAGAAGGGTAAATCATGTGGTTGTCCTTTTAATATATTGAGGCACATGCCTATAATCCCAAGGATTCAAAGGCTCTTTCATTGCAAAGAATTAGCTATGTTTCAGGGATGGCATGCCTCACACAGAAGTGAGTTGGGAGTTATGCGAATCCCAACAGATTCAATAGTCATGAAGCATATAGAGGAGATATGGGCTGAAAAATTCAAGGATGAAGTATGAAGTCTACGACTCAGCATAGCCATGGATGGCGTCAACCCATATTCCCTCCAGAACACTAACTATTATGTTTGGCCTGTAGTAGTGATCAATAACAATATCCTCCCATGGTTGTCCGTGACGAATGAACATCTTATGTTGGCTCTCATAGTCCCCGGTAGAAGACAAGTGAAGAATATGGATGTCTACTTACAACCACTGGTAGATGAATTGAAGGAATTATGGGATGGGATAAATGTATACGATGTATGAAGACCCATCACAACAGAGCAGAGATTTTCATTGTATGGCATATGTGCTTAAACTACACATGATTATCCAGGCTTAGGAGTATGATCTGTTAAATTACATGTTTATTGATTTTTTTATGTACGTAACAATATTATTTCACATATTAGTTATTTAATTCATTGTAATTTTCATGATCTTCATGATATTATTTAACGTGCCATGCATATTGGATACAATAATTTCGAAGGTCTTGTAACAAAAGGGTATTATGGATGTAAACGTTGTGAACCTTCTCTGAAAGCTAGATGGTATAATGACCTATGAAAGCCAGTGTGTGACTGCTCTAGGGTATTCCTACTAGAAGAACACCCTTACAGAAGAGAAACATCTTATTTCAATGGTAAACAAGAGAGAACCCAAAGGCCTCCAATAACAACACCAGCTGAATGGATTAGAGCATAAGAGAGAGAGGAGAGGGAGTTCATAGAAATGTTCGATTCAAATGGGGAGCCTATGTTTGATGATCTAGAATTATTTGACACCTATGTTGAGAAATTTCCCATTAGGATGGTGCCTGCTCAAGATCAGGTGCCTGCTCAAGATCAGGTGCCTGCTCAAGACTAGGTATCTGCTGAGATGGTGCAGACTGCTTAGACGATGCCCACTGATCAGGACTGGATGCTCACTGCTCATCATGATCTCCATCGTGAGGTGAAGGAGGAGGAGGTGGAGTACTATAATGATGATCATTACCCTAATTATCATGATCATAAGATGAGGCATTGCTCTGTCGTGCATCTCCATGACGCCTACCCCTCCTAGCCTGTGCCAGTGCTCTAGAAGCTCCAACGATATGATGCATGAGGGTCAACATATCATGGGGCATGCCCATCCAAAGTTGTGTGAGCCTATGATCAACCTAAATCTTTCTGATTGTAGCTGGGTGGACTCCCTCTTCAACTAGAAGTCGACAGAGTTGGTCTCCCAACTCCATCCTAAATTGGGTGTCCGACCTATGCTTCAACACTGCAGGTATATTCACCCGATCAAGATCAGATTTGTCACCCTGATCCTCCACTTCCTCCATCTCCTCCTCAACATCTACACCTGGATCATTCAGAGGGGGTAGAATCTCATCCCCAACGAATGTCCCAATATCTACAAAAATATATTGTACAGAACAATAATTAGACATTTTCATTAAATAATCTAATAAAACGAGTTAAAGAACGTGTTAGAATAAATTTTATAATTCGAATTAATTAATTAAGATAATAAAATGAAACAATATTAATTTAAATAAAACAATAATATTACCTCTTGCATCCATTAGCTCATCCTGTGTGAAGAGGATGTTGTTACACCCTCACCAATCCAAAACGGCATACGAAAATGGCACCAGAACGAAAGAGTGATCATCAACACTAGATAGCAAATCCAATGCATCAGGAGATATCTTGGTAGGAAAGTCAGACTGGCCCCTCTTGGGCATCATCTGGCCCCACATCTACATCCATACATGCAGCATCAACCTACGAGGCTACTGAACAAAAGTAGGCCTTGTCTCTGGAAACCTTTCAAAAAATAAACAAAATAACTCTGAGGCAAAAAGGAAGGTCAACCTCCCACGTGCCTGAGAATGACATCTATCTAATGCTGTACAAATTTTCTACAAAAAAATCACAGACCATATCACAAGTCGTGGTGCTTGGAATAAAGAACCAACATAAATAAAAGTGGGAAACTAATGCGTTTACCATCACTGGTATAGTGTGCAATGGTCATCAAAAGTAGTGAGAGGCACCTCACCTGCTCTGCACCAAACTAAACAATAAGTAACTGACCACCAGACACATAAAAATCTGCAGGAGAAACTATATCGTCCCTAATGTATCTCTGGGAGTATGCCAACTGACTCCCTACTGCATAGCCTACGGGGACATCTGGGAACAGGGGAAAATCCTTCCCTCTCCTAGATAGGCCAATAATAAAATATATGTCCTCCTCAGTGGGTGCGTACCACTGGTGAGGAACGACCCAGAAAGCCTGTCGGTGGGCATTCCACCTGAAGATGAGCTATCCCAATAACCCATTATGGCCCTTAAGGGATGTAGCCTCCTCATACAACCTGAGGAGGCCTATCTCCCTTAGGAGCAACTGTGTGGCTACCGTAATAGGGCAAGGGTACATAAGTCTCTCCCTCTCTCGTGCCTCCCACAGGTGAATCATGTTATACTGGTCCTCCATATGTTCTTGTTGTTCCCTTTGTTCACTTCGTTGACGTCGTTGAATGATTCAAATATTAAATACATTTTTTTTTATTAAATGAGACATGTATTTAATATATATATATTGAAAAAAAACAAAAAATAGTCGATGCACCCAAAAAAATAGTCACGCACCGGTACCGGTGCATACGTTTTTATCACGCACTACTCTCGGTGCACATGGAAATTGTTCACGTACCACAAAACATAGAATATTCTTTTTCTGCAGTGCGTTGACGAAACTATCCACCCTGGGGTGGATAGTTAGGTCAATGCACCACCCAACAATAATACATGGTAAATGGTGCGGTCCTGTAAACGACCGCACCGTTGACCATGTATTATTGTTAGGCGGGCGGTGCACTGACAAAAATATCTGCCTCAGGGCAGATCTTTTAGTCAACGCACCGCCCAATAATATTACACGGTCAATGGCACAGTCCTGTAAATGACTGCAGTGTTGACTATGTATTGGTATTAGGCGGGCAGTGCGCTGACCTAACTATCTGCCCCAAAGTGCATAGTTTGGTCAACACATCACCCTCATGACACTGGTACATATTCAACGGTGTGGTCATTTAAACAACCACACCTCCATGTAATTTTTTTTTAAAAGCATAGTGCACATTTTTCGATACTACACTGGAATCTGGTGCAGTTTCCATTAGCATCGTTCAGGGTGCGGCCTATAAATTTACAGGAAGCATCGCGAACAGTGCGAGTCGAACTACTCGAGCTCACCGCGCATAATTTTTTTTTTTTTAATGGTAAATTTTAAGGTTTTTTAGAAATATAATCCACTAAAACATTTGTTATTGAGAAACAAGTAAAATACCTGTACATTTGCGCGTCGAGGAGGCATATTCGCTGAGGAATTAGAGAAACCAAATTTGCCCACTGTTTTCGAAAATTCGAACTCCACAAGGTGGGAAATGGACAGTAGCAGTGTGTGCAATGGGAGCATCAATGGCAGGGTGCCTCACACAAGAGAAATTCACACCAGTGCTTGAGAGGTATGGAGTACTGAATAAGTGAAAATGTCGTTTTTACGACCAATAATTTTTTTTTTAATCTTGTTTTGGTGCGCGGGGTTTTGAGACTTACCAGGCGATATTAGCGACGGCACACCGCTATCATTGCGGTGCATTAGATTATTGAGACGCATCGGGACTGTTTATGTGTAGAGCACCAGTGCACTATAGTAATTAGACACACCAGGCGGGTTTGTACGGAGAGCGCAATGTCTTGGTGTGCCAATTTTTAGTACGCACCAGTGTGTTGTTAGTTACATTCACCGGTGCGGTTTAAGATGAGAAACACACCGAACAAAAAACATCCACAAAAACCTCCACCTACCAACCTCCTATATATCTGGGCTATTTTTATAAGGGGTTCCTCAAAAACATCCACTAGAGGGTCTTTTCCTTGTAGTGCAAGTATAAATTATACAAACAATATGTATATCATGGATTCAATCAGATCTAACATTGTACTAAAGCTAGATACTGCATCACTTCTACAAATCAATTTCGGAAATTATAACACAATCGCTAATCACATGAAGAAAAGAAGAATCAATCAAACCACAACACAGATAATCTCCCAGGGAAAGATTGCTGCTCAAAACCCCACTATCTTCTATTGTATATTCAACATGGATACATGAAACAATTAAAATGCAACTCTTATCACAAGAGCCTCATGTACTCTTCTACTCATACTATCCTGGACAAAACTGACCAACACTTAGCCAATTCTCAGCCTCAAAATAGCCTGCCTTGCTTGCACAATTCATGTGTAATGAAATCCCTATTATTTAGGAATTTTGGCCTTCCTTGACTGCGCAAGGATCATGGGCAATCCAATAAGTGTTTGGTTGCATGGGTGTAACCCAATAATTGTACAATTGATAGTCAACATTCCTTTCACCAAGATCTCAAATGGGTCTCCACTGGAATTAACATGCATGCAGCTAATAATAGTAAATCCTCAGTTTCATGTTAGATCACTGATTGTGAATTAAATAATATTTAATTCACTTGATCTCTCACTAGTGAAAAAAACAATTACAACTAGCACAACTAACTTTAACTCACTTAACTGAGTTAAACTGATTACAACATGCATTAACTAATGCACCACTACACTTTGATCTCTGTTACAACTAGAATTTCTCTACATGCCTCACCAACTACCCTCAACTCGAAATTCATGAGCTAACTGAGTTTATCACACTCAGTTAACTATTACAAGTGATTTTGAGATTAGATTACATTTTATTGTATATATGTAATTAAGGGATAATTAAAATAGGCATGCACCAAATTTATCCCAGACCAGTGTAGGTGCTGCTAAGACCTATGGTCCCACACTAGTGTAGGTGTTGCTTGGACCTCCTAGTCCCACACTAGTGTAGGTACCGCAATTTATTGTTGGACTTCAACACTCCCTCTCAACAAGAAAAAGATTATCCTTCACCCTGATCCTGCCTCTATGGTATTTGAATTTGCTCTTGGTGAGCGTCTTCGTTAGAATATCTTCATCTTGATCTTCTGTGGGAATGTATTGAAGTAAAATTATGCACCTCTGCACACAATCTCTGAGATGGTGGTACAATATTTCTATGTACTTTGATCTATCATGAAACACAGGATTAACCGAGAGTTTAATGCAGATCTGGTTATCACAATGTATCACTGTCGGATCCATCTGAGAACCAAACAAATCAACCAGGATCCTTCTCATCCAGATGGCCTCACATGCAGCTTGAATTGCTTCCTTGTACTCTGCCTCCACTGAACTGAGTGCCATATATCACTCCTTCTTGTTGTACCAAGAACTGTTGTCGATCCTATGCTAAAGATCCCTCCTGATGTGCTCTTTCTGTCTGATGGACTGCATGCCCAATCTGCATCCATGAAGCCTTGAAGATTCACTCCCTCTGTCTGTATGTACCATAATCCATACTCTGTTGTTCCCCTAAGGTATCTCAATACATGCTTCCCCACCTTGTAAAAGAGCTTAGTAGGCTTAACCATAGCTTGATTCAGCTAGTTAACTATGTAGAAAATGTCTGGTATGGTGTTCACCAAGTACATCAGTGAACCTACTAACTGCTTGTAGACAGTAGCATCCACTACCTCTCCTGAAGTAGCATCCTCTTTCCTCGAATTTCCTGGAAGAGGAGTGTCCATGGGTTTACAAATCTTCATGTGAAACTTACCCAATTTCTCTTTGGCATACTTTCCTTGAGAAACAAAAATTTCTCCATCTCGTTGCCATATTTCAAAACTAAGGAAATAATGAAGGAGTCCCATGTCCTTCATTTCGAACTCCCTTGCAAGATCCTCCTTGCATGAGTGTATCAGCTGCTCATCACCAGTCAAAATTAGATCATCAACATAAAGTAAAATAATCAATAGCTTACCCTCAACCACAATCTAGTACAAGTTTGCATCAACTTCACTTTTGGTGAAGTCCAATCCGGTGAAATAGCTGTCAATTCGAGTGTACCAAGCACGAAGTGCTTGCTTCAGACTATACAGTGCTCTCTTGAGTCAACACACATGCGACTCATTGTCAAAGATCTCAAAACCTTCTAGTTGCTCTATGCACACTTCTTCCTCAATAAATCCATTGAGAAACATAGTTTTCACATCCGTATGATGAATGTGCCACCCCATTTGCGCTGAGAGTGCAAGGGTAGATCTAATGGAAGAGTACCTTGAAACTGGTGCAAAATTATCATCATAGTCGATCCCCTCAAACTGTGAGAATCCCCGGGCCACAAATCTGGCCTTGTACTTCTCCACACTCCCATCAACAACTTGCTTTACCTAGTAGATCCATCTAGATCCAACCACTGATTTACCGATCGGTCTTGGGACAATCTCCCATGCACTGTTCTTGACAATGGAGTCATACTCCACCATTGTAGCAACCCAAATTGGTTGATGCATTGCCTCCTGAAAGGAAGATGGTTCTGTCACAATACACTTTCTCATAAGAGCCAAGTATCTAGTAAACTTGTCAAGATACTATCTCTGTCTGTGTAGTGAAGTAGGTGCTCCTACATTCTTTGCTACATCAAGTCTCAATCTATCAGCTTCCATGATGCGCCTTCTACCATTTCTGGTGGATGGCTCTATATGAGTGTTTTCTGAAACTCCATGATCCTCCGCATGTGGTTTCTCCACATCTTGAGGTTCATTCTTTGGAACCAATATTTCCTCCTCTGCATGCAATTCCAGCTCAGCCTCTCAAGGGACAATCGCACGGCTTTCTCCTCATCAAATTTTTTATCCCGTTGCACAACAATCATTCCGATGTTTGGAAAATACACTTGATAGTTGTGGGGAGTATCACTGTACCCCAAAAAAATCCCAATCTCAATTGTTGTTTCCAGCTTCTTCCTCGCGTATTTTGTCACATGCACATAAACATATGAGCCAAAAATATAAAAATGTGAAACATCAAGTTTCTTACTAGTAAAAGCCTCTTCTGGTGTACTCATTCCAAGTGTCCTATGTGGACAACAGTTATGCACAAATACTGTTGTGTTGCATGTCTCCGCCCACAAATGTAATGGTCAGCCCTGATCATGCAACATCGCTCTTGTTGCACCGACAATCATTATGTTCTTTCTCTTAGTGACTCTATTCTGCTGTGGGTTATGAGGTGCTATCAGTTCTCTCCAAATTCCTTCACTGCTACAAAAGTTCTTGAATTCATTGGAGATGTACTCACCACCATTGTTGCGCCTAATATCCTTCACATGCTTCCCCGTGTCTTTCTCCATTGGTGATTTAAACTCAAGAAACTTTGAGAACACCTGATCTTTCTTCTGCATGAAGTAGATCCAGCACTTCCGAGAGCAGTCATCAACAAATATGACATATTACTTATGATTTTCTATTGAAGCAACAGAGAATGGTCCACACACTTCTGAGTGAACTCTCTCAAGGATTTTTGAAGCTCGATTCTCCTTCTCATGAAAAGTGGCCTTTACATATTTTCCCATAGTACATCCCTTACATGTGTTTGACTGTGCAAGTGTACCCTTGGGAAGACCCGCAAAAATCTGTTGCATGACTTTTAAGGTTCCGTGGTGAAGATAGCCCAATCTCCTGTGCCATAACTCACCCTCATCCCGGCTCACCACTTTGTCCACCTTACCCATAAATGTTGTGCAACCATCTACATCAAGTTTATATATATTATTAACTCGAATCCAAATATTCTTGGCTTGTCCTGTTGTTTTATGTCGCAGGAAATATTTTTCCTCACTGAAAATAACATCATAGCCTCTCTCCTCCAACATTTCAACTGAGACTAAATTTTTCTTCAAACCTGGTACATGCATTACATTTTTTAATTGAAAGGGTTTACCTGACTATCTATGGAAGGTAATGGTATCAATCCCAGTACCACTGTATCGCCCATCATCACCCATTTCGATATGCATCTGGAGGTCCTTCTCCTCCAAGCTACTGAAAATTTCTTTGTCTCCCGTCATGTGAAAGGATGCACCACTATCCAGATACCACACTGATCCCATTGCACTTGACACTATGCATGCAATGAGCGAAAATTCAAGCTCAAATTGCGAGGCCAAAGTGTCACTAGCAGTAGATCTTGAAGCCTTCTTGTTCTTCTTCTTTTGTGGACAGTTAGTGGCATAATTCTCATGCCTGTGATAATGAAAACACTTCACTCTTGACATGTCGCACTTCTTTCCATCTCTACCCAACTTGGATTTGGAATGGAATTTATTTCCTTTCCCCTTCTTTGCCTTGGCAGCTCCAAAAATAGAAGAAAAGAGATATCAATGCCTTAGAAATAAGCCACTTCGAGGGGGCAACCTCCAATACATTATATTAATGAACAATTCTTTAATGATACAAATTACAAAACCTCCTTTCTATATACAAGAGTCCATGGGGCCACAATGTAATCCTAGTGGGGCCATAATGTAATCCTGGCCAACCTAACAATACTAATTTAAGGGCACAATAATAACAATATGGGGGTTACAGGGGTACAATAATAACAATAAGGGACTATACTAGTAATATAGGGACCTAACATGCCCCTCTCCTTCAAAAAAGTGTTGTGCTCAATGCTTGAGTAGCTCTGGGTGCTTCTGTATAAAATTCTCATCCTCCCATGTAGAATCTTCACTGGGTAAGTTCTTCCACTTGATGAGATACTCTGAAATTGATCGATTTCGTAGCTGTCGAGTTCTTGTTTCCATGACTGCTTCATGTTCCAATATAATTTTTCCTTCCTCATCAAGTTCTGGCAATATTGTTTGAACTGGAATATTTTCACCTATAACCTTCTTTAAGCATAAAACATAGAAAACTGGATGTACTCATGAAGAAGCAGGAAGCTCCAATTTGTATGCCATAGTACCAATATTTTGCAACACCTTGTAAGGACCATAGTACTTTGGTGATAATTTATTATCCTTCTTAGCTTGCTTGAGGGACATTTGTTTGTATGGTTGTAGCCGTAAAATTACCCAATCTCCTACATAAAAAATTCTCTCGTTGCGATGTTGATCCGCCTGTTGTTTCATTCAATTTTGTGCCAAATTCAGGTTATCCTTTAAGAGTTGCAGAACTTCTTGTTGATGCTCGATGTGATCTTCCACTGCTTGACCTTCAAATTTTCTCTTAAAGATGATGTGATGGATGGTGGATGATATCCATAAAGTGCCATAAATGGGGTTATTTTTGTTGCAGTATGGAAGGAAGTGTTATACCACCATTCAACGAGAGGAAACCACTTGACCGATTGTGTTTTTTATCAGATACAAAACAACGAAGATATCCTTCCAAAAATTTATTTACTATCTCAGTTTGACCATTGGATTGAGGATGATAAGATGAACTATTGCTAATTGAGTACCCAAACAAGAAAATAACTTCGTCCAAAAATTTCCAGTAAAAATGGGATCTCTGTCGTTCACAATAACCCTTGGGTTTCCATGTGGCTTTTGAAGTGTGTCCATAAATGTAGTAGCAACTGTACTTTCTTTAAATGGATTAGATAATGCACAAAAGTTTGCATACTTGGTAAGTCTATCAACTACCACCGTGATGACACTCTTTCCTTCGGACTTAGGTAAACCTGTGATAAAATCCATTGAAATCTCCTCCCAACGTTGACTTGGAATGGATAAAGGTTGTAGAAGACTCGGGGTCTTAATTGTCTCAATTTTATTCTGCTGGCAAACCAAACATTCCGCCACAAAATTTTGAATATCAATTTTAAGGCCCTCTCAAAAAAATTCTTTCTTCACCCTATGGTAAGTTTTTAAAAATCCTCAGTGTCCTCCTAAAGGAGAAGTGTGCAATTCCAAAAGAATATTTTGTTTTAGTTGGGAATTCTTACAAAGATATAAGCGATATTTGTACCATAAGGAATAATTTTTCCAACTAAATGTATCAGATGTACTAGGATCTTGCTGCAAATTTTGAATAAATGTCCACACTTCTTCGTCATTCTTCCATTCATCTCTTGCTTCGGTTATCCAATCTGGGTTGATAATAGAAATGGCACAAAAAATGCTTCCACATCTTCATTCTTTCTTGAGAGTGCATATGCAACAACATTTAGCTTCCTTTTTTTGTAGATTATTTCAAAGTCATAACCCAACATCTTTGTGACCCATTTTTTCTACTCTTCTAAAGATATTCTTTGTTCCAAAAAGTGTTTAAGACTATCATGATTAGTTTTTACCTTGAAGTGTCTTCCCATTAGGTAAGTTCACAATTTCTTTAGTGCATGGAATATTGCTAACATTTCCTTCTCATAAATAGGTTTCTGTAAATAATTTTCTTTGATTGGATGACTTTCAAAAGTAATGGGTCTTCCTTCTTGCATTAAAACAACACCAATTCCATTTCCTGAGGCATCACATTCCACAATAAAGGTTTTTGTGAATTCTAGTGTAGCTAAGACCGGTGCTAGGCACATTGCCTCTTTAAGATGTTCAAAGGCCTTAGTTGCTTCAAGAGTCCATGAAAATGCACCTTTCTTCAATAATGTTGTTAGAGGTGCTTCTATTCTCCCATAATTCTTAACAAACTTGCAATAATACCCTGTTAACTCGATAAATCCTCGCAACTACTTTATGGTTGTGGAAACTTTCCATTCCTTAATGCATTTAGTTTTGTTAGGGTCTACCTTAACACCCTCGTGAGATACAATATGACCTAGATATACCACCTCTTGTACTCCAAAGAAACATTTGGATGTTTTAGCATATAATTTTTTCTCCTACAATAGTTTGAGCACCCTGTCAACATGTTGAACATGATTCTTCCAAGACTTGCTGTAGATTAGTATATCATCAAAAAATACTAGCACAAATTTTCTAAGGAAGGGTTTGAAAATAGAATTCATCAACCCTTGAAATGTAGAAGGTGCATTGGTAAGGCCAAAAGGCATGACCAAAAATTCATAATGACCCTCATGAGTTCGAAATGTTGTTTTCGGAATATCTTCAATCTTCATTCTAATTTATGATATCCTGAATCTAAGATCCAACTTGCAAATAAATTGCTCCATGTAATTCATCCAATAATTCATCAATCACAGGAATGGGAAATTTATCTTTAATGGTGAGCTTATTGAGCTCCCTATAATTCGGACACATGCACCATGATCCATCCTTCTTGTGTACCAATACTATAGGAGAAGAGAAATAACTTTGACTAGGTTGAATTATACATGCCTCTAACATTTTGTTGGCGAGAAGTCAGGTCTCGCGGACAAGACCCAGGTTCAGGAGTTGTGGCCAACAAAGGAGTCCGATGTAGTCTAGGATCACACCGGCATTTTCATCCTACTCCGGAGAGTAGTGAGTCTCACCTGAGGCGTGCCGCAACCACATGCAGAAGGGGATTAGACCAATGGTAAGGAACAGAGTCGCAACTCATGATGGACAATGCATTGATTATATAGACAGAGTCATGTACGCAAGATCACTTAAGAAGCATTCAGATATTTAGCAAATAAAATTTTAAACTAGCATAAATACATTACATGCATGTAAACCTATTATTGAGACAACAACCTTTCATTATATTAATCTCTTGGCCAAGCTCATGATTACATAGCATCTTCAGCGACAGCTTACAACTCTGATACAGATGTCTTACGAAATAGAAAGATAGAATAGAGGAGATTAGGAACCACAGAAATGTCATGCATGATTTCCCGCAATCGCTCTGTGCTTCTTCTCCTATCACGAGCCTCACAACCTCTGCAGCCTTCTTCTCCTTTCAGCCGGGTGACTGTTATTTATTCACCCGCTATCACGACTATCAGTTCCTCCCTTTGTCTTTTCTTCAGCTTCTTCCAGCTTCTCTCCTGTTATCTGTGTGTTCCGCTTTCTGTCTTCTGCTGTGTGTTTTCTTCATCTGTACTTGTGCGTTTTCTTTCTTCAGCTATCTCATGCTTCCGCGCCGCCTTGATAGCTCCGCGACTCCTGGTAGTTGCGATGCGGTCGCGATTGCCATGTGTCTTCATGCCGCAACTCAAAAGGTCAAAATTCAAAATGTTCTAACCAAGATTTCAAAAACAAGGGCCCCAACAGGCCCCGACCACAGTTCTTTGACTCGTCCCCGAGTCAATCACAAATGACAGTTTCCACCTCCATTTCCCCGCTGGATTTCGTGCCCTGTTCGGCCTGTGTGCTTTCGTCTCGTGCCCTTTCCTGCTGTGCGCCTCCAAGCGGCTGTTCAAACAAGGGCCCCAACTCCGAGACCCTGTGGAGCGCTATATCTTTGAGCCCGCTGAAGTCCGACACAGCTTGCTGCAATCCCTGCATTAGCGAGTTTGCTTCCTCAGTGATCCTGGTGGCAGCGGCCTCCTCTATATTCGTCGGGACAACCCCGAACATCGTGGTAAGCTGGGTCTCGGCCTTTGCAGCTAGCTGTTGTATTGATTTGGCACTGGCTTGAATGGGCGGACGGAGTTCCCGAATTATCTGCTTGGCCGTTGCTGAGTTGGCCTCGGTCTGGTGCATTTGAACCTCAAGCTCATCCGCCTGGACATAAATTTGATCTAACCCCGCGGGATCTGCGGTCTCCTGAATTTCCCTAGAAATCTGTTGCAACTGGACGGAGATGGGCTGTGTTTTGACCGTGAGGGCGAGTGAACACTCCTGTAGACTTCGCAGGAGGTCGTAAGCCTCGCGCACCACGGAGTGAAGAGTCGCCTGCATGTGAGCTGCCTGGGTCTGCTTGGCTGCTACTTGTTCAGAGTATACAATCTGCGGGTCAGGGAGCGCGGGCCGTGCGGCTAACGCTGCTTGAAGTTCCTGATTCTCCCTGCGTAGACCAGTGAAGGCAGACCGAATGTGGTAAGCCTGGACGGCTACATTGCTCTCCGCTATATCGTCAGGAAGTGGGGCATGGTGAGCCCTTACAGCGGGCCATAGGTCTGAGAATGCCTGAGTGACAATGGTAACCTGCTCCTGCAGGTAGGCCTTCTCCTTGGTCAGCTGGTCGCGCTGTTCAGTAAGCGCTATAATCTAGTGGTGCTGCTCACTGCACTGCTGCTGCAGCTCCGAATGAAGCTTTTCGGCCTGCAGGGCCGCCCTCTGAATGAATAGGTATAACTGGGTTGTACCCCATGTTTCTACGTTGGCAGTGCCGGAAGCACCCTCCTCCGCCATTCGCTCCTGCAAAGGTTGCCCACTGGCCACTAATCTGTTGGAATTCTCAGGAGGGGACACCGGTGTCTGTTGTTGCGTTGAGGTGCCCATGTCAGAATCTGGTCGTTCTTGCTGAGTGGTATGGCCTGTGGGGGGAGGGGCAGCATGCTCAGGCGGAGCCTCGACCGAGTCAGCCCCAACGTTGGCTAGCCGGGTAAATATAGTAGATAAAGAACCCTGGGGTGTGGCCACGGGGTCGACTGGTGGTACTACGGCCTCAGTACTGGAGGTGACTTCAGCCCCGTGGTCTCCTCCAAAGAGTTCCCGGATAAGGGGGTCGGATACAGTGGCAGATGAGTTTGATGGAACAGATGAAGTGGCAGGTGGATGGACGGTGGAGGGAGCGGTGGATGGTGTAGAGGAGGTATAGGGGAGGTGAATATTGATGAATTCTGATGGGTCGATAAGGGGTTCCTCCGGAACTAATGTCCCTGTGACTGGAGTGGGTGGCGGATCGTCATCAGTAAGGTCCACCACCGGATCAGTGACGGTGGTGCGGGCCCGCTTGGTTGGAGGGGGGTCTAATTGATCAGGTCCCGGGCCCGTTTCGCCCATTGGGGTGATGATGGGGCTAGTAGAAGTGAATAAGTTGGTAGGGATGGGAGAAGTGAGAGGGGCAGTATGGGACGGAGAAAGAGAACGACTGAGCTGGAATTCAGAAAATAAAGGAAACAAAGGGGCACTGCTTGAAATAACTTGGGTTGCCACGTTGAAACTTCGTACCTGAGTATTGAAGTGTTGGACGACGGGGACCAGTGGTTCGGGGATTTCATGTGAGGTCCCGGCTGCATCCTGAGAAGGTCCCGCCGCGGCCTGTGAGGGCCCTGCCGCTCCCGTCTCGGCAGGCCGTTGCGCCGGCAGCATCCGCTCAAAGTTGTATCTGGGGATCCCGTCGCGAATGTGCTTTGTGACCCCCGGCCACGAACAGACCTCGCGCTGAAAGGTAGCATCGTCCAGCTGGAATTTGAGTGGCGTCATGTGGAAGGTGGCTTCCGGCACGCAAGTGGGGTGGAGGTAAGTGTGCCTGTGGCTTACCCCGAACCATACCTGCTCACTATAGTCGTCCAACAGGTTCCTAGGCACCCGTTGCTAGTTAGCCACCACATCTATCATTAGCCCGTACCAAGACCGAAACGCTTCCGCATTCACCTGTTTCATGCTGGGGTCAGAGGACACCTGCCACGGGGTGAATTTCATCGCGACGGGCTGGCTCGCGGTAGTTTCTGCGGGCAGCCGGACATGAGGAATGTGCCATTTCCACATGGCAAAAGCTACAATCAGGTAACCATAGATGAAACTAGTGGTGCGCTTATAGTTCTCTTTGCATGCCGCGAACAGTTCTTTGAGCACGAAAGAACACCAATTCAGCCTGATGCCTTGGACACAGTGCTCCGCAATGGAGATGGTATCCAAGGTGCACTCTCCTTTGGTATAATGCCGCATCGTCTGGCTAGCAATGAGATAGCAAGCGAACCGAATCTCCGGCTTGTTAATCATATCAATTTTGGCGCCCTTCCCCCCCCGGCGAGTGCCATATTTGGCATAGAGGTCTGTATCACCCGACTTTCGTGCACGCTTGGAAGATGTCTGACCGGCAGCAGAGACGTCTGCGCCATTCTGGGACAGCCCTGTGAGGCTATGAATGTCTTCAGCGTGAATGGGGATCTCCTCGTTTAGCCACAAGGACCCATTCTAAATTTGGCTGAGGAGGAACCGGGTGCATTGTAGGGCCAGTCCTGTAATCCCAAAGACAGGAAGAGTTCTGAAATTCATCAGGGACGATTGCTGGAGGCCCCTGTACTCTGGTCGCATTCGTTTGGCTGAGCTACCGCCTGGTGTGTAGTGATGCTCCATATATGTCTGCCAATGGAGGGAGGGGAATTCGACCGAGTCGGACAGGTTGGCGTCTATCAACGCTGCACTGTCGTATTTTCCAACCAGCGACTTTGTCCTGTGGATCCGACTGTCCAGCGATGGTTCAGCAATGGATAGGAGAGCCTTTGGAATTTTGGCACGGAGCTGGTAAACCTGGAGAATTCTCCTGGAGCTTCTATCTTGGTGCGGTGCATTTTGAGACTTCAACCGCTCTGGTGTCACTGCAATTGCCAAATTTAACTGGTCCGACATTCTCGTGCTGTTGGTCTCCATGCAAGTTATGTCATCACCTGGCACGAGCGGAGTTGATGAGACCCCATAACGATAATTAATTCCTGTTGGCCTTATTTCCTGCGATAATCATGCGATCGATCGCATGCCTGTGTGTAATCTGACAGTTGCTAACGGCGGCATGGGAAAATGGGCGGACGCGACGGCTGAGGGAACTGCGGATGATGGCAAATGATTATGGTACGGTTACTGCCTACTTATGGTAATTTATGATGCAAATCTGAGCGATCCTACGGACTGACAAAAAGGACTGACGGAAATGACCTGGACTGATACTGGCAGGTGGATGGATCCTACAAGGATGACACGCTGGACAGGTGCCACCCCGACCACAGTCGGTTGCGGTGCTGACCCCGCAACTGAGCGGTTATTGACAGACTACCTATGAACGGAAAAGACTCCCTACGCTCATCCCGGTTGCGGGAGAGTTATTCGACTAAGCTATGCTACGGGTGCTCTTGGGTGCGAGAGTTATTGATGAGAAGTGGAAGGTACCTACTCCTGGTAGGGTTTCAGGCGTGCGCCATTCACCCACCCAGGGAGAACTTTACCGTCAAGATGTGTCAACCGAACGGCTCTTGAGTCGCGAATCTCGATGACAAAGTAGGGTCCCAACCAATGCATCTGGAGCTTGCCTGGAAACTTCTGGAACCGGCTATCATATAAGAGAACTTTGCCGCCAACTTGGAAGGTTTTATTCTTGAGGCGGCGGTCGTGCCACGCTTTCTGCTGGCCTTCTGAACCTTCTGGTGGAATTCCGCCAGAAATCGGGCCTCATCCAGCTCCTGTAGCTCCTGGAGGCGTTCCCGAAGTGACTCCTCTTCCGAGAACTGAAGAGACGTAGCGATTAAAAGACTGGGTACAGTGAACTCGGCGGGAATCACAGCTTCCCGGCCATACACCAACTGGAATGGTGTCTGATTGGTCAACGTTTCACCGTGGTCCGGTAGGCCCACAATGCCGCTGGGAGATGCTCATCCCAATCATCGCGCTGAGCATTGCAAATCTTAGTCAAGCCTTTTTCAAGAATTTTGTTAAATGCTTCCACAGTACCATTGGCCTGCGGGTGGTATGGGCTGCTTTTATGATGTTGAATCATAAATGTGTCCAGTAGTGACTTGACCGTGGCATTAATGAAATGCGTACCCTGATCGCTGGTTAAGCTTCGTGGGCAGCCAAACCGGCTGATGATGTGTTCAAAAATGAACCGAGCAGCTGTCTCTGCCGAGCAGTCGCGTACCGCCGCTGCCTCATCCCACCGGGTGTGGTAATCCGTGGCGGTAATGATGTACCGGGCCTTGGAGTGTCTAGCGACCAGGGCGATGGGACCTACAAAATCGACAACCCACTTTTCGAACGGCCGCAACACATGCATTGGGTGTAGCGGAAGCTCGTCTCGGTGAGAGGGCCTTCCCGTCCGCTGGCAAACATCACATCGCTTCACGTAGGCCTTACAGTCACCATGTACTGTCAGCCACCACAGGCCAGCTTGCAGCACCTTTCTTGCGGTGGGTTTCGCACCCACATGCCCTCCCGCAATACCGCTGTGACATTCCCACATTACCGCCTCCCGTTCGTGGTCAAGGATGCATCTGCGCAACACCTCATCGAGGCCCAGTTTGTATAGCTGCCCCGCGATCAATTGGTAGTCGGCCGCCCGGACAACTAGGTGGCGTTTCTAGAGCGGGGTGTAATCCTGAGGGCATTGTCTCGTGGTCAGATAAGTGGCAATGTCAGCCAAGTAATCCGGTACTGCTTCGACTCGGAAGAGGTCGGCATCCGGCAGCTGATCGTCCAACGAGCCTTCGTCTCTCCCGTCTCCAACCGAGATAAATGATCGGGACCGACATTCAGCCTGCCGGGCTTGACAATCACCTCGAACGTGAATTCCTGGAAGAGTAGAAGCCAGCGACAGATCCGTCCTTCCAAAACAGGTTTATTCACCAAATACTTCAATGCGGAGTGGTCTGTAAAGAATTTGAATTTTCCACCCAGAAGATAGTGGCGGAACTTCTAGAGGGAGTACACCATCGCCAGCGCATCCCTCTCGGTCGTGGTGTAATTCTTCTCCGCATTCGATAGCTTGCGGCTAGCGAAATAGACCGGATGGTCGAGGGTTGTCTCTCTTGGTTGCGCCAAGACGGCTCCGAGTGCAATACTGGAAGCATCAATATGCACGTGGAACTGCTTATCCCAGTCGGGATGAACAAGTATGGGCATCGTCGCCAACTTCTCCTTCAAGGTGTTAAGGGCCTTCCTACACTCCTCCGTCCACTGGAATGCTTCTGACTTCCACAAAAGTTTCTCCAAAGGGGCCGTAATCTTTGCATAGTTGCGGATAAACCGCCTGTAATATTCTGTGTGCCAGAGCAGTGCCCGCAACTGCTTCACGGTTTTGGGGCCTTCCATGTGAACTATGACCGCGACCTTGGCGGGATCGACACAGACCCCTTGCTTGCACACCACGTGGCCTAAGAGTGTGCCGAATGGAACTGCAAAAATACATTTCTTCAAGTTCAAGGAAATCTGCAGCTGACGACACCAGTCAAACATAATACGCAAAAGGGTGGCGTGTTTCTTCAACAGGCTGTAGACGGTCCAGTCGTCCATGTAGATCTCCAGGAACTTGTGAATGTACTCCCGGAAAGCAGCAATTACAATTCGGGAAAACACAGCCGGTGCATTCTTCAAACCAAACAGCATAACATGGTATGCGAATGATCCCCACTCAGTGGTGAATGTCGTCTTTTCTTTGTCTTCTTCGGCAATGCGCACCTGATGGTAGCCTAAAAACCCATCAGTGAAGGAATAGGCTTTGTTTCCCACCACATGATCTAGAACTTCATCGCTGAAAGGGGTGGGAAACGGATCGTGGATGCGGGCATTGTTCAGACTCTGGTAGTCTACACAGACACGTATCTCCGCTTTGTCCTTCTTTTTCTGAATGACAATGGGACTCACCCACTCTTCTTCTTCTACTGGAAAGATGAGACCTGCAGCCAGCATCTTTTCGATCTCCATCTTGACCTTTTCTTTGATACGTGGGTTTAGCCGGTAGGGTCGGTGCTTCACCGGCCTGGCCTCTGGTTTCAGCACGATACGCATTTCGCCAAGGTCCCCCTTGATCCCCTTCAGGTCTGCAACCGAGGACGGGAACAAGTCTTCGTATTCCTGGAGGAGGCTAAAAAATTCTTTTGTCGTTTCCTCGTCCCAGTAATCTCCCACCGTTGCCAGCTTGGGTTTCTCGTCTGTTCTAATGTTCAGCTTCTTCGTCTTTAGTGGCTGTAAATGGACTCCTTCAGTCATCGGCTCTTCACTGATGTTCCGCTCGCCTTCCTTTTCGTCAAAATAGAGATGCCCGAGGTCCTCCCGACTATCATCATCCGGATCGCCGTCAACCCGTTGGCAAACCAACTCGCGCCTGGCCTTAGGTCGTGACACAATCGGGCCCCCGTCGGGCTCGAGATGGCGGAAAAACAAGACCTCCTTGATTGCCTGTAGGGCCCGAGACTCCTGCGTCGTCTCCCCTTCGAACAAGAAGCACCGAACGAACTTGTCCGTGACGTCCTGCCAAGAGTGGGTTCCCCGTTTCCGATCTTCCTCCAGGTACCAGGCCTGGGGGATTGTATCCAGGGAGTGGATAAACCTGTGGATCCACAGCTCCTCAGGGTACCTGGTGTTGCGCCATTGCTCCTCACAGGCCCGCAAATGGTGTCGGGGGTCGGAAGTTCCGTGATACTTAAGCATACTGTGAGGTCCTTCATCCTCTTTAAAGCGTGCCCGCAGAGCATCCACCACGCAATCCCATCGCAACAGAGTGTTGCGGTGATTTTTCCACCACCGAGCCGACGTGGATTGCAAGGCCACATCCAAAAGTGGCATCCGGCTTTCAGCTGGGACCATGTATTCCACCTTGGTAATAAAATTATTGACAGCTTGCATGTTTGACAGGGTGGGATATCCGCGGATCTCAGTCCCCACCCACCGGACTTGGGCAATGGTAGCACATCTCCGCGTGGTGGTCTCATACCCCCCTTGCTGCCAGTCTTCCCACACGAGTTCGGATCCGAGCTCCGAGCTCTGCACACTCCGCCAACTGACAGTGCCAGTCACGGTCGGGTTAATATAGTCGTCCCGCTTTCCTACAGTCATCTGATAAAGGTGGTCCATCATCTGAGCATCCTCCCGATTGTCCACTATTTCCGTATATCGCGAGCCCTGATACGGGTCAAGGGGATGGGTGACCCGTACCTCCCCATCCTCAAAGATCATCAGCTCCTTTTTAAGGTCGATGATGGTGTAATTCTCAAAATCCCAGTCAATGCCGAGTAAGGCAGGATAAGGATCCTTGTCGCCCATGATATCAATAACCTCAAAATCGGTGTATGTCTTCACCCCCGCAATGTCGACCTCGACACCCTCGAGCCGGCCGATTGGCAGAATACAATACTGGTTCGCCATCCTGAGTTGGATTGGCGAGTAGGCCAGCCGTGGCCTTCCAAGGGCCTCCCACGTCTTTCGTGGCAGGATGTTGACGTCGGACCCCAAGTCCAACATGGTATCGCTGATTTGGAATCCTGCAACCTGCGTGTTAAGCTAGAATTCTTTACCTATTCGTTGCTTGTTCCACTTGACGCACTGCACGTATTGAGGGGCAGCGTTCGCTAGATCTCTAAGTCCTGTGCGCCCCTGTAGTGCTCCTTCCAAAGCATGCTTGAGCTGCTGCCGCAGCGCAGCATTGTCAACAATCCTGAGGAATAGCTGGAGCCAGTCCTCGATCACAGTACCTGTGACGTTCTGCGCCCCAGATTCTGGCAGCATGGGCTCCTCCAAACCTGCCACGTCCCGCAGCTGTGTGAACGCCTCAACTGCCTCCTGGAAATACTTCTTCTGGGCTTCGGGCCTGATTAACATCTTCGGGGATGCCGGCCGAACCACTCGTGCTAGCTCCTTCCCGTGGGCATCCTCCCCAGTTTTCTTCCTGCCCCTCGTCACGATCGCGACGTTCTAATGTCTGGGGTCGCGGTCCCTCGCGGCTCTGAGTTTATCAGATTCGCTCCTCTCTACCTCGCCCGTTCTTCCCACTTCTTGATGAGCTCCGGACAGTCCTTTGTGGCATGGGCATTCACTCGGCACTGGGAACACCAGGGTCATCGCGGGAGGGGACATTCTCGAGCCACGTGACCCTCCTGGTCACAGTTGTAACATTTCACTGGACCACGTCCGCCTATGCGGCCTCCCCGCATGCCGCCGCCTCTTCCCCTTGGGGCCTCGTTCACCCTGTAGGAGGGACGATCCAATCGATCCGCAAGAGCATCGAGCGCCCTACACTGCTCAGTGTTGTGCGTCATGGAAACACAAAAGTCGCAGTACACATTGTTTGGGACCGTGGAGTACTTCTGTAGTATCGGGCACATCCGAGGAGGATGCCCCAGCGTCCGGCAAATCTCTCAGTACTCTATGGTGGAGGAACCCGGTTGAGGTGGGAACCCCGCGTACGGCTGTTGCGGCTGGTAGACCCCCTGCGGATTTATCGCCGCACCACCACCAGGTGGTGGACCCCCCTGGATTGTCGCGACCGAGGGTCCTGCCCCTGCGCCACGCAACCGGGGACACTCGGTTGCGACGTGGCCCTCGACCAGGCAATGAGTGCACCAAACATTCGGCCGCGCTGGTCTCACCGGCTGGAGCTCCTTGAGCTTTTCATTCAAGCTGGCGATCTGGTGTTGCAACCCTATCAAAGAAGGATCTTGCGGGACCGGCCCCCCCGGTATTCCTGGGGGTAGCTCGCCATGGCTTCAATCTTCATGGCCTGCTCCAAAGCATCCTGCAGATTATCAATCTTCTGCTGAGTGAGAGGGGTTTGTGTCAAGGGAAGCAGAGCCTTGATGAACCAGTCCCTTTGGTGGTTTGGATCGATTGGGTAGCTGAGTTTCCCAATCGCGTCCTTGAATCGCTGCATCAACTCCCACGCGGTCTCACCTTCCTTTTGCTTAATTTCCCACAGCTCGGACAGGCCCTGCTAGTCTGTCTGGGGAAGCTTGAATTCGCGGACAAAATCCTTCTTTACGTCCACAATTACGGGGTTAGGATGAGCCTCGGACCACTTGATAAACCATCGCAGAGCCCTCTCTCTGAGCGTGGTTTGGAACTCTATTAACTTACTTGCATCTGGCGTCTGCCGAGCCCTCCAGATGGCTTCGCACAGATACCAGTGTTTCTCTACATCATCATTGTCCCGGCCAGAGAAATCTGGATACCGGGTGAAAGACCTAGCCATGTGTACTTGCGGAGTATTGACCAGGATAAATCCTCCAGGTCCTGGTTGCGTAACGGTTCCACTAGGGAATACAACACTACTAGTAACGCTGCTATTACCGGATGTTACTGACGCTGATGAACTACTGTATGACTGACTCAGTGCTTGTAACTGAATGAAAATATTACTTAAAGGTTGATACAGTACCAGGGGAAGGTAGGGATCCTGGCCATGCAGAATGTGGGAAGTAGGGCTGCCTGGAGAGGTGAGTGTCGTCTGCTTTTGAAACATCCGCTGCATCACGCCGTACCATTCGTCATCGGAACTCTCTTCGGGCTGCATCTTTTCATCGTCTTCGTTAGTCACCATCTCTCTTCCTCGCGTCGCTGGGCTCCCATGCACCCATCACACTCCCGCAGCGGTCCCTTCTCGTCCCTGGGTACCCGCGTCCATAATCCTTATCCTCTGAGGCGCCTCCTTCTGATTTTTCCTCTCGATCTCCCGTCTCTTCAAATCTCGCATCACCTTTCTTCGCCGCCTATCGACGATCTGTGCCCGCCGATGAGCACGTCGCTCCCTCAACGTCCTTGTGGCCTCAGCATCCATCCCCACTCCCCGCGTCACCTTCTACATGGCATCAGTCCCCTCAACCCTTCCCCCAACACGGGTGGTTTACGCTTCCATACTCATTTTTTGGAATTCAATCAACCCTTCATCCACCATCAGAGCTTTAATCCACAGCGGAATCTCCTTAAGCAGCTTCCCTCTTAGCCCTAAGTGGAAGACAGCCTTAGCCTTCGAGAAAGATTGATAGCACTCAGCAGCAAACTGCACAATGTATCCTTCCAACGTGGTCCTTACCCAAAAATCCACCGCGCGGGTTAGTTCAGTGTTCACCCCATGCAGCGCCACCAGATCTTCATGCGCCCACCTGTGGTTTATCTTCCGCAAACCCTCTCGAGGCACCGTCGCTCGTAATCTCCACAACCAATTGTAAAGGTCGGTAGGGAACCTTCCCCAGAAAATTTCGTACGTATCACTGGCTGAGTCAGAGAAAAGGACGAGCTCCTTGATCGCCGCCTCCTTTTGCTTGGTCAGCTCTGCTTGCTGAGCAATGAATTGGTCGAGATGATTATCCCACCATCGCCGTATCTGATCTCCTTCAAAAATCCTTGATACCATGATCCAGTTCCCCTCAGAACATGCAGGTCCCGGCAACGGAACCATTTTTTGGCGAGAAGTCAGGTCTCGTGGACAAGACCCAGGTTCAGGATTTGTGGCCAACAAAGGAGTCCGATGTAGTCTAAGATCACGCCGGCATTTTCACCCTACTCTGGAGAGCAGTGAGTCTCACCCGAGGCGTGCCGCAACCACATGCAGAAGGGGATTAGACCAATGGTAAGGAACAGAGTCGCAACTCATGATGGACAATGCATCGATTATATAGACAGAGTCATGTACGCAAGAGCACTTAAGAAGCATTCAGATATTAGCAAATAAAATTTTAAACCAGCATAAACACATTACATGCACGTGAACCTCTCATTGAGACAGCAACCTTTCATTATATTAATCTCTTGGCCAAGCCCACGATTACATAGCATCTTCAGCGATAGCTTACAACTCTGATACAGATGTTTTTCGGAACAGAAATGTAGAATAAAGAAGATTAGGAACCATAGAAATGTCATGCATGATTTCCCGCAGTCGCTCTGTGCTTTTTCTTCTGTCACGAGCCTCACAACCTCTGCAGCGTCCTTCTTTTAGTCGGGTGACTGTTATTTATTCACCCGCTATCGCGACTATCAGTTCCTCTATGTCTTTTCTTCAGCTGCTTCCAGCTTCTCTCCTATTATATGTATGTTCTGCTTTCTGTCTTCTGTTGTGTGTTTTCTTCATCTGTACTTGTGCGTGTTCTTTCTTCAATTATCTCATGCTTCCGCGCCACCTTGATAGCTCCGCGACTCCTGGTAGTTGCGATGCGGTCGCGATTTCCATGTGTCTTCATGCCGCAACTCAAAAGGTCAAAATTCAAAATGTTCTAACCAAGATTTCAAAAACAAGGGCCCCAACACATTTCTACAATCATATATTCAATTTCGCTCTTTTGGACATAAGGATATCTATAAGGCCTGATGTTTGGAGGAACACTTCCTGGAATCAAATGAATATCATGATCATGATCACGAATAGGTGGGAGTCCTTTGGGAGTTTCAAACACCTTGGAATGATTGTCCAAGACTTTTGGAGATCTACAGAAATAGATGATTTTGATGTTGGAACTTCTAGTGAGCATAATTGTGCAATTACACCTCGTTGTTCTTTCTTTAAAAGCTTTGTCATGACATTAGAGATTATTATCTTTCCTGGCTTCCCTTTTCCCGCAATACCCCATAATTTGACTTCCTTTCCTTCAAAAAATTTTCAAGAAAAGTTCTTGAAAAATAAAAAGCCATCGTCCCCAAATAATGTAACCATTGTATTCTCTAAAGATAACATCAGCACCTCCCATTGGGATGGAAAGCATTGGACTATTCAATACATATTCCCCCATGGCTAGCTTGATATTATGGAATTTTCCAGAGAAATTTATAGTTCCTCCATTTGTAACCATCACTTGACATTCTGGTGTTAGGTATAGGAAAGAATTCAATTCCTTGGCTACCTTACAATGAATAAAATTAAGGGTACTACCCGAATCAATCAACACTATTACCTTTTTCTTCTTGATATGTCCTTCTATCGTGAGAGTTTGAGGAGTGGTAATTCCTGCCAATGCATTACATGATATGTTCGGACTCATTTCTTCTTCTTCTAGGGTTTCTTTCTGATGTATATCCTCTACTTTTGAAGTTTCGTCTTCATTTTCTTCCTCCTCTTCACAATCTATGTAAAATAATTTCTTCTCAGCGCACTTATGACCTTTAGTGTATTTTCTATCACAACTGTAGCAAAGCCCTTTTGCTCTTTTTCTTCCAATTTGTGGTGTCAACCTTGTAGGTTGTGGAAATCTAGGCGTAGAAACACTTCCTTCTTTATAGAAGTGAGTGGTAGGCTTCCTTGTCGCCATAACTTTACATTCAATTTTTCTTTCCAACCTGAATGCCTTCTCTAATGAATTAGGTTCCAAAACGCGAAATTCATGTTGGATGTTATCCTTTAAAGTGCCTATGAAGAGATCAATCCTATGTTCCTCTCCTCGAATATCAGTTACCTTTATATTCAATTTTTGGAAATCCTCAATGTGATCCACCATTGAACCCTTTTGTTTGAGATTTATCAATTGGATAAAGAAGGTGTTGCTTTTTGTATCCTCATAATGTGTTATCGTTTCCTCCGTAAAAAATTGACTAAGTGACAATTTTTTTACGGGAGCAAAGCCATCGATACCGTACAAATGTATTTTTTTCTAAATGTAAAGTTGCAATTCGTACCTTTTGTGTGTTTTGCACATTATTGAGATTAAAATATTGCTCCATTTGTAGTATCCATGTTACGGGATCCTTGCCATCAAACTTCCTCATATCCATCTTTGGAATATGGTGGTTCTTCCATCCAGCATTAGAGTTTATGAAATCACGATTAACATTTATTTTGTTCTCATCATGAGTTTCCTCTACTATCTTTTCACCATTAGGAAAAATTTGTTGTATCAACTTTGTCAAACCTTCCATGTTTTCTTTTAGATCATTCTTTATGTTTTCCATTTTTTCATCGATCTTAGCTTCCATGTCATCCATCTTAGATTCCATGTCAGCTTCCATGCCATCTATCTTAGCTTTCATGCCATTCTTCAAACCATCCATCTTATATTCCATGCCTTTATTCAAACCATCCATCTTAGTTTCCACGCCTTTCTTCAAAACTTCCATGTCATTTTTTGTTGCTCTTTGCGAGAGTGAAATTTGTTGCACTTGCTCTTGTAAGTTTGATATCTCATGTTGCCATTCTTCGTCTTCATGAGTCTTAGTAGAGCTTTCTAAAGGCTTAATGGGTGTTGAATCCTTTTTAGGGGCCATTTTAGAATCCAATACTGATATATATTCTACAATATGCCCTTGGAATCAATTCAACTTGATTCTTCAAACAAGACTTATGCAATTCGGGAAAAACAATACACACCTTTTACTTGTTTTTGAAGAGCTCTATATTGAAATTGAATTATCTTTGTAATTGAATATCCTCAATATATGAAATTTGGCCTTGTAGTAGCCCTCTGAAGCTTCTTTCAAATGTCACAGGTCTGACTTGATTTGGATTTTTCAAGGAAAATTTATGTCCAATCTCCCACAATGACTCAATTATGGACTAGTTCAGTAGGGCGAACTTGTATGACTTGTCATGTGTCACTGTTTCCTCCTTTGGCTCTGAAATTGATATAAAAGATACTAAAGTCTGTGTACTTGTGGTCACTTTTTACATCATTCCAATTCGATGCTCAAAGAGAGAGTTATGAAGATTTTCCCATGATAACCTCTTTGAGATGAAACTCAGGAGCCTAAAAAGACCTAACTTCCATAGATCATATCTTCGACAATATTGTGAACCAAGCTCTGAAATTTTGTGACGCTAGTCCTCAGGTTTTCAGCTTCATTCTCTAAAAATTTCAGCTTCTTACACTTCGTAGAAAAAAATTTATAGCGCAAATTCTGCGATGCCCTGTTTAGGTTAAATTAAGGAGCCTGCAAAAAGCCCTAACTTCCATAGATCATATCTCCGAAAATATTGCGAGCCAAGCTCTGAAATTTGGCAGCGATGTTCCTCAGGAGTTTGTCTTCACACTCTAAAAATTTCAGCTTCTGAACCTTCGTAGAAAAAAAATTATAGCGAAAATTCCATGATTACTGGTTTGGAGCAGCGAAAACCCTAGAATCCAAAGCTCTGATACCAAATGTTGTGAAACTAGCTCCAAAAATAGAATAAAAGAGATATAAACGCCTTAGAAATAATCCATTTCGAGGGGGAAACCTCCAATATATTATATTAATGAACAATTCTCTGATGATACAAATTACAAAACCTCCTTTCTATATATAGGAATCCATGGGGCCACAATGTAATCCTAGCCAACCTAACAATATTAATTTAAGGGCATAATAATAACAATATGGGGGTTATAGGGGTACAATAATAACAATAAGGGACTATACTAGTAATATAGGGACCTAACACAATGAGTGAGAAGTCAAGCTCAAATTGTGAGGCCAAAGCATCACCAACAGTAGATCTTGAAGCCTTCTTGATCTTCTTATTTTGTGGACAGTTAGTGGCGTAATTCCCATGCTTGTGTCAACGAAAACACTTCACTCTTGACATGTCAAGATTCTTACCATCTTTACCCGACTCGAATTTGGAATGGAATTTCTTTCCTTTCCCCTTCTTCGCCTTGGCAGCAAAATCACAATCTTCTTCATCTTCATTCTTAAATGAAGATCCATCTATGGTATTCCGTCTGAACTCCTCTTGCACCAAATCTGACCAAAGTTTTCCCCAATCTGGCAGCTTTTCCCTTCCATTGGCAGAGTCTTGATATCTATGCCAACTCTTGGGAAGTCCTAGAAGATCTAGGCTCATCAAATCATCATCATCGACAGTAATGCCAACGCTCCCCAGCACATCCCAACATTGGAAAAACTTTGTTAAATATTTTTGCATGGAGTCGCCTTTATCCATCTTGATCTTCCTAAGTTTATCTTTCACTGCCAATTTCCTATGGTCACTGCTGCTCTGAAATAGATCTTTCAAAGCTTTCCACATTTCATATGGTGTGGCTTTACCATGGAGACTTGAGACAATCTGGTCTCATACTCCCTCCAGTAAGATCCTCCTCACCTTTTCCACTTTCTTTTGCCAAGCATCAAGATTTGAAGCATCTATCACATCTTGTTTGGGGACATCATTGTCAATGAATTACTTCAAGCCATTGTCTTTGAGTACTGCCTCCATCCTGTCTTTCCAATAAATATACTTAGAACTTCCCTCGAGTGCATACTCCAATCTCAAGCCATTGAAATCCATTTCGATCCTGAATCAGTTGTAGCACCAAGAAATTTTTCTACAAATTTGAATTCTATTCAGTCACAAACTTAGCTCCTCCTCCACTATTGTGATTTCTTTTGCTCTGATACCATGTAGAAATTATACAGACAATATGTATACCATGGATTCAATCTGATCTAACAATGTACTAAAGATACATACTGAATCGCTTCGACAAATCAATTGTGAAAATTAAAACACAATCGCTAATCACATGAAGCAAAGAAGAATCAATCAAACCACAACACAAATAATTTCTCGAGGAAATATTGTTACTCAAAACCCCACTACCTTCTATTGTATATTCAGCATGGATACATGAAACAATTACAATACAACTCTTCTCACAAGAGCCTCCTGTACTCAACTAATTGTCTCACACTGTCCTAGATAAAACTAACCAACACTTGGCCAATTCTCAGCCTCTAAACAACTTGCCTTTCTTGCACAATTCATGTGGAATCAAATCTCTATTATTTAGGAATTTTGGCCTTCCTTGTCTGTGCAAGGATGATGGGAAATCCAATGAGTGTTTGGCTGCATGGGTGCAACCCAATAATCCTATAACTGATAGTAAACATCGCTTTCACTTAGATCTCAACTAGGTCTCCACTGGAACTAGCATGCATGTAGCTAATAATAGTAAATCCTCAGCTTCATGTTAGATTACTGATTGTGAATTAAATAATATTTAATTCACTTGATCTCTCACTAGTGCAACAAACAGTTACAACGAGCACAACTGACTTTAACTCACTTAATTGAGTTAAACTAATTACAACATGCATTAACTAATGCACCATTGCACTTCGAACTCTGTTACAACTAGAATTAATCTGCATGCCTCACCAACTACCCTCAACTCGAAATTCATGAGCTAACTGAGTTTATCGCACTCAGTTAGCTATTAAAAGTGATTTTGAGATTAGATTACATTTTATTGTCCATATTTAACTAAGGGATAATTAAAATAAAAATGCACCAAATTTAGCCCACACTAGTGTAGGTGTTGCTAAGACCTGTGGTCCCACACTAGTGTAGGTGCTGCTTAGACCTCCTAGTCCCACACTAGTGTAGGTGCTGCAATTTCTTGTTGGACTTCAACAGTGCAACCTCATATAATTGCAGGCCCCTACCTGCTTTAGCCAAGTGTTTTACTTTTCATACAATTTTCAAACTGAGAAGAATGACCTACCTCAATATTAGAAAATAACAAATGAATCTAATATGTTTTCTCTTTATAACTCCCTCTTCTCTTCATTGAACACTCACTCAATTTTCCTTTCCTCAACTGCTTTAATTCATTTGCATCCTCTCCTCCTCACTTCTCATACTTAGCAATGGAAAACAACCATACAAATTCTTCTGTGCAACTTACTCTGATCTTTCACTCTATTTTGTCTCATTCGTAGCTCGCCCACACACAACCCCCACACTCTACACTCTCAACATTCACAAATAATAATATCATTACGACATTATAATAATAGTATCCTCTAAATATGTCACATAGTTTGAGGACTAGATTTAATGAATTAGAGCTTATAGGGAAGTAAAACAATGGAGCATAAGACCAGTAATCATAATTATAAAAAATGATTTCTTGTACGAGACATTGATCCTTAAATTCTCAGTATGGCTTCCCTTTCCCATTAAATGACCACAATACCTTATCAAAGTTTTTCAACTGAGACTTAATTCTAATTCTGAAGTGACTGAAAATTGTCCTCCATTATCATTTGTCAAAGACCAGAGGAAGCCCATTACTCAAAAAAATGTGCTACATCAACCACTTAACTGCGATATGTTGCGTTCAACCAATACAACTCAATTCCATGTCATGTTTGTTGTTCTGTCATCAAATTTTGATATAACATGTTTGATTTAACAATTATGGTATATCAAAAGTTTTCCTCAGTGTCTATAGCCATATCTCCAAAACTTCCAGATTCAAGGAATGCCACCAAATATGATATTCTGCACCCTTAAAGACTTGGCATATATGTCTAAGGGGCTAGAACCAAATGCATATATGATGAACGCTTAAAACGACAACTCAAGGGTGGGGAGGTCATTTAGTGTGCAGGTAGCCTGACTGCTCGATTGCCAACTAGCCATCTTAACGTGCACTTGAATATTCATGCATTGGGTCCTACAATGGTCGAGAGGTCGAGGATAAACCCACTTCATTTCTATGCACCTACACTTTCTCTCTGCTAGCCCAAAATCCCGATAGCTGGACACCTGAATTTGAGCGATTTTTATGTTTTGATACCAAACAACAACACATTGTCGAAAATGATAACATGGGGAACTTCACCAAAAAACACCCTTTGTGCGAATATTAAAGTATTTTCCACATCATCATGCTGATGTCATCTGTGCAACATGTCCCATGCTAGTAGTGCCACATGTCACCTAAAAATAGGCCACTTAGGCACCTAAAAGGTCCAAAGTTACATGCCACGTGTCCCATTCCTTGGGTGCCACATTAGCATGTGTTGACGTAATCTCGCCATCGTGGCTACCACATAATCATCTTGCTCATCATCAACTAATAGAAGTGTCTCATGTGTCATGTCGTCATTGATCCACGTTGTCCTGTGCCAAGTTCCAACACTTTCCCCTAACGAGACTACCTCTTGAATGGACCAACCTACCAACCAATCCAAAGGCCTGACTGGTCCGACTTCTTACTAAATCCACCTAATTATACAATTTATTTAACAAAGAAATTTATTACAAAACACAAGGTCTATGTGGAACCTTGAGGGTTGGAACTCTGCCAAAACTTCAACTATAGCCATAACTCCATCATCCTTTGGATTTTTTCAAGATGCCTTATGTATAAATTTGTTGAATAATGAATATTTATCCACTGAGATTATCCTGATCAAACATTAATTCGAATTCATGTATAACACATAACCTCTTCTACAATCAATCATCAATTTGCGGAAATAGAAACAGTCGCATGCGCACATAAACACAATATGTAATGGGGAAATCTTATAGCTGAAAACCCCTAGCTATTTTGTATATTATAATAGAAGAGAACATGTAACAATCTCAGTACAATACTCCTCACAAGTACTCAGTACTGTCTCCAAAAGTTACACACAAACTAGCTCAGTTTTGAACAAGTCACAGGTTCAAAACTCATCCACTAATTGTCTGCCTCTACTGCGCAATCCAAGTTGGTTCAATGAGAGATCCAAGTTTGAATCTCCTTGGCTTCAACTGCGCAATCCTCATGGGAAATCTCCTCCAATGCTTGTGCAAATCTCATGCACAACTGCTGTCGCAACTAATAGCAAACTCACCCTTTCATCTACCTCTTCCACTGGTCTTCACTGAACTGTCCATGCACTGTAGTAAACCGATGTGTTCTTGAGTTGAATAATGAGTTAATAATTAGTGAATTAAATAATATTTAATTCACTCCACTCATTACTAGTGTATTAGCTATTAAACTAAACACAATTAGTTCAACTAAGTTAAACCGAACACAACTCCACCAACCGTCTCATCAACTCACCAAACTCCGCCACTTGAGTTCGAACTAAGTCAACCATGCATGAGCTCACCAAACCCCTAGGAATAGCGTAATTCCTTCTTTCAAGTATGAGCCACATCCGTAGGCTCCAACTCATGTCAAGAGAATAAACTATTTTTATAGTCCAAATACATATACATTAATATTTCGAACGACTATTTTTACATTTGTGCAATTAAAAATAGACTTCGAATTCGTATGTCTAAAAATAGAGGTCCATATATTTTTACCAACTCGACCACTCATCCAAGAATAGCATACCGCAACTCCTAGACCATGCTCCATATGTCTAAAAATAGACATAGTCTAAAAATAGACTTTGCGCCAAAAATAGCCTGCGGGCCCACTTAGTGAAGGCGACTTCATTTCACTAAGCTCCATCATCTTGTTGCATTTTCAACACTTCCTCTCAACAAGATATGGATTATCTGCAACCCCTATCCTGCCTCTGTGGTATTCGAATTTGCTCCTGGTGAGCGCCTTCGTCAAGATGTCAGCATCCTGATCCTCCGTGGGAATATATGAAAGGAACATGATTCTCCGCTGCACACAATCTCTGATATGATGGTACCTGATGTCGATGTGTTTGGATCTATCATGAAATATTGGATTAGCCGAGAGTTTAATGCAACTCTGGTTATCACAATAAATCACAGTAGGCTCCAAGTGCAACCCGAACAATCCGACGAGGATCTTCTTCATCCAGATAGCCTCGCATGCAGCCAAGCTTGCTGCCATGCACTCGGCCTATTGGAAATATGATGCAGAGTGTTGTCCTTGATGGAAACCCACTGAATGAAGATGAAGACATGAGATTGTTGGCATGTGTTGTCCTTGATGGAAATACACCTGATGAAGTTATTCTTGACTTGATGGACTTGGTAAATGATGTAAATCTGATGTGATATGATGTTTGTTGACAATATGATGTAGAGAGTTGTTCTTGAATGGAAACCCACCTGATGAAGATGATGGCAACTTACTTGATGAAGTTGTGCTTGATAGAATATATTCTTGATGAAGTAAATCTGATGTATCTACAGTGAGTACAGAAGGGAATGAAGAAAGAAATTCAGTTTGTGCTAGATCTATGATAAAAAGAGTATGTCTCAAGGCATACGCGGATTTTCCTAGGATAAGTCGCGTATGCACGCGGGAAACAACGTTCCAAGTCGCGTATGGGAAAAAGCGCTCATAAAGTGCAAAACCAGGGGTAACCACCATGGTATTGACCCATTGTATTGGGTAATGATTCGTCTAAATGACCCCGTCCAGGAATACCATCAGAAGTAATGTAGTTTTGGGTTCATGGTATTGTTTTGGCTTATGGTATTGAAAAAGGGGCTCATGGTATTGAAAAAGGGTAAAACTATATAAAGAGAAGAAATTCATTGTGCAAATCATAGGTGTGGGTGCAAGATGTCTGAGCTTGAATGAATACTTCTCTCTGAAGTAGATCTGAATGGAAAGGGTTTCAGTTGAACGATAGATCTGAATGAATGATGCACCAATGATGAAGAAGGGGATCTAGATTTGAAATGTACTTGTATTTTCTAGATCTGTTTATGGAATGATTAGATCTATGATGAGGCGAAATTCTGTCTGAGGTAAAGGGTAAAATCTGAAGTGATGTATCTATTTTGAAGGATTGCAATGACATAAAAATCTGAAGAACCATACGCTAGTTCGCCAAAGAGGAAGCAGATATGGCCAAGCCATTGAAGAGAAAGCTGATATTAATGAAATTGGATTCAGATTTGTATTATACATACGCTGGTTTATGTGAACGGAAGCGCGTATATACGCGACATCAGCGAAAGGAAAGCGCGTATGCAAACTAGGGTTTGCTGAAGTCTGTGGTAAGAAATGTCTGATCTGTTCTGCTGGTTTACTGATATCTGTCAGTGACTTATATGTATCCGTTTCATGGTTGACTGTGCTTAAAAGTATGGAGTGGGTCCTGTCTGAAAATCTGATGAAACGTGGCCTACAAGTTGTGCTCTTTTGAAGTTGTTGGATCCAGTGTGAAAATTGATGAAACGTGGCCCAAGGTGGTGCTGAGGGTTGTAGCCTTCAGTCAGGGGGTTGTAGCTCCCTTCCAGGAGAGGCTGGTAAACGAGATCAGGGGGTCGTAGCTCCCTTCCAGGAGAGGCTGGTAAACGAGACTGGGGTCGTAGCTCCCTCCAGAGAGGCCGGTAAACGACGTGCTGTAGCCCTTCCGTGAGGTCAGAAACTAGCCAGGGTGCTCGCGTGTCAGTAGGAGTCTCAGCACTAAAGACATATGTTGGCAAGATGTTTCTCTCTCTATAATAAAATATTGAAGGCCGAGCAACCAGAAGCAAGGGTTTTCTCCGACTTGGGTTTCCACCTAAAAATAATGGTGTTCATGTGTGATGCTTAGTGTGATGGTTTATTCTGCTGTTACTACACATTTTTACTGGTAACTTAACATTAGATGATTGAATAGTGCAAAGAACTAAGTTAATAAACATCTGCATATTTAGATCTCTGCTAATACACGAGTTGCATGAAGGATATCCGCGTATATACGCGAGTTTAATAAAGGAAAGTAGCGTATGTGTTTTAGAGAGTGAAAAAGTAAAAAGTTTTGAATATGCTGTAAATACTGATTCACCCCCCTTCTTAGTATTTTTCCCAACAATTGGTAACGGAGCAGGTCCTTCTGCAGAAGCTTGATCGCTTGAAGGAGATCCGTCGCAATGGGAAGTCAAGAAGGAGTGATGTCTATAGAGCCACCTCTGTTCAATGGAAGCAATCTGATATTTGGGATGGTACGAACAAAAGCTTATCTGCAAAATCTTGGTGCAAAGGTATGGGCAATCATGAAAGAATGCAAACCTGTAAGTACACCAATGATAACCGGATGCAATCTCAGTTCTCATGATGATTCTCCCACGGTGAATCAACCAGAATACAGATCTATGATAGGAAGTCTACTTTATCTCACTGGGACTAGACCAGACATCATGCATGCAGTTGGGATTGTTGGATGATTTCAAGCTAATCCAAAAGAGTCTCATCTTCAGGCTGTGAAAAGAATATTCAAATATCTACAAGGAACTCAAGACTTTGGACTATGGTATCCAAAGAATGCCGATCTTACTCTTCATGCATACACTGATGCAGATTGGGCTGGAAGTGTTGATGATCAGAAAAGCACTAGTGGTGGTGCATTCTTTATGGGGCCTCGGTTAGTATCTTGCTCACAAGAAGCAAAAATTCTAGCTTGCCTTATCTACGCTGGTGTTTTTAATATGTGGCTGCGCATATTGTTGCACTCAACTCCTTTGGATGATGCAAACCTTACAAGATTTTCAAATCAAATGTACTCCTCCTGTCCCCATTAAGTGTGACAATACAAGTGCCATCAGTATTTCAAAGAATCCTGTTATGCATTCAAAGACCAAGCACATTCCCATCAAGTATCACTTCTTACGTGAACAAGTGCTTTAGCAAACAGTGAAGTTGGAGTATGTTCCCTCCAAAGAACAAGTTGCTGATATCTTTACCAAACCTCTTCCCAGGGAAGCGTTCGAGTATCTAAGACAGAAGCTAGGAGTATTCTCTGCCAGTCAAAAGAACAAATCTACATAAATTCAAAAGATTAAATTGGATACGTGTTTTTCCTGAAACACAGTAGCGTATATACGCGAGTATATGAACAGAAAGTCGCGTATGGATAGCTGCTGACTATTCTTGGTTGGTGCCAGCATTTTGCAGTACTGGTTGGCTTTTCTGGTTATGTTTCTGCCTGACAGAGCATCTGATATGAAGAAGACAGGTACAGGAAGTACAAGTTCAGGGGGAGATGAAGGAATGTAAAAAAAATAAAAAATTCTATGCTTCACTTTCCATACGCGGGTTATATTAACAAAAATCGTGTATACACGCGAGTTCCAGAAGACACAATTGCGTATGCTTTAATGATAAGAGAATTTGTATGATAACTGAAGATCTGGAACAGAGGTTCAGGGGGAGCATCAGTCTGATTTTTAATAACTGTATTATTGACTCTGTATCAACTTATTCTCTCAGTTCTAAACAATGATGAAATGATACTTGGTTACTTATGTCGAAGATCATGGATGAGCCCGGATTGTTACTTAATAGTATCTATTAGATGAGATGGAAGTCTTATGATTCAGAGATATGAACAGATCATGTAGAGTTTGTTGCTGATGACTTGCTGTTGAAGGTGTTTCAGGTTGCACAAATTAAGGAGGAGCCTTGGCCATTTGGAAAGAATGCATTGGATGCACATTTTCAGGGGGAGAGTGACATTGCTGAGTATAATGCATTGTTGGCATTATGATGGTTCTGAAATATGATCTCTTTCTTGAGGTCTTTTTGGTTTTGATTATGAAAAGTCATATTTGTATTTTGATGAAAAGGTCATGTTGAGACCCATGATGTAATTTTGTAATATTCAGTCATGTAAGGACTTGTCAATTTTTGTAAACCCACTTGGTTGGGTAGTTGAATTGAAATGTGTAAACCCACTTGGTTGGGTACTTGAGTCTCATGTGTAAATCCACTTGGTTGGATATTTGGTGTAAGTATGAGTCTTTGGTGATAGAAAATTCATAGAGTCATGTACTCCATTGGAAATTATGTTTGAAGTTTCAGCATGAACTCAGGGGGAGCTTGGTCACTTCAGTATATATCATATCTGCAGAACGCTTCTTCCACATGAGGAGAAAAGGGGGAGAGTATGTTGGTTTTTGATCCGCCCTTTGCCCTTGATGTTAAAGGGGGAGAGTGACATGGTGTTTGAATGAAGAGAAAGAATGGTGTCAAGAGTGACATGGTGTCATTGTATTCTTAATGTATCTATCTGTTGTGGTGATCAAACACCATCGTGGTTGCCATCAAGTCCAAAGGGGAGATTGTTGGCAATATGATGTTGAGTGTTGTCCTTGATGGCAACCCACTTGATGAAGATGAAGACATGATATTGTTGGTATGTGTTGTCCTTGATGGCAATACACCTGACGAAGTTATTCTTGACTTGATGGACTTGGTAAATGATGTAAATCTGATGAGAAATGATGTTAGTTAGCAACATGATGTTGAGTGTTGTCATTGAATGGAAACCCACTTGATGAAGAAGATGGCAACTTACTTGATGAAGTTGTGCTTGATAGAATATGTTCTTGATGAAGTAAATCTGATGTATCTACAGTGAGTACAGAAGGGAATGAAGAAAGAAATTCAGTTTGTGCTAGATCTATGATAAAAAGAGTATGTCTCAAGGCATACGCGGATTTTCCTAGGATAAGTCACGTATGCACGCGGGAAACAACGTTCCAAGTCGCGTATGGGCAAAAGCGCTCATAAAGTGAAAAACCAGGGGTAACCACCATGGTATTGACCCATTGTATTGGGTAATGATTCGTCTAAATGACCCCGTCCAGGAATACCATCGGAAGTAATGTAGTTTTGGGCTCATGGTATTGTTTTGGCTCATGGTATTGAAAAATGGGCTCATGGTATTGAAAAAGGGTAAACCTATATAAAGAGAAGAAATTCATTGTGCAAATCATGAGTGTGGGTGCAAGATGTCTGAGCTTGAATGAATACTTCTCTCTAAAGTATATCTGAATGGAAAGGGTTACAGTTGAATGATAGATCTGAATGTATGATGCACCAATGATGAAGAAGGGGATCTAGATCTGAAATGTACTTGTATTTGCTAGATCTGTTTATGGAATGATTAGATCTATGATGAGGCGAACATCTGTCTGAGGTAAAGGGTAAAATCTGAAGTGATGTATCTGTTGTGAAGAATTGCAATGACATAAAAGTCTGAATAACCATACGCTACTTCGCCGAAGAGGAAGCACGTATATACGCTGTTTCGCTGAAGAGAAAGCGCGTATGCGCAATGAAATTAGATCTGTAATATGTACAGAAGTATACGCCGGTTTATGTGAACAGAAGCATGTATATACGCGACATCAGTGAAAGGAAAGCGTGTATGCAAACTAGGGTTTGCTGAAGTCTGTGGTAAGAAATGTCTGATCTGTTCTGCTGGTTTACTGATATCTGTCAGTGAGTTATATGTATCTGTTTCATGGTTGACTGTGCTTAAAAGTATGGAGTGGGTCCTGTCTGAAAATCTGATGAAACGTGGCCTACAAGTTGTGCTCTTTTGAAGTTGTTGGATCCAGTGTGAAAATTGATGAAACGTGGCCCAAGGTGGTGCTGAGGGTTGTAGCCTTCAGTCAGGGGGTTGTAGCTCCCTTCCAGGTGAGACTGGTAAACGAGATCAGGGGGTTGTAGCTCCCTTCCAGGAGAGGCTGGTAAACGAGATCAGGGGGTCGTAGCTCCCTTCCAGGAGAGGCTGGTAAACGAGTCAGGGGGTTGTAGCTCCCTTCCAGGTGAGGCTGGTAAACGAGCACAGGTGGGTGCCTGCGTGCTGGTAGGAGTATGCACCAGCACATATGTTGTAAGATGTTTTATCTATAATAAAATATTGAAGGCTGAGCAACTGCAGCGGTGGTTTTCTTCTGACTTGGGTTTCCACCTAAAAATCCTGGTGTTCATGTGTGATGCTTAGTGTGATGGTTTATTCTGTTGTTACTACACATGTTTACTGGTAACTTAACATCAGATGATTGAATAGTGCAAAGAACTAAGTTAATAAATATCTGCATATTTAGATCTCTGCTAATACGCGAGTTGCATGAAGGATATCCGCGTATATACGTGAGTTTACTAAGGAAAGTAGCGTATGGGTTTTAGAGAGTGAAAAAGTAAAAAATTTTGAATATGCTGTAAATACTGATTCACCCCCCCCTCTCAGTATTTTTCCCAGAAGGCGACTTCATTTCACTAAGCTCCATCATCTTGTTGCATTTTCAACACTCCCTCTCAACAAGACATGGATTATCTGCAACCCCTATCCTGCCTCTGTGGAATTCGAATTTGCTCCTGGTGAGCGCCTTCGTCAAGATGTCAGCATCCTGATCCTCCGTGGGAACATATGAAAGTAACATGATTCTCCGCTGAACACAATCTCTGATATGATGGTACCTGATGTCAATGTGTTTGGATCTATCATGAAATATTGGATTAGCCGAGAGTTTAATGCAACTCTGGTTATCACAATAAATCACAGTAGGCTCCAAGTGTGAACCGAACAACCTGACCAGGATCTTCCTCATCCATATGGCCTCGCATGCAGCCAAGCTTGCTGCCATATACTCAGCCTCTGCTGAACTGAGTGCCACGGATCTCTGCTTCTTGCTGTACCAAGAAACTGCTGTCGACCCGATACTGAAGATCCCTCCAGATGTGCTCTTTCTGTCCGTTGGGCTCCCTGCCCAATCTGCATCCGTGAAGCCACATAGCTTCACCTCATCCTCCTGTCTGTACCACAATCCATATCCCGATGTGCCTCTAAGATAACACAATACATGCTTGCCTGCCTTCCAGAAGAGCTTGGTTGGCTTAACCATAGCTTGTGAAAGCTGGTTAACAGCATAGCATATATCGGGTCGTGTATTGACCGGATACATAAGCGACCCCACCAACTGTCGATAAACAGTGGCATCCACTACCTCCGCTGAAGTAGCATCCTCCTTCCTCCAACCTCCAGGAAGAGGAGTATCAACAGGCTTGCAGCCATGCATGTTGAACTTCTCCAGTATCTCCCAGGCATACTTACCCTGAGAAACAAACAGTCCATCACTGCGCTGCCAAATTTCCAATCCCAGGAAATAATGAAGGAGGCCCAAGTCCTTCATCTCAAACTCTCTAGCAAGATCCTCCTTGCATGAAAGTATCAACAGCTCATCACCCGTCAAAATCAAATCATCTACATACAGTACAATGATCAGAAATTTCCCCTCCACCACAATCTGGTACAGGTTAGGATCCGCCTCACTCTTGGAGAATCCAAGTCCGGTGAAATAACTATCTATCCGTGTGTACCAAGCACGAGGTGCTTGCTTCAGCCCGTACAGTGCTCTCTTGAGTCGGCACACATGCGACTCACTGATGAAGATCTCGAAACCTTCAGGCTGTTCTATGTACACCTCCTCCTCAATGACTCCGTTGAGGAACACAGTCTTCACATCCATCTGATGGATGTGCCATCCCATCTGCGCTGAGAGAGCTAGGATCATTCATATGGAAGAGTACCTTGCGACAGGTGCAAAGGTCTCCTCATAATCGATCCCCTCGATCTGTGAGAAGCCATGGGCAACAAATCTTGCCTTGTACTTCTCCACACTCCCTTCAGCCGCCTGCTTCACTTTGTAGATCCATCGCGAACCCACCACTAATTTCCCCTCCGGTCTTGGGACAATCTCCCATGCATTGTTTCTGACAATAGAATCATACTCTTCCACCATGACATCTACCCATGCGGGTTCCTCCACAGCTTCCTCGAAAGAGGATGGCTCCGTCACGACACATTGACTCATAAGAGCCATGTATCCAGTGTATCGATCCGGTGACTGTCTCTGTCTGTGCTGTGCTGTAGGTGGTCCTACAACCTTCTTTGCATCTTGAGCCAGTCGCTCAGCTTCTGTAGTGCGCTTGCGCCCTCTGATGGTTGGCGCTGCATGAGTGGTTTCTTCCACTCCATGAACTTCCTCTTGTGGCTGATCCACATCCGGAAGCTCCTCCTTAGGAACTAATAACTCCTCATCTGCATGCACAAACACTCTTACCATTCTCAGGCAGTGCATAGCTTCCTCCTCACAGTGATGTCCATGTAACGGTAGTCTTGCGTAATACGTAAATACACGATAGTTGTGAGGTCTGTATGAGTGTACCCCACAAATATTCCAACCTGCGATCGGATCGGCTTCTTTACGCGTCCTTAAGTATCATGTAGGCAATTGGTAAAAGTGCAGATAAGAGAATATCAGACCTCATACGGATGAAAGCCTCTCAGGGTGTACTCATGCAGTATCTTGTGAGGACAGCGGTTACTTTACTCTAACGTGTATACCTCGGCCACAAATGAAGAGGTGACCACGATCATCTTAACATCACCGTCGCTTACCACGATCGTTGTTCTTCTTCAAATAACCGGGTCTGCTTTGTGGGTTATGGGGTGCGATGAGCTCTCTACGAATCCCTTCTGCACTGCAAAAATCCTTGAATTCAGCCGAGATGAATTCACCACCATTGTCGCTCCTAAGAGCCTTCACATGCTTCCCCGATTCCTTCTCAACCAGCACCTTGAATTCACAGAACTTTGAATATGTCTCGCTCTTCTTCTGCATGAAGAAGATCCAGCACTTTCGAGAGAAATCATCAACAAAGATCACATAGTACTTGTGCTTTGCTATTGAAGCTACAGAGAAAGGACCACACACGTCTGTGTGAACTCTCTCAAGGATCGTCATGGCACAACTATCCTTCTCGTGAAAGGTGGCTTTCACATACTTTCCCAAGGTACACCCCTTGCACTGATCTGACTGCGCAAGAGTGCCCTTAGGAAGCCCAGTATAAATCTGTTGCAGGATCTTCAAGGCTCCATGGTGAAGGTGGCCCAATCTCCTATGCCACAGCTCGCCATCATCATCCCGGCTCACCACTTCTCCCGCCTTGCATGCCATTGCTGCGTAGCCATCTACTTGCAACTGATAAAGGTTCTTGACTTGAACCCCTATCTTCCGGGTCTCTTCAGTTGTCTTACTGCGCAAGAAAGCTTTTCCTTCGCTGAAGACCACATCATACCCCTTGTCTTCCAACATCACCATAGAGATCAGATTCTTCATCAATCCTGGAACATGCAAAACTTCCTTCAATACGAAGGGTTTACCAGACTCCCTCTCAAAGGAAATGGTACCGATACCACGTCCTTGTGTATACCATCATCACCCATCTCGATGTGCACTCCAGATCTTCTTCCTCCAGATTGAAAATGATCCAGTCTGGGTCATGTGAAATGACGCACCAGCATCCAAGAACCATGCGATCCCATCACACTTGAAACCAAGCATGCATTCAGTGAAAATCTGATTGACACGAGAAGCCAATGCCTCTCCCGCTGCAGATCCAACAGCCTTCTTATTTTTCTTCTTCTGCGGACAATTTGTGGCATAGTGTCCATGCTGGTGATAGTGAAAACACTTCACCTTGGAAATGTCTTGCTTCTTGCCTTTTTCACCGGAATGAGAAGCTTTCTTGCTCTTCCCCTTCTTTGCTTTGGCAGCCAAAGTGAAATTTTCTTCATCAGATGCCTTTGATGAAGGTCCATCCCTAGTAGTCCACCTTATCTCCTCTTGCATGAGATCCGACCAAAGTTGCTCCCATCCTAGAAACTTCTCCCGACCATTGACAGAGTCTTGATAGGAATGCCAACTCTTCGGAAGACCAAGGAGAGCCAGGTCCACCAAGTCCTCCTCATCGACAGTCACCCCCACACTTCCCAGCTCATCCCTGCATTGGGTGAACTTCGTGAGGTACTTGGCGATACTGTCGCCTTTCTCCATCTTAATGTTTCTGAGTTTATCCTTGAGCACCAACTTCCTCTGGTCGCTCTTGCTCTGGAATAGATTTGTCAACGCTTTCCACATCAAGTATGGAGAAGATTTTCCATGCAGGCTGGATACAATGTGATCCTTCACGCCCTCCAACAGGATCCTTCGACATTTTGCTTGTTTCTTTCGCCAGGTTTCCACAACAGCAGCATCATTAGAAGTAGGCTTTGGAATCTATTTCTCCACGAATTCCAATAGCCCATTATCATCTAATATAGCCTCCATGCGGTCCTTCCATGCAACATAATTCGAACTTCCTTCCAAGGCATATTCGAGTCACAAACCGTTGAAAGACATTTTCAACTTCGCACCAAGAAAACAATCTCGTTGCAAAATTCGACTCCAAACTCAAAAACTAATCGCTTCCTCGGATCTTGAGAACAAATTATTTCTATACGTAGATCGACTCGTAAGGGCATTTCATCGGATATATCACCTTTCGCAGAAAGGATGGATCCAGAGGCTACCGTCTGTTGCATCGGTCTACCGAAATAATATTGTAATCACTGCAATAGATCCCGATGATCAATTCGCTCTGATACCATGTAGAAATTTGCTGAATAATGAAGATTTATCCACTAAGATTATCCTGATCATACATTAATTCGAATTCATGTATAACACATAACCTCTTATACAATCAATCATCAATTTGCGGAAATAGAAACAGTTGCATGCACACATAAACACAATATGTAATGGGGAAAGATTATAGCTGAAAACCCCCAGCTATTTGTATATTATAATAGAAGAGAATAATGTAACAATATCAGTACAATACTCCTCACAAGTACTCAGTACTGTCTCCAAAAGTTACACACAAACTAGCTCAGTTTTGAACAAGTCACAGGTTCAAAACTCATCCACTAATTTCCTTCCTCTATTGCGCAATCAAAGTTGGTTCAATGAGAGATCCAAGCTCGAATCTCCTTGGCTTCAACTACGCAATCATCATTGGAAATATCCTCCAATGATTGTGCAAATCTCATGCACAACTGCTGTCGCAACTAATAGCAAACTCACCCTTTCATCTACCTCTTCCACTGGTCTCCACTGAACAGTCCATGCACCTAGGTAAATCGATGTGTTCTTGAGTTGAATAATGAGTTAATAATTAGTGAATTAAATAATATTTAATTCACTCCACTCATTACTAGTGTATTAGCTAGTTAAACTAAACACAACTAGTTCAATTAAGTTAAACCGAACACAACTCCACCAACTGTCTCATCAACTCCACCAAACTCCGCCACTTGAGTTCTAACTGAACTCAACCATGCATGAGCTAACCAAACCCCTAGGAATAGCGTAATTCCTTCTGTCAGGTGCATGGGCGACATCCGTAGCTCCAACTGAAGTGCTGTAAGAGAATAAACTGAAGTTTATAGTCCAAATAATATTAAGGGCTAATAATATTTGACTGACCTATTTTTAGACAGGCAGTCTAAAAATAGACTTCGACCTGTATGTCTAAAAATAGAGGTCCATCTATTTTTACCAACTCGACCAATCATCCAAGAATAGCATACTGCAACTCCTGGACCATGCTCCATATGTCTAAAAATAGACATAGTCTAAAAATAGACTTTGCGCCAAAAATAGCCTGCGAGCCCACTTAGTGAAGGTGACTTCATTTCACTAAGCTCCATCATCTTGTTGCATTTTCAACACCTTATATCATTGGAAAGGTCTTTCCATTATCTATCCTTATGAGCACATTATAAAGGCAAATGAGCAGATCCCATGAGGCAAAAGTGCCTTCAAATATGAGGTCTCTCAAACATCATAGTTATAATATTTTTAGCTTCCTCACTTATCATGCTACTATGATGGTTCTCTACTAAAAACTGCAACTACCATAAGACTCCCCTTGAGCTTGAATTTTCATGGCGAGCTCCATGGAACCACCACCTTTGACATCAGTGACAACATTTTTCACAATAACATCCCTAAGGATGCTCTTGCATTTTTTGAGGGAGTGTCATATGTTTTTAACAATGTGGGTCTCTTCATGTGATTTTGGAAAGAGAATTATAATCGAGAAAATGAATATTTCCTTGTTGTCCTAGCGTGGGTTTATCTTTTTTCTCTTCCCAAGGAATATTGAGAGGACGAAACATTTGAAGGCATTGGCAATGCCATCAAAACCTTTGTCAAAGTATCAAATGATACTAGGAGAGGGAGGTACACATCATATGCTCAGATATGTGTTTACATTAACATCTCCTAGCCTCTTCTAGCCTCCAAAAAAAAATTATTATTAGGGTAGTGTTTAGAAGTAGTCTGTTGATTATGAACATATTCCCTTTAGATGTAGGAGATGTCATGATTATGGGCATCTTATTAGGGATTTTCCAATGAATACCAAGGAATTTCCTGAAGAATACCGTTCTCACAAAGATAAAGATGATTTAGGAAAATTTCCCCAAAGAAGAAGAAATGTGAGTCATTAGGGTACCTCAAATGCTGACCAAATCCCCAGATTTGGAAATAGGTTTGAGTCTCGCACCTATATGAAGGAGTCTCTATAGCAAGATAACATTCAATCAAGCATGCAGTTAGTAAAAGAAAAATCCCATAGCCCTCTATTGAATCATATAGAGCTAGTGTAAAAGTCTCTTGAAAAGCACTAACAAAATCCATCACCACATGAAATGGTTAGCTCCCCTATAGAAGTTGAAGAAGAAGCCCTACTAGAATATATGGACTTGGATGAACCACAACTTATTACCCTTAAAAAATAATGGCATGGAAAAGATATGAAGGACATACCAGATAATCATGCTAGGATTGTGTACAATGGCTATTGCCAAAACAAGGAAATAAACCAACTAAGCTTGATTTCTTCATAGTCGAATGAAGGATTTCAAGGTGGTCTCGAGGCAAGGCAAAGAAGCAAAAAAATGAAGACCAAAAGATTAATAAGACACTAATCCAAAAAGTCGAGGAACAATTAGTTAACTAAGGGAAAATCAAGCCAATGTCAGATGCATTCCCCCCCTTGAAATCTTGAATCATTAAGGAGTTTTTAATGTAGTCATGATTATTTTAGTCACTTCTTGATTGTTTTTTATTGATGGATTTTAGTACTCTTTTGGAAATCCAAACTATGTGTAACTTTTTATGATTAAAGAAAAACTCCATTTATGTCATATATATATATATATATATATATATATATATATATATATATATATATACTAAATTATTAATCTATATTAAATTATTAAATATACATATTCGCTTTTATTCATATATATTTCATTTAAAATGATAGATATTGTCTATTTCTAAATATGCCTCTCAAAATTTCCATGTTTTGATATATTTCATTTAAGCTTATAGGTATTGCCTATTTTTTAATATACCTTTTAGAATTTCGATTTTTTGAAGAGTAAAAAGTTATGAACGGTCTAAAGAAGTGGCCCAATTCTAGCCAGATGACATGTATCCATGGGCTTGGTAGTAGTGTGGTAGACTATGTTATTTTCGATATCCTTTTATACAATGAAATAATAAATTTTGACGTCTTAAACACCTACGAGCCTGACTCGAATAATAGACCCTTAATTATAACTCTCAATTTTGTCATGCATAGAGATCCCATAGAAGATAATCCTTATAGCCAAAAGAACTTAATATTTGATAGAAAGAAAAATGATCTTTTTCTAAATGAATTAAAAATTAATTTGCTTCCTTTATCTAGTATAGAAAACATAGAATACCTCTATCATAATTTTACTACAACTCTCTCATATTCAATTAACAAGTTCTCAATTGAAGTTTCAAGTAATAAAAGATATAGAAAAACCAACCCTTGGTATGATAAAGATTGTAAAAGTGCGAGGGGAGAAATTAAGGAAGTTGTTGATGAGTCTCTTAAAATTGGCAATTTAAAAAGCCCTAACTAAAAGGAAAAAAATGCAGTATATTGATAAAAGATAAGAAAATCTCTTACACCTCTCTATGGTAGCTCCTAAGAAATTCTGGAGGCAGATTTTAACTAGAAAAACTAAAGATAATAATAGAATTGCTTTACATGACTGGAATTATTATCTTAAAAAGCTTTATGAATCTCCAAATGTCATAGAAATTTGAAACCCTGTTCACAACGGAAGAATTTTTCTCATTAGAAGACATAGATTTTGGGGTTAAGCGCCTGGAAAATGGAAAAGCTAAGGACATTGAAGGTTACCAGGCAGAAATATTAAAAATTGGAGGTCATGTGCTCATCCCTCACATCCACAAGCTTTTCAATCAAGCAGTCAAGCAAGGGTTCCCTAAACCATGGACTCAGAGCCTAATTATTCCTATTTTTAAAAGTGGGGATACAAATAACCCCTCTAATTATCAAACAATTATGATTAGACCTCTCTTAGCCAAGTTATATGGTATTATTTTGGAAAAGAAGATGAGCATATGGCTTGAAAGTGAAGGTAAGTGGGCTTAAGGCCAAGCGGGTTTTAGAAGGCAGCACTCAACAACGAACCACCTCGTTACACTTAGGATCATTATAGAGGAATGTCGTAATGATAAATCCAATCTCTTTTGTTGCTTTATGGACTTTAGAAAGGATTTCAATACGGTACCTAGAAATAATCTATGGAATAGATTAGAAGATCTAAAGGTTCCTTTTGAGTTGAGAGCTACCGCTATAAGGTTATACGAGAATGTAATTGCCAAGTTTAAGAGCAATGAGTGGTGGTCGAAAGATATTAAGTGTAATATCGGAGTTAAACAAGGTTGCCCCATATCCCCTACCTTATTTGGCATTTACATCGACAAGCTAGAAGGTTGTTTAAAGGAAGAAGGTTGTGTTGGCATGATCTTAGTGGGAATAGTCATCATCCTTCTTCTCTATGCTGACGTGTTCTTCTGGCAAGGTGCCCATCTAATCTTGATAAGCAACTGACACTTCTTAAGGATTTCTGCTCTACCATGGGTATGACTGTTAACACTGGCAAAATAAAAGTTATTATTATCAAATCCAAGAAGGACACTTACGCTAATTTTTTGTATTACAATAACAACTTGGAGGAAGTGTCTTCTTACAAGTACCTAGGAATCGATATTCATCACAAGCTCAAATGGAACTATAGCATTGAGAAAAGGATTAATGGAGGGTGGAAAGCTTGTTTTGGTCTTGCAAATAATTGTAAAGTAGCAAACCTTGTGATGTGGGTTAAAAAGAAGCTCCTTTTTGAAATTTTAGTCACTCCCGTTATCTTGTATGGATGTGAGGCTTGGGGTTGCATCATCTCTAGACAATCCTGGAGAAAGATTGAGCAAATCCAAAAGCGTTTTATAACGTATAACCTCAAAAATAAAAGCAATACACCCTATCCTATTCTCCTTATAGAAGTGGGTCTTTTCCCTATCAAGAGCCTAGCTATGACTAGGCTCATGTTGTACAAGCACAAAATCAATAACATGGGAGACCATAGACTTCCTAAGCTAGCTTTAAATTCCAGCCAAAACCACCTAAGGCTCAAACGAGGTTGGTATAAAGATACCAGGGCCTAGTTAAACCATCAGGAGATCGACGAAAATGTTGCATTGCAAAATATTAATAGCATTAAAATTATTTTTACTTCCGAGTTTAAAGAGAAAATATGGTGTGAGAAAGATTTTGAGTCTAGAAGAAAATTAAGATACTATTAGGAGGTCATCAACCCTACTCTAGAAGATCAAAAGAATCTCTTTGTTTTAACTAGTTCAAAGAAAAAAATTAATATAGCCAAGATAAGAACGAACTCTCATGAGCTCCATAGTGAAACATGTTGTTGGGTAGTTCCTAAAACACTATGGGTGGAAAGGATCTACCATCTCTGTGAGAATATGAACATTGAGGATGAAAATCACTTCTTCTCAGAGTGCCCTGTGTACACCCACATTAGATCTTAGTTTCATAATCTTTGTTGCAATACTGACCTTCGTAGCCTTTTAACATGTCAAAATTATACTAAGCTCGGGACGCTTCTCTCCAAGCTCTTTGAGCATAGGAGTACAATTTTAAATCAAACTAAATAATTCATTTCTTTAGGTCAAATAGACCAAAGTTTGGTTTGAGTGGAGGTTAACCATCATTATCATCATCATCAATATGATAATATTTTTAGTACTATTTCACAATTTACAATTTAATTGTTGAAATATCTACTCCTCTATTAACATGACAAATTCTCAAAATTACTACATCATTATTTATCAACCATCTAATTTAAAAATAAATTATAATAAATTTTACCGTTAAAAAGATGAAAAGATATATTATCATACTTAACGGATGAAAAGATGTGAGTTTTTGAAATGCATACATACCATACACTCCCAAAACGTTAAAACCTCACAAGAAAACTATGCAATTGCTTCCAATGAAAATATCAGTCAAAGAGTGTTAAGGTTGGGTGAAAAATTGAAACATATTGTTATTTCAAATGAGTTATCCCCCACACATATATTTGACATACATGTATAATTGACAGCAATATTAAGCGAGCTTGCTGGATTCCTGCCTTCTATATCAGTCTCTTAACTGCTTCGAGTCCAGACAGCGGAAGCTGGACTCGGCCGGCTGGTTCTGAGTTCGTGTTCGAATACTGCGCCGTGACATGATGCCGTATGCGTCATTGAAGTCGTACTCGTGGAAGTAGGGGACAATGTAATCATTTTGATAATTAAGGGACTTCAAATAGGGATACGCAAACAAAATCCAGAATATGGGTATAACCACACACCCACAAAGCGCTAAACTCACGACAAGCGGATTAATAAAAGGCTTTCGAGAGATCGTTAATGTTCCTCTGCTACTGCTAACACTGCATGGAATTTTACTGAAGGATGCAGGAATCCTTTCTTTCGCATTTGCATTTCTGAAATTGACATTAACATCATGAACAGCGTCACCAACTAATTGCGAGCAGTGAGTGGGAGGAAAAAGAAAAAGCAGAAGCCAGAGAGAAGAGGAGGAGAGAAAATAAGTGATTTATCTTCCAACTGCCATTTCCTCTGCTTCCGCAGACCTTGGGACACTCAAAATACTGAATTCTTCCCCTTAAGAATAAAGAACAGTTCGAGTTATGGGCAACGGAGAGGCTGCCGCTGCACTTATAAAGCGTGTCAGAAGAAAAATAAGAAGATGGTATTGATGCCAGGCCAGCCACTGTTGCCCAATGATGTGAGAGGGTGAACGACTTTGTAGGGGCCGAAAAATCGAGTGGTCACTTTTTCACTTGAATCCGACAAAAAGGGGAAATGTCGGAGGTGGAGGAGAACCAGTTTTACATATACGGCGCTCGCTTTGGGTCTGAATCTAGGAAGGTGGTGACAGAATATTGAGGGGAATAATGCTCTGCTACCATTATTGGCAGAGCATTATTGTATAATATGGGTATTTAATAATATTTTTTATTATAAAAATAAAATATTAAAAATTTTAATTAATTTTTTTTCTTATTTTTTTTATAGATTTTATTGATCACAATGTAATTAATCATCATAAAATATTATTTATATTAATAAATTATAAACTAATAATAATGACTTTTTAATATAAAATATTGTTATAATAAACATCAAAACATTTATTTTATGATACATCATATATTGTTAAAATTTAAAAAATCATAAAAATTAATTAAATTATAATTTGGTTTTAAATAATAATAATTATTATTATTGTTAATTATAAAAAAATTTAATATAAAAGTTAAACATATAGACATTTCAAAAAAACATGAAACAATATTCTTAATCATGGAGATTTAACCCCACTTTACCATGGAGATTTTTAATTTGTAAACAAGTTTTGTTATAGTACCATGGCATATCAATACCACATGCCAAAAAAATCATAACTCATTTGATATGATACTTGTTCATATCACATATTATTTTAATTAATCAATTTAGTTAAAAGGGAAAAAAAGGCATAACTAATTTGGAGATAAATTTCAACCTTTGATTTATGTATATTACTAGGAATATTTTAGAATATTCCATGGTGATTAAATCCCTAGGATCCACCTAATAATTACTCATTATAGCACCGAGAGGCATGGGGGAGATGTGTAAGTTTGTCTGTGCCGAAGAAATTTCACTAGAAATTTCACTAACTAATGTCAGATTTAAAATATGAAGATGTTTACGAACATTCAAAAAAGATATATGATAAATAAATAAAAATTTAAATAAACAAGAGGTATGGTAAATAAATAAAACTTATTTTTATACTTACTCCAGAAGTATGGCAAATAAATAAAAATATAAAAAAAACTAAAGGTATGGTAAATAAAATTAACTTCTTTTTGTATTTACTCATAAGCCTCTTTATATTTACAAAGACCAAAAGAAGAAGAAAAAGAGAAAGATGAGGGAGAGAAACACACAGAGAGAGTGACATAGAGATTGATAGATATGCAGTGTGAGAGCATGTGTGTTTACGGGGGTGAGATAAAGAGACAAAGGAGAGATGGAGGGAGATATAGATAAAGATGGAGGGGGAGAGAGGGAAGAATATTCTTGCACTAGATGCATTGATTTCAGGGTAGATGCTGATTTCTAATCCTATTTGATTGTTTGTACTAGATGCATTGATTTTAGTGTAGATGTTAATTTCTAATGATATTTGATTACTTGCACTAGATGCATTGATTTCAATATAGATTATTTCTAATCCTATTTGATTGCTTGCACTAAATGCATTGATTTTAGTGTAGATGGTGATTTCTAATCCTATTTGATTTCTTGCACTAGATGAATTAATTTCAATGTAGATGTTGATTTCTAATTATATTTGATTGCTTGCACTAGATGCATTGATTTCAATGTAGATGATTTCTAATCCTATTTGATTGTTTTCACTAAATGCATTGATTTCAGTGTAGATATTGATTTCTAATCCTATTCGATTTCTTGCACTAGATGCATTGATTTAAATGTAGATGTTGGTTTCTAATCCTATTTTCTTACTTGCACTAGATGCATTGATTTGAGTGTAGATGTTGATTTCTAATCCTATTTGATTACTTGCATTAGATACATTGATTTCGGTGTAGATGGTTGTTTGGTCAATTTAGTGTGTCCTAAATTGCTGCATTTAATTTGTCAATCCGGGAATCGTAAGCTGATGAAGTGCGGCGCACTATATGTGCAAGATAACCTATTTCTTAATCTTTTTGTCGTTTTTGGTTTTCTAAGGTGAAATGGAAATTCTAAGATGAAAACAAGTTTGGTTATGTTTGTTCAAGGAAGTGATATCCCCTATAATGATTTACCAACTTGAAATTTTTAAAAAGAAATTTGAAATTTACAATGACAAGACTTGAAAGGAAGAAAATGTACTGCTGAAATGAAAAGGTGCTGCTAATCTAATAAATCAAAACAGTAAACTAGTGAGCATGAAAACCAAACTATTCTTGCTGCCAACTAAACACAAGAGAAACTATGCTTAAGGAATTTCAAAATTGCAACAAAATAAATCTAAACCAGATTACATCAATTTATCTTCTGACCCTTCATCATTAGTCCATCTATGATTTTTGGAAGTAATCATAAACAACTTGAGTAACTGATATTTAATTTGCAGAAAGTAAACTAATACTAAACCATACACTCATGATTCAATCCCTCACCATCAGTCCAGCTGTGGCTTTCGGAGGCAACCGAAGATGTCATGCAAGGTTTAATATATCTAAATTTGCAGAAAAGAAACTAATATTAACCACATTTCACAATACAACCCTCATCATCAGTCCAATTGCGTGTTTTCTTTGAGTAAGTAAATCAAGATGCTATGAGTAAATTTAATATATCTAATTTTTATAAAAGAAACTAATACTAAACTACACATTTCATAATACAATCCCTCACCATCAGTCCAGCTGTGGCTTTCGGAGGCAACTGAAGATGTTATGAGCAGCTTAATATATCTAAATTTGGAGAAAAGAAACTAATACTAAACTACACATTTCATAATACAATCCCTCACCATCAGTCCAGCTGTGGCTTTCGGAGGCAACTGAAGATGTTATGAGCAAATTAATATATCTAAATTTAACTACTGAAGCAAATAAGCAAAACTGAAATGAACAAAGCAATACTGAAATTAAACAGAAACTATGAAAAGAAAATTAGCAGCAGAACAATGTTAGTTCCATGTCATTAGTCAAAAGCTATGAAAATGCCCGGGCTGCCTATCTATAACCTGAAACAAGAACACTGATCAGTGATTAACAACATAAAACATGAAAGACAGAAATGAAATGGAAATTATGGAAGTGTATAAACAGAAATGAAACAAATGCAATGTATGAACATATGAATGGATTATGACACAATGATCTCTAAAGAAACGAAATTAAAATTATACACTAATGCACAAAACCTTAGCTGAGCAGGGGCCCTCTACACCAGCCTTGGCAACGGTCCTCAAATATGAATTAAGTTGGAAAACAGTCTTCTTATATTAAAAAGCAGTCATTACAGAATGGTGATGTTACGGCACAAGTGCAGCGTAATCACACTACAGAGCAGACTAATAAAAGATAACAGAGACTAACATTCACTACTCTATATGCGTATGCAAACGCATTATATATAACAAAAGAAATATAACTGTCTCCTAAAGTTCATGCTGGTGAAGAGCACGTAGACCACTATGTCCACGGATCTAGGATCATGGCCGTGTTGGAAAGTAAATCTACGAGAGGTGGATGCTTGAATTCGACTAAGGAGCCCTGTACAGATGTCGATTTATCCTCCGCAGGCTTAGAAACGGCCGTATGAGTCTTGGCGATGTTCAAATGTAGTCCTGGCTTATTGGCTGAGACTCATGGCGGATTTCCAAGTGGACGCTTTGACTGGCTTTTTTGGATGAGTTTGTTGAATCTAATAGACACTAACCATGTCCACGCTATTCCCGGACTGGCCCATGTGGCTTGCTTTTCCTTGTAGATACCCCAGAGCAGAGTTTCACAAATAGTCATGAAAGTTGCAAAGCATCAAGAAGTGGTAAGATTCCGCGAATTAAATGAACAAAAAATCTAAATCAAATAGAAAACACAAAAATATAATTAAAAACCATGTTAGATGCTCTTTTGCACATGATATTGACAACTTGGGAGGTTCAGGTGAGTGAAAAGGTATAGAAAAGTGTATGGAAAAGATGCAGATTTGAGACTCAACATACCCCCACTGTGAAGGTGTTGCATGTCCTCATGCAACCAAAATTTTGATAATCTTTCTTCAGTTCATGTGCCTTGACACTTCAGCCAACACATCCAATCCTCTCCTCTTCTTCCTTGGTACTGCCAACATTCTGGGTTTCTTCATTAAGCACCTAAATTTGATATTAACAAGTGCTCTGTTCAACTTCTGGCATTTCCTTTTCAGTTTCTTATTCTTCTTCTGCCATATTCCCAAATGTAGCATGGTATTATCATGGATGATTTTGTCCAAGTTGCCTTGTTCTTTCAATGTTTCATTTTCATTTTTGATGTGCCTATTTAAAAGCTCCAGCTCAAAAATTTCCTGTTTTAGTGATTGGACCAAATCATCCTGCAATGTATGAGGCTGAATGGAAGAAGTACTTGGACCTGTGGCTGCCTTTTCCAAAGATTCTATATAGTCATATACTTCCTGCTGCTTGGGGTCTATTTCAGGTGTCATTTTTATTGGGCTGTCCCCAAAATGCCGTGAAGGAGAGTTATCTTCAAAATCTGGTTGAGGAGGGCTCACATCAATATCTTGCCGAGAATGGGATGGAGTATGTTCAATGTCTGATTGGGAATGAAATGAACCAGGTTCACTAACTGACTGAGATGGACTATGGTCAGCTAGGGACTGTTCAGATGTCTCCTCACCCAAATCAATGAAATGAGGACCCTTAATTTGTGTTTTCCTCAATTTCCCCTTAAGTCTGTTGCTTCTCCTCACACGCTGTGGTACACTATCCTTTTGTTTTTGTTTTCCTTTCTCTGCCTTCTTGGGTATAGATGACTGTTTTTGAAGATAAACTAATCTTTCAGATAGCACTTGATGATCTTCTTCTTCAGAAGAAGGAGTTTTATGTACAGCCTCAATTGTTTCTCTCTCTTTTGGTGTTATTGGCTTCTTACCCTTGATTTTCTTCTTCTTCCTTTTTACCAGTCTCTCTTCCCTATCAGTTCTTTCCATAGTAGTAGTAGGAGTTTTTTGGATTTCATCAATTGTTCTTTTCCTCCTACTTCTTCTTGCTGTGCTAGCTGCAGGAATTTCCTGAGTAGGAGTAATTTGGGTTTCAACATTTATTCTTTTTCTTCTACTCCCTCTTGTTGAACTACCTTCAGGAATTTCCTGAGGTTCCTCAAAGAAATTTCTAACCAGAAATTGTTCCCATGTATCTTTCTTTTCCTTTAACTCCTTTTCAATCAGAATTTTTACAAGGCTGTGGTGATATAGATGGGGCTCTACATCTCCTAAGTGTTTCTGAACAGTCACAGCCATTTTCTTCAAGCTATTGAATAGAAAATATGGGAGATTGAGAGTTTGATTTTCTAGAAAATTCATCAATAGCCTGGTATGGTACATATACATGGACCCAAAACGGCCTTCACATGTAATGAATTTCTAAACAACTAGCAGTAAAGTAGCCCATTCTTCTTTCAATGCATGCACAGGAATTCCTCTTTTAAAAACAGTTATGTCCATACCTTGGTTTCATAAGATTGTCCTCCATGCTTCATCACTGATGCTTTTATTTTTAAACCAACGCTCACCCTCCTGAAGGAGTTTCGTGGCTGTTGCTATAGATGCTTCATTGACCACAAACTTAAGGTCTCCAATCTCCGCTTCTAAGCCATCAAATGACCTTGCAAATGCTTTCGTAACTTCTTTGTGATAACCTCTGAATTTCTGGATAAAACGCAACCATTTTTCTTTCTTCAATATCTCTCTTATTTGCGGATAACCCTCCATAAACTTCGGTCCTTCCGACTCTGCTCTTAGCAATTTACCCATTTCACTTTTCTGCTCTTCACAAATTTGCCTGCGTGAGGGTTTCAAATGGAAATAGAACGGTTGAATGCACAGGAATGAGCACAATGGCTGTGGGGATGTATCATAAAATGGGAATGAGCACCATAAACGGAATGGAGTAAGACTGTGGGTAGATATCCGAGAGTGAGAATGAGCTCAATGAACGAAATGGAATGAGACAGAACAGAGTGGGGTTTCGTAAATTCAGCAGAGACACGACAAAGAGATTAACAAAGTATAACACATTCGGCAGCGTTTTGAATTTTGGTGGCTGCGTAATAAATATGAGCACGTTTCAATCAACGGTTATGAATTCATGCGGTTGTAAGAGTCCTTGGTCAAATCAAATACGTCTCATTATCTCCGGTGGGATATTGGAACATGAGTGAAAATCGGAATTTTAATGATGAAACCGTTTGTGAATGAATGCAAGAGGATAACATGGAGATCGTGAAAGGTTACGGAACTGTCAATATAATCATTGCACGTAATGGATAGAGCTCATGGTTCAGAACTATATAAAAATGTGTTTTTCAATGCTATTTGAAATAAATTTTATTCATACCTTTGGAATCTTTGCCTTTTTCCTTGGTCTTCAACTAATTGATCTCCATTGGTGTCTTGAATGCTCCATGTCTTCATTTTTTATCCTCTCACCTACATTTTATTCTATAATTATGGAAATAACATCTGACTGTACATTCTCTTTGAAAACAGAGTAGTAGCTGCGGAATCTGCTTCTGACTGCGGAAATTGGAGTCAGCTGCGGAAACAGATGTCAACTGCGGAAACTGACACAACTATTACTTGGATGAATAGAAATGAAAAAATGACAAATGACCAGATGGAAATGGTCATGAAAAAGATTTTTATTGATGGAATGGAATGAAATGAAGTGGAATGAAGTGAAATGAAATGAAATGGAATGAAATGGAATGAAGTGGAATGAAATGGAGTGGGTGGTGACAAAGCTTGTGAAATGAAAGAGAGATTTTTTTTTGGAAAATATAGAGTGTCAGGTGTTCCTGATTTTCACCCTATATTTTCTGCATAAGACTGCCAATCAATGATTGGTTTTCAGGCTTATACCATTTTTTATTTTATTTATTTATTTATTTATTTTTTTTAACTGAAAAGAACAAAAACTAGGTTGGTGGAGAAGAAAAATTCTTCTGTACCAGCCTGATTGCAGAACTTTCTTGAAACATTTTGACAAAATCCTCTTTTGAGAGTGGCTTATGATAAACTTTCAATCTATGGCCATTCACAATAAGAGGAGTTTGAAACTCATCAATGGTCTTAATTCTTACCGCTCCATTGCTAAAGATCTTGTCAATCTCATATGGCCCAAGCCAATGAGTCTGAAATTTTCCTTGAAAATATTTAAACTTGGAATCAAATAACAATGCCCAATCTCCTTCTTGAAACTTCTTCTCTTTGATGTACTTGTCATTCCATTTAGCTCTTTGATATTGAACTAGATCAGTTCTTAAAATTGCTTCTTGTCTGATCTCATCTAGCTCATTCAATTGCTCCATTCTATGATTTTGGGCTTCTGATAAGTCCATCCCCAACTGAACTGCTATCTTGAAGGTCTTGACTTGGAACTCAATGGGGAGCAAGATTTCTTTCCCATAAACAAGTTCATAGGGAGAATGTCCCGTTGTATTCCTCCATGTAGTTATGTAGGCCCACAAGGCTTCTGGAAGCCTTTCTGCCCAATCTCTTCTATGTAGATGAACAGTTTTGGTGATGATACTTTCAAGAACTTTGTTTGTGGACTCCACTTGACCATTTGCTTGTGGATGGTAAGGAGTAGATCTTCTGTGCTTGATTTTGTATTCTTCTATCAACTTCTCCACCAAATTGGATGTGAATTGGCTCCCCTGATCTGTCACAATTTCTCTTGGAACACCAAAGCGAGTAAAAATATCCTCATAAAGAAAATGAACAAATGAATTTTCAGTAGCAGATACTAATGCTTTAGCTTCTACCCATTTAGTAACATAATCAGTACAAACCAATATATACTTCTTTTGCTTAGATGGTGGATTAATAGGTCCAATGAAATCTAAAGCCCATTTTTCAAAGGGTTCAATGAGTACCTGTGTTTGCAATGGCATTTCATTTGAAAGGGTAGGTTTCCCTACCTTTGGCAGCTGTCACACCTTTTGACATATTGTTTCGCATCTTTGAAGAGGGAAGGCCAATAATATCCTAAAGAGAGGATTTTATAAGCCGTCCTTTTGTCTGCAAAGTGTCCGCCGCATGGTTCATCATGACATGCCTTAAGAATATCAGGCATTTCATCTTCCCTGACACATCTTCTGATCACAAGATCTGGCCCTGTTTTAAACAATTCGTTAGAAATCCAAGAATATTTTGAACTCTCCTGAATAATCTTTCGTTTTTCTCTTGGAAATAAATGTGAAGGTAGTTTCCCTGTAACCAAATAGTTAGCAATATCTGCATACCAAGGGGTCTTAATAGTTACTGCAAACAAGTATTCATCAGGAAACTTATCTTCTACAGAAGAATCTTCTTTAGTATTCTGAATCCTAGACAAGAAATCAGCTACTGTATTCTGTTTTCCTGGTCTATCCAACACAGTAATATTGAATTCTTGCAAAAGTAAAAGCCATCTTGTCACTCCGCCATTAGTAACAGGTTTGTTCATTAAATATCTAATTGCAGAATGGTCAGTATGAATAAAAGTTTCATAGCCTGTTATGTAATGTCTAAACTTATTAATTGCATGAACAACAGCTAAGAACCCTTTTTCAGTCACAGTATAGTTCAACTCTGTGGGAGTCAAATTTTTACCGGTGTAATAAATGGCATAAGGAATTAAATCTTTTTGACCCAACACAGCTCCAAGAGCTGTATCTGAAGCATCTGTAGAAATATGGAAAGGAAGTTTCCAATTTGGTCCTTCAAGATAGGTGCTTCAGATATTCTTGTTTTCAAAGTTTCAAAAGCGGATTGACAATCAGGATCCCATTTAAATTCACAGTCTTTTGTAAGCAACTTGAAGAGTGGAGATGCTATTTTAGTGAAGTTTTCTATAAATCTTCTATAGTAACCAGTAAATCCTAGAAAACTTCTAACATCTCTTTGACAATTTGGAATAGGCAACTTAGAGATGACTTCAACTTTTGATCTATCAACCTTAATCCCATCTCCTGAAATATGATTTCCTAAAACAATCCCTTCAGTAAACATCATAAAGCATTTTTCATGGCTTAATGAAAGGTTTGTTTCTTTACATCTTATAAGAAATTTTTCCAAATTTTCTAATGCCTCTTCAAATGAATTACCATAAACTGTAAAATCATCCATATAAACCTCTACACAATCATGGATTAGATCAGAAAAAATTCCTAGTACTGCTCTTTGGAATGTTGCATGTGCATTACATAACCCAAAAGGAAGCACTCGGTAGGCAAAAGTTCCCCATGGACAAGTAAATGTGGTCTTATCTTGATCTTCAGGTGCTACCTGAATTTGATTATAGCTACTAAAACCATCCAAAAATGAAAAGTACTTTTTACCTGCTAATGTATCTAATACCTGATTGATAAAAGGCAAAGGAAAGTGATCCTTCAAAGTTGCTTTGTTCAATTCCCTGTAATCAATGCATACCCTCCATTTACCATTCTTTTTAGGTACTATAACCAAAGGAGAAACCCATCGGCTATCTGAAATTGGAAAAATGAAGTTTACATTGAGAAGTTTTTGGAGCTCTTCTTTCACTATCTCCCTAAGATTTGGATTCATCCTTCTTTGAGGTTGTCTGATTGGTCTACTGTTTTTTTCAATATAGATATGATGGATGCAAGTCTTAGGATCAATACCCTTCATGTCAGTATACTCCCATGCAAATGCAGTAGAATGTTTTTGCAAGATTCTGTTTAGTTCTTCTTGTTGTGACTTCTCCATATGTTTGTTGATATTCAATGTTTTTCCTGGAAAAATCTCAATAGTAGAACTACCAAATTCTTCCATAGAGTAAAGAGACATTTGTCTTGATGATAAATATTCTATGTCAGATTCCAACTGAAATTGTGTGGGGTCATATTCTCAAGATGTCTCAAAATTTTCTAATGTGTTCAGAATTTGACTATCCTCACTGATTTCAGAAATGGTAAAGACAGGTTGTATAGTGTCCTCATCATCAACCCATTCATTGTCTCCTACTTCTGTGATTGCTCTTGCTGGAGGATACAAATTGAATTTCTTCGTCGAATTACCATTAGAAATGTACATGTCCCCAGATCTACAACTAATAAAAGCATCAGCTGTGGCTAGCCAAGGTCTTCCTAAGATAAGTGGGTGCCCTCCTAGATTACTCTTTGGAGTCAAAATCATAAAATCTACTGGATATTCCCAAGAATCTAAGGAGACTGAAATATCTTCTAACACACCATCTGGTTTAATAATTGATCGATCTGCAAGTTGCAGTAAAGTAGGTGTAAAAAGAAGGTTAGGAAGTTTTAGCTGGTCCATAGTCTGTCTACTCACAATGTTGATAGCAGCCCCTAAGTCAATCAATGTGTTTGGAATTTCTATCCCATTTATATGTGTCTTGACAATTGGACTTCCTGGATCTACATACTTCTGCATGGTAATTTTTCCCATCATAATATCTGCAATCTTTCCTACCAGGTGAATTCTTCTTGTGTCTTTTAGTTTCCTTCCCGGTCTTTTGAAACTCAACTCCTTTATGGTTTTTGCTAGAATAGGAACTTCTCGAATGGCTTGTAGCAAGGGAATCTTGATACAAACATTCTTCAATTCATCTAGAAAGTCATAGTTAGGCAACAAGATTTGTTTTTCCACCCCCTTGTCAATTTGTAGTCTTTCAGGAAAAGGAGGTATAGATGAAGATGCGGGTTGCTCAACTATAGGAGTTGTGGATGTTAACTTTTCTTTTTCTTTTTGAATTTTTGAATTTTGTAGAGATTCTTCCTCAGAACCCTTATTATCTTGAAGAGAGTCCTCCTCAGAGGTATCTTGCTCTTGAATATCTATAGAAGGTTTTTCTAAAACTCTACCAGATCTGAGTTGTACATCGTTGAGAGGAACAATCATATAGGTAGGAAATTGTTGTCCTTCTACCATATAAGTATTCTGAGGATTCTTATTGTTAGGATTTGGCAATGGCTGAGCTGGAAGTTGGTTTGTCTTCTGTTGGTATGGGAGCATGAGTTGAGGATTTTTATTTTGTTGAGAAGGTTGTTGTTGTGGAAATGGCAATGAAAGTTGTGGATTTGGGCTTGGAAGTTGTGGAATTTGTTGACTTTGAAAAGATGGAGGATATTGATAAAATTGAGCAAATCTTCCATAAGGATTTTGCATCCCTTGTACCCATGGCTGATATGAGTTTTGATGTTGGGGCCAAGGTTGTTGCCAAGGATTCCAATTTGGTTGGGTTTGAAGATTCATAGGGTTGTTAAACCCTTGAGATTGTTGTCCCTGCCAAGGTCTCCTTGCGACAAAACAGAGAGATTCTACTGAATTTGGATCTTCTTGAAAAACAGTTTTGAGTCCAGGGATTGAAGGACAATCCTTGATCTCATGATTTTCTGAGCAAATCATACATGTTTCTACAACTTTTGCATCCAAGGGACATTCCCTTAAAGCATGTTTCTTTCTACATTTCGGACAAAAGATGGCTAAAGCATCTGTTTCTGCTTTCTGCTTGTTTTGGATCTTAAGGGTGTCTAGTTGTTCACTAAGACTCCCTAAAATATCAGTTTTGAACTCATCAAGCATATTACCAATCTCTGCCCTACTTACTGATCCAGTTGCAGATTTGTTAGCCCTAATAAGAGAAGAATCCCTAGGCCCTTTTCCAGTTTTATATTTTCCTCTTGAGAGATGGATACATAGTTCTGTTATATCACGAAATGGAAGTTGAGAAATGTCTCCTTTCCCCATCATGTTTAAAATGTCTATCCATTCATCTCTAATGGCTTTTAATAGGAGGGCTTTCAAGGTTTCATTATCTAAGTTGCTCATCTTTGCTTTTTTCAAGTTGTATTGAAATCTTTCAATTAAGTCTTCCAAATTTTCATCTTCTTTTTGCATCATTTTGAATACCTCATCCTTGTGATTGGTGGGCATACAATAGTCCAAGTATCTATCCAAAAATGTTTGTTTCATATCATTCCAAGTCCTAATAGATTGAGTGGCTAACCCCATGAACCATTTCAAAGCAGATCCCTTCAATGTTGAAGGAAACAGTTTGAGTTTTTGAGAGTCTTCCATATAGTCATAAGTTCGGCACACAACTTCAAACTCAAAAAAAAATGTTTCAGGATCCTCACTTCGCAATCCATAAAAGTTAGGGAGAACAGATGGTGAGATATTTTTCATTGTTGCATGAGTTTCCTCATCAACTATAGGAAATCCAAGCAAATTGTCCCTATTTCTACCATCATTTCCTTCACCATTGTTATCTCCATTATCTCCTCCTCTTCTACCTCCACCTCTATTTATTACTTCCTCTGCCATGATAGTTTCTTTAGAGTCCTTATAGTCCTCTAGTTCTTCTACCAAGGAAGGATGAGAGAAAGTCTCTTTATTTTCTAAGTGGGTTTTAGTAGGTGGTATAGGAGAATCCTCTAATTCAGCTGTTCCTTGACTTCCAAAAATCTTAAGGCTAGGGGTAGATGGTGGTGAATCTGGTCTATGCCTTGAAGAAGATGGAGTTGTGAAAATCGAACTCTTGGCTTTAGCTATAAACCTTCCCCTAGAATCTCTTGCTCTATGCATGTCATTTTTTATTTTTTAAAAGTTGGGCTAATAATTCTCTTTCTGATCTTCCAGGTCACACTAGGTGCAAGAAGAGAGCATACTTAAGAAATTACTGAACCAATAACTCTCTTTTCTGATCCTCCAGATCACACTAGGTGCAAGAGGAGAGCATACTTCAAGAAGTTATCAAGTTTTCCCTTCTTTTAGAATTTTTGTGTTTTTTTTAAGAAATTGGCTACCTAGTTACACTTCCCCGGCAATGGCGCCAAAATTTTTGGTCAATTTAGTGTGTCCTAAATTGCTGCATTTAATTTGTCAATCCGGGAATCGTAAGCTGATGAAGTGCGGCGCACTATATGTGCAAGATAACCTATTTCTTAACTTTTTGTCGTTTTTGTTTTTCTAAGGTGAAATGGAAATTCTAAGATGAAAACAAGTTTGGTTATGTTTGTTCAAGGAAGTGATATCCCCTATAATGATTTACCAACTTGAAAATTTAAAAAGAAATTTGAAATTTACAATGACAAAACTTGAAAGGAAATGAAAATGTGCTGCTGAAATGGAAAAGTGTTGCTAGTCTAGTAAATCAAAATAATGAACTATTGAGCATGAAAACTAAATTATTCTTGCTGCCAACTAAACATAAAAGAAACTATGCTTTAAGGAAATTCAAAATTGCAACAAAATAAATCTAAATCAGATTACATCAATTTATCTTCTGACCCTTCATCATTAGTCCAGCTATGATTTTCGGAAGTAATCATAAACAATTTGAGTAACTGATATTTAATTTGCAGAAAGTAAACTAATACTAAACCATACACTCATGATTCAATCCCTCGCCATCAGTCCAGCTGTGGCTTTCGGAGGCAACTGAAGATGTCATGCATGATTTAATATATCTAAATTTGCAGAAAAGAAACTAATACTAAACTACACATTTCATTAACAACTTTCACCATCACCAAATTGCATGTGAGGTAAATCAAGATGCTATGAGTAAATTAATATATCTAAATTTGCAGAAAAGAAACTAATACTAAACTACACATTTCATAATACAATCCCTCACCATCAGTCCAGCTGTGGCTTTCGGAGGCAACTCAAGATGCTATGAGCAGCTTAATATATCTAAATTTGCAGAAAAGAAACTAATACTAAACTACACATTTCATAATACAATCCCTCACCATCAGTCCAGCTGTGGCTTTCGGAGGCAACTGAAGATGCTATGAGCAGCTTAATATATCTAAATTTAACTAATGAAGCAGATAAGCAAAACTGAAATGAACAAAGCAAGACTGAAATTAAACAAAAACTATGAAAAGCAAATTAGTTAAAGAGATAACGTGTTAGTTCCATGTCATTAGTCAAAAAGCTATGAAAATGCCCGGGCTGCCTATCTATAACCTGAAACAAGAACACTGATCAGTGATTAACAATCATAAAGTATGAAAGACAAAAATGAAATGGAAATTATGGAAGTGTATAAACAGAAATGAAACAAATGCAATGTATGAACATATGAACGGATTATGACACAATGATTTCTAAAGAAACGAAATGAAAATTATACACTAATGCACAAAACATTAGCTGAGCAGGGGCCCTCTACACCAGCCTTGGCAATGGTCCTCAAATACGAATTAAGTTGGAAAACAGAGTCTTCTTATATTAAAAAGCAGTCATTACAGAATGGTGATGTTACGGCACAAGTGCAGCGTAATCAAACTACAAAGCAGACTAATAAAAGATAACAAAGACTAACATCGACTAACTCTATATGCGTATGCAAACGCATTATATATAAAAAAAGAAATATAACTGTCTCCTAAAGTTCATGCTGGTGGAGAGCACGTAGACCACTACGTCCACGGATCTAGGATCATGGTCGTGTTGGAAAGTAAATCTACGAGAGGTGGATGCTTGAATTCGACTAAGGAGCCCTGTACAGATGTCGATTTATCCTCCGCAGGCTTAGAAACGGCCGTATGAGTCTTCATGTGACACGAAACAGAGTCCTGCCGACATGAGACTCCATGGTTGACTTCCATGTGGACGCCTTTGACCGTGGCTTCTTTGGATGAGTTTGCTTGAACCAATAGGACACGAACCATGTCCACGTCATTCCTGACCTGCCCATGTGGCTCGTTTTCCTTGTAGATACCTGTAGCATAGAGTTTCACAAAATAGCTGCGGAAAGTTGCAGCAGCTGCGGAAAGTGGCAAGATTCTGCATCTGAATGAACAAAATCTAGATCAAATAGCAAACACAAAAATATAATTAAAAACCATGTTAGATTCTCTTTTGCACATGATATTGACAATTTGGGAGGTTTAGGTGAGTGAAAAAGGTATAGAAAATTGTATGGAAAAGATGCAGATTTGAGACTCAACAATGGTGTTTTCTAATCTTATTTTATTTCTTGCAATGATACATTGATTTTAGTGTATATGCTGATTTTTTATTTTACTTATTAGGATGTATGATTGTACATTAATTTTAAAATCATTGAATTAATAGTGTGCATTGATTTCAGTGTAAGCACAAAAAATTATTGACAATGTACATTGATTTTTGTGTTATAGTAATTAAACCTATTAATATTGGAGAGCAAGAGAGACAAGGTATGATGTTTACTACAACAACTCGAGCTAAATATTTAAATGGTTTACAATTTCAAGTGTCCTTTTCATATAATTGATATGAAAAGATGACAAAACTAAGAAAATTTAAAATTAAAATGATCAGATAAATCTGAGACATATTTAGCATATTTAAAATGGTAATATTAATATTAGAAGTATTTACATATTATTGATAAATTAATCCTATGTTCAATAGATTTTCCTTGGTCGCACATGACTGAAACTAGTCTAGATCCATCTTAACTTCAGATCTATCAAGCACAGATAGAGATCAAAGATCTCGAGGTGCAAACCTTTCTTCAAGTTTTGCACTAAAAAAGGAGGTTTGCAACTCAAGATATTTAATCCCTCTCGGCGCTTGATAGATCCAGAGTTAAGATGGATCTAGGCTGGTTAAATTAAAATTATGAAATTTCAATTCCAAAATAGATACGTCTATCATCGTAATAAAAAAGATAATGTAATTGATTGTAAACAAATCTTTTTTTTCTTATAATTACTTTATGCATTTTAACATGAGGGAGATATATAATTTTCTTAGAACTCAATATGATATTGGCATGCAAGATATTGATAACATGTAATATTTAAAAACATATATATTAATAACAAAAGAAATTTTAATATATATATTTTGAGGAAATGAATTAGCCTCCCTCAAGGGTTGTTGATATCAATAGAGATAACGTAATTGAAGCAAGGGCTACAGGGCAGCTTAGTCCCTGCCACTTAAATGGAAATTATGCTTTCATAAAAAAATCAAATTGATATATCAAATGGAAAAATTAATTACCAACTAAGGGGCAAGGAGTTGCATAAATTTTGGTGGATATTAACCACTAGTAAGCATGCACATTTACATTTTCACTCCTACTTATTAAAGTGCTAAAGAACACATGAATAATGGTGTGCAATAACTCCTACTAACTATATTTATTTACCTCTTATTCCTATCTATTTTTTATGTAAATAATTTCTTAAACAATGAAAAATCACTCCACAAATATATAAAATTTATTGCATAAATATTGCAACAACATCCAAAAATTATGGCCGACAAATCTGAGGAAGTTATCCACATGGTTTAAAGGCTACAAGACCTTCAAATTATGGTCCAATTACATGTTTCAAAAATAATTTTTGCAATAATATTGAAAAAAATATATATTATTTTTTCGAAGTTAAACATTATAAGTTGCATTGGTCAATGCTAAACCAATAGTGACAAAAAATAAATCTATAGCTAGAGCAAGGACTAATAAAAAAATTTTATTTTTTGTTATTACTAATTTATACTTTTTAACATGAATATTCATGATTCTTTTAGTACTCAATATGGTATTGGTATGTGATATATATATAGACACACGCACAAGAAGGAAAGAAATCAACCCAAGGGGTTAATACTAGTTCAACTTGTTAGTAGCGGGGATTTGAACCTGGGTGGGGAAGACAATAAACTTTTTGCCAAACAATTGAAGATAACCCATATATATATATATATAGAGAGAGAGAGAGAGAGAAAGAGAGTGTGTGTGTGTGTGTTTCATTGATAGGTGCTTTTTAATTCAAGCCATGTGTTAGGGGTGGTAGGAGGGGGAGGGATTCTAATTAACATTAGTGAAATTATTGAAATTAAGTATGCTTGGGGGTTGGGAAAGAGAACAAATAATCAGGATGAGATGTATGACATCCTTGAGGGATTATGCAAAGCAAAAGGTAGAGGTATCATCGACATCTCCATTCTTGGAGATTCTCTAATCATAATCCAATATCTCATTAAGAAAAGAAGTCCAAAATAAAACTCTTTGGCTCATGTTCTTCAAAGAATCAAAAATATTTATTGACTCCTTCCATTCAAATAATATCTATCATATCCTCATAGTTCACAATGCGAATGCTTATTTGCAAGAAAATAAAATTTGTATCTTGGATGAGGCCAAGCTTGTAATAAATGATTTTTTTTGTTTATATTATATTCCCTAATTCATGGTTTTCCCTCAATTTTTTTTTCATTTCTCCCATCCCTTTAACCCATTCCCTCTTATCACTTCCTCCATTCCTTCCCCTTCCCTTATATAATCTCCCCATGCCCTCTCTCTTCCCATCCCCCTCTATGGTCTACTCCTCTCCTCTTCATTATGACCTTCTCTTGTTCCTCGATTTCGCGACTCATTACTAGAATGAATTACATGGCGCACCTTGTTGTGATCCGCCATGCATTTTCATATCCCTCCTAACTCGCATGTCTAGTATTTCATCTCCACCCTTCCCATTCCAGGGCTTTGCTCTCTGCTTTGGGTAAAGACGAAGTTCATTGGTCGAAGTACAAGAATAATGAATGGTTGTAGAATCGTAAGCATGTGGTCGAGCAAGGGAATTGAAGATGTATCTTTCATTTGTCATGATTTTATCCTTATGTCATAATTGGTTCTATGGTTTATTTCGTCACCCTTGTGGCTTGAAGGTAGTTTGCTTGTTCCATTATTCATTGTGGCTCCCTTCCAGTCGGTCTGTAGGAAGCTCTGTGAAGGGCCTATTTACCTCATAATTTTGGTATCAATACATCTCATTTCTCTCCAATGGGTTCAACACTTATGTTCGTGGGAACTATAACACATTGGCCTTATGGTATCTCAAAACAATTTGGTAAATTTTGAGCCTTTTCTTAATTTTTTTGCCTGGTTATTTGGTTCTTAGACCAAAGAGTCCTCTGAATTCAATGTTCACAATTGGGTATCTTTCCTTACGGACCCTACTTTTGATCATACCCGTGGGGTTTTCTGTGATTGTTCTGGCTTTCTTTTTGGAAAGAGTCAAGCTGACCCTCCTCATCGGGTAGTATTTATGGGATTTTCTCTCTTTTTGTTGGGTCAGGTCTTGCCCCTCTGGTTAATTTTCAATCCTCGTGGTTTTGGATTTTTGGTCCCTATTTTTCTTGTTTTGTCCTTCCCGATGTTAGTGTATTCCCTGGTGGTAACTTGGTAAGTTCCCGTCAACTCCTTTTGTTCCGTCTATGTCTCTTTGGCTCTCCCACCTTTACTACCCTCTGTCCAGGTCCTTGGGTGCTTGAAACAATGGAAAAAAATTCTATTTAGGAAACCTCTTCTACTTCCAACCACTGTCCTCATAGCATGAAAATTCATCGGGGTTTAAAGATGGTTGATTATAATTTGCAGGCAAAGTATTGTCAATTATACAAATTTCATGTTGAGTAGTCAGATAAACTGCTAGTTCTTCAACAACAAATGTCAAGGATGAACACGGGGGCTTAACTGGGGGAGAAATACCATACCATGTGCATTCATATTGGGGAATATATATTGAGGAAAAAAATACATAATATATTGAGCATATAAAGTGGGGTAAAGGGTTTTTATATTGGCAGGTATAAAAAATGGAAATCAAAGTTAATGAAAAAACATAAAGGGGAATAAAAAATGTTAATGAAAAATGGATACCTACAATATCTAGTGAAAGTAGGGGTTTTTTAAATTGGAAAGTGTATTCGGTTTGTATTGGTAAGGGGTTAAAAATGTGATTTCCAGAGTTATTTTCCAATATGTAGTCAAATTAAGGGTATTGTTTAGTATGCAATGAATGCACGTGATATGATAGAGGTTCATTAAGTGAAGCCCCCATGTGTATGGGGGATGAATTGGATGCTCTCTGAGCATTATATGTGGATCTCCAACTTAATAATGATGAAAGCTTTGCCACCTCCACAACACTAGTGCCTTTTGAGAAGAGAAATTTTGATTTGAATGAATCGACTTTTGATGATGATTAGGTTGTGTTGCGTATGGATTCAGTTTTGGTGCATATAAGTATTTTGGTCTCTTTTTTTTACGGTGTTATTTTGATATGATGTCTACTTTGTATGGGTTTGCATTGGGTTTTGTAATTGGTTTTGGGGTGTTTTTGATAATGGATCTCTGATGAAATATAGAATGTAATCACCTGAGTATTTGCTACGACTGGCCACATCATTAATACTTCTACTCAATTTTATTTAAAAAAAAAAAAATCAAGGTGTGTGTCAAGGTTAATCCATGTTCATCCTAAATGCATGTTAAGAGGGCTCAAATCTCTTAAGGCGTGAATTCAAAATTTTCTAGATTTTACACTTTCAAAGAGATTTGAAAATTTAATCCAAGATTAACATGCATATATACTTGATTAAAAAATAACTAAATAATTTAAACATAATTCATTATTAAAATTTGATGCAACTTTAAAATTTAATTATATAAAAATTAGTTAGCACAACTCAATTCTATAACTTAAATTTATTTATCCACATTTATAAATATATAATAAATTATTTCACTATATAAAATAATTAATAATTTATAAATAAATATAGCACTCCCTCTATATAAAATAATTGCTATATATAACTTTGTAAGTCACATTCAATTATTAATGGAGTTGTCTACCGACACAACAGAATAGCCTGGACGACAATTTTTGCCAGAATCTTGTGTGGAGATGGAATTCAATAAGGGTTTTCCTGTGGATATTAATCTGACGGCTCCAAATTATGTTTGGGTCCAAAAGCTTGACTATGAGAGTATTTCTTTCCAATGTAGAGCATGCTATGAAACATGACACGTAATTAGAAACTTCCCATTCATGTTGGAAAAGCATTTGCTTGGGTGGATCGGGCATATGAGGAAGAATCCAAATTTCACTTGCCAAAGAATTATATTTCGGAAATAGAAGAAAACACGGGCTCGAATCATGTTGGGAAGAAAGGAAAAGGTATTTCTCAGGAAAACAAGACGTTATACTAAGTAAAAACAAAAGTAGTGATAATGGAATGTAAATGTATCTATATATTAGGATTTTTTTGGAGAAGTTTTAGTTGGCAAGGGTCTGAAATTTGTGTGTCATGGGGAACTCGTTTGAGGGTTTGAATTGAGCCCCATGCTCAATTTCAAACCTTCAAAGAAGATTGGAATATGTAAAGGTTTTGACCTAGGAACCAAGTTTTTTTTAATACAAATTCGTACTCATTTCTCTGAAAACAAAAAATTAAAAAAAAATTATTTCAATGTTCACTTTAATTTTATATTATTTTAATATAGAAAAATAAAGTAATTAACAATGAAAAATATCTAATTTTGTATATAACTTCATTTTATATTTTAGTATAAGAGAACTGTGTTGTGTAGTTCCTGAACTACTCAATATGGAGTTAACCAATTTTAAGCTAAAATAGTATAGATATAACACCCTCATATATAGAAGGTATGTAATTCATTCCATGATTATTATAGAATTGACGTGGTATTTCAAAAAAAATTATCAATAACACAATAATGTTAGCCATAAATTAAATATTTCAATGTCCATAAACATAATCTTATATCAACCTTATACATGAAGATATAAAGTAATTGAAAGTTAAACATTTCTTATATCTTCACTTTTTAATATAAAGTAGATGTGTAATTTCTTTACTATTTAAATTTTTAAAAATGTTGTAATGTCCACCTTAAATAAAATAAAAATATTAAATTAATTATGCATTTGTAGTATACTAAGAAGTATGTCTATATACATACACACTTCTTAGTATACTACAAATGCATAATTAATTTATTTTTTAATATGAGTTTAGATGAGGCATTTAAAAATATTAATAACAAAACTTGATATGCACATTAAGTAAAATATTTCAATATATATATATATATATATATTGATAAGTATTTACCAATTGAGGGTATGAGAGAGATGTACAATTTCTTCCATGTTTAATATGAAATGACATGTAGCATTTAAAAAATATATAAATATGAAAAAAATTCTTATGGTTAAAGTATTGTATTGGTAGGTTGCTTAAACCGAAGGAGATGTGTAATTCTTTATGCTCAACATGGAGTTCGTATGCACATATATAAAGAACCAACATAGATCTACCTTAACCCAAAATCTATTTAGCACCAAAAGGGATCAAATTTTTTAGAGTAATCCCAAATTTATCAAACATTGAAAATGATCAAATTTCTTCTATTGCAAACCTCCTTTCAAATTTTACACTCTAAAAAATATTTTACACCTCAAAATATTTGATTTATTAATGCTCAATAGATCATATATATATATATATATAACTGGTGGAAAATTACCTTTACTTTGTATCTTAATAATATCCCTTATTATCAACTAATCTACACCCTAAAATATAAAATATATTATTAATTTTGTATAATTAAATTATTAAATATATATGAGAAAAAAATTAAATTAATTTTATTAGATTAAATCATATTAATATTCTATTAAACACAATTACATTAACTATAATATATAAAATAATATACATTAAATTCCTTTCAAAATATTATTGAATTATATCATGTTTTGTTTATTATAATAAAAATATTTAATTAAAATATTATTATTATTATTACAAGATGAAATTTAATCTATATTAAATTAATATATAATTTAATTTAATTTAATAATTTATCATTACGATGTCAAGTCCCACTAGCACAACTGGTTGTGCTAGGGGAGGAGACATGCTACAAAATCCAGTTAGCTTAGGGTCTGACTTTGACGGATTAGATGTCACTGGGTCACGGTTTCTCAAGTCATAGGTCAAGCCTGGAGAATCACATACAACTTGAAAAACAAAAAAATAAAATTATCATTACGATAATAAACTAAATTTTAATATAAAAACTAAAGCCCTTTATATTAGTATTAAATATTAAAATTTAAAAAAATATAATAAAATTTAACTTTACAAAGTTATACTTGCGCAGAGAGGTGCATTCTACAACCAAAAATAAAAAAACTAAAAAAAATTTGAAAAATAAAATCTAAATAATGTTGGCTTAAACAATCACTTACATAATCATATAAATAAACAATTAAAAATTCATTAAGAGAACAAAATTATTTCTATATTCATGGCACCATTTGGATTGGTGTTCGTTCTTAGTCGTTAACATAACAAAATATGTCAGATATTCATGGCATTCGTTGGATTGGTGTTTGTTCTCAATTGATGGATTCATGCTCTCCATTATGAGCCAACTACCGTGGAAATCCTAGTTCTGCATAATAGGTCTTTGATAATGGTTACTAAGCCTCCACAAAATTTTATAAGCATTCAAATCAAATACATAAAAAATAGAGCTATGACCCATGAACGATTGTTCCATGCTGACTCCCCTGAACTTCATTGAGGTATGTTGGATTATGTTTATATTTGGTTATATGACATGGTATGTTTTCAGGAAGAAGAAGATAAAATATGACAACTAAGATGGTGGATTATAGTTCACATGACTCTCCTTATAAATTAGCTGAGAAACAAGGATATTAATACTCTCTTGATTTAGCAGATACCTTGAGAAATCTAAAGGAAAAGATAAAAAATTGTAAAGAAGATAACAACAGGATCATTCAGTCACAGGAAAGACCTTCCAAAGCTCAGGAGAAGAAATTAGAATTCAATTCAATGATCCTTTAGAGCTTATTATATTTGCAGAGACAGGGACAACCAAAGATAAGTTATGGACAAGAGGAAAGGACTAATTGGGTGTATGATAGTAGGTCTCATGGAGGACACTGGTAAAACATTAATGACATGGTTAAAGATGGAAGATGGATGGATACACTTGATAGGAGAGGTAGTGGTTATTGGTTCTATTCTAGTTCTAGATCAGAGAGGCATCATGGTCATCACCACTATCATCCTTATAGGAGGAGTGAGAAGCAGTACCTTCCAGACGAGTTCAAGAAAACCAATCCCATAACTTTGATGGAGAGCTGAAGAAAATGGAAGCTGTAGAAGCATGATTGCTTGGGATGAAAAATTTCTTCGAGCTTCACGATTATACAGAGAATATAAAAGCCAAGATAACCATTTTCAGTCTCAAAGGGAAAGCAGACATCTGGTGGGAATATGTGAAGCGTGTTTGAGGTATCAAGATAGAGGAATTGAGTTAGCATGAATTTAAGATACTTTTTAGAAAGAAGTACTTGTCAGAGAGATACTATGAAGGTAAGGCTAAGGAGTGCTACGAAGTGAATATAGGATATATGACAAATGAAGAGTATACGACTAATTTTTTGGAGCTATTGAGGTATGTACCATATTTTAAGGATGAGAATACGAAGGTTCAAATATTCGTTAGAGTATTTACATTAGCATTTAAGGATCGAATTGAGTATGATGATCCTCATACATTGGAGGAAATAATTGGGAAGTTGAAACATTGTTATGAGTAGTCTATGCAAAAGTCAGAGCCTAAGTAGGGTTGGAAGGTAATGAAAAGACTAAAGGAAAATGGGATAAGAAGTGAGTAAGATGTCAGGATGCAAGTAACAAGGAGAATGTAGTTTCATACAAGAAATTCAATATAGTTGACAGAGGATAGGGATTTCAGTCTGAGGAGCAAAACAAGGGCTAGGGAAGGAAGCCTTTGCAGTGTTGGACTTGTGGCAAGGATCATTACATGAGATATTGTACACAACATTAGATTAGAAGACCTTATATTTACAATCCTCAGGAGGCACAAATAGTTGGGGATGTTGGAAAAAGTATTCCTTTGATTTATGTAGCAGATAATAGGCAGGCAGATCATCATGCATCTATTATTGAGATGGAGGGTAATATTTGTGATCAAGTTGTTTCTATTTTTATTTATCTTGGATCTAACTATAGTTATATCCAAGATTAATAATAGGCAGGTTTATCATCATGCATCCAACGTTAGAGAATGGTCTACAACAATTTTGGATTCGTTGAATGATCATGGACGTAACATTCTAAACAGATCTACGCATACGGAAAGGTTACTTTGTACACCTAATAAAAACTACGATAATAATAACCACAATAAAAAAGTTATCAATATACCTTCACACGAATTAAATAATGATGAAATGGAGGTTTTGAGAAAAAGGCTCAATTTCGTTATAGCTCCTAATCTAATTCTGAATGAAGAGATTATTTGTGATATTGAGGATGGAATTAGATCCCTCAATGATGAAGACAAGGATCTTTTAAGACAAGAGTGCACCATCATCCTAAAAAATGCCAAGCCTCCTAAGAGAAATTTAAGTAAGGAACAATTGAGAGCCCTAAAAAACCTAAGATGTAATGATAAAATTGTTATTTTAAAAGCAGACAAAGGAGGTGCCACGGTAGTGATGGACAAAGAAGAGTACAATAATAAAATGAGAGATCACCTACATAATAGTGGAAGCTATAAAAAACTTAATGAGAACCCCATCTCCAAATTTATACGAAAGGTTAAAAAATCCATTAAGGAGTCCAATCTTGATGAAAAATCCCTAGAAATCATCAAGCACCCTCGCAACCTAAACAGAGATGGAGGTCTGGAAGTCAGTAGGAACTGGATCCACGTTCTTTCCTGATAACAAGCTTTTCCCTTAAGTCAATGGTCTCCTTCACCTCAACCCTTTTTCATCCTCCCACCTTCTTTATCCTTATCCCTCACTCCGTTGCTCCTCCCTTTACGCTTCCCTCTCCCCGTTGTTCTTCTTTTTCAAGCCCTCTCCTTGCCCTTCTATATCCCTTTACTTGGCCTCACTCCTATTAATCTCTTTATAATAACTAACCCTATTTTTAATAACAACCTCCATAATAACTAAACTATAAAAAATCTTAAAATCTAATCTCATAAATAACTAATTTTAAAAAAAAAAAATATAAAAAACCATCCAACTTTTTTTTTTAAGTGTAAAAAACAATCCTAAAAATCAAATCTTATAATATTATTATCAAGTTAATGAACCCTCCCTTAAAATAATGTCAATGTCCTTTTAATTTAAAAACATTATTAAACTCATTTTAATAACTCTATTTCTACATTACTTAATTTATATGTGTTTCTAATATTAAATATTAATTGTAACATATGAAAAAACTTTAATTAAAATTAATATAGTGTAAAATCTTGAATTGAATTAGAAATATATATAGACATAATTCGAAAGAAATATGATTATAAGTATTTTAATAAATTTTAAATAAATATGGAAATAAACTAACATAAGAAAATAAATAATTAAATAAAAATAAATTAACCTTTTAACATAGGAAAAAACTTTAATTAAAATTAATATAGTGTAAAATATTTGAACATATGAATAATAAATTAACATATGAAAAAACTTTGATTAATATTAATATAGTGTAAAATCTTGGATTGTGTTAGAAATATGTATAGACATAAATATAAAGAAATATGATTATAAATATTTTAATAAATTTGAAATAAAAATGGACATAAACTAACATAAGAAAATAAATAATTAAATCAAAAATAAATTAACCTTTTATAAATTAGTAGAAAACTGGTCGGCTCTTTTTATCTTTCATACCCTTTTCCCTCTATTTATTTAACCTAATCTACTCTCTTCTTTGCAGGTTAGTTATATCATTCTTGACTTGGTGGATAAGTGTTGCTTGAATAAAGAAGTGCATGCAGAGTCTTGGTTGGTGCAGTTGGCTACAAGTACCAAGAAAAGAGTTCATCATTCGGTAAGATATTATGCATTTGAGTTTAATGGTATGTCTACATCAAGACATATAAATGTGCTTCATTTAGGTTCGTACAATATGTTGTTTGGTATGGTTTGGTTGTACATTCACAAGACTAAGGTAGATTGCTATAATAAGGCTATTGAGTGCCTGGATGATGATGGAGAGAGAATATTGCAAGGTAAGAAGAAGCCTATATCAGTGAGAATGGTTACAACTATGAAGGCTAATCGTAGTCGCACGAAAGGGTGTGTATCTTTTGCAATTCATATTTCTAGTGATGAAAGGAAGGATGTTGAGGATGTTGAAGTATTGAAGAGGTATACGGTTTTGCAGTAGTTTCAGGATGTGTTTCTAGAAAATATTTTAGAGTTTCCTCCTCATATGGAAGTGGAATTTTCTATCGAGTTGATGCCAAGAGCAACACCAACATCAAAGGCAGCTTACAGGATGAGCACTCCATAATTAGTGGAATTGGAGTTGCAACTTAAGGAAATGCTTGATAAGGGATACATTAGGCCAAGTGTGTTGCCTTGGGGTGTACAAATATTTTTTGTGAAGAAGAGGGATGGTACTCTCAGGTTGTGCATTGATTACATGAAGTTTAACAAGGTGACAACCAAGAACATGTATCATTTTCCACAAATTGATGACTTTTTTGATCATTTGAAGGGAGCAAGAGTGTTCTCGAAGATTAACTTGAGATAAAGATATCATCAGGTACACATTAAAGAAGAGGACATCTACAAAACCACATTATGTACCCATGTATGGGAATTATGTGTTTTTAGTAGTTCCCTTTGGTCTTACTAATGCTCTAACTAATTTCATGAGTTTGATGAATAGTTTGTTGCGTCCTTATCTAGACAAGTTTTTGATAGTACTCACTGATGATATATTGATATATTGTAATAATGAGGAAGTGCATGTAGAAAAACTAGCAACAATGTTAAGATTGCTGAGAAAGAATCTATTATATTCCAAGCTTAGCAAGTGTAGTTTCTTTCAGACATAATTTCATTACTTGGGACATGTTGTTTCCAAGGAAGGTATAGCAGTGGACCCGAAAAATATCAGAGCTATCATGGAGTGGGTAATTCCTACGAATGTGGATGAGGTTAGATCATTCATGGATCATTCATGGGACTATCAGGTTATTACAAGTAGTTCATCAGGAACTTCTCATGGATTCCTATCCTATTACATATTTGCAGAAAAAGGAAATAAGTTTGAATGGACCGAGGAGTGTGTAGCTATTTTTGAGAAATTGAAGCATTTGCTTACAAATGATCTGGTCTTAAATATTGCGGATCCTAAAAAATAGTTTGTGGTATGTACAGATGCTTGCAAGAGAGGACTTGGTGGAGTCCTGATGTAGGAAGGGCAAGTAGTATGTTATGATTCAAGGAAGTTGAATGAGCATGCGCAGAACTATGTGACTCATGATCATGAGTTGGCAACTATCATTCTTGCATTGAATATGTGGAGACATTATCTTCTTGGAAGGAGGTTTATCTTGATGAGTGATCACAGTGGGTCGAGGTACTTGTTTGACCAACCTAATTTGAATGCCAGAAAATATATATGGTTGGCTAGTATTAATAAGTTTGACTTCAAGATAAGGTATATTAAGGGTAAGGATAACATGGTTGCAAATTCTCTTAGTAGAAGAGTGCAGGTGAATCACGTTGCAACAATGAGTTATTATGGGATATAATTACAAGAGAGGATCATGCAAATAGCACAACGTGATGACATGTATCAACAATTGAGGAACAAGTTACAACAACATGGCGAAGGTAATAGGGATGAGGAGTGTCATCTCACAGCAGATGGTTTGGTCAAATTCAAGAACAAGATTTATGTACTGTATGACAATGAGGTCAAGAAGCTGACCTTGAGGGAGTTTCATGTTAATCCATATTCAGGTCAACCAGGATATCAAGAGACATTGAAAGCAGTTAATAAATTCTATCATTGGCCAAAATTGAAGAAGGATAACATTGAGTTTGTTACGAGATGTTTGGATTGTCGGTAGGTAAAAGTGGAGTGTAAGAATCTAAGTGGTCTATTGCAGCCAAATTTGATTATAGAGTGGAAATGGGAGGTCATTTAAATGGATTTTATTACAAGTTTTCCAAGGAAATCAAGAAAACATGATTCCATTATGGTTGTGGTTGACACGTTAAGTAAGGTATCTCACTTCATTGTAGTTAATTCTACAAATTTAGCCAGTGAGGTAGCTCATATTTTCACTAGGGAGATAGTTATATTGCATGGTGCTCCCAAGAAGATCATACTAGATAGAGATGAAAATTTCAGTTCTAGGTTTTGGAAGGAGTTGTTTGTAGGCTTGGGGACAAAATTGGATTTCAATACAACATATCATCCACAAAGATATGGAAAGACAAACATCGTCAACAAGATTATTGAGGACATGTTAAGGATGTATCTCATCATGCATCAACAATAGAAGTGGGACGAGTATCTTCCACTAGTGGAGTTTGCATATAATAATGAGTATCAAGAATCCTTGAGGATGAGACCATTTTAGCCTCTTTATGGGTGGAGTTGTAATACTCCTATCAGCTAGAGTGATCCAATGAATAGGGTGTTTATTGGACCAGATATGTTGGAAGAGATGGAACAAGAAATGTAGGTTATTAAGAGGAATTTGAAGGCATAAAAGGACAAGAAGAATAGTTATCCAAATCAACATAGGGAATTCAAGGAGATTCATGTATTCATGTTGGGGAGCATGTGTACTTGCACATCAAGCCCAAGAGGAGATCCTTGAGGATTGGATCATGTGCCAAGTTGTCACCTCGGTATTGTGGGCCTTTTGAGATCCCTGAGAGGATTGGACCAGTGGCCTACTGACTTGTTGATCCGGATTTATGCAGGAATGCAACATAATACACATATAACCATAAATACAAAAATGCAGTGGAAATAACACTTCATTTCATTAATATCAAAGAACTGAAATTTGTTTACACACAGAATGGAAATAAACTAGCCAGAGCGTTGGTAGCTTATCTCTAAGAAGAGATGTGGTGGCTATATGCCTCTGAACTGTGTTACAATGAGGCTCGAGGGCCTATTTATTATTGAGAAACAATGTAAAACCCTAAACATCCAAAAACCTAACCCTAGGAGATGAAGCGGAAAAACTATGGGCCTCGTTTGGGTAAATTGGTACAACAACTTCTTGGGGACGTAACTTTGGCATGCGATCTCTGTTTGACGTGCACCATGCCTTGTTAGAAATATCTATCCGAGGACTACAACTTTTTAGTGAGCAACATTGGTCTACAACCCATGTTACTCTCGATTTTCCAAAAAAACGTCCTTTAGGGCCTCAAAATGACTCTGGAAGTTTAAGATTCGACAAAATGATAAAAATAGTAAACTGTGCTATAATTAAGGAAACTGAAAGAGTGAAATAAACAATGGTGGGGTCCCAAGTGGAATAGGCGAGTGGCCACCAATATCCACCTAGATCATTTGTACTACCTCCAACAGTGAAATTACATGATGTTTTCCATGTTTCATTACTTGAGAAGTATATGCAGGATGTTTATCATGTCATTGGTTGGTTTGTTTTGCAGGTGGAACCAAAGGGAGAATTCTAGGCAGAACCACAATGCATATTGTACAAGAAACAACTAATATTGTGGAATAGAGCAATCGAGAAGGTTAAAGTTCAGTGGAAGCACTTTGGTCTGATGAAGCTACATAGGAGATGGTTGATCAAATGTAGGCTATGTATCTTTCGTTATTTGTTGGATCTAGAAAATGAGTTTTTTTTATATGTATATGTAAATGTGGATGTTGTTGTAGATACGACAACGAGATGTGTTAGAAAGCTCCAATAAGCGGTATGATTTTCATGTTTTTTATGTTGCCCATGGTTTGTAGTAGTAGTTCATTATAAATACTGCATCGAGCTATGTTATAAAGCTCCATGGGAAGTATGATTTTTTTAGTGGTTTACTGGTCATAGGTGTTGTAGAACACAGAGGATGTTGTTCCCCCAAGGGGGAGGTGTTTGTAACAACCCCTGGTTTATTTTCAATGTAAATAAAATAAAAATAAGGCCACAGGACACATATTCCAAGTTGAATGCTGGGCAAAACATAGTGATGGATATCATTGGTTATTAATTAATTGCTATAGAATTTGGCAAAGGCATTGGCAAAGGAAAAGAGGCATAATTGGCATTTTATTTATGAAATAAAGAAAAATAAGAGAAAAGGAAGGTGAATAGACATGCATTTTCATGAGAGCAAAATTGAATGAAAAATGAAGGAAAATGAAGAAAATGGAGGCCTCAATAATAAAAACGTTTATGAGGATCATTTCACAACCTTTTGTCAGTTCATTTTTGGAGCTCTCTTTCACTTTCTCATTCTCTTGTACTCTTGCACACTTATAGAAATATATGAGCATTATTGGAGCATGCTTGAAGTACTTTAGCATCCGCTTGGATTAGAGAAAGAAGTAAAATGAAAGCTGGAAAACAAAAGGGAACATTTGCATCAGCAACTATAACTCAATTTCTTTACAGGTCACAGGTTTCATGTGCAATTTCCTTGTTGATTTTTGTATGCATGGTATATGCTTGTGATTTTTTGGTTACATGTTGTCATTGGCATGAATATTTTCTTAGAGTGAGAATGGTTTTAGCCTTTCCTTGCCATTTACTCGATAACCAAGGTGTTGTGGGATTTTTCCACTTGTTGTTCTTCTAATGGGTGCTCGTGTTCCTTATGGTTGTGGGTTGGAAAAAATGCTCTGGAAGCCCTATAAAAACTTGGGTTGAGTTACTAGTCATGTAGCCTAGGTTGGGACAAACACTCTAGAGCCCTTGGTGGGCTGAGTTAATATTCATTGGATTGATGGTTGCAACACATGCTGTGGAACCCTGGAAAAATGTGGGTTGAGTTACTAGTTCCTAGAGCCTTGGACAAATTGGGTCGAGACTAATTTGGTTGGTGTTAGTGATGTTCGACTGTAGAGGTGGAATCACTATGGTTGAGGGTTGAGGTGGTTTGGCCTATGGAAGCCCTGGTTTGATTTTTTTTTTGTTTAATCCATGAGATCCCACATTGATTCTTAGAATATGGTGTGGGGTGATTGAATGAAAGAGACATTTGGTTCAACCCAATATATGGTCGAGTGGTACGTGGAAGTCCCTGACTTGGTTGAAATTTTCACATATTAGTATGACATTTTTAAATGGTGATTTATTAGCATTTTTTGTGATTATGTTTGTGATATCATGGTTGAGTTTCCATGGTTTCTATGTTGGTTATTTTCTGGTTATATGTTGGTTATATGATATGTATTATCTATGGCTATTATCATGATTTTTTTATTTATTTATTGGTAATGAATCTATGGACTAATGAATGTTGTTGCAACTATGTTGAGATGGAATAGGGCCTTATTGGTGATTCTCAGATGAATCTCAGACTATTATGATCATATATGTATTCATGGCTTGTAACTTACATGTTTTCCATGTGTTTGAAGGAATGTATGTTATGGATTAGGCAGTGTAGGTCAAGTTTTTCATTCGAGATTGAATGTTTAGCTGTGTCATCATGTTAATACTAATTTTGGAAAGTATCAAGAAATTTTGGGCAGTGGTCTGGAGGTTGGCTTGAAATGATGGCACAAATCCCAAGATCGCATGCTCATAACTGAAGAGTTTAGGCCATAACTTCACGGAGGTAAGCCTGTGAGTGCGGTTAAGCCTCATAATTGCATGGGAGTAGTATCAAGGGTGTGATTAGGGGTCTAGGTTAGTGAAATAAGGTTCCAACTCAGGGATTGACCACCTAGGGTGTTTCTACACCCCTTGGGTGATATGTAGTCCCTGTAGGACGTTAGTTTGTGGTAATTTTGTAGGCCTCACTTCCTAATCTGGATCTTGGGGGATAGGCCCCCAAGATCTAAAAATTGAAATGTGAGAAGAAAAGAGGATAACACACAATAAACAAAACCATAAATATTTTTTTATTAAAAGAGTGAATAACTGTAAAAACTACATTGTGGTGGACAACCTATCTTTTTACAAAATGTGACTTGTTACTTATAGTTTTTTTTATAGTTACAATACCAATAGTAAATTCCATGGGTGGGTAAATACAATGGGTGAATGAATTCCATGGGTAGATGCCACTTACAATACCATGGCTGGATGTCACTTACAATACCATGGGTAGATTCCATGGATGGATGAATACCATGCGTGGATAAATACCACGGGTGAATGAATACCATGGGTAGATGCCGCTTTCCATTCGAATCATTCCTCCCTCCTTAAGAATAAATGGTCCCCATTGTGTGGAGTCCCCTCTTGAGAAACATTTTTTGAATATGAAGAGCCATTGAAGAGAAGGGTTTTGTGTGGTTAACCCTTAACTGTAATGAACGAAGATCCAAGTATAGAGATACCCTGTAATGTTTGTGACCAACTGTGATACTGATAGTGTGCATCCTTGAAAATGGAATTCGATGAAGTGCGGGTTTGTGGATGACCCATCACCATGAAAAAAAATCCAATGATAGAGATACCCTGTAATTATTGTGACCAATTGTGATACTAACAGTGTGCAACCTAGAAAATGGACTTCGATGACAAGTATTTTGTGCGGTTGACTCATAATTGTGATGTTGATTATTGATGAAGTAGTAGGTGCCTACATAGTCTGGGGAAGGAGGGAACGTCTCCAAAGAACCCAAGCCATATGTTTTTATGTTGAAACTGATGAATATGAAGCAAGTGCCTACTAAAGTGGGGTAGGAGGGCATGTCTCCAAAGGGAGCCCGCTCCAAATGATGCTCTAGATATAAAAATAATTTAAAATTGGGATAACTTGATCAACCTAACTCAAAATCATTATTATAACATGTTTTTGGAAATAGAATGACCATTTTGCATCTTCCCATGTGATTGAAATCCCTAATTTTACACTTTGGAAACTCAGGTTCGCGCTGCAACTATCTCGCCGTCACAAAAGTTTTGAAAAAAAGTAGTTGATTTTAAATCAGCAATATCTCCCTCATTCTAAGTATAATTTGACCAATTTTTTTTTAAATTGGGTGATTTTTCAAAAAGAGATCAAATATGCAATCATTTTTCTAAAATCCAGAATAAAATCTACAAAAAATGATGGGAGAGCAACCATCCATGAATTACCATCAAAACAATTTCTACAACACAACTATTTTTAAATCAACGATATCTCCCTCATCCGGACTCTGACTCGGCCGATGTTTTTTTGAATTTGGGTATTTTTTCGCAAGGAATCTAAATATGTTATTTTTTTTTTTGTAAATTTTTCACCAAAAGTTTCAGATTTGATCCGCAAACTTGCTACCCAAAAAATTCCTGCAAAAAAATGAAAAAAAAAAAAAAAACTTCTTGCTTTGCCCAAGAAAGTTCTCCGTGGAGGTTGTAGCACATGCATGAAGTTTGTTGAAGTTTGTTGCAAAACTTGGAAACTGAAATGTGTGTCAAACCCTCATTCCCATGGAGCTATAACCTAAATCTAATACCGCTGATCTGGATCGTGGGGGGGAGGCCCCCAAGATTTGAAAATTTGAAATGCTAGAGGAAAAGAGGAGAACACACAGTACAAAAAACCACAAAGATTTTTTTATTAAAAGAGTGAATAACTGTAAAATCTACATTGTGGTGGAAAACATATTCCTTTACAGCATGTGAATCGTTACTTGTAGATTTTATTTTTTAGTTACAATACTGCAAGTAAATTCTATGGGTGGGTACATACCATGGGTGACTGAATACCATGGGTAGATGCTACTCACAATACCATAGGTGGGTGAATACCATGAGTGGATGCCACTTACAATATCATGGGTAGATTCCATGGGTTGATGAATACCATGAGTGGATAAATACCATGGGTAGATGTCACTTTCCATTCAGATCACTTCCTTACCTGGAACTGGGAGGTCGATTCACGTCATAGTGGCACTCATCTCATGTTTACCCTGATAGGATTGTGAATTTGGTTAAATGTGGGAGGGGTGGTCACACAATTCATAGGTATATATATATATATATATATATTAAAATGAATGGATAGAATTTTATTAATCTAGAAGCCAACACCTTTACATTCAAGAGTTGAACTTCATCAGAGGCATTCCAAAATTGTTCAAATTGTATCCTATCTATATTCTTTATTTTCATCACTATATATTTAACATATTTTATCTTACATAGTCTCCAAAACACTTTGTTATATATGACAAAATTACAAAAAATTGCAAAAAATGAATTTAACAATAATGCTACTCACTGTTTTTGTCCTTGTTGCCAGTGATTCCATCTGGAGCGACATGATCAACATCCATTTGAAGAGGTGTATTCGTTGTTGCTTCGTGCTCCATTTCTGCCTACTGTGTAACTTGTTCACTGTGCTGGGGATCATTAATCCTAAATAGATCTTTGCCTAAAATAACCGCAACAGATTCCACATTCACTTCCACATTGTCCACCTTGAAATCCATATTTTCCATTTTGGTGATCGACCGGTCTAAAGATAACTAGAGATGCTTAGAACCTTCTCGCGATTCACTAAGCTGACTTGAAACCAATACGAAGTGAGAGTGAGCCTCTGCCATTATCTAGTCCCCTACCTTTTTTACCAAAGTCGAGACATCCATTTTTATCGCTTCTAACTTCTCTTCTAAGAACCTACTAGTGTCATTCCTGCTTGCAGAAACCATTTTTCGAACTTATCTACCCTGGATTTGAATTATTAACGTTTTCAATATTTGGAATCGACGCTTTAAATTATTACCCTGATATGAATCGATTCCAAGGAAGATCTTGTCACATTGAATGCCTATGTCTCTTCCTTCCTCATAGGGGCTTCACTGAGGGATAAATACCATATCATGTGCGTTCATATTGGGGTATAAAAATTAAGAAAAACATAAAATAATATATTGACTATATAACAAGGGGTTAGAGGGGTTTATATATATATATATATATATATATATATATATATATATATATATATATATATAAATATATATATATATATATATATATATATATATATAGATATATATATATTGTAAGGTGTTTTTTATAACAAATATTGGCTAGGTAGAGGTAAAAAAGGTGGGAGTATCGTGGTCGTGGGAGTAATCAAGAGCGCCTTTGTCTTGTTCGGAAATACCTTTGTTTACAATCTCAAGCAGGGAGCATTGTGGCCTGTGAGAGTAATCTAGAACACAACCTCTGGTTTGTTGAGCAATTACGCAACCTCTATTCGCAACATCAGGCAGGGAGTATCGTGGCCCATAATCGAGAGTGAAACCTATATTATGTTGGGCAAGAGAAAAAAAATTGTTATGTTGGCCTGACATATAGTAGAGAAGGGTTTGTTTACCGACTTCGAATGTGAACAAGAATTTCAGGTATTTTTAATGGTTTTCATTTTGGGGGCTAAAGAAAACTATGGTTGTTATTTAGATAATAATGAGAGTTTTATTGTTTTCGGTCGAGCAAGGCTTTGTTGACGAGAATTATGGAATATGGTGGAGAAGGTTTTGTTTATTGACATTAAGCATGGAGAAGATGAGTTTCATCTTGAGTATGAAATCTTAGAAAATTCTTGAGCATCATGAGAGGTGGATAGCAAGCAAAGCACTGGGTCCTAAGACCTTGTTTAGAGTCTAGAAAATGCTTGGTATTGGTTGGTGGTGAGAATTTGGAGGGGCAGGAATTAATTCAAATTATCTTCTTGATAATTACTTGTGAGCTTACTTATTTTACATACGTCTTTTATTCTTATCTTATTATGTCTTTCATCAAGTCAATTACCAAAAACACAAGATACACAAATTTAGGTTTTTCGAGCTCAAGCCAAAACCTCTCCCTCTTGAAGAGGAAAAACCACAAGAAATTATTCTTATATACTTTCAGATGACAATTACCATGACCATGACTTAAAACCTTGACCCTTGTATGCTTCCAAGACCTTGTCTCTGCTTCTTCCTTGAATTCTTGAGCTGATCCTTCTTTTCTGCACTGTCCTGCACTGTTTTGAACCAAACTTAGAGAGCTAGGTCTCTAGTCCATTTTTTCTTCATAAACTTGGATCCTTCTTGAATTCTAGATTTATACTCAAGACAATGATGTATACTTTTTTACCAATCCATTGTATGCAACCCTTCTAACACACTGTATAGACATCCTTTTATAGTGCTCTCCCTTCTTGCACTTATTGCAACCCTTTAACATAGTTTTATAGCTGCACTTCAACACACCCTAACATAAGTCATGTAACCACACTTTACTGTACCTTAACACAGTCAGGAATCCACACTTCAATCCAACTCTTCCATAGCCTTATGTACGCACCTTAAAACAATCTATTTCTTTAATTGGACGCAGATATACCTACCCTTCAATCCTTCACTTAAGTCCTATAAGTCACACCTTAAATCCACACTTATTGTAGGTTGAAGTCTGCACTTATTGCTATCTAAAATCCGCACTAAATCACAATTTGAAATATGCACTAAATCACAGTTTGAAATCTGCACTAAATCACATAATTTCTTGACCGAAATTCACTTTGTTCTACACAGTACCTATAGGGTATAAATAGTTGTTTCCACCTATAATAGAGCCAACCTATCATAGGGTAATATAGCAGACCCAATATATGGTTATAGAGCCGACTTGTAGGGCACATCTTCTAGTGTTGATGAGGTAGAAATGAGGGTTGTCTAGAGCCATTCCTTCAAAATTTCATGACAAGGTATTGAAGGCATATTCTGATGACTAGAATCTTCATATACATGACTCTTAATTTACATTTATAACCATAAGAAAAATACTAATAGACATCAACAAGAATTATATTGACTTATAATAAAAATATTTCTCATGAAACCCATGAAGCGAGCATAACAAAAATACATTTTATTATCTTTGTCTTATTCTTTAAATAAATACATAATTACATAGTCAATAAGAAGACTGATCCTAGTTACACTTTTCTACACTCCCTCTTAACTAGGGAGGTGTTCATACAGGTACATGGTTAATTTCAATTTGAATAATCTCATATGAATAATCAAATTGGTAATCACATATGTATAGCATCATATCAACCATAATTGTCCTAGTGAAAGGACTTAACTAACAACCCCATCTCTCAACGAGACAATGGGCTACAATGCTGGTGAGACACGGGACTTATAGACACCATAATCATTATCTCTCCAAGGTACATACTCCACCTAGGTGTTCCCAGAGTATGACCTTTTTATTTTGGACTATTCTTCTCTTGTTTAGCCAGCCCTCAAATAATATCGGTCCTTGACTACTCTTATCTTGAATGCCCTATCACATTCTAAAAGAGTATCAAATTCCATATGATTACCCAATCCTCTTGTTACACGTCATTTTGTCACCATGACATTTTTTTGTCATTATGGATCTATCACCATCCATATCATGTTACCTTAGAAGTAAAAAACATTCATGTTCTTGAACCAAGCCTTGGAAACTGGAGAAAGGCTCTTTAAAACCTTTAAAATATTACATGCGCACTTTATGTGACCATTTCTTGTGCATGTGCTGACACTTCTTCTATTAGCCACAATGATCACTGCTCTATTCGCCAATAAAAATTGTGCACCCCCGTAAAAAGGAAGTAAACTCGAAAAGGTAACTTCTAGAAGCCTAGTTGGTTGAATTTCATCCCAACTATAAGCCTCTAGAGTCATGCTAGTTTGAGTTAAAAACCTCTACTCATGGAGCTTATCCCTTGGCTAAAGGAACCCTAATCCCTTCATTGGAGGATCTCATCCCTCTCATGATGGATCTGAAACTTCCTCAATCTCTCTAGAAATTGAGTTGAAGTTTTAGGTTGAAGGTTAGATACTTGTATGGGTAGATTCTAAACTGGAGAGAGTTCATAGAGTTCATAGATTCTGAATTGGTAGTTGTTGGTTGTACATTGAAGATCACACCTTTGAACACAAGACTTCATGTTGGTCATTCTAGAGAGGAAGGCTTGTCAAACTAAGGAAATGATTGCGTAGACATATGCAAGAAATACCTACAACATCAAGTCTCAGGTTGTAATATTGTTGTTTTTTATGTCTGATAATACATATGAATCTCTTTTTCTCATTGTCTTGTTTTTGAATTCATTGAAATGATGTTAATTTATCAGATTTGGATCAAGGACCTAAGTGATAGCTCAAATTTCAAAGTGTTCAAAAGTGTTTCGAACCTGAGCGACCAGATAGATCTCATATTCCTGATTCCAACACCATGAACGGTTTGAAAAACTGACACCATATGAGGAAGTTATCGCGATTTGAAAAGTCTAGTAAACTGCAAATTTTTTACCTTTGACCAGGCTTGACTGGGTATTTGCACAGTCAGAAAAAAGAATATTTTGAAAATATTCCTTGGAATATTACCCATAATATTCCTTTCGAACTAGTAGCAAGACAATAAGTGTCATGATATAACTGGACAGTTGGGTGTACTATTTGTTATTGGCCAATAAGAGACTGCCACATGGTAGGCCTGGAGGCCACCATGTGGCCCAGGTTTGGTGTAATAAATTTTTGGTTGGACTCCATCAGATTCAACCCCGCGACTTCTGAGTGTGCACACAGAAGGTTTAACCGTCTTCGCTATGAGTTGTTACTTAACCATTAAGGTCACGCGATTTATTTAACGTGTGGTGAAATCCACGTTGGGGGTTGGAGGGCCAGTCCCTCAAGCTATTCCCTCCCCATACGGCCTTAGCCCATGACCCCAGGCCAAGGGTTTAAGCCCTCATCGCCAACAGTTACTCTGGCCGGCAATTTCGGAGTGGTCACATGACCACGTTCCAAGGGTTCATAACCTCCGACATTTAAGTTAACCATCAGCAAATTTCGGAGTTGTCACATGCGACGGTTAAAATTTATTGTTGCGGTTATCCTAGCAGAAAATTTGGAGCATGCCCCAAATTTGGGGTTTTTCCAATTTTATCTCTAGCTAACTACAGTTGCTCCATTTTTAGTGGAGCTGATTAGGGTGAAATTGGACAAATTTTGATTAGGCTCTATCTTGAGCTAGATTCGACCATTCTGAGAGTGTGAATAATGAATTTCAACTATATTAGACCTTCCAGACTCATTGGTGAGGGTTTCAAAGCCATCAAAGGAATTATGAGCATGATTTAGTTTCATATAAGTGCTAAGGGCCACTAGGGCCACCAGGGGCTAGCAACAGAAAGAGGCTTAGCCAGGGCAGCTAGAGGCCTTTCTCAGGAATCCAATACTCAATTTTGGATGTTTCAGACATTCGAGAACTAATGTTGAGGTTTGTAGAACTAGTAGAGGACTTATGAAGGCCAATATGTTTCAGAGAAGTTCCAAGGGCCACCAGGTGCCGACAGGAGAATGAGGCCTATCCAGAGCAGCTAGTATCCATTCTCAGCAAAAAATTAGTCTATTCTGACTATTTTTAAAATTTTGAATCCAATAGAAGAATTTTCAGAAGCGTTTGAAGACTTTTTAAGGTTGAAAATCTTTAGAAAATTTTTCAGTGACCCGAGAGCCAAGGGGTGCCACCAGGTGTTGGAGGCCTAACCAGAGCAGCCGGAGGCCAATTTATGCAAATGAATAGCCTATTCTGACTATTTTGGACATTCTGAATCCAATGAAATGATTCTTAGAGCCATTTGGATAATTCTAGTGTTATATAAGCCATAGGGAAGTTTCGGGCAGCCCAGGGCCAAAAGTGGATGGAGGCCTAGATTGGGGAACCAGAGCTCATTTGGAGCAAATGAACAACCTATTTTGGATGTCTAATATATGTTGGAGTGTTGGAGGATAAATCCGTCTTGCGGACAAGACCGATCTCCCTAGTACTAAAAGTATCTAGCAACAAACAGCCAAATAGACTAATCTTTCTCTAAGCATATACGATCTATGAAAAGCTCTATAGAGGTGTTAAGGACTTACCGTTTGTCCAGTGCTTGTTTGAAGTCGTTATTGTCCCTCGCGCGCTTGAAGGAGTTTTCCTCGTAAACCTGCAGTCACAAACAAGAAAAATATTACATAGCACCTGTATAGAAATCATCATAAACCATGCTTATCATAGCGATCAAGGAATCTATGAAATAAACCATTGATTGAAAGCTTATTGAGAAAAATGAGTATATTTGTATTAATTTCAAAAGAAGAAAATCCTTACAACCTGAGCCTTGATGTTGCACAGGACTTTCCAGGGTCTGAAGCAGGAATCTCCTTTACTTTGATAAGCTCTGCACTCCTCCAACCAAGACGAATAGAGGTATGTAATCTCTCCTCACAAAAGTCTTAATCAACTGAGTCTGAATCTCAATAGCACTTAACTTCAAATATTCTAAAGCTTCAACTCCCCTTGAGGCTACCCAATGCCTGTTTTTATAGTAGAATAGAGGAGGTTTCTTGTTCCAACTATGAAGGGATAGAATCCTCTCAAAGGGATAAGCTCCTCACATCAAGGGGTTAGCTCCATAAGGTAAGGGATTCATGCACCTCATAAGAGCGGTTCTATCACCGCAAGATATTTTCTGGAAGCTTCTAGAATTCACTTTTATTGAGCTTTTTGGAAATTACTTGCACCTTTTTTATCTTACAGGGTGTAGAAATTTGAATAACTGTTAAATTATTCACCAAGATTATCCTGATCACACACTATTTGAGCTTCATGCATAATACATAACCTCTTCTACCATTGATCATTAATTGCGGAAATATATACAATTGCATGCGCACATTAAAACCATAAACAATCACACATATAAACACAGTATTTATGGGAAAGCGTAAAGTTGAAAACCCCCAACTATCTGTATATTATAATGATAGAGATCATGTAACAATCATTGTACAAACTCCTCACAAGCTCTCAGTACAATCTCCAATTGTTACACACTACACAAGCTCAGATCTAGCAAAACACATGCTCCAATATGCTCCACATGTTAGCCTGCCTCTACTGCACAATCCAAGATTAATAATGGCCCAATCCAAGTTCGAATCCACCTGGTATGCACTGTGCAATCCTCATTGGCATCTCCATCAATGTGTGGTGCAAACTCATGCACCAGTATAGTCACAACTGATAGTCGCACTGCTCTTTCACCTACCTCTTCACTGGTCTCCACTGAATATCCATGTACCACGCTAATCGATGTATTCTTTAGTTGATTTATGAGTTAATAATTAGTGAATTAATTAATAATTAATTCACACCACTCATCACTAGTGTATTTATCAGTTAGACTAAATACAACTAGTTCAACTAAGTTAAATTGAACACAACTCCATCAACTATCTCATCAACTCCAACAAACTCTACCACATGAGTTCCAACTGAAGTCAACCATGCAATAGCTCAACTAAACCTTAGGAATAACGTAATTCCTTCTGTCAGCTGCATGTGCCACATCCGTAGCTCGAACTGAAGTGCTCCAAGAGGATAAGATAATGTTTATAGTTCAAATATTATTAAGAGCTAATAATATTTGACTGATCTATTTTTATAGACTACAATCTAGTATGATTCATTTTAAAGAGGTTCTAAAAAAGAATCTGACCATTTTTTCCCCCAACCCACCAACCATCCACAAATAGCATCCTGCAACTCATAGAATATGAGCGACATGTTTAAAAATAGACATAGTCTAAAAATAGACTTGCGCCAAAAATAGCCTGCGGGCCCACTTAGTGAAGGCGACTCTTTCCACTAAGCTCATCATCTTGCTGCATTTTCAACACTCCCTCTCAGCAAGATATGGATTATCCGCAACCCCTATCCTGCCTCTGTGGAATTCAAACTTGCTCCTGGTGAGCGCCTTCGTCAGGATGTCGGCATCCTGATCCTCCGTGGGAATGTATGAAAGTAACATGATCTTCCACTGCACACAATCTCTGATATGATGATATCGGATGTCAATGTGTTTAGATCTATCATGAAAGACTGGATTAACCGAGAGTTTGATGCAACTCTGATTATCACAATAAATCACAGTAGGATCCAAGTGTGAACCGAACAACCTGATTAGGATCTTCCTCATCCATATAGCCTCGCATGCAGCCAAACTCGCTGCCATATACTCGGCCTCTGCTGAACTGAGTGCCACGGATCTCTGCTTCCTGCTGTACCAAGAAACTGTTGTCGAACCAATACTGAAAATCCCTCCAGATGTGCTCTTTCTTTCTGTTGGGCTCCCTGCCCAATCTGCATCCGTGAAGCCACATAACTTCACCTCATCTGACTGTCTATACCATAATTCATATCCCGATGTGCCTCTGAGATATCTCAATACATGTTTTCCTGCCTTCCAAAAGAGCTTGGTAGGCTTAACCATAGCTTGTGAAATTTGGTTAACTGCATAGCATATATCGAGTCGTGTATTGACCAGATACATAAGCCACCCCACCAACTGTCGATAAACAGTGGCATCCACTACCTCCGCCAAAGTAGAATCCTCCTTCCTCCAACCACCAAGAAGAGGAGGTCATCAGGTTGAAACACATGCATATGAACTTTCCGCATCCCGAGCATACTTACCCCGAGAAACAAACAGTCCACCACTACGCTGCCAAATTCCCAATCCCAAGAAATAATGAAGGAGGCCCAAGTCCTTCATCTCAAACTCTTTTGCAAGATCCTCCTTGCATGAGAGTATCAACAGCTCATCACCTGTCAAAATCAAATCATCTACATAAAGTACAATGATCAACAACTTACCCTCCACCACAATCTAGTATAGGTTCGGATCCGCCTCACTCTTGGAGAATCCAAGTCTGGTGAAATAACTGTCTATCCGTATGTACCAAGCACGAGGTGCTTGTTTCAACCCATACAACGCTCTCTTGAGCCTGCACACATGCGACTCGCTGCTGAAGATCTCGAAACCTTCGGGCTGCTCTATGTACACCTCCTCCTTAATTACTCCGTTGAGGAACGCAGTCTTCACATCCATCTGATGAATGTGCCACCCCATCTACACTGAGAGAGCTAGGATCGTCCGTATGGAATAATACCTTGCGAAAGGTGCAAAGGTATCCTCATAATCGATCCCCTCTATTTGTGAAAAGCCTCGAGCAAAAAATCTTGCCTTGTACTTCTCCACACTCTCGTCAGCTGCCTGCTTCACTTTGTAGATCCATCTCTAACCCACCACTGATTTCCCCTCTAGCCTTGGGACAATCTCCCATGCACTGTTTCTAACAATCGAATCATACTCTTCCACCATGGCATCTACCCATGTGGGATCCTCCACATCTTCCTCGAAAGAGGATGGTTTCCGTCACGATACACCAAGCCATAAGAACCATGTGACCGTGTTCGATCAGTGATTGTCTCCGTCTCTGTGCTGAGAATGGCAGTGGGTGCTCCTACAACCTTCTCTCGCATGAGCCAGTCGCTCAGCTTCTGTAGTGCGCTTTCGCCCTCTGATGGTTGGCGCTGCATGAGTGGTCTCTTCCACTCCATGAACCTCCTCTTGTGGATGATCCACATCCTGAGGCTCATCCTTAGGAACTAATAGCTCCTCCTCTGCATGCAAGTGTGGCTCCCTCTCAAGTGAACAATTCATGGCTTTCTCCTCCTGAAATTTGATATCCCGTCGCACAACAATCTTGCGACTGTCTCGCAAATACACATGATAGTTGTGGGGCGTATCAGTGTACCCCAAAAATATCCCAACCTTTGCAGTCGGCTCCAGCTTCTTCCTGGCATCCTTCGTCTCATGAATGTAAACAGGTGAACCAAAAATCCTCAAATGGGAAATATCAGGCTTCTTACCAGAAAATGCCTCCTCGAGTGTACTCATGCCAAGTATCTTGTGAGGAAAACGGTTCTACACATATACTGCAGTATTGCATGCCTTCACCCACAAGTGAATGGGTAGGCCCTGATCATGAAACATCGCCCACGCAGCACCCACGATCGTTCTGTTCTTCCGCTCAGCAACCTCGTTCTGCTGTGGGTTATGAGGTGCTATGAGCTCTCTTCGAATTCCTTCTGCGCTACAAAATTCCTTGAATTTTCCAGAGATGAATTCACCACCATTGTCACTCCTAAGAGCCTTCACCTGATTCCCAGATTCTTTCTCAACCAGCGCCTTGAACTCACAGAACTTTGAGTATGTCTCGCTCTTCTTCTGCATGAAGAAGATCCAGCACTTCCAAGAAAAATCATCAACAAAGATCACATAGTACCTGTGCTTTGCTGTCGAAGCTACTGAGAAAGGTCCACACACGTCTGTGTGAATTCTCTCAAGGATCGTCATGGCATGACTATCCTTCTCGTGAAAGGTGGCTTTCACAAATTTTCCCAAGGTACACCCCTTGCACTGATCTGACTGCGCAAGAGTGCCTTTAGGAAGCCCAGTAGAAATCTGCTGCAGTATCTTCAAAGCTCCATGGTGAAGGTGGCCCAATCTTCGGTGCCACAACTCGCCATCATCCCGGCTCACCACTCCTTCTGCCTTGCCTGCCATTGCTACGCAGCCATCTACCTGCAATTGATAAAGGTTCTTAACTCGAACCCCTATCCTCCGGGTCTCACTAGTTGCCTTACTGTGCAGGAAAGCCTTTCCCTCGCTAAAGACAACATCATATCCCTTGTCTTCTAACATCGCCATAGAGATAAGATTCTTCTTCAATCCTGGAACATGCATCACTTCCTTCAATACGAAGGGTTTACCAAACTCTCTCTCAAAGGAAATGGTACCGATACTAGTCGCACTGTATCTACCATCATCGCCCATCTCGATGTGCACTCCAAGATCTTTCTCATCCAGATCAATAAACAAATCTCAATCTCCTGTCATGTGAAAAGACGCACCACTATCCAGAAACCACACTAAACCCATAACACTTGAGACCAAGCATGCGATCAGCGAAAGATCCAGCTCAAAATGTGAGGCTAAGGCCTTTCCAGCTGCAGATCCAGCAGCCTTCTTATTTTTCTTCTTCTGCGGACAATTTGTGGCATAATGTCCGTGTTGGTGACAGTGAAATCACTTCACCTTGGACATGTCCTGCTTCTTGCCTTTCGCACTGGAATGAGAAGCTTTCTTGCTCTTCCCTTTCTTTGCTTTGGCAGCCAAAGTGAAATTCTCTTCATTAGAGTTCTTTGATGACGATCCGTCCCTGGTACTTCGCCTTATCTCCTCTTGCACAAGATCCGACCAAAATCGCTCCCATCCTGGAAATTTCTCCCGACCATTGACAGAGTCCTTATAGGAATGCCAACTCTTCGGAAGCCCAAGGAGAGCCAATCTCACCCAGTCCTCATCATATACAGTCACCCCCACACTTCCCAACTCATCCCTGCATTGGATGAACTTCGTGAGGTACTTGGGCATACTGTCACCTTTCTCCATCTTTATGTTTCTGAGTTTATCCTTGAGCGCCAACTTCCTCTGGTCGCTCTTGCTTTGGAATAAATCTGTCAAAGCTTTCCACATCAAGAATGGAGAAGCCTTACCATGAAGGTTGGATACTATGTGATCCTTCATGCCCTCCAACAGAATCCTTCGACACTTTTTTGTCTTCTTTTGCCATGCGTCAAGTACGGCAGCATCGCTAGAAGTAGGCTTTGGGACTTCAGCATCTATGAACTCCTTCAACCCATTGTCATATAACACCACCTCCATCCTGTCCTTCCATGAAATATAATTCGAGCTACCCTCAAGGGCATACTCCAATCGCAATCCGTTGAAAGACATCTCAACTTTGACACCAAGAAAACACTGCTGCAAATTCGAATTCCACCGGCACAAAACTCAACCGCTTCAATGTTTTGCAATTGCTCCAATGATCAATATTTCTCTGATACCATGTAGAAATTTGAATAACTATTAAATTATTCACCAAGATTACCCTGATCACACACTATTTGAGCTTCATGCATAATACATAACCTCTTCTACCATTGATCATTAATTGCAGAAATATAAACAATCGCATGCGCACATTAAAACCATAAACAATCACACATATAAACACAGTATTTATGGGAAAGCTTAAAGCTGAAAACCCCCAACTATCTGTATATTATAATGATAGATATCATGTAACAATCATTGTACAAACTCCTCACAAAATCTCAGTACAATCTCCAATTGTTACACACTACACAAGCTCAGATCTAGCAAAACACATGCTCCAATCTACTCCACTTGTTAGCCTGCCTTTACTGTGCAATCCAAGATGAATAATGGCCCAATCCAAGTTCAAATCCACCTGTTATGCACTGCGCAATACTCATTGGCATCTCCATCAATGTGTGGTGCAAACTCATGCACCAGTATAGTCACAACTGATAGTCACACTGCTCTTTCACCTACCTCTTCACTGGTCTCCACTGAAACTGTCCATGCACTACAGTTAAATGATGTATTCTTTAGTTGATTTATGAGTTAATAATTAGTGAATTAATTAATAATTAATTCACACCACTCTCACTAATTGTATCAATCAGTTAGACTAGATACAACTAGCTCAACTATGTTTAACTGAGTTAAACTGAACACAACTTCATCAACTGTCTCATCAACTCCACCAAACTCTGTCACATGAGTTCTAACTGAAGTCAACATGCAATAGCTCCACTAAACTATAGGAATAGCATAATTCCTTCTGTCAGCTGCATGTGCCACATCCGTGCACTTAACTGAAGTGCTCCAAGATGATAAGATAATGTTTAGAGTCCAAATATTAGTAAGAGCTAATAATATTCGACATATCTATTTTTAGACTGGCAATCTAAAAATAGATTCTGCCCAGTATGTCTAAAAATAGAAGTCCATCTATTTTTTCTGACTTGACCAACCATCCACAAATAGCATCCTGCAACTCATAGAACATGATCCATATGTCCAAAAATAGACATAGCGCCAAAAATAGCCTACAGGCCCACTTAGTGAAGGCGACTCCTTTCCACTAAACTCATCATCTTGTTGCAATCTCAACACAGGGGTCCACACTTTTAACACAGATAAAGTGTGTTCAGGTACGCAAGAGAGCTGAACATTAGGTGCGGGACTGCAGGCAAGATAGAGAGAAAGTGTGACACCAAAGTTTAGGATATTTTTAGGAACTTTTCTCTAATTTTCAAGGCTTGACATGAGGAACTGATATGTTAGACTTGCAAAGGGAGGAGTATGAGTAATAATGAGCTCATACACATAGCAGAATGTTAGGATGAAAATTTTCAGTGTAACAGATTGCCCCCTAAAGTGCAAAGTTTGGAATAGATGATTCCGAAGTCTGTCATATATGAAGAGTGCAGTACTTCATCATTTCAAGGATCATCCTGTCATCACCCCAGTCGGAACCTGTAAAAATATTCAATGCAAAATATATATATATATATATATATATATATATATATATATATATATTATCGCTGAGGTAGGCATTCCTATGCTTAGATCAAAACTAACTAATTCAAACTGTTCTAATACATGAATGATTTTGAGTACATCACAATATAGACATGTGTAGACACAGTATGGACGCAGCCATCTGTTTGTAAATAGTCTACTGTAAGATAACAAAATTCCTCGCAGCCTGGATGGTAGAAACTAGATCCAGGGTCTTGATTTCCGCATCTCGAACTAGTACGATTCTATCCATGTGAATGAATGTGTCGAAGTCGAACATGGTAGAAACCACTTGATTACCAGTCAATGATGTAAACTGTTAAAAAAGTGTGAGAGTAACCACCAGTAATGTCAATGGCTCTCAAAGTACCCAGTACAATCCATGAAATGTTAATGAATGAGCTGAATTCGAACATGTCACAGAATCATTCGATCAAAGGTCAATGATGCAACCTGTCGTCGAAAGCGAGAAACCTGCCATTGAGGCATGCAGATTTCAAGGTACTGACGATTTCTAGATCAACTTCCTAGATAATAAGTTGTTGTCGATAGAAAGTGATCCGTTTTAGGACAGCCCACAACACGAAATCATAGATCAAGTTTTGAAAAATATATTGGCAAGGACTGACTCAGGGATGATCAAAAATGGATGACAGATATTTTGCAGATGAATGGTTTATTTGAACTGTGCTCTTGAACACATAACGAAACTGCAGATGGCTTGGTAGCAATTGACCCAAAGCTAATACCCAGAAACTGAATGAAGACTTTCAAATGAGGTTTGATTAACTGTTAGGCAAAGGATTTCCCAACCCAGGTGATTGAAAGTGTCGTGTTCAAGAGTGGTTAACTAGATTTTTGAAAAATAAAAATACAACAAATAAGTCATTTTCCTCTCTTTTCCCCCACCATTTCTGGCAAGTACCTCTTTATTTTTGACAAGCTTGAGGAGGATAAAATTTTCTTGTTTATAAGCTTATCCTTCGGATGAGTCCAACTTAGTTTAAGATTCGAACCCTAAGAAGGAGTGGTCCGCTCCTGTTGAAAATTAAACAGGTCCTTTACTGTTAAATTTTAACGAGTCTAGTATAGGAGAAACTCGGTGTTTTTCAATTTTAGGGAGTCAGAAGAAAAACTTAAGAAAACTCCATGGGTGTACTTTTTTGTAAGTTTAGTCTCTCGAGCCCGAAAAAGGATAAAATAATGCGGGATAGAACTCTATTGACCGTAATTTAGTCAACGTATACCTTTTTCATAAATAGTCCATTTCAGTCCGTAAAAAGGGTAAACTTATACTGAAGGGACGATTATTCATTTACTTTAACGAGTTCGAACAATCAAGTACTCTGCAATATTTTCATGTTTAGAGAGTCTGAAAAGGGCTTAAAAGAGAACTCCAATGTTTTTCTTTTTCGTGAATTTTTGAAAGAGTCCAAAAAAGTGATAAAAGTATACTCTTTGTTGAAAAATGATCAATTCTCCTAAAAAAATCCAATTTCTGCACAAAAACTTGAAACATTACACATACTTGTTTAAAACAAGTAAAAATGCTTTCAAAATACCCTTTTTAAAGTGAAAAATAAACAAATTAAAATTCATCTATTCGAAAAAACTTATAAAAAGGACTTTTTCAACTTCATTTTTACCGTTCAAGTTCAGAGTGAAAAGTAGAAGCTTTTGGGTAAAAACGTTCCTGTGAAGATTCCGGAAGATCCGTCCGACGAAATCAAGAACCGTCAGTCCCAGGTAATCCACAACCTCTTAATATTGCTTTTCATCTGTTTACAATTCTTTTTAGGCTTTAGTTTTTATCTTTTAAGGGAAAAATATGTTTAAGAAATCGCCAGCGGGGGTCCGCAGGCACAACACACAGGACCTGCGGACCCCGACCTTTTTCTATGTAGAAAAAGGTCGTGGGTCCGCACTTTTTATATAGAACGTGTGCGTTCCTACGCACTGTGTACAAAGGAAAAGTGTTGTCCCCGCGCAATTGAATTTCAAAATCAAATTTTTCATTTCCCGCCCAAAAATTTTCAAATTAGATTGTTCTAACTTATCTTTTTATGCATTGTATGATTAGCAAGATGTTGATTTGGAGAGAATGTGAGCACGAGGATGTGGATGACGCCGCAATGCTCCATTTTCCCACAATGCAGGCTTTAAGAGCATGCGGTTTGTATAAATTTTGGGCCATTCAGGGCATGAGGGCACAGGTAGACCTCCTAACATGGCTGGTAAACAGGTGGAATGTGCAGGACCAGTGTTTCATTATTGGCGGCCACCAGTTCGAAATTGAGTTGGAGGATATTTATTTTCTGACTGGTTTGTCCAAGAGGGGCAAACAACTTTCCTTATTTAGGACTAGGCCAGGTGGCCAAACTGTCGCTAGTCGTCAACAAGAGTTTTGTAATGATGAAGAAAACCCCAGGGACAAACGAATTGATATAAAAACTATCATCTGTCCCGAGCTGAAAGTAATTGCGTTTACTGTTACCAGACTGTGTGGGAGTTCCGCACTGCATGTGGCTATCGGTTCCCAGATGCGTATTACTGTGGACTGTTTTCGAGGCACCATTTTCAACTGGTGCGAAGCTGTGTTGGCCAATGTAAAAGGCCAACTAACTAGAGCGAAAAATGGCAAAATAAATAACTTTGGATATGGATCCATCGTGGTCACTTTTTCTCTAGAGAGGGTACCCATTCTAGCTCCGCAAAGTATTCTTGTTGATGTTGGTCGACCCCGAGAACCTAGGATGGTTCGTTGCGTTGCATTGATGGCCCGTCACGGTATTGAGGGCGCTGAGATTGTTCGATTTCCTCCTTCATATTTCCGTTGGCTGGACCGCAAACTTTTTGTCATCGAGGACTTTCCATACATCGGGATAGATTTCCACGGCGACTGGGAGATGACTCTCCCAGCAGGGGAACAGTGGGATGAATCAGGTAAAATCATTTTCAACGAATTAAATTTTTTTTTTTTTTATCGTCTTGTCAATTAATAACTAAAAAAAATTATGAATGCAGATGTGGGTCCACGGTGACCAGCCCATCTCCATCCCTATGATAGAAGACAACTAGTTGCAGCCGCACCAGCCCCAGTAGGCCAATCAGCAGAAATTTTGTCTAATTTAGAGCATCATCTAAAGCGTCTAACTCTAGATATTCTAGAGACAGACATAGATGAGATCCCACTTAGATTGCAGAGATACGTGATTGGTGTTCGAGGACCTTTTAGGAGGTTCCTGTGTAGGGTGGCTCGGGCAGTGATTTCTTATCGTGATCACCATCAGTGATGGGATGATCATGTTGTAGACTCATATTTTTGACTTTTTGTGTTATCATTTTGCTGATCATAAGGTGTTTCCAACCTATGATCGAAGACGATGTATATTTTTTGAAAAAAATTCTATACTATGATATATCACTATTTACCGGCTATCTGTGTTCATATTATGGATGTTGTTTGTTTTACTGTTTTGATCATTGTAAATGTTGATTTATCATACTAGAAGCAACTGCGTCTGCTAATGTATTTAAATGTCTTGGAACATGTTGATATTCAATGTAATCAAACTCACATTCCAAGAGACGAACTCTTAAAAATAATCGTAATAACACCGGATTTCTAATGGCATAAACCCGGATTTCTAATGGCATAAACCCTGTTTAATTGTAATACAACAAGTTCAGAATCCAACCTAACAATCAAACTCTGAATTCCAAATGATATGGATTCAGATAATAACTCAATCACTGCACTATACTCGGCAATGTTATTCGTTGTTTGACCAAGGCTTACCCCATGCATGGATACTAACTCATCAGAGGGTGAATAAATAACCCAAGTTGCGGAAGCAATGTTCTGTGTACTACGGCAAGCACCATCAGCAAAACCAATGTAGGTTGGAAGAGATGTTGACATCTGCAATATCAAAAGTAAAACTCAGATAAGAAGGAATAGTGATAAACACACTTCTAAACTAAGCACGCTTTTCTAATCTAAAACACACCAGCAGTAAAGAAATCTAATCTAATAAAAAATCTCCATACCAAGTTTTAAGCATAGTATCGCTTTAGATAAAGTCCATTTCTGGGTTTATCTAAAGGGACACCGTCAAAATCTATCAGCTCATAGGCCCCTTTCGCTAACTTTCGCTTGACAATGAGAGGGCCACGCCACATGGGCACGAATTTCCCAGCTCCTAGCTTATCATTGGCTTGATCATAAACTAAGACTAGGTCTCCTTCTGAAAAATTTCAAGGGGTAACACTTCTATCATACTGAGCTTTTATTCGTTTAACATGAGCCTCGTTTGCTATTGCAGCATTTCGTCGATTCTCATCCAACTGAGCTAAATACAAGAAAATTTTCTCCTCCTCAAACTTATCTGGGAGTAATTCTATGGCTAATTTCAGTGACGGAATTTCGCATTCAATCGGCAACACAGCTTCCAAACCATAAACGAGTTGAAAGGGAGTGAAACTAGTTGATGTTTTTACTGAGGTTCGATATGCCCAAAGTGCTGAAAATAACATGGAATGCCAATTCGTTTTGTGAATACCAATAATTCGTCTAATCATGGTGACTAAAACTTTATTTATGGCTTCAACCAGACCATTGGCTTGCGGATAATACAGAGTGGAACTATCATGGCGCAAGCCAAGTTGGTCTGTTAGTTCTGTCATCACGATGTTCCGAAAATGACTTCCATGATCTGTAATAATGGCTTGAGGAACACCAAACCTAGCAATTATGTGATTAAATACGAAAGTTGCAGCAGTCTTGCCGTCAGCCAAAAATGTAGGCATCGCCTCGGCCCACTTAGTAAAATAATCTACTGCTAAGATAATATATGCATGCCCCCCGGCCGAGTGAGGGTTACATGTAATAAAATCGATACCCCATTTCACGAAAGGACCAACAGCAATTATGGGATGAAGAGGAGCGGGTGGCGCGCGCATATTACGATAAAAAAGTTGACAATTGTGGCATTTCCGGACTGCATAAATACAATCATTGAATAAAGACGGCCAGAAATAGCCAGCGCGCAATATCTTTTGGGTTGTGGCATGCCTAGACATATGACCACCACATGCTCCAGAATGGCAGTCATTTAAAACTTTTTCAGCTTCTTCATGAACAAGACAGCATCAAAAAACCGAATCCGCTCCACGACGATAAAGTGTATCACCAATGATATTATACTGTTGGGATTGGAAGCGTATTTTCAGTCGCTAAGATCGTGAGATTTCAGGCTGAAAAGATTGGGTTTGGAGATAAACAATAATATCTCCATACCATGGATCGAGAGTACTGATAAGAAACAGAGATTCGTCCGCAATGTGCTCTTCTGCCACAATTTCAGTATTAGTAGAGGGAAAATCACACATCAGTTCCGCAAATACCAAAGATTTCTTTGCCTTGGATTTCTCAAACTCCAAGTCAAATTCTTGTAGGATGACTATCCATTTGGAATACTTGCCCCCTAGCAATTGTTTGGTTAAAATATACATCATAGGGTTGCAATCAGAAATTACCCTGGTTTTACATAACAAGATGTAGTGCCTAAATCTTTGGACAGCTTGGACAGCTACCAATGCCAATTTCTGCACATGTGTATATTTGATCTCGGTCGGATGCAGATTCTTACTAAGATAGTAAATCACATGTTCAGTATGAGGTTCATCTTCCTGAACTAACACCATCCCAATGGTGGAATGAGAAGTAGCGAGGTACAAAATGTAATCCTGGTTTTAGTTGGGAGGATGCAATAACGGTGCATGGGTTAACGCGTGTTTAAGTGCATCAAAAGATCAATCAACGATCTCATCCCAAAAGAATGGAATATTCTGTTTCAACAACCGGGTGAAACCCTTTGTAAGCTCGGCATAGTTAGGAATGAATCGTCGTAAAAAGTTTGCTTTCCCCTGCAAAATTTGGAGTTGGCGTAAAGTCGAAGGAGGAGGTAATTTGATAATAGCTTCGAACTTCGATGGATCGACGCGAATGCCTGCTTTTGAGACAAAAAAGCCCAGTAAACGACCCGAATCTACACAAAAAACACATTTGTGTGGATTCAGCCTAATTTTATAATTCCAACACCTCATAAAGATAGCTCGTAAGTGTGTGAGATGGTCGGCCCTGCGTGATGAATGAGCAGGTAAATCATCGAGATAAGGCTGCACAATGTGCTTAATGTCATGAAACGCATAAGACATTTCCCTTTGAAAATTTTTTCCAGCATTCTTCAATCCAAAGGGTAGCTTGCGATAAGCAAACGTCCCCCACGGACAAATAAAAGTTGTTTTTGGCTGATCAGTAGGTAGTATGTTTATTTTATTATACCCGGAAAAGCCATCCATAAAGGAAAAAAATTCGCTACCGGCACAATCATCGATTATTTGATCGATATAGGGAGTTGGATAATTGTCTTTGGGACAAGCTCGATTAATATCCCTATAATCAATACATACTCGTATCGTTCCTTGTTTTTTAGTTACAGGAACAATATTTGATACCCAATCTGTTAAAGGAATTGGATATATGAAACCTGCATGAAGTAATTTTTCAACTTCTAATTTAATAGTAGCAGTTTTTCTAGGATGTATCTGACGTAAACGTTGACGAACAGGTTTGGCATCCGGGTAAGTCTTGATTTCATGTACGACGATTAACAGATCAATTCTTGGCATTTCTTCATAGGACCAGGCAAACACATCACGAAATTCTTGAAATAGGGCTTTATAAGCTTTAATTTCATCTTCAGTACAGTAAGCACCTATATGAATGTTTTCAATTATTTCTGGTTTTACTGAAATGTCAATTGGAACCGTTCGAGAAATATTTTCCAAATTTAACTCAGAATCAGGATTTTGCAATGGATTCTAGGGTTCTTTGACATATCCAGCGGTAAAAATTGAAGTGAAATCATCTTCAAAATGATCTAGTTCAGGTAAAAACGAAGATCGGTGATGCAGATCTTCCCATGGTAAATCATCAACGGACAAAAATTCACGAATGTGCTCATCAGTATGAACAACATCAGGAAATGTCGTTGTGGTTGAACTGGATATAGAGAGTGATTCCTCATGGTTCCCATTCATTGGATCATTTTCGATTGAAGAGGGGTCGAAAAGTGACTGTATAGCCTGGTATGAAATTTCAAATGGACTCAACGGCATCATGCCATCAATTGAATCTAACTCGGAATCGGAAGGTACGATCCAAGGATCATCAAACATAATAGTGTCTGATGAAATCATGTGAATATTTGCAACAGCAGGTGATACATTAGGAGGAGGAAAGGAAAAAGTTCCTAGTAAACTAGAATCTTTAACCAATCCTACTCCAACATCCTTATAAGGGATAGCCGCTTTACCAACGTGCTAGATTGTTTCTGTAGAGGTTGGGTCAGAAGAGAAATAATTTAACTGATCTATTGTGATGATCTTTCCTTGATATGGAAATTTTATGAGTTGAAAGACCGAAGAAACAATAGCAGTCATAGCATAAGTCCAACTACGACCCAGGAGAAGGTTGTAATCTAGAGGGGCATCAACCACTTCCACATCTAGATTTACGGTTTTACCTTCAACCCCTATGGGTAAATCCTGCAAAATACCAAAAGGGTGGAAACCTCGACCATCAAAAGCCTTAAGAATCATCGGAGATTGGTTGAGTGTAGGAGAACCAAGCGATTTCCAACACTGAATCGACATAATACACGTTGAAGCTCCCTCATCAATCACAGTTCAATAGATCGGTCTGTTTTTTACTAACACTGGTATCTGGAAAGCCATTTGATGAGGTAGACGAGGTGTACTATTTTCTAAATCAAAGATTATAAGATTAGAATCCTGAACATCTACAGCTCCTATAGCAGACAAAAGCAATTTACGCTGTGCTGGGCATGATTTCAACACTTCCAAAGCCGACATTGCTGAAGGGGAAATAGCTAAGTCTTCAACAATGTTGTAATTCTGAGCAGCTCTCGCATGTGGATTGAAAGCTGATTTACGAAGAACACCTTTAGCAGGTGGTTTGATTATTAAGTCTGGATTTTTTTTCTCGATCTGTAGTGGACCAGAAATAGGAGGAGGTGTAGTTGATGCATTTGCATTAGAAGATTCTGCTTCTTTCCCATCAACAGGATTCTTAGTACCATAATCTTGCGATCGCATCGCAATCCTTACATGAGACATCATCAAAATAGGTTCTTCTGAAGCAGTCGAAGTGGAACCAACCATCTTGCTATCTTGAGTCGGAAAAGGATCCTTCAAGACAGCAGGTTGTTGTGAACCTTTAACGAATTTTGCAACCTCTGCTCGATGTGGGCATTCCTTAGTGAAGTGATCCTCGTCACAAATGTAACAAGGGTAACGAGGTTTGCACTTTTCATCATTGGATTCATTTTTATCATTTTTCTCTTTTGAATTATTTTTATTTTTATTCTTTCCTTTATTTTTACCAATGGATTTAGATTTAGCCATAGATGTCTCTACGACATGAATGTCGGCAGAAATTTCAGGGGAAGATTCTCCTTTCGGGGAATCTGGTAAAGTTATAATAGGAGAAGAATTCTTTGAATATTTCTTCTTACTTTTCATATTGACCGTACCAATCATACCATCAGCGGCATGAGACCCTGAAGGAGCGATAGCTATTTGAGCTTGTTTTGGAAGGTCAGGGATTTTTTCGTGTAAAGTACCTGACTGCGTATAAACGAGGTCAAGGTACTGAACTTGAGAAATCACTTGCTCTTCAGTAACAACACCAGACTTAGCTGCATCTTCAGTAATCTTGGGTAACAATGATTTAACAAACCATTCTGCCAAAATTTGATCCGGAATATAAACTTTCACCAAACATCTTCTACGTCGCCATTCATGAATATGATCAGAAATGTACGTAGACATGGATTGTTTTAGTGAAGTTAACAATTCCATGCCATTGTTGTACCTGACAGGCAACTGAAAATGAGTCAAGAAGGCAGTTGCTAACTGACTAAAGTTATTAAACGAGCCTCATGGTAACTCAATGTACCATTTGGTTGCAAGACCAATAAGAGTTCTTTGGAAAATACATAAGCGAATCGAATCATCAATGATTGAATTAGACGCACACCAGAGGTGATAAGTCATGACGTGATTTGATGGATCCTCTCCTAACTTACCTTCGAATTTGGGTATATCACTAGGCAACTTATGTGGCATTGGCAGTCAGTACGGATAATAGAAAATCGGATCATTCGTAAGGCACATCAAATCAGGTAAATCCAAAGTTGCAATAAATGGTAACTGACAGTTAGGGTCACGAAAACCTTGAGTATCAAAATAATTTCCAGGAGGTGGATACCCAGGATAACTGGGAATCGGATTTGCGTTAGGAATCGTGTAACCTCCTGGAAAACCAGGATTAACTGGACCAAACTGGGGTTGTTGAGGCTGCTGATAAGTATAGCCAGGGTACGATTGATACTGATAACTTGGATTTTGTGAACCAGGACCGTATTAAGGATATCCCTGGTACGGTTGATACATGAATTGTGGTTGACTTGTGATAACTGTACTTGTACCGACTTGTCCTGCAGGCATCTGAACTGAAGTCTGAACGGAAGATCCTGACTGGGGTCCAGAGACTTAAGGGATTTGTACGAATACAGGGGTAGCCAAACTCGGAGTTACATATACTCCAGAAATAGGTGTTATAGGTTGAACAGATGTTGCAGCAGTTTGAGGCAGAGTCTGAGGTGAACTAGGTCCATCCTGCTGAACAGAACTAGGTGCAAAAGTTTGAATAGTTGGCTAGACAGGTTGCGGGGTTAAACCAGAAACCAAAGGCTGTCCAGGTTGATAAGGCAGCTGCACGTTAGGCTGCATAGGCTATTGATACTGGGATGGATCCCACACCATATTCATTCCGGGGTACTGTCCCGCAGAAGGTTGAACGTAAGGACCATAACCTGGTTGAATGTAGGGTTGATAAGTAAGTGGTAAATTTCCGGCTCCTTGAACAGATGACTGACTAGAAGGCTGTTGGTAACCTTGAATTGGGTACTGACCTTGAGGTTGATAATCCTGAGGTGCATACTGAAGCTGGGGTTAATAAGGACCCTGAGGAGCATATTGAGTTTGGGGTTGACCTTGTGGTATGTACTATCCTGAAGGTTGATTTCCTTTAGGTATGTACTGTCCTCGCGGTTGTCCTCCAAAATAATATGATTCCACAGTTTTTCCTGGGAAAACGATACCTTAAGTTTGACCCCTAGGTGGTAATTGACTTCCTGAAGGTTTCCCCCCAGGCGGTAACTGACTACCTCGAGGTTGCCCCCTAGGTGGTAACTGATTTCCCTGAGATTGCCCTCTAGGTGGTAACTGACTGCCTTGAGGTTGAGGATTTGGAATATTACCAAACATCATAAAAATTTTCTCTGTGTTCGACGTCTCAGTTTTAACTCCACTTAAACCAGATGATAACACTTTTTCTATTGGTTGAGGAGCTACTCCAGAGAAAGTACCAGACAGAGCCTGATATCTAGAAGGAACAGAAGGACCACCATGTAAAAATGTTTCCGATGTCTGGGAAAACATGGATGACTCTCCTGCCATAATGGATGACAGACAGTAACCTCTGGGTGTTGGATGAAATAGAACTCGAGGTGGAGAAAAATCAAGACCCAGATTCTCTAAAAAATTCGTTAAGGATAAATACCAAGTAGTAGTTTGAATAGGGCTATAGAAAATTGATTCACATTCCCTAAGATTTAACGACTGAGGGGAATTGGGAAGAGATAACTCTTCGTCCGGATTAGTAATTTCTTCAATAGAAATTAGTCTAGATGGAAGATCATCAGTGAAAATATTTCTTACCCTAGCTGAACCAGGATCGCCAGAAGTTGGAGTAATAAATCCTGAAGATGTTTCCAAAAAAGAAGGTTCAGTTTCAGGTTCAGAGATTTCAGGTTCGTCAGCCAGTTCACTGGTAGGAGAAATACTACCAGTAACTTCAGAAACCGAAATCGGCTCTTGAATGTGTTCTGTTATGGGTGTTTGATAACCAGGATGAACTACTATATATGAAGTTCCGACTTCTGTTGATTTAATCCTACCACTACTAGATAATACCAGAGCACGAAGCCCTTCAAGCTGACTTGGTGAATATTCAGGGGGTTTCCCTTGTAATCTCTAGGATTGTCTTGGAAATTCCGCCACGATTAATTATTTAACTAATCACACGTAAACAAAGAAAATTTCAATGAAAACACCTAAAGTCTCTAAGAAACAAACAATTAAATCACACGCTTAAAAATCTAAGAGTTCAAACCACACACAAACAGTAACTTCCCGTACTAAAAACACTAGTTGGTGATGAAATCCAACTTATTAGAAATTTAATACAGAAAGGGCGGTTGGAACAGTTACCCTGACAACCTGCTTAATGAAACAGACTGGCACAAGTTTCCTCACAAAACCATCTCGTGTGAAGAGAACCCCCTAGAGAGTCCAAATGAGTCTAGTCGACGTCTGCTCTAGGTATAGTGAGATCTTTCCTTCACCGTCACCTTAGGAAATAATCTTAAGTTTTGGACACTAAGGTTACCAACAGTAACAAATATAACTGGGGGAATAGTCTACGATCCGATCTCATGCGCAAGGGCAGAGTAACAAAGCTCAATCCCCTTGAAGGCTCCTAGACATGGTTAATTCAAGGTTTACCGACAAGTGACCCCAGGCTCCTCGACAATGGTTAATCCGAGGTTACCATTTGTAATGCGTGCAAAATCTTCTATCTTCCCCAATGAAACAAAATTGATTGTCTCAAAGGTTCGGACATGATCTCGTGATTGACTTCTTTAAGAGAAGCTTCCTAGATTATATAAATTACAATTGGATTTATTTCCTACCGCAAGATTTGTCTACTTGTTTGTTTTACTACCTTGGAGAGTTAATTACTCCCTACTCCAAGATACTAGCCTAAGCTATGTTGGTGATAAGAGCCCTAGAAAATAAAAAGATTGCTAGATGAATTTTAATTAAGCGTTACTTTTAGGAGTTGTTTCTTAAATCAATGGGTGTGGAAGTGAAACTCTGATGGTGTGAAGACTCGACTTCCAAAAAAACACTAAAAATGCACCTAAAAATGATAATCAGATCGTTTCCTTTCAATGAAATTCTAATTAAGGAAGAGTTAAAGAATGCAATTCTTTTAATGAACAATTCCTTCTTTAAACATAAAGAACAATTGAAAAAAAATATTTTTGTCTTTTCAGTGATAACTCCAAATGAAACAAACTATCAAAGCTCATAAGAAAATCCTTTCACTTTCAAAAACTTGAAGCTATAAAACAAATTTCCTTCAAAAGAGATCTACAAACTTTTATAAAAAATACTCAAAACTATAAAACTAATTCTGAGATCTACAAATTTTAATAACCTATTTGAATAAAAGCTTTAATTTTTTTTTTTTGAAGAATGTTTTACTTAGTTATTTAGCAAACTAAGGATCTATTCATTCAGAATAACAAACAGATCAAAAACACTCAATTATGTTTTTATAAAAAATGAAATTCAAAAACCAATATCAAAGTTTCTTTTCGAAGATTTGCAAAGAAACAGGCAACTCTATTTCTCAATAAAGGATGATTTCACAATCAGGTCAGATTCAGCAAAAGACAAAAGACCAATGTAATCTCAGGTATTTCAAATAGTCAATGCTTCAAATCGCTACAAAGACCAAGTGAAAAACAATCCAAAACGCAAAACTTCTAGAAAATCATCAAAACACCAATACTGCTAAGATTCATTCATAGAAAGCTTTTGACAGAAACAATCATCAATTTGGGAAGAAATCAAAACCTCTAAATTAAAATAAAGATAAACTAAAGAAATAAATCTAAAGGTTTTTCAAAATTTTAACAGGGTCCGCAGGCTTGCAGAAGGAACAGGTGCGGTACCACACTGTTTACTAAAGCAAAAATGCGAAACTGCCCGCACTGTGCAAAGAAGGAAAAGTGCGGTCCCAGGAAAAATTAGAGAAAAACATAAAAGATCTCAAAATTTTCAAAAACAGAGAAAACCTAAGCTACCCAGGCAAATGTCTATCAATCAAAAACTAGGAAAAACGTTTCCTCAAATCAAAATAAAAGAGAACCAAAAACAACAAGTTCTTTCCCCAGTGGAGTCGCCAATTTGTTGGAGGATTAATCCGTCTTGCGGACAAGACCGATCTCCCTAGTACTAAAAGTATCTAGCAACAAACATCCAAATAGACTAATCTTTCTCTAAGCATATACGATCTATGAAAAGCTCTATAGAGGTGTTAAGGACTTACCGTTTGTCCAATGCTTGTTTGAAGTCGTTATTGTCCCTCGCGCGCTTGAAGGAGTTTTCCTTGTAAACCTGCAGTCACAAACAAGCAAAATATTACATAGCACCTGTATAGAAATCATCATAAACCATGCTTATCATAGTGATCAAGGAGTCTATGAAATAAACCATTGATTGAAAGCTTATTGAGAAAAATGAGTATATTTGTATTAATTTCAAAAGAAGAAAATCCTTACAACCTGAGCCTTGATGTTGCACAGGACTTTCCGGGGTCCGAAGCAGGAATCTCCTTTACTTTGATAAGCTCTGCACTCCTCCAACCAAGACAAATAGAGGTATGTAATCTCTCCTCACAAAAGTCTTAATCAACTGAGTCTGAATCTCAACAGCACTTAACTTCAAATATTCTAAAGCTTCAACTCCCCTTGAGGCTACCCAATGTCTCTTTTTATAATAGAATAGAGGAGGTTTCTTGGTTCCAGCTATGAAGGGATAGAATCCTCCTTCAAAGGGATAAGCTCCTCACATCAAGGGGTTAGCTCCATAAGGTAAGGGATTCATGCACCTCATAAGAGCGGTTCTATCACCGCAAGATATTTTCTGGAAGCTTCTAGAATTCACTTTTATTGAGCTTTTTGGAAATTACTTGCACCTTTTTTATGTTACAGGGGTCCGCACTTTTAACACAGATAAAGTGCATTCAGGTACGCAAGAGAGCTGAACATTAGGTGCAGGACCACAGGCAAGATAGAGAGAAAGTGTGACACCAAAGTTTAGGATATTTTTAGGAACTTTTCTCTGATTTTCAAGGCTTGACATGAGGAACTGATATGTTAGACTTGCAAAGGGAGGAGTATGAGTAATAATGAGCTCATACACATAGCAGAATGTCAGGATGACAATTTTCAGTGTAACATGGAGATAGTAGAAAATGTTTTAGGGATAGAAAATGATTTCTGAGGGAGTTAGTGCCACAAAGAAGCTTAGGGAAGCTTAAGGGCACCGACATAAGGAGTCAAGTCTAAGGGAGTCGAGGTTAATCTTCAGAGAGATTTCAACCATTCCAGGGGTATGATGGCATTCTAAACCCAATGGTACGGTCAAAATAACCATTCGAGTTGAGTTATTAACATGTAAAATAAATTTCCCATCATAATCCCAAAGAGCCAAGTTAGTTGACATAGGCTCAAGGAGACGTAGCCCACGATATTTGGGTGAAATCCTTTATTAAATTTGTTGTTATATGTTGATGCTTATTTTCTGCACTTTATGGTTGTTTCACATGCTTAATATCAACAAAAAAAAAATGTTCTTAAAGCAATTAAACAGTAAAAAAACATATACCTATTTCAAGTATTCATTAGCGCACAGTCATGTATAAGAAAGATATTTCATTTGTTTAACTGAGTGGGAGGTGATTGCGCATAAGAATTTCAAGTTATCCACCCATTTTCAGATCATTAATACTTAGAATCCTTGATCACTAAGTTGACTTGGTATTTATTATTATTATATACTGTAGGTGCTTTGATGCTTTGCATTGTTTGTGATTGCAGGTTCTTCTCAGCATTGAAGGATTGCTTTGGAGTGAAAGGAAAAGGGCTACATCAAATGTCTCGATTGAAAGGTAGGAGCATAACCTCCTCATTTCTAAGTTATAATAATATAAAATGTTAATAGTTTATAGAAAGAGGCATTCAAATGGTTGTTTGTTTCTAGTTACCTGTTGGGGTACTAGGGAGATCGCTCTTGTCCGCAAGTGGGATTAATCCACACAAAAAAATTGGCGACTCCACTAGGGAAGACAAGCTTAGTTTTCTGTTGATTTTGTTTGTTTTGACATTCTAGCTTTCCTAGTTTGAATTTTCTGAGTGTGGTTGGGTATATAACCTTTTAGATTCTCTGAACTAGAAAGCCTTAAATTTGTTTTTTCCAAATTTTCTCTACCCGATGCAGTTTTCTGTGGAAAACATAGCGACAACCTGCGCAAGTTTCCAGTTTAGTTCAGTGCACATGTGCACTGGTTTGCACTGAAAACCTACGCAACCCTTGGGAAATTTTGAAAAAATTAATATTTTCTCTTCCAAATTTAGATAACCAATTTCTTAAGGTTTAACCCGATCTAAAACAACTCTCAGAGTTTGTCTATGAACTCTTCCTTAACACCTTAGAGTCTCTTTTGATAAATCATCCTTTTTACATAATTCAGTTAGGGTTGCCCTAGTTTGATATATCGCTCTTTTTGGAAAATAGATTTATTGCCAAAGATAACTGGTTTTCTGTTATTTCCATCTTGAGCCACCATGATTCTTTCCAGCCTTACTTATTTGAGTACTTGTTTCTTAATTGATTGCAAAAAGGAAAAGCTTCTAGATTACCGAAGTCTGATTTGTCTTAAACTAGTCTTTATGATTTCATTTCTTCTAGTTCAAGTGGAAAACATTTTAGTTTTCTTTCAACTAAGAGAAATCATTAAAATACACTCATAGGTATCTTAGTTAGGATTGTTAGTTAAGATCTTTGATTTTATTTAAATTTTTTACACTTTTTAGGGTTTTTAGAAGTTGCTTTCTCTTGAGAATTGTTTTTTCATCAAATTGTAGTTTTTGGCTTTGTAATCAATGAAATTTTTCATCACAAAAGAGATATTGGTCATTCTTGGAAATGAAATTTTTTCTTGATGAAAACGAAATCTTATTTGAAGTTTTAGGAAGCTTTTACTTTTTGAGTCCAAAAATCCTTCAACTTTCTCTTAAATAGAAATTCATCGAAATAAAGAGTTGCAATTTCATATTGATGCATTTATTATTTTGAGTTAGGTCATAATATCATCAAGTTTCATCTCCATACCCCTCTATGTAAATAACATCCAAATCAATATAGGGCTTAATAAAATTGATCTAGATATTTTTACATTTTCTAGGGCTCATTCCACAAATTTAGTTTAGGGATAGTAATTTGGAATAGGTTGTAATTAACGTTCCAAAGTAGATAAAACAAACAAGTAGCATCTTGCAGTAGGGAAATCCAATTGTTGCATTTGTGCTCTGGGAAGCTCTTCTTAAAAGAGTCAAAAACGAGGTCATTTCGGACCCAGTGAGGTAATCGTTCCTACTTCACTAGAAAAGATAGAAGATGTGCACATAATGCAAACAGTAAACCTCGGATCAACCGTTGTCGAGGAGCCTAGGATCACTTGTTAACAAACATCGTATTTTCCATGTCGAGGAGCTTCCAAGGGGATTGAGCTTTAATACTCTTCCCTTGCGTGTATATTAGACTATAGACTATTCCCCCAGGTTCAATTGTCTCAGTTGGTGACCTTAGTGGCCATAATCTTTAGTATTTTTCCCAAGGTGATGGTGGAGGGAAGGTCCCACTGTACCAGGAACGAACATTGAATAGAATCACTTGGACTTTCCGAAGGGTACTCTTCACTTCGAGATGGAATATTGAATTTACTTGCGTCAGATTGTTTCATTAAGAAGGTTGTCAGGGTAACTATTCCAACTGCCAGTTTTCCACATTAATTTCCGCGACATTGGATTTCATCACCAACTAGTGTTTTTGGTATGGAAACAGACTATTTGTGTGTGGTTTGTCTCTTAGAGTTTTTAAGTGCGTGTTCATTTTTATTATTTTTAGAGGCATTAGGTGTATACTTTTGAAATTTTTTTATTTTGTGTGTTAAAAATATTAACCGTGGCTGAATTACCGAGAAATTCACGTAGAATGCAAGGGAAACCCCTTGAATATACACCCAATCAATTGGAAAAAATAAAAATAAAAGAGTTCAATAATTAGGAATCGAGTCTATTTAATAAGGAGAAACATCCAATGTAATAAATCTTGATTTTGATGTTAATCAACCTTAGATAATTGAAAAAGATCGAGAAAAACCTGAAATTTCCAAAGTAATTACAGTTGAATCTATTACTGGTGAGTTGTCAGAAATGAAACTCACTAAACTTGAAATGTTTGAGCCTGGATCTGATTCCACTTCGTCTGAGTCACCTTAAGATCTCATAGCCCGAACTCCTGGTCGTCCTCGTTCACCTCAAGTGAAACTTCTCATCATTGAGAATCTTCCTCCTGGCCTAATTAGAATTGAATAGATATCTGAAGTAGAAGAAGAGATTACACTTCCCGCTCATCAAGAATCTTTATATCTAAGGTTTAGTGAATTTATTTTCCCTTTCATTCCTTTTAGACCAAATCCTTGGTATCATCAATTTACTGATTTTCTACACAACTATGGCTACACTCAGTCAAAACGCCATATACCATTCTACTCCTTACCCAGAAGTAGTAACATGGCTTCTAAAAGCATGTTTACTGAATCATCTATGTTTTTTTCTTCACCAGAAACAATTTTGTATGGTGGTCCTTCTGTTCCTACTGGGTATCAGTCGCTTTCTGGCACTTTCTTAGGAGCATCTCCATTCTCCGAAAATTATACCATGTCAACTAGTTTGTATGAGTCTACCACCAAACCTTTGACATTGAAACATGTTTATATTTTTTCCTGGAATATCCCTCAAGCTAGCTCACAAGGTGGCTATATAGCGTCTGGGGGGCAACAGCCTCTCTAAGGGATGCAACCTTTCCAAGGATAACAACCTCTCCAAGGTCATTAATCTTTTCAAGGGAAACAACTTTTTCAAGAGAAACCATCCTTTCAAGGAGGACAAACTTTTACTGGAACCTATCCTCTGGTTGTAGGGAAAAATATTCCTGGTAATTATCAAACTTATGTTCTAATGCCTCAAACTGGTTATGGTCAACCTTATGCATCGCAACCTTCAACAGGAACTCCATACCCAAGGATAAATACTATGTGGAACCCTTTGTTTACACAACTGTCTTTGCAACCTAGATTTCAAGTACCTTATAATCAACCTGCTCAACCAGCTAGATGATTTTGTTTTATGCAAGTCTAACAGCCTATTCAAGGTGTGCTTCAAATTACCCCAGAGGTATCTGTGCCAAGTAGTCAACAAGCTGGTCTGAGTACTCCCAGTACTCTTATCCAATCTGTTATGTAAACTTTTGTTCAACAACCAAGTACACCTATCTCGAGAGTTTCTCAAGTCCCTATTGTTACAACCCTTCAAATGTCAACGCCAACTGTTACACAGGCGATTCCTCAGATTATTACTCATCGAAATATACCTATATTTCAGTCTATTTCTCAAACCTCTGTAGGAAAACCTAGTGTAGCAATGGTTCAAACCAGTCTACCTTTTACAGGTCAAACCTTTCAAGGACAACCCTTTGTTGGTCAATCTATTCAAGGACAACATTTTACAGGACCAGCTATTCAAGGACAACCTTTAGCAGTCCAACCTTTTCAAGGTTAGTTTTTTCAAAATCAACCATTTCAAGGGAAATTACAATATGGAAAAATGGGACAAACTCCATTTTACCAAAGCCAACCATACCCTGTTTATACATATCAGATACCATCTCAACCTCAACTTGGTATGGCTAACCCTGGATACCCTAAAGGTATACCAATTCCAACTGCTCAGGCTATCCCAAGTTTTCTTGGATATCCTCCACTGAGTACTGGCATTATCCCTCAAGGTTATCCATTTACTCAGCAAGACCCTAACCGACGATTACTATTCATTGCAACTTTAGATTTACCGGACTTGTTTCGACTAACAAATGATCCGATTTACTATCTTCCGTTTTGGCCAGCAATGCCTACTAAGTTTCCGAGTGATATTCCAAAGTTTGAAGGAAAATTAGGAGAATATCCCTTGAATCATGTGATGACTTATCATCTATGGTGTGCATCAAATTCTTTAATTGATGATTCTATTCGTTTGAGACTTTTTCAAAGAAATTTGATCAGCTTAGCCGCAAAGTGGTACATTGAGTTACCATGAGGCTCTTTCAACAATTTCAATGCTTTAGCAACAACCTTCCTAACTCATTTTTAGTTTCCAGTCCATTATGATAATGGCACAGAACTTTTGACTTCGTTAAAACAAAGTACATCTACGTACATTTCAGATCACATACATGAATGGCGATGTATACACCGCTTAGTCAAATTTTTCATTCCGGATCAAATTCTAGATGAATGGTTCATCAAATCATTACTTCCTAAGATTACTAAAGATATAGCTAAAAGAGGTGTTGTAACATAATTACATGTCATAGCTCAAGCCCAATACTTGGACATTGTTTACACACAGTATGGTACTTTGTATGAAAAAATTCATGATTTACCACGTCCAGGTCAACTCTCTACAACTCCTTCCAATTCTCATGCCACAAACTATGTAATTGGTACATTTAATATGAAAAAGAGTAAGAATAAATAATCTAAATCTACTTCTCCAATCATAACTCTACCGAATTCACCTAAAGGAGATCCTTCCATAGAAACTTTTGTCGAGATTCATGTCGTATAATCATCTACAACCAAAGATAAATTATTTGGAAATAAGAAGAAAGGGAAAATAAAAATAAACAAAACACTTCTCCCAAAGAGAAAGCAGAAAAAACAAAACCATTAGACGAAAAACGGAAACCTCGTTATCCTTGTCTTATCTGTGACAAGGATCACTACACCAAAAAGTTCACGCATTGGGTCAAGGTATCCAAATTTGTCAAAGGTTCACCCACACCCATTGTCCTTAAAGATCTGTTTCCATCACAAGACAACAAAATGATTATATCTTCTTCAAATTCATCGGTGGATATCCTGATGATGTCCCAGGTCATGGTTGCAATGTGATCTTAAGACTGTGGATCTAAGAGTCCTATAACTGGAAAGGAAACTGAATCATCCAGCCAACCTCCAATATCAACTCCTCCTGTTTATGTACAATTACACATCGAGAAGCCTAATCCTGATTTAGTGATTAAACCGCCTGCCAAAGGTGTACTTTGAAAATCGGCTTTCAACCCACATATGAGAGCTACTTAGAATTACAATATTGTTGAAGATTTGTCCATATCCCCTTCGGCAATGTTGACCCTCGAGGTGTTGAAATCTTGGCCAGCTTAGAGGAAATTACTATTATCAGCTATATGATCGATTGATCCTCAAGACTCTAATCTCATTGTCTTTGATCTCGAGAACTTTGTACCAAGACTCCCACATCAAATGGATTTTCAAATTCCAGTTTTAGTCAAATCTAGGCGAGTTTTTCACACAATAATTGATGAGGGGGAATCTATGTGCATTATGTATTTAGCTTGTTGAAAAAATCTTAGTTCTCCACCAATAATTCAATCACCCATGATTCTTAAAGCCTTTGATGGAAGAGGTTTTCACCCATTCAAAATACTCCAGGATCTGCCTATAGAGGTAGAAGGAAAAACTGTAATGCTTGAGGTGGAAGTTGTTGATGCCCCTTTGGATTAAAAATTTCTTCTAGGTCAAAGTTGCTATTATGATATGACCGTTGTGGTTTCATCGGTCTTTCGAATGATCATGTTTCCTAATCAAGGAAAGATTGTTAAAATCGATCAATTGTCTTACTTCGATTCAGACCCTGCCTCTACAGATAACATCCAACATGTTAGAAAAACGGTTATCCCTTATGAAGATGTTGGGGTAGGACTAATTAAAGATTCCACTCTTAGTTAAAGATTCCACTCTTATGGGAACTGTCACTATACCTTTTCCTAACGCACCTCAAACTATTTCCAATATCAATATGATTACATCAAGCACAATGGCATTTGATGACACATGGAATGTGCTTTTAGAATCTGAATTGGACTCCTATGGTGGCGAGATGCCTTTAAGTCCATATGAATCAGCATATGTAGCGGTACAATCGTTTTCTGATGTTTCATCAACTAATACTGATCAAATGAATGTGGTCAATGAAGAGTCTTCTTCTTTATCAAGCATATCCATGACATCATTTTCTGATCCTTTTCAAAAAATGTTTTAAATTGATGAAAATATTTGAGAAATCTTGTCATTGGATGAATTACCATGGGATGATCTTCATCATTGATCTTATTTTCTACCTGATCTTGATAGACTCGAAAATGAATTTTCATCCATATTTTCGATTGATTATGTCGAGGAACCTCAAAATCCTATGTCCATTCTTCATTTGGATTCTGAGACAAATTTGGGAAATATTTTCGCCACAATTCCTATTTACATATTGATCAAACCTCATATAATTGAAAACATTCATATAGGCACTTCTTTCTCGATTGAAGCGATCAATTTATACAAAGCCCTATTTCAAGAATTCTAAGACATTTTTGCCTGGTCATATGAAGAAATGCCAGGTAATGATCCTAAGATTTTTATTCACAAAATTAAGACATACCCAGATGCTAAAACTATTAGACAGAGATTACGTCCGATACATCCGCGGAAAGCTGCTGCAATTAAATTTGAAGTTGAAAAACTACTTCGTGCAGGATTTATTTATCCTATTCCTTTGACGGATTGGGTATCTAATATTGTTCCAGAAACCAAGAAACAAGGGACTATCAGAGTATGTGTCGATTATCGGGATATTGACAAGCCCTATCCTAAATAAAATTATCCTACCCCTTACATCAATTAAATTGTTCATTATTGTGCTGGAAACGAAATATTTTAGTTTATGGATGAATTTTCTGGCTATAATCAAATAAACACACTCCCTGATTATCAGCCTAAAACAAGATTTATATATCCATGGGGAAAATTTGCATACTGTAAATTACCTTTTGGACTGAAAAATGTTGGTACAAATTTTCAAAGAGCTATGTCTTATGCATTTCATGATATCAAACATATTGTACAACCCTACTCGGATGACTTACCTGCTCATTATTTACGCAAACAAGATCATCCTACACATTTACGTGCCATATTTATGCGATGTAGGCATTACAAAATTCATTTGAATCCACAAAAATGTGTTTTTTTGTGTACAATCAGGACGCTTACTTGGGCTCATTGTTTCAAAATAAGGCATTTGTGTCGACCCGTCGACGGTTGAGACCATTGTTAATTTACCTCCTCCTTCCACTCTTTGCCAACTCCAGTTTGCAGGGGAAAGCAAAATTTCTGCATCGTTTTATCCTGAACTATGCGGAGTTAACTAAAGGTTTCACTTGGTTAATAAAACAGGATGTTCCATTCATCTGGGATGATATTGATGATAAATATTTTGATGCACTCAAACTCGCGTTGACCCATGCACTGTTGTTACATCCACCTGATTATCACCAAGATTAATTTTTGTATTTAACTGCGTCTGATTCCACAATTGGAATGGTTTTAGTTCAAGAGGATGACTCCAACAATGAACATGTGATTTATTACCTAAGTTAGAATCTCACCCCGACATAGATCAAGTATTCGCATGTGGAGAAATTGGCTTTGGAAACTATACAAGCTATCCAACGATTCCGTCATTACATATTTTTACATAAAACCATAGTGATATCTAATTTCAACCCAATGCTGTACATTTTGACGAAACAATTTCTTGGGGGAAAATACTCTAAATGGAGAGTTGTCCTAAAAGAGTTTGATTTAGAGTTCGATAAATCCGAGTCTAAGAAATCACTGGTTTTTGTTGAACTTATGTGTGATTTTCCTTATACTGAATCTGAAACGATGGCAAAGGACCATATAGCTGATGAATCTTTGTTTCTAGTTAGTACATTAGATCCTTGGTATGGAGATATCATTATATATCTTGAAACCCAAACATTTCGTCCAGAGATTTCATAATATGATCGACATAGAATACAATACCAATCTCAACAATACAATATTGTTGGCGATGCTCTTTATTGTCGTGGTGTCGATTCTGTTTTTTGACATTGTATAACTCATGAATAAGCCGAAAGGGTCTTAAATGACTGCCATTCTGGAGTGTGTGGTGGTCATATGTATGGGTTTTCAATATCCCAAAAGATATTTTCCGCTGGCTATTTCCAGCTGTCACTATTCAAAGACTCTATTCTTGTGGTTAGAAAATGCCACAATTGCTAGATTTTTTATTGGAAGATGAGTGCACCTCCAACTCCTCTTCACCCAATCATTATTGTCGGTCCTTTCGCAAATGGGGAATCGATTTCGTCAGATGTAACCCTCACTCGGCCATGGGGCATGGGTATATTATTCTTGCTGTAGATTACTTTACCAAATGGGTCAAGGTGATGCCTACATTCGCAGCTAATGGAAAAACTGCAAAAATTTTCATATTCAATCACGTGATTTCTAGGTCTGGTGTCCCTCAAGATATCCTTACAGACCATGGTAGCCGCTTTCGAAACATTATGATGACCTAAATTTCTGCTCAGGTTGGACTACACCATGATAATTCTACACCATATTACCCATATTAAAATCACCAAGTTGAGTCTGTCAACAAATTTTTAACCAACATGATTAAATGTATTATAGGAAGTCATAACAAAAATTGCCATACCATGTTTTTTTGGCATTGTGGGCATATCATACCTCTGCAAAAACATCCACATGGTTTACTCATTTTCAACCTGTTACGGTTTGGAAGTTGTGTTACCCATTGAATTTTAAATCCTGTTACTCAAATTAGCCATCGAATTATTACCAGCTACCTTTGAAGAGGAGAAACGCTTCCTATACCTAGCACAATTAGATGAGACTCTTCGCACCGTTGCATTAGCCGTTGAAGCTCATACAAAATGTGTTAAGGCTCAATATGATCAAATTGTTAACCCTCATATCTATTCGGAAGGTGACCTAGTTTTAGTATACGATCGAGCTCATGACAAAATAGGTGTCGGTAAATTTGAACCAATCTGGCATGGTCCTTATATTGTTAAGTGTGTGCTTGCAAAAGGAGCCAATGAGTTAATTAATTATGAAGTCATCTCTTTAGATAAACCCAGAAATGGCCTTTATGTCAAGAGATATTATGCATGATTTTTTCATGTGCAGATCCTTTTTGTACATTAGTTACATTTTAGAACAGTGTGCCTTAGATTAGGAAAGTGTGCCTTAGATCAGTTATTTTGGTTGACGATTTTTAACTACTTTCACTGCTTATCTTGATTACTCTTGATACTACATATGTCGACATTCCTTCAAAATTACATTGCTTTTATAGTGGTGCCTGTCATATTACACGGAACATTTCTTCTGCTGCTTGGGTTATCTATTCACCCATCGATGTGTTAGTCTCTATTCATGGGATTTTCCTCGGTCAAACAACGAACAATATTGCATAATATAACGCAGTCATTGAGCTATTATCTAATGCCATTTCATTTGGAATTCGATGTTTGATTGTTAGGTTATATTCATAACTCATCGTATTACATTTAAATAGTGTTTATGCTATCAGAAATCTGCCTTTGTTAAGGATGTTTTTAAGGGTTTGTCTCTTGGAAAGAAATTTTGATTACATTGAATATCAAAAATTTTCAAGAAATTTAAACATATTGGCTGATGCATTAGAAAATTAAGTTTTAAATAGAAATTTTCAACATTAAAAGTAAAACAAAAAAATATTTGATCCATATTGAACAAGATACTCGAAGCTCGAAAGTAGTAATATCATTAGGTTAAAATAGTTGTTTGTCAAAAAATATTACATCGTCTATGATCATAGGTTTCAAACACCTTACGATATAAATATATAGATACAAAAAACAAAATTCCAATCTAGATTGACCATCATCTATCCATGATGATGATCATGGTAGCAGACTATAACACGTGCCACCCTATGCAGATATCACCTGAATGGGCTTGGAACCCCACTCACATGTCTCTGGAGCCTGAGAGGTATATCATACATCCTTGTCTCTAGGATGTCAATATTTAACCTCTCTAAGTTGTGATCTAACTCTGCAAGGGCCTCTGCTACATCGGTCTATGGTAGACCTGCTACTATAGGCTGTGTGTCTCGCCTGTCAAAGCGACGAAGCACTGTTGGTCGTGTTGGACCAACATCTGCATTTTAATATTTTTATCAGTATTGGACGATAAAAAATCAAACAAAAATTAGGTAACACAAAAAATTCAAAATGATATATTTTACCTGATGCATCCCACAGTGTTTCCAGTGGGAGTGATGTGTCAGGGTCACCCCTAAATGTACCCCTGTGTAAGGAAAATCCTCAATCATGAAGATTTGGTTCTTGATACATATAAATAACTGAGGGGTATATCGAACCACAGGACCACCACTGCCACCATGGTGAGCCATCAATGACACCCATCGCAACATACGTGGTTCCCTAGGTCTCGTCGGATCCACTGGTGATTGTTGAGGTGCTAGGAGTGGAACCTCTCCAAAATGAAATATACAAGAATGACTCCATAATCGAAGTTCTTCAACTTCCCATTCTTCGCTCTCGTAAGTTGGCCTTTCATGTTGACCAACAATGTTGGAAACCAATTGAAAATTGTTCCCCTGGAAAACTCAACAGTAGTTTGCATTTGTGCTTTGGTAGCCACATGTGGAGTTGCACTTCCACACAACCGGGTAACTGTAAATGCAATGATATTAGGGTCTAGTCGCACAATAGTTTTGATATCAATGCGACTATCCTTCAACTATGAATCTTGGCTACCATACTACGCCATATAAGATGCAGTAGGCATTCCCCCTAGTCGTGACCCAAATAAGGAGATATCTCTTCCTCTACGGGGTAATCCAGTGAGGAAATAAATATCCCATGGATCGATCAAAATCTTGTGATCCCCAATAGTGAAGCACTGCTCCCAAACATCCTAGCCATTGACCAACCAAGTCATAAGTTCCACCTATGCCTTCATTCCTTGTATTGCCTAAAATTTATACAAACCACAACTCTACAACGTGTGAATTTTTGTTGGGTCATCCATAGCTTATTTCTCATGCAGCTCATGCTCTCTTTCTATCCATTCTAACATTATTTCTAGCATGCAAATAATCAATGAGGAACATTAGAAATCACTAGAGAGAATTTGAGCCATTTTTTATGGATATAAATGTAATTTTGAAAACCACATGGTTCTTGCGTGGTTTTTATTCATACATAGTGCGTTTTTGTGCACATTTTGTGTATAAAAACCGTGGTGGCATGATGATTTTTTCTATTAAAAATTCATCGGAGTGTGCAAGTTTCACCCCGAAAACCTGCGCACCCCGAGGGAATATTTCAAAACCTGGTTTCCCCCTAAAAATGACCTAAAAAATTAAAATGAAAAACTAATCGGATGAAAAGAAAGATAATGAAGAGGTGGAATACCTGGAACTGACAGTTCTTGAAATGGCTGACTGGTTCTCCCGATATCCGCTCTGGAAGGTTTATGGCAAAAACTCTTTTTCTCTGCTCTAAAAATCAAAAGGTTAAAATGATTTGTTTTGACCTCCTTTTATAGGTTTCAATGAATAAAATAATATTATTTTGTTTATGTTCACCTTTAGGAGTTAAATTTTGAATGTTTTTCCATGATTAAAGAGAAAGTGATTGTAATTTTTTGAGTTTTTGTGCAGGGAACATGTTATGTTTAAAAATGAATCATTTTGACAATGAGTAGACTTTTATCACTTTTTCGGGCTCTTTAAAAAATATGAAAAAATGAAACCCTGGAGTCCTCTTTTAAGCCCTTTTCAGACTCTCTAAACATGAAAATATCGTCGGGCACTTGACTATTCGATCTTGTTAAAATAAATGAACAGTCCATCTACTCAGTATAAGTTTACCCCTTTTCCAGACTGAACTAGACTATTTACGAAAAAGGTATATGCTGACTAACCATGGTCAATAGAGTTCTCTCTTACATTATTTTATCCTTTTTTTGGTTTGAGAGACTAAATTTACGAAAAAGAATACTACGGAGTTTACTTATGTTTTTCTTCTTACTCCCTAAAATTGAAAAACATTGAGTTAATCCTATGTTGGGCTTGTTAAAACTAAACAGTGTAGGACATGTCGATTACAATAGGACCGAACCACTCCTTAGGGTTCATTAAAAATATTGAGATGGACTCGTCTGAAGGATGAGCTTACACGACAAGCACATGTTATCCTCCTCAAGCTTGATAAAAATAAAGAGGTACTTGCCAGTAATGGTGCAGGAAAAAGTGAGAAAAAGAATGCATCTTTTATTCTTGTTTTAAAAAGAAGCATGTCGCTCTTTAACACGACACTTTGTCACACTCGTGTCTGGGTTGGGTAATACTTTTGTCTTAACAGTTAATCAAACATCATTGAAAGTCTTCAGCCGATTTTGGGTATTATCTTTAAGTCGAATGCTACCAAGTCATTTACAGTTTCGTTATGTAATCAAGATAAATTTCAATATCAAATTCACCATTCATTGCAAACATTTGTCTCCATTCGTGTTGACCATCCATGAGTTAATCCTTGCAAAAAACATTTATGCAAGCCTTGACCTAATGGTTTCATGTCATAGGATTTCCTGCAACGGATCACTTTCTATCGACATCAGCTCATTATCTAGAAAGTTGGTTTAGAATTCTATCAACACCTTGGAATCTGCATGCCCAAATGGCAGGTTTCTCGCCTTCGATGATAGGTTTCATCATTGACCTTCGATCGAATGATTATATGAGTGTTCGACTGCAAATCATTCATTCATAGTTCATAGATTACACTGAAGTACTTTGAGAGCCATTGTCATTATTGGTGGTCTCTCTCACACTTGTTAACGGTTTTCATCATTGACTGGTAATCAAGTGTTTTCTACCATGTTCGACTTCGAAACAATTAATCGCATGGATAGATTCGTACTAGTTCAAGAAGCGGAAATAAAGACCTTGGATCCAGTTTTAACTATCCAGGTTGCAAGGAGTTATGTATTCATGATATAATAAACTTATTTATAACAGATAGTTGTGCCCATACTGTGTCTACTTTTGATGTAATTCTAAAGTCATATATGTACCAGAACATTTAGTTAGTTTTGCTATGAGAATGGGAATGCTACCTCAGTGATGATAAATATTTGTATTAAATGTTTCTTACAAGTTTTCGACTGGTGTATCCAATCCAATCCTTGGAATGATAAAGCGCTTCACTCTCTGGAAAAACTTTCTCCGAATTTGCACTTTAAGGGGAAATTTATTACACATCATTCTGTCACCATGACATTTGACTGTCATTATGGATCTATCACTATCCATATCATGTTCCCTTAGAAGTAAAAACATTCATGTTCCTGAACCAAGTCTTGGAAACTGGAGAAAATCTCTTTAAAAACTTTAAAATATTACCTGTGCGTTTTTTGTGACCATTGCCTATGCATGTGCTCATACTTCTTCTATTAGTCACGGAGATTTCCACTCTTTTCGCCAATAAAAACTATGCACCCCCATAAAAAGGAAGCAAACACGAAAAGGTAACTTCTAGAAACCTAGTTGGTCGAATTTTCTCCCAACTAGAAGCCTCTAGAGTCATTCCAATTCAAGCTATATCCATCTACTCATGGAGCTTGTCCCTTGGATAAAGGAAACCTAATCCCTTCATTGGAGGATCTCATTCCTCTCTTGATGGATCTGAAACTTCCTCAATCTTTCTATAAATTGAGCTGAAGTTTTAGGTTGAAGGGTAGATACTTGTATGGGTAGATTCTAAAATAGAGAGAGTTCATAGAATTCATAGATTCTGAATGTTGGTTGTACATTTAAAATCACACATTTTTACACAAGACTTCACGCTGGTCATTCTAGAGAGGAAGGTTTGTCAAACCAAGGAAATTATTGTGCAAAAATATGGGAGAAATCTGTACAAGATCAAGGCTCAGGTTGTAAGATTACTCTTTTTGATTTCTGATCATACATATGGATCTCTTTTTCTCATTGTCTTGTTTTTGAATTCATTGAAATGATGTGAATACTTAGACTCCTTGATCACTAAGTTTAACTGGTATTTATGATTCTTATATACTGTAGGTGATTTGATCCTTTGCATTGTTTGTGATTGCAGGTTCTTCTCAGCATTGAAGGATTTCTTTGAAGCGAAAGGAAAAAGGCTACATCAAACGTCTTGATTGAAAGTTAGGAGAATAACCTCCTCATTTCTAAGTATTAATAATATAAAATGTTGATATCTTAGAGAAAGAGGCATTCAAATGGTTGTTTTTTTCTAGTTACCTGTTGGGGTACTAGGGATATCGCTCTTGTCCGCAAGACGGATTAATGCACAAAACACCTCCATTCTGTCTTCCCAAGTGAATACCAGAATGATTTTTCTATAAATTCTCTCCACATGGCCTTCATTGAGACTTATGGTTTTTAGTCCTGGTCTAGTGCATGACACATGTATTAGTGAATCATATACGTCACTCCCTCTTAACTCAGGAAGGACATAATTCAAGTTTCTTCCAATAAAGAAACTTATCACCAGGCTCCCTCTCAACTAGGGACCTGCAGCAACAATGGTGAGACACCCAACTACTCATGAAAAATTCCTCCCCTCGATGTCATGGATTTCAATATTGAGGAATCTTTAACCTTTGGCTCCATAGGGCACAAATCATCCATCACTTTCATCCTTGAGTAATGTTAGCTATCAGAAAGTGATTCATATGACTTCCTTATCTAGACCACTTTTATGCCATGCTTCTTTTCTTTGAACCATCTCCCAAGGATTTTACATCCTTTCACATGATTGGTAGCCATGCATAAACTTATCCAGATAAACATATACATATGAACTTTTAAATCAAAATTTACCTCAATGATGATATTTCACCATAAAATCTTCATGTAGGCATCGATATCCTTTATTCAAATTCACACATCTCCTAAAGGTATGTCTTGTTAAAGTTCTTATTATTTACCAAACTTCTAGCAGAGTCTACGTATTCTCCCAGGAGATCTCCTTGTCACATCTTCTAGGCTTCCAGATGATAACTGCCTCTTTACATGGTTTCACTTCATGATCTCTTCAATTATTTCTATGTCCAAATTCATACCCAGGAACTTCCAGTATCTAGTTCCTTATTTGTGTACAACTACCTCATATTCCATATGAGGACATATTTAATTTCATCTGTTAGTGACAACCTGTGCACCGTGATATATCCTCCTCCATAGATCATACTTCTAAATATAGAAGTCCATTACCTGCAACCATATGACATGGCTTCACAACATCCAGTGTCAGCATATAAGTAGCAATTGAGTCATCCTGTAGCAATTTAACTAGAATATATAACTTCATTCCATTGACCGTTAATTCATCAATATGTCATCACATCCTAATCCTAGAATTTTGTAGCATAGAATTATCGATGAAACATTTCTGCTTTCTTTATAATCAGTGAATCCAGAGATAACTCCATTAGAAATTTTCATCATTTGTTTCCATGATGAGCCTTGATCTTGATGACTGCTTTCCATCAATATTGTTTATTAGTGAGGTTTTCCAGGAGTTGTTTCACCAAGATCTCCTACCATGGTTCTATCATGATGCTATTAATATACATTTCTTCCTATCATACTATTTTAGAACTAACAGAAATCACTTAAAGGGGATGATGATCTCAATGATAATAGAGATCTCTCACTTCTTCTTTCTTATATTTCTTTATATCGGGTTCTTCCCTTATATCTGTGACATAGGCTTCTTCCTTTTTCCTCTTGTCCTTTCCATATTTAGGACAATCTCTTTTATAATGCCCAAGTTCATTACACCCAAAGAATCATACTTTTTCCATATTTCTTCTTTTATTTTGAGGACCAAATTTTCTGAATCTTCCTTTCTTCCTGGATAAGGCGGCAAAGGCTTGATTCCCTTCACTTGATCCTATATCATCTTTGGCTTTCAATATTTTTTCCTCTATTTTATATAGACTCGACCATATATCGTTGAATTTTCTTGCTTAATTCTTCCTGTATAAGCTTGAGGTGAAGTTTCCCCATTCTTCCGGTAGGGCATTCAGTACCACTGTAGTCATCTCAGTGTCAAACATTACTTCTCCCAATTCCTGCAGTTGGTCTCTTATTTCAGAAATTGTCATAAAGTATGAAGTGATTCCTTATTCTCTTGAAAATTTCATTTTTTATTGTTCTTTTCTCAGAGAGATTGCTTCTCTTGCAGTAATCACAGAGAATAGCTCCACCAGTTTCTCATATATTTATTTTGCAGTTTTCAGTTTTTATACATAGGGTATGAGTGAGTCCTTAATGGATTCTATGAGAATCCTAAGGGCTTTGATTTCTCCTTTCATGTATTCGGCATGAGCTAGAGCATATTATTTTGAGGTTTGAATTGTAGATCCTTCGATGTGGCCCATAACTTCGTCTTCAATTATATTTTAATTTTTCCTCTTCTTCCATGCACTAAATTTTGATGACCCAACCAATTTGTTTCTTTCTTTGCAATAAGTAATTCTGAAATATTTAGTTAAGGTGAGAGATACTTAATTGAGTAGGATAACTTCATCCTTCTAGCAGCTTCGTTGATGATGATGAGGATGCAAACTCCTTAGATTGAATTCTCCAATGGAGGTTATCTTGAATCCTTGATGATAAATGATGTCTTCCAAAAAGATGATGTCTCTTCCAAAAATGTCTTGAATATAAATCTTTGATGGAAAAGGTTATCTTCTTGATTAGTGGATTCTTTGAAGTATCTACCTTGCAAACTAATATGACCTTTTAACCCAAACTTTGATCTTTGCTTCATAGAGCGTCTTCTTGTCAAGTAGCCCTCGTGTTTAGCACCTTACCTCTGATTCCATGTTGAGAATTTGGAGGGGTTGGAATTAGTTTTCTCTTCTTGATAATTAATTGTGAGCTTACTTCTTTTACATATGTATTTTCTTCTTATCTTATTATGTCTTTCATCAAGTCAATTACCAAAAACACAAGAGGCACAAATTTAGGCTTTTCGAGCCAGGGCCAAAACCTCTCCCTCTTGGAGAGGAAAAATCACAATAAATTATCCTTATAGACTTTCATATGAAAAGTACCATGACCATGAATTGGACCCTTGACCCTTGTGTACCTCCAAGACCTTGTCTCTGCTTATTCCTTAACTTCTTGAGCCAATCCTTCTTTTCTGCATTGTCCTGCACTGTTTTGCACCAGACTTAGAGAGATCGGTCTCTAGTCCTTCTTTTCTTCATTAACTTGGATCCTTCTTGAATTCAAGATTTATACTCAAGACACTGATGTATACTTCTATACCAATCCATTGTATGCAACCCTTATAACACAGTGTATAAATATCCCTTTATAATACTCTCCCTTCTTGCACTTATTACAACCCTTTAACACATTTTTATAACCACACTTCAATACACCCTCACATAAGTCATGTAACCACACTTTACTATACCTTAACACATTCAAGAATCCACACTTCAATCCAGCTCTTCTACAGTCTTATGTACGCTTGAAACAATCTATTTCTTTAGTTGAACGCAGATATACCTGCCCTTCAATACTTCACTTCAGTCATGTAACTCGCACCTTAAATCCGCACTTATTGCAGGCTGAATTCTGCACTTATTTTTGTTTGAAATCCATAGTAAATCATAGTCTAAAATTTGCACTAAATCACAATCTTAAATCTACACTAATTCACAAAATTTCTTGACCAAAATTCACTCTGTTCTACGCAGTACCTATAGGGTATAATAGTTGTTTCCACCTGTAATTGAGACGACTTGTCATAGGGTAATATACCCAACCTCATATATGGTTATATATCTGACTTGTAGGGAACATATTCCAGCATTGATGAGGTAGACATGAAGGCTATCTAGAGCCATTCCTTCACAGTTTCATGACAAGGTCTTGAAGGCATATTTTGATGACTAGACTCTTCATATACATTACTCTTATTTTACATTTATAACTAGAAGAAAAATCGTAATAGACATAAAGAAGAAGTATATTAACCTATAATAAAAATATTTCTCATGAAACCCATGAAGCAAGCATAACAAAAATACATTTTATTATCTTTGTCTTCTTCTTTAAATAAATACATAATTACATAGTCAGTATGAAGACCGATCCTAGTTACATTGTTCAACAGTTGGAGCATGAATTCCCTTGTGTATTTCCAATCCTAAAGGACATAATTTTACCCTATGAACTTATGTAATTAAATGCTATTGATTGTGAGATTCCAATACTAATTGATATTTACCATTACAAGTATATAGTTCCCTGCAATTTGTGTCACTAGCTACATGCTTGTAATAAATCCAAGAGGTAGGCCTTGCTACTAGTGAAAGATTATTCCCATCATGTAGAGTTGGAATATTCATGTCAAATAGATAACTCCCCATCATAATGCATAATTATGTAATTCCAGGGAAATGATAACTTGAGTGATATAGTTATAAAATTTCCTTGCTATGTGAGTGGTGAACCTATGCTGTTGGGGAAAATGATTTTTTCGAGCGATAAATGGGATGGTATTTCAGGGAAAGTGTCTTGTCACATGATATATGGGAATATATCACTGAAAGAGTGGAAATACCAAGAATCCCATGGGAAAGTGTCAATGGTGAATTACCTCATCGAGGGATACATGGAGCGTAGCAGAGTAATACATAGAGTTTCATTGTATTGACATTTGGGATGTGGTGAGCCTTTCGTAAAAAGCATTGCCACATTTCCTCATGTAGCATTTGTTTTGATATCAGACCCAATCTCATAACTGTACATTCTAGAGCCCAGACGCGAACTGGTTCGGATGAAGAAACAAAGTTTTGGGCTTTACGAAAATCTCATGTCCTTGGAAAATCAAGATCATGAGTGATGTATGTATCCTTGTCATGGAATGATTCACTCTAATTGGTACTTGTGTGGATGGATAACTGAATTTTTAGAACAATGCCTTATGTCACTGAGCAGAATGAAATTATCCTTGAAAAATCATCCTCTCCAATGCCAGGAGCATGACTCATCTACTGTATTTTCCAAGACGTGATTTATGGTTTGATATACCTTGCTTATTGTTAGGAAAATCACCATTAAAATTATGCATCACATAAGGAGGAAGAGTTTCTAGTGATATTAGGAGAACTTGGGTCCAAGTCACACAATAAAATATCTTTGTTAGAAATACTGTAAATCCCATATTCTTTATCGTATGCGTACCCTCTTTTGGGTTTTGACACATTGACAGATTTCCTTGATGAGCAGTGGTAACCGTGATAGAGCTTCCACCTAGATTACATTTTAGAGCAACCTGAACATGGGGTTTGTTATCTTCTGAATTTCTCTTTGAATTTGGCTTGGGAAAATTACATTATCATCAAGGCTTCTCTTGACTTAACTGTGGCTGTGGTAAGCACTAAATTTATTCCAATTGACCTACCCTTGAAAGGAAATCTAGGGACTAGGTTTGCGACACTATTACCCCCTGCCAACATTGGAATTATATACAAACCCCTGGCCTCTGAGATTGTGATATTAGTGGATTATGAATGCATATAGCATTTTCAAACCATTAACTCTACAAATCTAGTAGAAGCTTGGTAATATCTGGATTATTTTCCCTTTGGTATGTTCTTTCATGAGAAAAACTCGCCCTAGTATTCTCCTCCCCTTTCCTTTATAGCCCAATTTTTATGTATTATATACAATTAGTTCATAAGTGTAGATTTTCTGACCCACACCTTTCATCTACTTTCTGATAAATTAATTTACAACACCCTTATCCTTTTCTTCACAAATGAATTACTAATACTACCCTCTTATCCACTTGGTACAAGTGGAGGGTAACATTTTGTTTTTTATTTTATTACATCTTCCTCAAGATCAAGTTTATTGTTTCCCTTATCACCTCCCTTTTGTTTCATGTTTTTTTTTTAATATACATATTACATATTGTATATATATTTTTTCTAGGAAAATATTTGTTGGGAAAATCTTGTGCATTGCCTCGAATTCATAGATGGTACCCAATTCAAACTTGTTGGCACTGATTTCAATGCCTAGTCTTATAGGGACATTGAGTGAGGCACAAAACATAAACAACCATTTTAGGGTATCAATCCCGAGACCCCTTGCATGAAGCTCAAAGGACTCAACTGCTTGAGCTAGCCTATTGGGTTCACTCTCTCACACACACATCACTAGAAGGAAAAGACCCTCTAGCGGATGTTTTGAGGAAGCCCTTATAAAAATAGCTCATATATCCGTTTTTAGTGGAGGTCACTAGAGGAGGTTCGTGGGTGTAGGTTTTTGCGGATGTTTATTTTGCAGTGTGTTTCTAATCATAACACGCACTGGTGCGTTTTATGAAAACTGCACAGGTGCATTCTATCAATTGGCACACCAAGGCACCTTTCTCTCTGTACAAACCAGCCCGATGCATCTATGTAATCCAACACACCGGTGCTCTATGTAAAAACCAGCCCGGTGCAGCTTCATAATCTAGCGCACCATAACGATGTGCGGTGTGCCATTGATAAAACTGCCCAGTGCGTCTCAAAATCGAGCGCACCAAAAAAGGGTTACTTTCAAAAGATTTATCGGTTGTAAAAACCTTAATTTTACTTGTTAAGTGCTCTAGAAATCTGAAGTACTGGTGTGAGTTTTTCTTTTCTGAGGTGCCCTACCATCGGTGCTCCCACTGCTTGCATTTCTGTTGTCCATTGCTCATAGTGTGGAGTTCAAATTTTCAAAAACAGTGGGAAAATTTGTTTTTTTATTTCCTCAGCAAAGATGTCTCCTCGACGCGCAAATGTACAGGTGATCTACTTGTTTCTCAATAACCAAACGTTTTAATGGATTAATTTTTCAAATAACTGAAAATTCATCGTTGAAAAAAAAAAAAATTGCTCGGTGCGTTCGAGCTATTCAGCTCGCACCGTTCGCGGTGCTACCTGTAAATTTATAGGCTGCACCGCAAACAGTGTTATTGAAAATGTGTACCGATATATTTTTTAAAAATAACACAGTGGTGTGGTCATTCACAGGACTGCACCATTCATTATGCGCTGCTGTCAGGTGGTGTGTTGACCAAACTAACTGCCCCGGGGTGGATAGTTTGATCAACGCACCGCCTAATAGCGGTACATAATTAATGGTGCAGTCGTTTACAGGACCGCACCGTTAACTATGTACTGCTGGGCGGTTCATTGACCAAACTATCTGCCCCAGGGAAGTTAGTTTGGTCAACGCACCACACAAAAAAAAAAATCGTGTTTGTGCAGTGCACAAACTTTTTTCATGTGCACCGTGTGCGGTGCGTCATAAAGAAGTATGCGCCAATAACGGTGCGTTACTGTTTTTTTGGGCGCACCGAGTGTTTTTTTTCAATAAAAATGATATATATATATATATATATATATTTGTAAATACATTTCTCATTTAATAAAATAAATGTATTTAATATGTGAATCATTCAATAATTTCAACGGAGAGAGAAAAGGGAACAACAAGAGAATATGGAGGACCATTATAACATGATTCAGCTATGGGAGGCAAGGGAGAGGGAGACACTATTGTACCCTCGCCCTATTACGTCACCCACCCAGTTGCTCCTAAGGGAGGTAGGCCTCCTCAAGCTCTACGAGGAGGTTACATCCCTGAAGGGGCACAATGGGTTATTGGGACAACTGATCTACAGGTGGGATGCCCATCGACAGGCTTTTTGGGTCGGTCTTGGCCAGTGGTATGAGCCCACTGAGGAGGAAATCTACTTTATTAATAGCCTATCTAGGAGAGGGCAGGATTTTCTCCAGTTCCCAGATGTCCCCGTCGGTTATGCAGTAGAGAGTCAGTTGGTGTACTCCCAGAGATACAGTACAGACAATATACTTTCTCTTGTATATTTTTAGATGTCCGATGATCAGTTACATATTGCTTCGTTTGATCCAGAGGAGGCGAGGTGCCTCTTACTACTACTGATGAACATTGCACACTATACTAGTGATGGACAACGCATTAGTTTCCCACTTTTATTTTATTTTGATTGTTTATTCCAGATGCCACGACTTGTGAGATGGTCTGCCATTTTTTTGCTGCAGTTTTGTATATCATTATATAGATTTCATTCTCAGGCACGTGGAAGGTTGACCTTCCCTTTTGATTCAGAGTTATTTTGTTTATTTTTTTAGAGGTTTCCAGAGACGAGGCCTACTTTTGTTCGAAAGCCTCGTAGGCCGATGTTGCATGTACGAATGCAAATGTGGGGCCAGATGATGCCCAAAAGGGGCCTGTCCGACTATCCGACCTAGATATCAAGTGTTACACTGGAGTTGCTAGCCAGTGATGATGATCACTCGTTCATGATGGTGTCATGTTTGTACGCCAGTTTGGATTGGCGAGGGTGTACCAAAATCCTCTTCACACAGGATGAGCCACCGGATGCTAGAGGTAATATTGGTGTTTTCTTTAAATTAATATAGTTTCATTTTATTTTCTTAACTAATTAATTAGAATAAAATATATTCTAGCACTTTATTTAACTTGTTTTATTGAATTGTTTAATGAAATTGTCTAATTATTGGTGTGTACTATATATTTTGTAGATATTGGCACATTCATTGCGGACATGATTCCACCCCCACTAGATGATCCGGGTGTAGATCATAACGAGGAGATGGAAGAGGTGGTGGATCAGGGTGACAAACCTGATCCTCGAGTGCAGATATCCGTGGGGATGCGGTGTACGATGGACATCCGATTTAGGATGGAATTGGGTGACCGACTGTGTCGACTCCTGGTTGATGAGGGAGTCTGCCCTGCTATGATCAAAGAGATCCAGGCTTATCATAGGCTCACAGAGATTTGGAGAGACATTCCCCACGATTTGATGACCCTTATGCATCATATCATTGGAGCTTCTAGAGTACTGGCAGCTAGGAGGGATAGGCATCGTGGAGATGCATGACAGAGCAGCTCATCTAATGATCATGATCACGAGGGGAGTGATCATCATTTTAGTACTCCACCTCCTCCTCATTCACCTTGCATCAGAGATGAGCAGTGAATATTGAGTCTTGATCAGCAGGCATATTCTGATCATTATGCACCATCTTAGTAGGAACCTAGTCCTAAGCAGATACGACCGTCGACTGAGAAGGCACCTGATCCTGAGCATGTAGGTCCATCTGAGCAGGAACCGTCCATTGAACAGGCTGCACCATCGACGACTCATCAACATGCACCTTCTGAGCAGACTACATGATCTGATCAGCAGGCACCTCTAAAGCAAGCACGTCATCCATATGAGAATGAGGTTGCACCATTGACTAAGCAGGCCTCGACTAGTACTAGTTATAATATTGATGTAGTACCACTAGATATTTGAAATCTATATGTAGTGATATTACAGTTGTATATTTTTGACAATATCTATATCTATATCTATATCTATATCTATATCTATATCTATATCTATATCTATATCTATATATATATATATATATATATATATATATATATGATGCACGTATTTTATGTTCATGTTGATGTACTTAATTTACATGTTGGTGTTCATCATGTTGTGTTTATTGTTAGGTCATGTTAGATATGTTCATTTAATGTGCTTGCAAATAGATGCTTATGCGATAGCAGTTATTTGACATGAGATGTATACTTGATGTTTGTGTTGTGATGATGTTATACAATGCTTGTGTTTTGTTACATGATCATGATCATGATGATTAGATGATGTTAGCGAATTTGAATGTGTATTTTAGAATATGATGTTTGTACAATGGTTATCATGATTGTGATGTTCATTTTTTATATTAAATCATGATATTTATTAACTATTATGTATTGGTAATTGTAAAATTGTGTAATTGTATGTATCGTGATTGTAATTGTAATTGTATGTAAAATTGTAATTTTAATTATAATTAATTGTAATTGTATGTAAAATTGTAATTGAAATTTTAATTGTAATTGTATGCAAAATTGTAAAATTGTAATTGTAATTGTATTGTGAAATTGTAAAATTGCAATTGTAATTGTATGTAAAATATTTGTAAATTTGTAATTGTATTGTGAAATGATTATAATTGTAATTTTAATTGTTGTATGTAAAATTGTAAATTTGTAATTCTAATTGTAATTTTAATTGTATGTAAAATATTTGTAAAACATAAGGCTCCTTAGCTTCATCCCACATCTTTCTAGAGTTGATACATATCAGCCTACTATCACGATATTCCTTGACATTATTCCGATCAAAGGTGTCCCACCACTTGCACCTAAAAATAACACATTGGAAATAAGAGAAGTCCACTTCATTTGTCTCTCCTATCTTTCTGACGTAACCTAGCATCCCGTGTACTAGGTTTTGATCACAATAGCTAGCTCTACTAGATTTCTCGAACTTAACTTCCACTCCATAGTCTTGTGTCATGTGTCCATCATCGAAATTTTCTGTGTGAAAATGGTGTCCATATGCCCACATAGATGGGTACAAATGAACCTATAAAAAAGTTAAAAAATCATAGTGTCATGTGTCTAATAACCCAACAATTAAAATATGAAATATAGATGTTACATTTCAAAGGTCCATTATTAAGTTAAAAATGTATATACATAGATTATTACCGAGTTGTTGCACTCAATCCCTACATTTAGCACATCCTCTTCAGCATGCTGGTAACGATCGGTTGCATCGTATTTCTCTCTAACTTGGTCAACAACCCAAATGTTGGGGCATATAATTGGAATATTTTATTTTAAATGATCAGGACAAGGCACACTTCTACCAATCAACCGCCTAAATTATTTCCTGTCACTATCCCATTTCATCCTCTTTTGTTAGTACAATGCGACCAGCGGTTGTGTCACTTCGGAATTGTAAATAACTAATTTATTGATTGCTTCAGTTTCTGCATTCATTGATGAAATAAAATCGAATATAGTACATATGAGATCAAAATATACATTATATCGAAGTTCAACATGAATATTTACTTTGTGTAAATTTGAAAAATTATAAGTCGCTTACTCTTTATCAAGCGTCTTTTACCATTTGTTTGGAGAAGATCCCCTTCTCTTTTGTCTTCATCCCTTTCATCGTCCCATGTCACCGCACCTGGTCTGTTGTCGATCTGCTTGATGTACTCACTAGCATAATAGAAAGACTCATATGATATGTACCCCTCTGCCATAGACCCCTCGGGTTTTTCCCTTTGTCAAATAAAACCTTTCAATTTCTTCATGTACCTCTCTAAGAAGAACATCCAACAACAAGAAACCACCCCAACTAATTCAACCTCATCTACTAGGTGGATTAGAAGATGAACCTGCAAGTCCATAAAACTCGTCGGCAGTTCCATCTCAAACATACAAACAATATCAACTATCTCTTGACGCCACCGTGGAATGTTAGCTACATGAATCTCCTTTGACGTGATCCAACGTAAAAATGCAAAAAATTTAGATATGGCACGTCCTAGGTCTTGGGGGAAGTCATGTTTCACACGCCCACGCATGAACAAAGGATAATGGCACTGCAAATTTATAAACACATGCAATAATATACAAAATTAGTTATGAATTATGATACCTGCATGGGATAAAATTAATTAATATAAAAATTAATAAAATCATGTTTTTGACATTATAAGTATTGTTAGAAGATTCAAATGTTCATGCGATTTCAACCTCTAAAAATGGTCTTCCACGGTGAAGCAGCGCCGTAGTGAAGATCCATATGAATATGGCACCCTCAAACCCATTATAAATTCCTTTGCCAAAGAAATATAATCTTTTTTTTTTTAAATCCATGGGACATCACCTTCTTTGAAATACCAATTAGAGGGACCAACTGCCTCTGATCTTGTACTTTCTAATCATCTTGGCCAATGTTTCTTTTTAATTTTTGAAGTAATAAGATATTCCCTAACAACCAATGTGTCACTTTGTTTCGATGATATGTGCCTCCATAAAGAAGATGAAATTTTTTTAAATATATGCATGGGATCTAATAAGTGGGTAATCTTAAGATGTTCCCAATATGGGAGGTTTTAAAAGATAGATTTCCTTTTCATCCCAATGGGAAATTTCTCAACATAGGTGGCAAAGAATTCTGGATCATCGAACATAGGCTCCCCATTTTAATCGAAAATTTCTATGAACTCCTTCTCCTTCTCTCTCTCATATTCTCTAAGCCATTCAACTGGTGTCATTATTGCAGGCCTTTGGGTTCTCTTTCGTTTACCATTGGAAGCAGATGTTGCTCTTCTATAAGGGTGTTCTTCTGGGAGGAATACCCTGGAGCCATCATACACTGGGTTTTGTAGGTCATTGGACCATCTAGATTTTAGAGAAGGTCCACAACATTTACATCCATAATACCATTTTGTTACAAGACCTGCGAAATTATTATATACAATATGCATGGCACGTTAAATAAAATCATGAAGATCAAACCAATTACAACGAATTAGATAATTAATATGAGAAAGAATATTGTTACGTATATAAAAAAATAAATAAACATGTAATTTACCAGAGCAAACTCCTAAGCTTGGATAATCATGTGTCGTGTAAGCACATATGCCATACAATATAAAACTCGTCTCTGCTGCGATGGGTCTTGATACATCGTATACATTTATCCCATCCCATAATTCCTTCAATTCAACTACCAGTGGTTGTATGTAGACATCCATATTCTTCACTTGTTTTTTACCAGGGACTATGAGAGCCAACATAACATGTTCCTTCTTCATGTAAAACCATGGAGGGATATTGTTATTTATCACTAATATAGGCCAAAAAGAATATTTGGTGTTCCAGAGGGAATATGGGTTAAGGCCATCTATGTCTATGCTAAGTCTTAGACTTCGTACTTCGTCCTTGAACTTTTCGGGCCATGTATCCTCTATATGATTCATGGCTATTGAATCTGTTGGGATTCACATAACTCCCAACTCACTTCTGTGTGAGGCATGTCATCCCTAGAACATAGCAAATTCATTGCAACAAAAGAGCCTTTGAATACTTGGGATTATAGGCATGTGCCTCAATATCTTAAAAGGAGGACCACATGATTTACCCTTCTTTTTTTATTTATCATACCTTTCATGCCCACATTTCAGACATATCTCTTTCTCTGCATATTCTCCTCTATATAGAATACAATCATTTGGACGTGCATGATATGATATGTACCCAACACCCAACATTTTCAACAAATTCTTTTCCTCTTTACAACTACCAGGCAAGACATTATCACTCGGAAGAATCTTATCTTTGAATGACTTGTAGTTGGTCATGGACAACACTAAATGTACATTAATGCTGATAATTATTAACGTTCATAAAATTGACCATTTTTAAAGTTGATTATGTGATTATATTTCTCAAAATATAAGGGACTTGATGGTCAAATACCTCAAAATTTCCGAGAATGCATTAGACAAGCCAAATATTTCTTTCAAGTTGTATAGTAACATTATTGTCCCCAACTGGATAGACTTTGACTGGTCACCATGTCCAAAGATATGGGTGGTGGAAGAAAATTTAAGGCTTTCGAAAAAGGTATCAGTGATATGAGCATCATCCCCTAGCCAATCATCATTCTAGAATGCATCTAACAACATTGTCTCCATGGCAGTCGTATCCCTTAAGTAATCATTCATACCAACCTCTATTTGATTGCCTCCATTGCCAGCTTGTGAAGAACTATTATTTCCGCAATCATTCCTAATTGGTGAATCTGGACGTAGTGGGAATTGAATAGGTGGTTGATTCAACCATTCTTGGTATCGTTCCTCTCTGAGTTTTTCTCTTAATTTAGCCTTCTCTCAATTTAACATTGTCGTGGGGTGCAACAGAAGATGGTAGGTAGGCCAGTCATCATCACTAGAATCCTAATAATTTCAAAAAATATATTTGAACATGATTAGTACAAAATTGATGATATCAATTAGTAAGCATGTCAATGCATGATTAATTGATTTGACGTGGAAATCATTACATTATACCAAACAATTATTATTACCATCATTATCCCATGATTGTGGCTAGAATATGGCATGTTATAATTGGCAGGGTGAAGTGGTTGCCCATTTCATCTACCAATCGTGCCTTGCGATATGTTGTTCGTGATAAGATATTTTGACATTTTGGAACTATTTGAATATTTTTTGCATCTGAACTCAATTCTAAATCTACATGAAACTACAAATTTGTATACATTATTTTTATTCAGCTGATTGAAATGGATAAAAAAAAATCAATTAGATAATGAAAATATAAATAAAATCTAAAGTAATTACGTTTGGAGATGGATAGGGAGAACTCCACGATGGAATTTGAGAAATATTTTGGAACGAGATGGATTTTGAAGAATTGTCCATTTGATATAATCATGATATTTTATCCATGAATTTGAGCAAAATCAACAACAAATTTTGGTGTGCATACCTAAAAGTGATTTCGGTGCCTTAAAAAAGGACTGATTGTTATCAGTGTTAATGTACTGATAATCGCACTGGTGCGGTTTTATTAACGGACGCACTAGTGCTGTTAGTTATCAAATGCACTGAATATCAGGAAAAATAAAATGCAACTTTATTTTTTGGAAGTGAAAAAAAAGAGGTAATTGAAAAATGGGCAGAAAAAATATTTTTGGAAACCTAATTTCATAAAAAAAGTTCTTTAAATAGTAAAAGCTATTCATTATTTCATTATTTTTGAAAAACAATTCAGGGAGGGATTTCACGAGAGCACTGTGGAGCAGCAAAATACTTTCGAACATTAGTATTATTCAGATAATCATAATTTGAAACATTTGGTGATTCACACAAAAACCCTATAATATAGTAAAATTGTTAAATTTTACTCTAATAATTATTTTTTTTACAGTTTCTGTTAGATTTAATACATGCATAGCAAAAAATTTTAATTTTACTATGAATTTTACCAATATAATCATTTACAATCTCTATTCCTATTTACGTTTAGTCAAAATGCAGAAAAAACAAAAAAAACAAAAAAATCCATTCTTACATTAAACCCTTGCTTCTTCTTGTTTATGTGACTTCACAATTAGGGATTTTCAATTTAGATTTAAAGGGTTTGTATTACTATATATATATAGGCATATAACATCTGACCTGTGGGACCACTTGTAGAGTCGGATCCCAATCCATGTCGTCCCTTACACGATTTTTTAAAAAACATTTTTTTTAATCAGTATGCACTGTTTAAAATAATGCACCGGTGCGTGATTGTAGTATAGCGTACTAGGTGCGTACCGACAAAATACATTGTTTGATAAAAACAACTTTTTTATTAATTTATTTTTATGTTAATCGGTGTAACGGTATTAATATAACACACTGTGTCTCCTTGTTGAAAAAGAGCACTGTACGGTGTTTCTACTGTATTGGCGGTGCGTTTATAAGAACCTATCGCACTATGTTCGGTGCGTACGTTTTGAAAGGCACACCGTTTTCTTGATATTTTTTTACTTGAAAAGTATGTGATTTATTTATAAAATATATTAATGAACGATGCGAGTTTCATATTGATAAAGAAATGGATGACAAGAGTTGAAGTAACAAAAACACTGATACCACATCCAGAAAAGAAAAAAAGGCAAGTTCTTTGTAAATTATTTACAAAATTTATTATTTTTGAACTATATGTAAGTTTAAATAATAAGTGTGTTTAGTGTGTATCATGCAGAACCAAAAAATGATGAAGCTCTATAAGATTATATATGATCTAAGACCAGAAGAGCGTAAAATCTTGATGGAAAAATTGCAGAAGGATGAATCAGGTGAATGAAAAAAATACTATCAATCCAATATGATTTCCTTTTTTAAATTTTCATTAATAATATACTTAAAAATATTAAATAACATGTTTCAAACAATCTATTAATTTAGATATGTGTAATTTTCTACAGGGACCAACAATGAAGAAAATGAATGTTGTTCTAAGAAAAGAAAAAGAGTAGAACATGAAAATGAAAATGAATTGATCCTTAGTTCATCTGGAGTGGCACTGGAGGTTAATGAAAGGGGGAAAAACTTTTCCAAAACTTTGAGGGATATAGTGGAATGAATGTATAGACGTTCTTTCCACTTACAATACAAAAATCAATCCAATGATTCCAAGAACCAAATTTTATTTAAACTACATGATCAGTTTCCAGAGAATTGGTCAATAGGACATGTCAAACTTTTAATAGCAAAATCGTACAATAACAAAAAAGAGGGATTGAAAACGTAATATTCCTTTAAATTTTTTTCTAGAATTATATGTATATATTACTACAAAGCAATCATTTATAAATATTACTTTTTTTATATTTACTTTTCATATATCAATATAAAAATTAAATATTTTAGTGTCATGTTACATTTTCTGGAAGATTATGAAAATATCAAAGGATGAACGAGTTGATATCATAAATATGCCAGTAGGAATGTCCAAAAAGGTGTACAAGGAGATGGTTAAAGAAATAGACATAATTGCATCGCATGAGGAGCCATATCAACAACAACGTGGTTCAAATTTAATATGTAATCATTAAATTTTTGATTAGATACAATAAATAAACAATTTAGCATTAAATATCAATTTTCAAGTATTTTCTTGCAGAAAATAAAATAAAATGGAACCCATTCAACACATCAAACAGGACGACAAGGAAGAAAAGGTTTGATATCTATGTTTGTGAGTAATTGTTACTTCCTTATAAAAACTTAAATAGATTTCATTTTTGTATATTTTAAGTTGTTTTACAACAATCATCATTGAATGTCTTGAAATAGGTGCTAAAATACAAAGAAGAACCATCAAAAGAATTGATTAAAATTGGGTTAAATATGGATTGTCAGTATATGTTGGCATATCATAAATTAATTGTGAAATTTGTAAGTATCTATCTCCTTTTACTTAGCTTCGTCTATAATTAATAGAACAAAAAAATATTTTATATTAAATCTATGATTTGTTATGGGGTATAAAACTTGTAGGAAACAAAGTATGGAACTGTGCCAACAAATGAATTGTTGAAAAATGGCATGAAATTTGTTTTTGAAAGAATGTGTATAGTTCACGAGTCAATTCTTGCTGTGGTACATTTGTTTTCGATTTACATTGATGTATATTATTTAATATTTCAATTTTCATTATTCTCACCAATGTATATACACTCATTGCACTTTGTTTTTATGTTTGTAGATGGAGCTTGAAGAAGAAGAAAACAATCAACACAATGAACAAAACATTCCTCCAAATAACCTAAGTCATGGAAGTAGCTCGAGCAGTGACAGAAATTCCAGCGAAGAATGATGATAAATATGTTTAGATATCAAAGCGAGATGTTGTATCTTTTGAAATATTTGTCTGTGAAATCAGACATTTTGTTTAATGTAATGGACATAGTGTCCCAATTGAAAGACAAAGGGATACTAATAATTGTCCCATTTTGTATGACAAAGATTGTCTTATATATATCTATATATATATATATATATATATATATATATATATATATATATATATATATATATATATATATATATATATAATACGTTTTAATTTATTTTATTGTGTTCTCCATTGTCACTGTGAAATGTTACACCACTGATTAAATATATGGATGATTAAATATTATAATAAAGAGATGCAAAATCTGATGATATGATATAAAAAATTCATCCAAACATCACATTCAAATGCACTAATAAAAATTTAATTGATATGAATACTATTATAAGAGATGTGTTGACTTTTGATGAATAATGAATTTATAAAAATCACAATAATTGCACCGTCATAGGTCAATGCTTCTAAAAATAGAAAATGAACACCGGTGCGTGTTAGTTACCGCGCACTAGTGTGTTTGTATGATATTACGCATTGGTGCATTTCTACGACCTATGGGCACCGCACCAAATACCAATACCAATTAGAACACCTGGTGTGATTTATCGACGACTACCACCCGGGCGGGCGGATAGGTGTTGCATGAACTAGTATGGTTTGCCTTTAATGCGCCGATGTGCTTTTATAACTTAACGGCTTGGTGCGTTTTAACACCTAAATGACCCGGTGCATTTTTACACCTTAACAACGTCGGTGCAAGCACCTTCTATCAGCCCAGTGCGTCTTTGTTGGTAACATGTACCGAGACATTTATAAATGCCTCGGGGTTTCCAAAAATTTTTTTCCATCCCGGTGCTTGGTATATTTACAGTAACAGTGCATACAGGGTAAAATGCACCGGTGTGTTCACACATAATGTGCACACCAATGAGAAAAATATCCGTAAAAATCTCCGACCGCTCAATTTTTTTTAGTTGTGTTGAAGTTCAGTTAGAAGCTCAGTCAAAACCTCCGTTACCAAAAATGGATGTCGTAGAAAATGTTTGTTTGACAATTTTGGCCAATTTTATAACACTAAAAACCTCGTTTATAACCTCTGCTAGAGGGTATTTTCCTTGTAGTGCATCAACCTATGCCGTACACATATTGATTTTTCCTTTTCTAGTAGGGCAAGATATGTACATCCTAACACTTCTTATTGCGTGTAACCACTCTGTTCACCATGATGTAGACCATTGTTACTGGTAGCACTGTACAAGGTATAAAAGTGATTACATCCTCATGTCCCAAGGGTGGAGGCCATCATATCTTCGCATTGTGAAATATAATTCTTGGTTATCCATCACATATATTCATGGGACAATGGAAATTCTTAGAATAGCAAGACTAGTGGAGGATATGCAGTGGCTCACTCCACCCCTCCACATAACTAGGCCTTGTTACCTACCAAAATCTCTCTAGATAGGAAAGTACTAACCACAATGTATGACAATGATTTGAAACTTGAACTATTCTATTATTTTATATTGTTTTTCACCACATTAGTTTTTTAATTGTTACATGTTCAAGGTGGCTATATATACAATTATTTTCACAAACATATAATTTTTGTGGTTTTATATTTTAGTATCGATAAAAAAAGTGTGAACATGCCTATCCATAACTTGTAAGGGATTGTTTGGTTTGTGATAGGGTCATTAAAAAACTAGGAACATGACTTTCCATAACTTGAAGGGAATATTTTGGTTTGTGATAGGGTCATAATCCATGGTCTAATTTAGAATTATTTGACCTTGACAAGAATAAATTTGTTGGGGAAAGGGAGTTGGAATTTAGCGGTAATGTTATATACGAATAGATCTATCTGAGATATGATCTGGATTTCAATAGATACAAGCAACATCATAGATGATGAAATTTGGGATTATTTGTGTTCTTTCTGAGAACTTGTTTGTTAATTGTGTGGTCTGTGAAGTTGTTATTGTCTATACAGTGCCCCACCACTGTGGTTAAGAGGTCTCTGGCTCTATAGAAAGCAAATCCTTCAATAATTTGGAAGAAATATGGCTATGTAGAAAGCAACTTGTTTAATAATTTAGAAGATATGTCATTGGAAGAAATATGAAATATTTGTAAATATGATTACTCTCTCAATATGTTGGAATAAATCTGATTTCTTTGAAAATAATATCTATTTTCCAGAAATATTCAAGAATCTCAACAGACTCCTGTGAAAAAAATAAAAATATGGACATTACATCAAGAGCCTTGATCTCAAGCCACCCTGCAGTAAAATCTGAAAGATCAATTATGTGATATTTCTCTTAAGCTTCAACAATATTCTCTCCCTGGCATGAACAATACTAGGATCAAGGCTTCCATTGTCGAATTTTATTTGAATTAAGGAAAGAACTTCAGCTTTCTTAATGAAAAAATGAAGGGGACCCACAATCAATTACATCCTAAACAAGTATCTAGATTTGACTTTCTAACAAATATTATAATATTGCATATTAGTAAGAAAGTCTTCATTTTAAACATGGCTCACTGTTATTTTTAGTATTATGTAAGTTGCGGTTAACTAATTTTCTTAGGTAATTATAGTGAAAGGTTGAAATATTCCATTTTCGTGTAAGATAATCATGTGATTGGTGATTGTTCATTATTCATTTGAGGTGGGAAGCATACATTTTGTAATGATAATTTTTTATTTTGTTTTTAATTAATTTAAATATGTAATTATATATTAGGTAAATTTCAAAAAAATTAATTAAGTATAATAGTTAAATTTTAAATAGTAATTAATTCATTATTAGTGGGTTTAATGGTTAATAATATATGTTTAGGTTATAGGTTCAAATCTAGAGAGGGTTAAAATATGTAATGTACATTATTATAGACTTTACTCCTAATCTATCAGACATAGAGGGGGATCAAATCTCTCAAGGTGCAAACCATACACTAATCTAAATTTAATATAACAATTATTATTTCAAACCAAAGTACATTTTTTTCAATGTAGCACTTTTATCGACGTCTCTTTGCACCTTCTGGGGCAATTGCTAGTTTTACTTAATTGAAAGAAAGAAAATTAGATGTTTGGGATGATGCCTATCATTTTTCCACATAAAATGACCATATTTTCAATCTAAAAATACTTTCAATAGCTACTAGAAAAGCATGGTTACTTAGCTTACTATCATAGTGGAAAATGCTACCCCATAGCTATAAAAGTTTTCAAACGGAGACTCACAACAACCATCAATGCCTCTCACACTTGCAATAAGCTAAAATCCATAAATTGAATTAACAAATATTAATTAAAAATGGAGGTATGGGTCCTTGTCATGGAGGCACTATTTCTTCCCATTGACAAGCTATTACTCAAGACATAGAGCCTTTGGATATTTAGCCACCAGTCATGGAAACTGGGATATGTTGTGGCTTCCTTGAAAAGTTTATTTGGTTTCCTTGGTCAATGAACTTTGTTCCATGAATGGTATAGGCATGTGCTCTACCAGGGTTGTGCCCCCATGCTATACTAATAGAAAAATAGTTTGAATTAACAACAAATTAACTTAGAATTTGTGCTCCTCGTGCTATACTAAGAGAGAAAGAGTTTGAATTAATAACAAGTTAACTTAGAATTTGTGCTTCTGGTAGATTGAAAGGGTGATGTCACTTTACTTTCTAATTTTTTCCTATATTGATATATATGTGTTTGATAGGCCTGGCAATGTGTGTGTCTGATCCAAGGGGTGTTTTAGGGTGAATGATATTTGATTTTTTACAAATTTTGGATTGACAAGAATTTATGATAGGTTGAATGGTATAGAAATTTTAATTGATTTTATTTTTCATGCATAAGTTTTTGTTTCATAGTTTGGAAAAGGAAAATACATAGAAAAGTGCTTATAGCTTGCCATATCACCTCGAAAAAGGAAAAACAAACCACCTGTTGGCTATTTTTCACAAAATTTCATAGAAAATATATCTATGATCTCTCTCGAGAACATAACTAGAAGCAAAAAACAAAATTGATTAGCGAGAAAGGTTGCCAATGGGAGAAGAAGATGAGGAACAACCAAAGAAGAATATTTGGTTAGGGATGCCAACTTCACTGTGGATCTCTGTTTACAATTCTCACCAACTAATGAAGTAGAGGTATGTGGAAGGAGTTCTCTTTTTGACGAAAATATAGCACATAACATTTTCTATTTAAATTAATATGAATTTGATTATCCTTCTATTCCATGAGTGTGAAAATTTAAAGTTTGCTTTATTAGTCAAGGGCGTTTGCAATGTATCCTAAACTGGATTTTCAGTTTTCCTTGATATAAAATGTGTTGTTAATATACCTTTCAAGTTGAACGCCTATTGGATAGCTTTCAAATTGCAGTAGAAAATGTCTTCCATGTTAGAAAATTGCTTCTATATCAGTTGGAGTATCATTTGTGAATTAATGGTTGCTCTCTTAGATTCTATGGGTTATAAATTATACTTGATACCTCTTATATCTATTTTTACATTAGGATATGAATTTATTTTTCATGGTTGACAATTATTGTTGAGTTCATGGGTCATCAGCAGGGAGGAAATATTTGTAAAAAAGTAGGATATAAAAATCCAGTTTCTAGATGTTGGAAAATTTACAGTTACAGAACATGCAATCTGATTGAGTTGATCACTACTTCGAGGCTTTTGGTCTTGTTTTGTCATCTATGAGTGGATGGTCTGTTGTTTACTATGGAGATACAATACCGTGAAAAAATATTAGAAAAGCAAGAATGGGGTGCACATTGCTCAGCCATGAAGCCACTTTTGAGGATAAATAAGAAAGTCACGCAAGGGAAAAAAGTCATAGTACTATTTCGGAGGCAATAGAAGTGGGTCAAAAAATGGGCACTCAACATGTTATTCTCACACATTTTAGTAACTGGTTTCTAAATGTAGTTGTTACATATATGATTAGTAAGACCTGAATGATCATTTGTTTTATTTTTGGGTTGTTTACCCTCTGAACAAAAGGGGATAATTTTTTTGATGTTGATTATATAGTTGCAGTACATAGATGTTTTTTCTTCTTTATTTTTTACTTTTTTAATTATGTACCATGTTCATTTCTCCTACATGTAATGGAATTTTTTCAAAAATATGAAGTGTGTCATTGGCCTATGATGACATGGTAGCTTGTAGCTCTCAATTTCTTACATTTCCTAAATTAACCCAATGCCTGGATGGTTTATTTGCTTAAAGCAATAGCAACATAACAAACCAAGTTTCAAACACAAACTTACACCAATCAAAACAATCTCTAGGAACTTTTAGCAAAGGACCAGGTAAATCATCGGAAGAAGTTTGAGATCCATCAGAAAATGAAAGGTTTAAGGTGATCAATTGTGCATTTGCATGTTGTGTGTTTTGAGGGAATTTTTGGGGCAAAATTAGGGAACTCAAATTCCTTGAACGTCTCTTCAATAACATTGTAATAAGACAACAATTGAAGTTGAATGTGAGAAGAATGTTCCAATAGAATAATAATTATGATTTTTTAGTCTAATGTATATGATTTACATCGAAAAATGCAAAAATAGTATCATGAGCTTGACATGTATTGACATATAATAGGTAGTTAAGACTCTTTTATCATGTTGTTCTATACGAAGTCATTTTAAGAGGGTATGAATAATTGGTTTGGTTTTTATTCACGGGCTATTTTATCATGCGCTCAGATTGTATTGTTTCCAAGAAATTAATTGGAGTCAATCAGATTAGACTCCTCTTTACCATAGACATTCTTTGTTGCTGGTCTCGTTCAGCAGCCCTAGATCTTTTGGTTGAACTCTTGTTGTAGATTCGATAGTTCAAATGGATTCACTACCAAGGAAGTGGAGCAAAGGATCAAAATTATACCGTGCCAATTTTGAAAACACAGCTCATCTACGCAACGGGGAACGTAATACCTTAATTATTATGTTTTTGTAAAGTGTAATGCAACAATATTTGTTTTTGAAATCAACATTAAATGCAAATCATTTTATTTTTGTAGATATTCCACCTGATAAGGGGCCATTATATTGGAAAACTACAATGAAAATAGCTACGAGTGTTGCTAAAGCTTTGGAATACCTGCATGACAAATCCAACCCACTAGTGATATATTAGGATTTGAAATTCTCCAATATCTTACTTCATGAAGGGTTTCATTCTAAGTTATCTGATTTTGGATTTGCCAATCTTAGGTTGGTTGGAGATAAGAATCATGTTTCCACCTATGTGATGGTAACCTATGGATATTTCCACCTGAGTATGTTATGACTAATCAATCGACAATAAAATCATATGTCTACAGTTTTGGGGCTGTTTTGTTAGAATTAATCACAGTTAGGAAAGCCATTGACAATTTTAGGTCGACAAGGAAGCACAATATTTTTTCTTGTGTATGTATTTATTCTTACCTTTTAATTTCTTTCATGAGTTGCATGGATGAATTATTGGAGGATTTTAGACTTTCTTTTTCTATTCACTTTCCTTCAATGCTCCAAGCATCCATCTTGTGATGAAGAATCCTTTATATGGTTGATGATGAGCTAGGATCTCATTTCCTTTTTTATAATGCATCTATTAGTCAGAAGAATTAAGTGCCTTACATTTTGGTCATTTAAAGCACATTCATTGTTTAGGGATTGAAGGAAGTTTTCACATATGGTTGATCCATTTCTTCAAGCACAGTATTCTATGAGAGGTTTGTATCAAGATTTTGTTGTGGTAGCAATATGTGTCCAGGAACAAGCCACAATCCATCCCCTGATTGCAGATGTAGTGACTACTCTTACCTACCTTGCATCCTAGACATATGATCTTGATACACATCTAGTCATAAATTCTCACTTTTATTCTACCACACCTTCTCAATCAAGAAGGGATAATAAAAATAAGTTAACTAGTATAGCATCTGAAAAGAAAAGGCTAGAGAAAATCGACATCTTGGTGTTCATTATCCATCTATACATTCATAGGGTTCTCGAGATTAAAATCTGACATCTGCTGAAAATATAAGGGGAAATAGTCAAGGTGGAATGAATGGACTTGGTTGATGGCCTTGTGAGTTGTATCTCAAATCATTGTTCCTTGGTCTGGAAAACGCAAGGAAGAATACCTTGCATCATATGTTAAAAGATGAGATAAGTTTCCTCAGTTTGAGTTTTTCAATTGAATTGTTGACGTTACATTTAACTCTATTTGTAGTCACTTATTACTGTTGGTATCCATAATAGAGGTTTTAGCTTCCAGAGTTGCATTGGTTATGTAAAATTAATATAAGGTTGTTAAAGGGTTTGTAATTGTCTTTTTTTTTTCGGTTGTGGAATTAAATAATAATATTTAATGTTTAAATCCTTTGGGTTATTGAGAATTTTTCTGGTTTGATTCAGCTTTATTGGTCTGGCAGCGATTAGTTCAACATCAGCCTACATAGTATCCTACATTAGAGGAATTGAGTATTGGGAAAATCAAGTTCAAATCTTTTGATTTGGGTGGCCACCAGATTGCTAGGAGGGTCTGGAAAGATTATTATGCTAAGGTGTGTATTACTTTATTGATTTCTTAGATATGGGTTTCATTGGGGCCATATTACATTTCACTAATTGATTTAGTGACATTAGTCAAACTATTTTGTTAATATTGTTTTCTATATTGATTACCCTATGATGCTAGACTGAATTTTGGTTTAGATTGGAGTGAAAATATAGTGGGTGGTTAAGTTTTACTCATGCCTTGTTGCTGAAAAACTGATGCATTCTAACAAGAAACAAATGGCAACACCCTTACATTTAGGGGTTGGTTCATCTAAATAGGTATGTATCATCCCTAGTTACATATGGGATGCCTCTAGATATGCCGACAATTTTGGATATGTTCCCATTCAATTGGGGATACGTACCTCATGGATTCATGGGCATCCCTAGGGCGATGGGTAAGTATTGACTCAATACATGATACATGATAGGCCAGTAGTTAAAATAGATTTATCCTAATTTACCATTTAAGATTAATATTAGTGTAACAACTTAGCTTGTAGCTCAAAATTAACTCCTGACCTTTGGGTAAGTTGGGAAACTTATATAGCTATTCATCTTCTTTTCTTGAAGGAATCATTTCAGTTTACATAATATCTATCTACTTCTTGATGTATATTGATAGTTCATACTATTCATAATTTCATACATATGGCAATTTGATAATTGTTTGATTTTGAATTTTAGATCGTTCATCCTACAGATTTATGTTTCAATTTTCCAGAAAATGTAATTCTACAGGAAGGCCCCATGTGTGAACCACTTGGTGTTGGGGTTCATGCTTGTCGTTGTGCTTCTGTAGGTCCTAAGGCAAATGCCTTAGTATTGGGGGCAGGTCCTATTGGCCTTGTCACCATGCTATCTGCACATGCATTTGGAGTTCCACATATTATTATTGTTTATGTAGATGAAGAGCGCCTCTCAATGGCTAAACAAGTTGGCTCCGATGAATGTATCTTAGTCTCCATATATTCTCAGGTATAATGTTAATAATTTTGTTACTTATATTCACATATTTATGTTGCTTCAGTGGTGAGAAGTATTATGGATGGGGAAATTTCCTACCATATTCATTTTGTTAACTTTTGATTGTCTTGGTTTTGCTAAACCATGTCGACGAATTTAAAGGCTATATTTGTTGGCGATAAGGTATGCCTTGTGGGAATGGGCCATAATGAGATGACTGTGCCACTCACTCCAACTGTCGCCAATTATGGTCTTCTCATATCCAATATTCCACATTCAATGTTTATTTTTAAAGCATATCAGGAGTATATCTTGTTGTTTCATTTTAGGGAAGTATTTATGCTCATGTCTATTATGCTTACTATGTTACCAGAAACGAGAAACGAGAAACGAGAACAGTACGAGAAACGTAGTAGTTTTGGAGGTTTCACATATAAGAAACGAGGAGAGAGAAAAAAACATTATTAAAGGTGAACAATATAAACAAAATATTAGTCGTAAACAACCAATATTTTTTCTTATGAAATTGTAAGGAAACATTCCTAAATAATGGTTTTTTGCTTATGAAATTATAAGGAAACATTTCCAAATAATGATTTTGTGAGAATAATATAGAATAATGTAGAAATAGGAGTGGTTATGGTTTGTTGAATGAGAGTTTTATAATTAGAGTTTAGTTCCACCAGTTTAGGATTGTTGCCTCAAACTTAGGAAGATCAGGTAAGTTCCTATGCTATAAATATGTAATGTTGTCGTTGAGCTAATGAAAAGGTTGTGTGAGCTCTGTCTCATGTTGTGTGTTGCATTTGCTTTCTTTAATTTGGTATTAGAGCTTTGAGGTTTATTGGAGGCCGTGATCATTGGAGTGTGTGAGGAGTGAAACCAGCATCGCTTGTTTGGATAGTGACGCTGCAGTGAAGCCAACAGATTGAATTTGAGTTGTTGCTGCTGCTGTGTAAGGAGGGCCGAGAGGCAGAATTTGGATCCTAGGTGATCAAGAATTTCACTCGCTCTGCTCCGTGCGATATTGCCTCTACCCACACTATGAAGAGAGGTACGAGCACCTTTGTATTCCATATCTTCAAGGGCGCCATGATCAACATCGATAGAGAGTGAGTTTTACTTGTTTGTGGCCACGGCAGATTCAGAAAGCAGTTGATCCCCAGCAATTTCAGCAGCTGGATACCAATTGTATATCGGGCATTGGAAGACGTTGGCATCACCCCAAGGACTCGACATTGGATCTTCCTTGATGTTATTATTGTCTTCTTTCTTGCACATGTATGTCCATTAAATACACTCTTCAATTGTCTGCAAAAATTTTTATCCCATCAGTCACATTGGCTTAGAAAATATTATGTGATTTTGGTGCGACTGTGGACAGGTTGTGATTTTTGTATACTTATTTGACGAGTTTCTTCAGTGTTTTGTGTTGAAAGTTTAGTGCAAGAGAAATATTCGTTTAAACAGCATTGGGTTTGGTGAGGATTATTATTATTTTTTTAATTTGAATTGTATCGATTGTTCAACTTGAAAGTCATATTTTCAAAGCGAAGCAAAATATATATATATATAGAGTTTGGTCATTGCTATTGAAAACAATGGCTAATCCTCTTGCCGATTCATATTTAAATGAATCCACCAAACTTGATGGAGAAAACTATGTCAATTGGAAGTTTAAGCTGGTCACGGTTCTCAAGGCATACAACCTCTATACAATTTTCAAAGGTGATGAGCCCAAGCCTGCTGCTACCGCCGTGATTCCAGATTGGGATAAGCGAGAAATGAAAGAAAAAGTGTTGTTGCACATGTCTGTAAAGGACAACATAATTCCTCACATTCAGGACTGTACATCTTCAAAGCACACGTGGGAAACTCTCAAAGGTTTGTATGAAACTACTAATGCAAACCGCATTTTATTTTTAAAAACGAAGCTACTATTTATCAAAATGGAAGCCAATGAAAGCATCAACAACTTTGTTTCTAGAATTAAAGACTTAAGTGATAAGCTTGGTGACATTGGTGAAAAAGTGTCTAGTAGTGATTTAGTAACTATTGCTTTGAAGGGTTTACTCCAAGACTATAAAGTCTTTATTTCAGCACTCTCAGCTAGACAAACGCCTCCTACATTTGATGAATTGGCTGGAATTCTTCTTCAAGAAGAAGAGAGAATGAAATTTTTTAACTGGATTCAAATGCTTCTGATTTAGCATTGATTGCAAGAGGTAAAAGAGCATTCCGAGGGAGACCATGGGATAGGAACAGAGGCCATTTTCAAGCAAAGCAGAAAAGTATGACACATCATGATTCTTATGTTAAGAGAAATATTGAATGTGATTATTGTGGAGAACCTGGACATCAAGCTAAAGATTGATATAGAAGAAAGAATCATGAATCAAATCAAAGACATAGAAGGCATAATGGAAATTTCATGAACAGAGACACTTCAGTTACTGATGGATTTAAAAATCTTAAATTGTTTCTTTCTGATGCTGCATTGTTTGCTGAAACTGATGATGAGACTGCTTGGTTCATAGATTCTGGTGTGTCATCTCATATGTCTTGTAATAAAAAATGGTATGATAAATATTACGAGAAAACTGATGGCACACACATTTACCTAGGAGATAACATGTCACATAAAGTCCAAGGCTATGGCGTAATAAGTGTGTACTTACCTAATGGACAAATGAGACAGATTCATGATGTGATGTATGTTCCTGGTATTAAAAAGGATTTGATATATGTTTCAACTATCATTGATAATAATTTAAAAGTGGAATTGGTAAATTGGGGTGTATTGTGAAAGATGTTCAGGATCGCTACAGGGTTGTTTCCACAGGTACCAAGGTTGGTGGATTGTATAAATTGGATGTGATGATGAAGCATCATGTTGCATTGACATCCACAACAACGTCAAAAGCAGAGTTATGGCATCACAGGCATGGACACCTAAATTACAATGATTTATTGTTGTTGCAAAGAAAAACAACGGTTGAAGGTCTTCCTGTTATGAAGTGTGAACATTTACCATGTGAAGCTTGTGCACTTTGTAAGCAGCATAGAGAGGAGTTTCCCGTTCATATAGAGAAAAGACAATATGATATACTTGAATTAATTCACACTGATATATGTAGACCTATGCAAACTAGGTCACTTGGTGGTGCTTCCTACTTTCTTATTTTTTTTTATGATAGATCTAAATATACATGGGTCTATTTAATACGAAGAAAAAGTGATGTATTTGAGTATTTTAAAGAATTTGGAACTTTGATTGAAATCAAACAGGAAAATACATTAAAATTCTCAGATCAGATCAGGGTGGTGAATATAAATCAGGGGCGTTTAACAGGTATTGTAAATTTCATGGGATCCAACAACAGTTCACAGTACCTCGTACTCCTCAGCAAAATGGTGTTGCTGAGAGATGGAATAGAACACTGGTGGAGTGTGCTCGCAGTATGCTTCAAGGTAAAAAAAACGTCTAACGGTTTCTGGGCAGAAGCCATTAATACTGTTGTTTATCTGAAGAATCGAAGTCCCACTAAGAAATTAGCTTTTCAAACTCCTTTTGAGATTATTTATGGTCATAAACCTGATGTCAGTCATTTAAGAGTATTTGGAAGTATTGCCTTTGCACATATTCCTAAGGATAACAGAAGAAAGATTGATGCAAAGTCAATCAAGTGTGTTTTTATTGGGTATTTTACAAGTCAGAAAGCATATAAATTGTTTGATCCCAGTTCACATAAACTGTTTGCAAGTCGAGATGTGGTGTTTCATGAGAATGCTGATAAAAGTGATACATTGAATGATTCTTGGCATATATCTAATGATGATCATGTCAAAATTGATACTTTGGTCAAACAGGAACAGGAATAGGTACAGGTACATGTTCAAGATTAGAATGAAAGCAGCATGAGCACATCCAGCAGTAGTGATTCATCACGAGAGGAAGATTCAACTCAAAGTAGGAGAATCATGGATGGAACTCCAACAGGTATTATAGAACCAAGAAGGTCAACCCGACAAACCCAGCTTCCTGCAAGGTATATAAATTATGCCTTGATCTCTAATATCATGAATGTTGTAGAACCAGTTGATTATGAACAAGCTAAAGAGCATGAACAATGGAGAAATGCTATGAATGATGAATATGACTCTCTTATGAAAAATCAAACATGGGAATTAGTTGAACTCCCTGAAAACAAAGTTCCAATTGGAAGCAAATGGTTGTATAAATCTAAATTTAAAGCAGATGGTAGCATTGATAAATTTAAGGCAAGATTAGTTGCAAAAGGATATGCTCAACAGGAGGGAATTGATTATGAAGATACTTTTGCACCAGTAGCTAAATTGAATACAATTAGAGTACTGATTGCCTTAGCTATAAAACATAATTGGAATATACATCAATTGGATGTCAAATGTTCTTTTCTGAATGGTGATTTAAAGGAAGAATTTTATCTGGTTCAACTTGAGGGTTTTGTCAAACGGGGACAGGAGCATCTAGTCTGCAGGTTAAGAAAAGCCTTATATGGTTTAAAACAGGCGCTGAGATCATGGTATGTAAATATTGATACCTTCTTTCATCAGAATGGGTTTTTGAAAAGCAAAAATGATCCTAACCTGTATGTTAAGAAAGATGAAGAAGGAAATGTTGCTTTAATATATTTATATGTGGATGATCCCATTATCACAGGTAGTGCTTACAAGTTAATTGAAGAAATTAAAATTCAGTTGTCTCAGGAATTTGAAATGAAAGATCTGGGTGAATTGCATTACTGTTTAGGAATTGAGGTATGGAGAGAGCCTGGTATAACATTGATCACTCAAAGTAAATATACAAAGGAAATTCTTAAAAGTTAAATATGAGTGATTACAAAGCTATGTCAACTCCCTTACAACAGAATGCAAAATTGTACAAAGAAGATGGAACTAAAGAGGCAAATGGAACTTTATATTGTCAGTTGGTGGGAAGTCTGAACTATCTCACCACTACCAGACCAAACATTGCATACTTAGTCAATATCCTTAGTTAGTTTATGGCTAAGCCTTTAGGAAATCACTATAATGCTACAAAGAAAGTTCTCTGATACCTAAAAAGGAACAATCAATTTAGGTATTATGTATACTGATGAATCTGATGTTGTACTGATAGGTTTTTCTGATTCAAATTGGGTAGGAAATCCTGATGACAGGCGATCTACCTTTGGCTATGCATTTCATATAGGATCAAGGGTTGTGTCATGGAGTAGTAAGAAACAACCAACTGTTCCTTTATCATCAACAGAATATCGGTACAAAGCTTTGACCAATGCCACCTGTGAAGCTATTTGGTTGCGAAGAATTCTTGCAAATCTCAAAGAGGAGAAAAGTGGTTCAACATGCATAAATTGTGATAATCAAAGTGCTATCAAATTAGCACACAATCCAATATATCATGCCAGATCAAAACACATTGAGCTGCAACACCACTTTGTATGAGAGAAGATTGAATCAAATGAAATTGATTTAGTATTTTGTAATACCAAGGATAATATGGCCGATATCTTTACCAAGCCTCTTGGTAAACTCAAGTTTGAAGTTTTTAGAAGTAAATTAGGTGTTGTAGAAAATCCATTTCTCCATTAAGGGAGGATGTGAGAATAATCTAGAATAATGTAGAAATAGGAGTGGTTATGGTTTTTTGAACGAGAGTTTTATAATTAGAGTTTAGTTCCACCAGTTCAAGATTGTTGCCTCAAACTTAGGAAAATTAGGTGAGTGCCTATGCTATAAATATGTAATGTTGTCGTTGAGCTAATGACAAGGTTGTGTGAGCTCTGTCTCACGTTGTGTGTTGTATTTGCTTTCTTTAATTGATTTAGTTTTAAAAAATTAATATTTTTGTAGATCCAAAAATTTAGCCATCATTAATTCCCATAAAATAACAAATATTTAGAAAAATAAGAAATTTAAAATGCAAATAATTAAATATGCAATAAACATGTGCAGACTCGCAGAGTCCCACCAACATTGCTTAGTACTGATTCTACTGCAATTCTGCTAACCGCTCAGTACTGATTGAATTAATCGACCGAATGTCGATGCCTATCTGGATTCAGACTCAGGTCGAGGGAGGAAAGCTAAAAGAAAATCCAAACAGATGGTAGAGAGCTAATGCATGGAGTAAAATAATAAGAAAAAGCAAAGAAATTTGTACCTGTTCACAATAAAATTGACAATGCCGTTAAAGCTAACTCGTTGGGGCGTAAATATTCCGTGCCTTGAGTTTCCTCTCCTCTGCTTCCTCTCCTCTTCCTCTCCTCTGTTGTTTAAATCCTTGAAAAATCATGGGAAGTTGAATGTAAGCTAATAAAAGAAACTAGTTTGCAGGGGTCGCTGCACAGTTAAAGAAAAAAAGGTAAACCAAACTTAAACTGCACTGACTATATATAGCGATATAACTTTAGCAAATGGAATTGAACTTGAGTTTCAAGCGTTTGGAAACTAAAACCTGAACTACAATTAACTGCAATTAATATGAGTTTCGAAACCTTCCATTAACATGAGTTTGGAAAATTAGCACGAGTTTGGAAACTAACTCCAGAAACGGAGAAGAAACGATGTCCGTTTCCTAAGAAACCTGTTTCTGGGCACAAAAAACGAAAACGGCCGTCTAAGACGACGTTTCCCGTCTCGTTTGGTTTCTATAGATGTTTCTCTGAGAAAGAGTACCCATTGTCCCATTTCTGGTAACTACGGCTTACATAGAGGTGGATATTTTTGGTGTTTTCCTCTACAGGAACACTTGACCTCTATGCTTGGAATTTTTAAGGAGTGGAAAAGTGGATGTCAAACCATTTATCACCCAATGGTTTGGGTGATCAAACCCTTAGCAACCTGGGCACAAGGTACAAGTATTTCGTTATTTATCAGTGATTTTGATGGTACTAATATGATTCGAAAAATAAAATAAAAAAATTGAAAATCAAATATAAATTTCCAGTTTTAGGTTTAACGAATTGCGATTTCACTGTTGTATAAAACCTCTATAGCCCAATCTAAAATCAAATTAAATCAAAATGCCATATGATTCTGGTTGTTGTTTACTGAGATTTATACTTGAATTGTCCTGGTGAAAGAAATTAGGTTGCCTCAGTCTGCTATTTATGCAACTCTAGTTAATATCTTCACAATGTTGATGCACCTCAATTGGTTTGACGGAGAGTCAACCAAGCAACCATATGGGAATCTTGGACCAAAGTATGTGTGCACAGTCAAGAATCAGTAGCTGGATTTGGATACTGTGAGGCAGGGGATAATGTTGCTAAATAACGATGGTTTGTTGCCATTGGTTGCAAAAAAAGTCCACTGCTTGGTTGTTATTGGCCCCAATGCAAATGTCACCCCAAAAAAGATATAAAAATATGCTAGTATGGATTCATTAGATGGTGATTCATTTTTTGAAACTTAAAAACATCGGATTTCAATATTTACTGAATATCCCTCGATTAAAGAATCCATTATTTATTATTATTATTGGAAGGCATTCCGTGCAAGTACATGACCCCCCTTCAGGGCCTTTCAGCCAACACCAAAACTCTCTACGTCGTTGGGTGTGCAAATTTTTTATGTAGTAGATATAATTTTCTAGGTGGGGCGGTCCAAACAACACAAAATGTAGATGGAATAATGTTTATAGTAGGTGGAGACCAAAAATTGGAGAAAGAGAGCTTAGACAGAATGGATTTGTTGTTACCTGGCCAGCAACAGTAACTTATATTCCATGTTTCCATTGCATCCAAGGGACCTATATGTTAGAGATCAGAAGCACATCAATCACTAAAACAAATACGCAGCAAATAAATCAAGCACATAAGACACAGCAATTAACGTGGTTCACCCAACCAATTTGGGCTACGTCCACACAACATAGGCATCGGCAATCTTATTAATCAAACAGGAGATTACAAACTCTCACACTTCTCACACAAACCATCCGTATGGATACCTGTTTTATAGCAAGGAGAATCTAACTGCCTCATAAATCCTCTCACATCAAATTTAGGATGCATTAACTCTCTCCCAACAACCTGGAGCTAATCTAGCAACAAATTCCTAATTTTTGTCACCTACTGAGATTTTTGACTATTTTAATAAAACTGAAAATCTCAACAATCTCCACCTTGACAACATTAGCCTGATGCCCTGTTTCTTTATTATTTATTTTTTCTGCAAGCCAAGAGAAGCCAAACACCAACGCAGCTTCTCTAACAAAACTGGTTTCGTGAACATGTCTGCACAGTTTTCCTTTGTATGCACCTTTTCAAGAGAGACTCCCCTTTCAATGATAACCTGTCTTACAAAATGGTACTTAATTGGAATATGCTTTGATTTACTATGATAGGCCGGATTCTTAGCCAAATGTATTGCACTTTGACTATCACAAAGTAACCTGATGTTGTCCTGTAACCTACCAAACTCACCAATCAAACCTTTCAACCAAACCGCCTCTTTGCAAGCATGCGAAGCAGCAATGTATTCTGCTTCAGTAGTGGATAAAGCAACAATGTTTTGTAGCTTTGACATCCAGCTAATAGCTCCACCTGCAAGAGTAAAGACGTACCCTGAAGTTGACCTTCTCTTATCCAAATCACCTGCAAAATCAGAATCAACATATCCACAAACATATTCACTGCTTTTATTGTAAGTGATACAATGACTACTTGTGCCTCTCAAATACCGAAGCACCCATTTCACTGCTGACCAGTGTTCTTTACCCGGATTTGCCATGTACCTGCTGACAACCCCAACTGCATGTGAAATATATGGTCGAGTACAAACCATCGCATACATCAAACATCCTACTACATTGGCATATGGAATTCGAGACATATAATCCTTTTCTTCATCTGTATTAGGACATAAATTCGAAGAAAGCTTAAAATGGGAAGCTAAAGGGACTGACACAGGCTTCACATTGTTCATACCAAACCTCACAAGTATTTTCTCAATATACTTCTGTTGTGATAGCCACAGCTTACCATTGCTCCTGTCTTTGAAAATCTCCATGCCCAAAATCTGTCTTGCTGCTCCTAGATCTTTCATATCAAATGTCCTTGCCATCTGAGTCTTCAACCTGTTGATTTCTTCAATGCTTTTGCTTGCTAAAAGCATATCGTCAACATACAAAACTAAGATAATGAACATGCCATTACTTAACTGCTTAAAGTAAACACAATGATCATATTCACTTCTTATATATTTTTGACTCAACATGAAAGAATCAAATTTCTTGTACCACTGTCAAGGCGACTGCTTCAGACCATACAATGACTTCTTGAGCCTGCAGACAAATTTCTTATTGTGATGCTGAACAAACCCTTCCGGTTGTTCCATATAAATTTCCTCATCTAAATCACCATGTAAAAATGCAGTCTTAACATCTAGTTGATGTAACTCTAAATCAAACAAAGCAACTAAAGCTAACACAATTCGAATTGAAACTATTTTAACAACTGGTGAAAAAATCTCATGAAAGTCTATGCCTGCTTTCTGAGAAAACCCTTTTGCGACCAGTCTCGCTTTGTACCTGTCCTCCGTATCATTCACTCCCCGTTTCACCTTGAAAACCCATTTGCATCCCACAGTTTTCTTGTCTTTTGGAAGTTCAACCAGATCCCATGTGCCATTCTTACCTAAGGCCATCATTTCTTCCTTCATAGCTGCTTTCCACTTATCACTTTTCGAACCTTCTATTGCTTCCTGATAGCACAGAGGTTCATCGTCATTAGCAGTAAATGCAACTGAAGTAACATAATCATCATACCTTCTCGGTGGCCGTTTGATTCTTGTCGACCTCCTTAAGGATGTTTCTGGTGCTTCCACAATTGGCTGACTACCACCTGTAGGAACTTCTTCATGATCACCATCTAAGACCTGTTCATGACCTACATCTGAACCCTGTTCATAATCTGATTCTGAAACCTGTTCATGACTAGAACCTGAACTATGATCATCATGACTATCATTAGAAGAGCTTTCAAACTGAATGTGTTGTAAATCAGATACATCATCCTGTTTCAATCTACCATCTACATCTAACTGTACAAGAGAGGATTCATTAAACCTTACATCTCTGTTGATGATGATTTTGCGGGTAGTAGGATCCCACAATCTAAATCCCTTTGTTCCATCACCATACCCAACAAAGATATACCTTTTAGACTTTGGATCTAACTTAGTTCGCTGATGTTTAGGCACTAGAGCATATGCATCACAACCAAACACTCTGAGTTTAGAATAATCACAAGGGTGACCTTTCCATACCTCTTGAGGAATCTTGCAACCTATTGCTGTCGATGGTGACCGATTTATCACATAACAAGCTGTAGCCACCGCTTCTGTCCACAACTCCTTCTGCAAACCAGCGTTACTCAGCATACTCCTTGCTCTCTCCAAAAGAGTCCTGTTCATGCGTTCAGCAACTCCATTTTGCTGAGGAGTATAAACAGTAGTCTTATGTCTCTCGATCCCTGCATCCTTGCAATAGTTTTCAAACTCCTTGGAAGTAAACTCACCACCATTGTCAGTTCTTAAACACTTTATAGTTCTACCAGTGATATTTTCTACCAATGCTCTAAACTGTTTGAAAATTGTAAAAACATCAGACTTCTTTTTCATCATGTAGACCCACACCTTCCTAGAAAAATCATCAATGAACGACACAAAATATGACGAACCACCATATGACGCTGTAGGGGCTGGACCCCAAACATCTGAATGAATATAATCAAGTATCCCTTTACTAGTATGTTTGCCTGTTTTAAATTTTTGTTTACTTTGTTTTCCAAACAAGCAATGCTTACAGAAATCTAACTTTTCAGACTTTAGATTAGGAAGTAATTTGCGATCAGCCAAAATCTTTAACCCTCTTTCGCTCATATGGCCCAATCTTTGATGCCATAGGCGAATGGAACTACTGTCATGTTCAGACACCGTAGACACATGATCTGACCATGTTCTTCCTTCTAATTGAAACAGATTTCCTACTTTATTAGCCCTCATTACTAGTAAGATACCTTTATAGATTTTCATAACTCCACCTTGAATTACAGTTTTATATCCATTCGTATCCAATGCTCCTAAAGAAATTAGATTTTTTCTTAAGTCTGGAACATGTCTCACATCTGTTAACAATTTAGTTGTGCCATCAAACATTTGCAGTTGTATACTTCCTATCCCAACAATATTGTAAGTAACATCATTACCCATGTACACGACGCCATCATCAACAGATCTATACGTCTTAAACCAGTCTTTATGGATACACATGTGGTTTGATGCACCGGAATCTAACAACCAATGTTGATCATGATTTGACATATTAACAGATAATACTTCGTCGCTCATACCTGAACCAGATACTGAACCTGTATCTGTGGTGTTAGCCTCCTTCTTTTATGTTGAAAGAGCCTTCTTTAGCAGCCTGCTGTCGCTTCTAGCAATCCTTCTTCAGGTGTCCAGCTTTCCCACAATGCCAGCACTTCACCTTTGTCTTCTTTCCTTTAGACTTTGAACGAGAGTTGCTATGCTTACCCCCGGAGTGTCTCTCTCTCGAGCGACCTCTGGCCATCATTACCTCTCATGTAGAGGTGTCTGCATTCGACCTCTTCCTCGTCTCCTCAGACAACAAGGCTCCAAGCACATCGTTCTCAAAACGGGCACTTTGAGTTTTCGCCATCTTGTATCAGCAAAAAACACAATAATCTCCAAAAAACCAACTTTAAATCAATGAAGTTTGTGTTTTTTTTTTAAATGCCTTTGCCTTTAAAAAACAAAAAAATATCTGCCCTTTGTACTTCACATACAAATTTCTGTCCTATGCACTTATATGCCTTTGCTTTCATACCATATGCAAATGGCATTAAAATTACAAATCGATTATTAAATCACAAATCGATTTATATTGAATTTCAAAACTCCAAATCGATTTACAAAAAACTCCAAATCGATTTATAATTTTTAAATGTGACCACTTCACCTTTATAAAATGCCTTCTTCTAAATTCCATATAATGGAATTCTAAGTGCCACCCTTCTTTAATAAAAAATGCCACCACTCAAATCGATATATTATAACATTGATTTTTAAATATCGATTTTAAAACTTCAAACGTGAGCATTCCAATAAATCGATTTAGAATGGCACTTAATTACAATTTTATAAAAAACTTCAAATCGACTCCACTTAAATCGATATTCTAATTCACAACGATTTTAATTAACTCTTCAAAAATCGATATGAATTGTATTACTGCTCACGTTTGTTCAAACAGTGCTACAGGCGAAATCTGCTTACCATGCCTACGGCAACTCCAATCAAACAGTCAACCAATGCATCGGCTCTCCAATTCAAACAGTCAAACAATGCATCGGCAATTCACCTTTCGCTGCACCACATCTTCACGCAGAAAAAACAGCGCTGTTTTACTGAGCCTTTACACACGTAGCACTGTTTAACCTCCAATCAAACACACGCAGGTCTACGCATTAACACGCAGGCTCGCTCCAGCGTTATGAAGACTGCATAAACCAGCGATTTCAAAGGCACGTTGTCAAATTTCAACGCACAACAAAACCTGCGCACCATTCACCAGCATTCTAATAGTTCTGCGCACTGATTCACCAGCATTTTAATAGTTCTGCGCACCAGCAATCAGCACCAGAAAACTACGCTCCACGCAGCTTCTTCAAACCTCCACGCAGCAGTGCACCATATCCACCACCAGCAAACAAAACTCAGCACCCTCACGCATTAACACGCAGGTACACAGGCACACGCTTTGCGCTCCACCTCCAGCACGCGCTCCAGCTGCGCCACGCCTCCAACTGCTCTGATACCACTTGTTAGAGATCAGAAGCACAGCAATCACTAAAACAAATACGCAGCAAATAAATCAAGCACATAAGACACAGCAATTAACGTGGTTCACCCAACCAATCTGGGCTACGTCCACACAACATAGGCATCGGCAATCTTATTAATCAAACAGGAGATTACAAACTCTCACACTTCTCACACAAACCATCCGTATGGATACCTGTTTTATAGCAAGGAGAATCTAACTGCCTCATAAATCCTCTCACATCAAATTTAGGATGCATTAACTCTCTCCCAACAACCTGGAGCTAATCTAGCAACAAATTCCTAATTTTTGTCACCTACTGAGATTTTTGACTATTTTAATAAAACTGAAAATTTCAACACTGTAATTCTTATGATCATGTTTGGGGTCCTTTTGATATATCCTTTGCAAAGGATAATAACAAGATCTCAGGTATTCTTTGGGTGGGCTATCCTGGACAAGATGTGGGAGAAAGCATTGTAGATTTGAGTGTTCATCTCAAGGATGACTTTTTAAATTTTATTTTTCAATGGTATTTTAATTTGATTTTGAGATGTCAAAGATTAGGGCATCAATGCATCTCCATGTTTATTAAGTACCCATGTTGTCATTATCAAATTTGATTTTGAAATGGTATTTTAATTTGATTTTGAGATGTCAAATATCAGGGCATAAATGCATCTCCATGCTTATAAAGTACCTATGTTGTCATTTTTTCCTCGGGTTTGGTAAGTAGACATGAAATCTCCCAACCTATAAAATTCTCTCTAAAGAGAATACCAGAAATTTCCTCATAAAGAGTATCCTTTTCTCAATTATGGAAAAATATGATTGCAGAGAGGATGCTATTAAAAAAGGAAAATTTTCCATTTCACATTGGGAGATAATGCGCAAACCTTGCATTTATAGTGAAAATTTGGTGCCAAACAAACATGAACTTAAATTTAAGTCCCGCAGTCCACCAAATCAAAATAGAACTCAAAAACATAATTCTCAGACCTTCAACGATCAAATAAATCATCTTATTAGATATTATTCCACATAAGAACACACTAAACCCCAAGTATTTTCTCAATGACCTTGTTACATATTATTCCGTATCATCACACACCAAATAACTAATGCTTTTGCAACTTTCAATTTTGAGACCAACCCTGGTAAATTCCACTGCAAAAACATTTTGTTAGTGAGCTCTATATTTTCTAAATTTATAAAATTAAGAATGCATGGAAATTGAGGCTTATATCATTATCTTTTGTAGGTGGGAGATTTCCTCTAATTTGGTACCTACAATATTTTTCTACAAAAATAACCATGACTAACATGAACATGAGGTTGGATCTTGTCACAGGTTACCCTGGCTAGACTTACAGATTATACACTAGAAAGGTTGTTTACATGTTCGGTGATAGCCTGAGCTAAACTAACTTCAAGCACACATTTTTCCTTGCCCCCAATCTGATTCTCTTCCCATGGATTGAAAACACAATTGTTCTCGCAAATCATCGAATCATTTTGAGGCTTTCAGAATAACCGACACCAAATTCCAAAACTTGTTCTTGGAAGTCCATGTTGAAGTGAGAAATGTTGGCCCAGGAGATGGTGGCCCTGTCTTGTTTTTATTCTCCTCACCCCCATCGAATCACCATGCCACAAAGAAGCAGTTTTTGAAAGTTCCATGTCCAATCAGCTATGGAGAAAGTACATTTCATGCTCAATGTATGCAAGGATCTCAGCATTTTTGATAAGACTGGCACCAAGAATTTTCCTGTGGGTTCTCATTTTCTTCACATTGGTGATCTCGAACACTTTGTTTCTTTACGAATAAGCAGTTCATTCCCACTCAATGGAAATCTACTTGTCTGCTTCCCCAATCAATTGAAAATGATACCAAATCTGGTTACATTTTTTTTTTTTCCAGAAACCTTTCAATTGAAAATGATACCAAATCAGGTGGAAAAGGATATTAAAGGGCTTTATAATGTTTAAAATTGTCAATCAAATTTCAAGCAGGTTGACATATTATAATTTTTCTAAAATATAAAATGTTATATGGAAGAGAGTTGGCTCCTTCCAATTTCAATTAGATAATTGGTTTAAGAGTGGGAAGAGAGACCACCTATGGACTCCTAATATACAAGGTGGGATAGTATGTTCAATTTTTTTAATTGTGTTAATTGAGTGGTTTCAAAGAAGTTTTTTTATACTGTTTTAATCATTATAAATGATATGTTTATTCATTATTATATATATATATATATATTTATTTATTTTAAAATAATAAATTCTAATATAATTTTCAAACTTAATAGATTTTTAATTATAATATTAGTTATTAAATTTAAAATCATTTATTAATCATATATAAAAATAAATTTATAAATGTTTATTTTGAATAATTAATTTTTTATTATTTTTCTCAAAAATAAAATACTAGCTAGTTTTAAATCATATTTTGGGATAAAAGGGTGATTTTAATTTAGATAATATCTATAAATAAAAAATATATGATTTTAGTTATTGTAAAATATATACAAGCAACATATGATAAAGTAAAGTAAATGTAATATATATAACACATATTTCATTAAATTTGGAAGTATTCAGTTGATCTAGAATTTTAGAACTTTAACTAGATTAAGTTTTTTCAAAATGTGGAATTATAAAATCACTTAGTTTACAAATTTTAATGTAGATATTCACCATTTTTTGTGAAAAAATTATCATGGTAAACTATATGAAACAAATTTATATAAATTTGCAAAAGCCAATCTTTCACATCTTAATCTTGGATTCCTTACATTATCTCTTTTAAGATCTTTTTTGGTTTGTACTAAAAGCTAAGTTTGTTAAGGTTATCTTATGAAAATAATTTTGTGTATGTTACTATTATTAACGTTATGAAAATATTGTTGTGCATGTTACTATTATTAACCCATTTAATTATAATCCGATATAGTAAATATCATGTATGTGTTAAGTTGTCATTATTACTAAGATAGGGTTGGCACGATTTAAAAGTCTATCGCCTTTGCAACACTAGTAATATGGTTGAAGATGAAAAACCCTCTTAGATCATCGAGTTTATACTCATTAGATTTTAATTTCAAAATATTTGTGGCCCAACCAACCTTTGATATTTTAACTAAATAAAATTATGATGATCTTGAAACACTTATTTTAATGCGTTTTGAGCATAACAATAAAATTCTAATGAATTTTAAGTAATATCTTTATGGCTTCTTATATACCATATTTAGTCTTAGTGGATGATAATCATCATTATCACCATCATCATTACATACATTTTTCTTTTACTTATAGTCAATATTATTTTTCTATTTAAAACATATTTTTTATTTTTTATTTTTAATTTAAAAGGGCGCGAAAGAGACAAACTTACACATCCCCTCATACTAGGTTGTAGAATGAGCCCGGCCTCTCTCAATTACTAATCATATAAATTTATTTAACGATATATTAATATTGTGTTTCTTACTATTATTGACCATTTTAAATTGGCACTACCTACTTTTCCTATGTTGAGTACAATGTTGGCACCACTTCAAAATCTATAAGAGGAAGTATTTTATAAGTCTAGTTGTGTTGTTCAATGATCAAAATCATTTTTTTTATAAATTAGAGTACCACAAAACAGAAAATTTGATTTATATCAATTATAATAAGGAATATTAAGGAAAACTCACTTCAAACATTATTACAAGTGTCTAAAATTTTTTCATTAAGTGTTTAAATGGTTTATAATAAATAGAATACTTATTAGCTACTCCACTATTGTTTTAATAGACCAAGTTTAGAAGATGTTGTTTTTAGGTGCATTATTGTGTATGTTATTATTATTAACCCATTTAATTATAATCTGATATAGTAAATATCATGTATGTGTTAAGTTACCATCATTACTAGGACAAGGTTGGCACAATTTAAAAGTCTATCACCTTTGCAACACTAGTAATATGGTTGAATATGAAAAACCCTTTAGATCATCCACTTAATAATCATATTGGATTTAATTTAAAAATATTTGTGGCACTACCAACCTTCTTGATCTTTTAACTAAACAAAATTATGATGATCTTGAAACAGTTCTTTTAATGCTTTTTGAGCATAACAATAAAATTCTAAATAATTTTGAGTAATCTCTTTATGGCTTCTTATATACCATATTTGGTCTTAGTGGATTATAATCATCATTATCACCATGATCATTACATACTCTTGTAGGAAGTTTGAACCATTTTAGAGTTGACAAGAGAAAATATTTTTTTACGATCAAAATAAATGTTGAATGAGAGTAATAGTATAATTTATTTATTATTTATTATTTGTTCTTTTGTGTTAAAAACTAAGTTAATTAAGGCCGACTTAATGAATAATAGATTAATATGCAAGAAATATATTTCGTATAAAGTTATTTAATGACATACTATCATAGTAAGGTGTCTAATATATACCAACATAGATCCATCTTAAACATTGATTTAACATGAGCCTAGAGGGAACAAATTTCTTCACGTGCAAACATTTTTAGAGTACAAAATAGAATGTGTTATTTTTCATTTTTTAACTTGTATTTTTGAATGCTAAATAGAGTATATATAAGACCAACAAAAAATTTAACCATAAAAACTTAATTATTTTTAGAGTGCAAAATAGAATGTGTTATTTTTCATTGTTTAACTTGTATTTTTGAATGCTAAATAGAGTATATATAAGACCAACAAAAAATTTAACCATAAAAACTTAATTTTTTTCTATATATAGTTATATATGAAGTTGATATCCACATAAATTAGTTAACATAGATCTTCAAATAGTTTATTTGTGCAAACATTTTTAGAGTGCAAAATAGAATGTGTTGTTTTTCATTGTTTAACTTGTATTTTTGAATGCTAAATAGAGTATATATAAGACCAAACAAAACCTTTAACCGTAAAAACTTATTTTTTTTTCTATATATAGTTATATATGAAGTTGATATCCACATAAATTAGTTAACATAGATCTTCAAATAGTTTATTTGAATCTCTCGCTGAAAAGTAAAAGATTTAAACATCTATTCACACATTTTTTTTACTTCTAATTACTTTACAACATATTCATTTTTTCTTTAATTATAGCCAATATTATTTTTCTATTTAGAACATTTTCTATTTTTTTATTTTTAATTTAATAGGGCACGAAACACACAAACTTACACATCCCTTCATACTAGGTTGTAGGATGAGCCTGACACTCACCTCAATTACTGATCATTTTAATTATCAAAATCAATCATGAATTAGAATAGTAAAAAATTAATACAATTTGATTATTTTCAAATACAAGAGGAAAGAGAGAAAATTGACTAAACTATTTATTACAAATGTTTAGTTTTTATTCCTAGAGTGTTTAAGGATAAAATATTGAACATTACATATTAACATTCATCTAAAACTTAGATTCCTTACATTATTTTTATTATCATGAATATTTCTATTTATGTATTAAATTTGACTCGTGAATAATAGATTCTCTATAAAAAATCTTACCTAGTATAAAGTTATTTAACAATATATTAATATTGTGTTTCTTGGTATTATTGACCATTTTAAATTGACACTAACTACTTTTCCTATGTTGAGTACAAATTTATTATACTAGTACAATGTTGGCACCACTTCAAAATCTATAAGAGGAAATACTTTGTAAGTCTAGCTGTGTTTAGAGTGCAACAAAACAACAAATTTGATTTATATCAATTATAACAAGGAATATTAAGGAAAACTCACTTTAAACATTATTACAATTGTCTAACATTTTTTCATTAAGTGTTTAAATGGTTTATATTAAATAGAATACTAATTAGCTACTCCACTATTGTTTCAATAGACCAAGTTTAGAAGATGTTGTTTTCAAGTGCATTATTGAATTTGATTATGCATATTTGATATGGTGAGAAGTCTTGTTGGTCAAACAAAGCTTTGCAAATTTAAATATTTTATGGCTTTGTCATGTCATTTGTATCATCACATGATTACATTGAAATAATAAATAATATAAAACTTCTCCAAAAATAATATGAAGAGAATATTTGATATACAACAAATATTGAAAAGTGTGTCAAAATGTATATTAATAGATCCTTCAAAAACAAATTACATTCATGAATAATATAAACCTAATCTTAAGATATTCGCTCAAGTAGGTCAAGAACAGCTTCTACACCATATTTATTTATCTTGGTCTTATTGCATTGTTCTTTCTTTAGCATCCATGCCCACACTATGGTATTAATTGGAATAGAGCCAAGTTTTGTGTCATCGGGATTTGGTAACCAATATTGCTCTAAAAATTTTCCATTGTATTTCCCTGAAATACACTTCCACCAATCAACCTTTACATGAATATTCTCACTTTCATTATCCCTAAAGATATCTGAGATGGATTTTTCCATCCAAATCATCTCTCTTGCATCCTCATTTCCTGATTTGATTTTTACCTTCTCAATTTTTACCACTATACATCATTTATTTACCATATTTCCATGCAATTTATGTCCAAGCTCGGTATTGAATATGGAGCCCTAACCCACCTTCACTCCATGTTGTAAAAGATTTACCTTGTCTCCAATAGAAAATGTAGAAGAAACATTTGCACCTATAAACGAATGTAAATAAGGTTAGTATTTACTATAAAAAAAAAGTAGTATACTATCAATAATATTTGAACACATGCTTCAATATTTTGATTTACCTATGTTGTGCCTCAAATCCATGATCTTCCATGGATGTATGTACCCTTCATCAACATCCTCAATCAAATTTGGTTGAGCGACATCAATTATCAAAATTGCAACATAACATGCATTAACCCTTTCTTCGGCATAATAAGTTCCAGACTGTGTAGATTCGACCCTTCCTAGCCCAATGACTTGATCATTAATAAGGAGATCAACATAGACCCATTTTTCCAAAATTATATTTTCCATTCTAGCTTGTACCAATTCTGTAACAACAATTAAATCATAAATTGTAATTAAAAGGTTGAACCATGTAAAATGTGATTTTATATTTTCGCAAAAACACACAACTTTCAAAAAAGTAATATAGATGCAATAATTTAAATAGTATGGTAGTCATATTGTATGTACTGAAATATTGTTCCCCACCATCTAGTGCCTACTACCAAAAAGTAATTTACATGCAAAATGCACAAAAAAACATATATGAAGACCATGTAATTAGAGATGTAGATAGTATCATAGAATGGAAAATATCAACTCATATCAAACCAACAAGTTATATTTAACTTCAAAAATGGCACTTGTAGTCTTAATGCATGTGTATGAATAATGATCATAAGAAATTTGTAGAAGTTGAAGAACCAAAACATGGCCCATTGGAAAATCTAAGAAATTTCAAGATTGATGCTACATAAGATGTCTAAAAGCCCCATGAAAAGGAGAAATTATATTTTCACTTAGTGTGGATGTTTGATGTACATATGAATCTAACCCTCTCCTGGGGAATATTTGTGGCATGATCATGACAGTGAGGTTGCAAATCTGATTCTGGTCAAATCTCATAAGATTCCAATGCAACCGCTAGTATCTTTCCATGTTTTAACACCTTCTCAATTTTAACCATTAGGAATCCTTTATTTACCATCTTTCCAAGCTCTGTATTGAATATGGAGCCCTCACGCACCTTCACTCCATGTTGTATAAGATCTACCTTGTCTCCAATAGAAAATGTAGAAGAAACATTTTCACCTATAAACGAATGTAAATAAGGTTATTATTTACTCAAAAAAAAATTATTATACTATCAATAATATTTCAACACATGCTTCAATATTTTGATTTACCTATGTTGTGCCTCAAATCCATGATCGTCCATGGACGTATGTCCCCTTCGTCAACATCCTCAATCAAATGTGGTTGAGTGACATCAATTATCAAAATTTCAACATAACATGCATTAACCCTTTCTTCGGCATAATAAGTTCTAGACTGTGTAGATTCGACCCTTCCTAGCCCAACGACTTGATCATTAATAAGGAGATCAACATAGTCCCCTTTTGCCAAAATTTTATTTTCCATTCTAGCTTGTGCCAATTCTGTAACAACAATAAAATCATAAATTGTAATTAAAAGGTTGAACCATGTAAAGTGTGATTTTATATTTTTGCAAAAACACACAACTTTCAAAAAAGTAATATAGATGCAATAGTTTAAATAGTGTGGAAGTAATATTGTATTTAATGAAACATTGTTCCCCGCCATGTAGTGCCTACTACCAAACAATACTTTACATGAAAATTACACAAAAAACATATATGAAGACCATGAAATTAGAGATAGTATCTCAGAATGACAAATATCAGCTCATATCAAACAACCAAGTTGCTATTTAATTTCAGAAATGACACTTGTAGTCTTAATGCATGTGTATGAATAATTATCATAAGAAATTTGTAGAAGTTGATGAAACAAAACATGGTCCATTGGAAAATCTAAGAAATTCCAAGATGATGCTACATAAGATGTCTAAAAGCCCCATGAAAAGGAGAAATTATATTTTCACTTAGTGAGGATGTTTGATGTTTGAACTTGATAATAAAAAGCCAAACTACAGGTTTTCTTCCAAATAAAAGTTTTGAATGACAAATATCAGCTCATATCAAACTACCAAGTTCCTATTTAACTTCAGAAATGACACTTGTAGTCTTAATGCATGTGTATGAATAATTATCATAAGAAATTTGTAGAAGTTGAAGAACCAAAACATGGTCCTTGGAAAATCTAAGAAATTCCAAGATTGATGCTACATAAGATGTCTAAAAGCCCCATGAAAAGGAGAAATTATATTTTCACTTAGTGAGGATGTTTGGAGTTTGAACTTGATAATCAAAAGCCAAACTAGAATTTTTCTTTAGTTCAACAGAAAATAAATTGCATTTTACAAATCTTTAGTTCCAATGTTAGCACTCCCTACCATACACATTTAAGGACATACTATTTAGGATGGATACAAAGGGATGTTAACTGTAGGTCCACAAAAAGTGTAGATTTGAGTTTTCCTACATTTTTATTTTGATGAGGAAGATTCTTATCTTATGCATCCAAACATTAGTGAAATTTCTTTTGGAAGTTCCTAACTATACAAAAAAATATAGAGAAAAACAATACATGTTAAAAAATTGTGCTTGATACTTTAAAGTTGCATACATGTGCATTGGAAGCAAAATATAGTATACCTCAATAATACATTTATTTATAAACTTCAAAACTATGCAAAGATCACATTATTCTTCATGGATCAAATAATTATGATTGGATTATTGTGTTTGTGCCAAAAGGAAAGCTATACCATTATCTTTCCTTCCAACTCAAGCACAAATGTAGCGGCAACAACAACATATATCTATATACAATTCTTTTTCACTATCATTGATCTCCGTAAATTGCTCCAAATTCAATAAAAGGGCACATCAAAATATATAACCCTAACCATTGTGATTATTGAGACAATGACTCCCCTAGAGCCACTACAAGAAAAAACCACATTGGTGAGGGTCATGCTTGTGACGGACCTTTAAGGTCTGTCACCAATGTCACATATGGTGAGGGTCCTTAAAAAACTGTCACTGTAAGTGTATATAGTGATCAGGTCCTTTATGGTCCGTCACCAAATACATTTTCAATGACACTTTTGGTGAGGGTCGTTAAAGGCCCATCACTAATTCTCTCTTGGGTGAAACTTCTAGTGATGAACTTTTAATGACCCTCACCAACGCTCTTTTTGTTACTTTTGGTGATGGTCAAAAAATGTTCGTCATCATTGATCCTTCCAATGAGTTTTTGATAACGCTATGTGCCTGTTAATATAGTTTTTGTCAAAAGATAACGATTTAATGCCATTATTGTGGAGTATTTTTATAATATGTCCAAGGCCATAGTGGTTAGGGTCAGTCAATTTTTTAAGAAGTAATTAGTGTGTATTATTTCCCTCAAGTAATGACTAGTCGAATAGATATTTCTTATGATTCAACACATGATTCATATCTATTATGTTTATTATCTAGAAAATTCCCTTTAGATAAAGCTCCACTATTGTGTGTAGGAAATATATTATTTAATACATAATCAAGCTCTGACAATTCTATTAATGAGAAAGACCTAACACTCCTCAACAATTTGGGCACACCTTAAATTAATGCTTTGGCACACACTAACATTTCTTAGCACCCCACATGTCTTGGAACATCTTTGTACCTAGAACATCTTGTGATGACACTGGCGCCCAAGCAGATGGTGGCATGCACTAGCACAACATGGAACTCTCCTAGCATTTGTTGGCATGCTGCATATAGTCCCTAGCATGCCCTGGAACACCTTGGTTGAATGCATTGACATACATTAGCACTTGGCACACAATTCCACTTGACATGTATTGGGACCTATTATTAGTGTGCCTAGCATGCCCCTTTTCAAAAAGATAAAGTCCTAACTTATTAACCCTCTTATTGGTTCTTCCTTTTGTTGTCTTGACACATATTGACATACCCTGGCACCCTACGCCACATCCTTAGCACCTAGCATGTATTGGCATATCTTGGCACTATTAATTGGCATATGATATAATTAGCACACCCTGGAACTCCCAAGCACACTTTGGGAATTCTTGACATGCCTTGATATTCCCTAGCATGCCTTACAAATGCTTAGCATATCTTGTCACTCCATGCTTGGCATGACAACTAACACTCATTAACACTAGTCTCTAGCACACATTCCTCATATTCATTAACTTCCATGAATTTTTACCTAGTGCTCCCTTAATTCTTTTTCCTAGTACTCCTTAACACTCATCAACATGCATTATCACTCTCTAGCACACATTAACACTTTTCAACATTCCCTTTCACTTCATAACATGCATAACACTCCCTAACACATATTGGTGCTTGGCACGTGTTTGCGCTTGGAAAGCATTAGCATGTATGGAATAGTTGAGATGCCTTTGGTATGATTTGGCATGGTTTAATATTAAATTTAATTGTGATGATCAATTGTTGGAAAGTAGATGAGAAGCAACAAAGGAATACTTGGCACTTAGAATGCACTAAGACTTTGCACTTGGCACCTATTTCTACCTAGTGTTGGTGTGCCTAGCATGCCCCTCTTGGAAAAGGTAAATTGATGAATTATTAACCCTCTTGTGTGTTCATTTCCTTGTATTTTAACTTTTTTCTCCCTTTTGTTGTCTTGACAGTCCCTGACACGCATTGACACACCCTTGCACATCTTGGCATGCCTTATCACTTGGCACATCTTAGAATGTTTGACATGTATTCCCAATATCTGGCACATCAAGGGGGTGAAGAGAGATGTATTCCTAAAGTAGGTCAAGTACGAGGGCCGAGTAAGGGTTGCTAAAGGGAGGTTATGATCATCCTCCAAGAGCAAGATCATCATGTGAGGGTTCAGAAGTATGTTGCATACATTAATGGTCAATATGATGACAATTAATTAAGTCATGATGACCAAGTTAGCTCAAAAAAATCGAGTTGAGGGTCTAAGCTGATGCATCTAGAGGATTCTAATATTCAAGGGTCCATTGTCACACCCTTGCACATATTGGCATGTCTTAACACTTGGAACATCTTAACATGTTTGACATGCCTTCGCACTATCTGTCACATATTAGCATTCCCAAGCACGCCTTGGAACTCATGCCCTCACAACTAGCCTTACTTGGGAACCTTACATTCCCTAGAACACCTTGGCACTCCCTAGCTGGCATACCCTCATAGATAGCCTTAATTTTTTTGCAACATGGGAACCCAACCAAGTCGTTAGCAAAAAAATGTTGTGCCCAAACCAAAGTCTCCCTTTATCTGAAATTACTTTGTCTACACCTTATCACAACCACATGCTTCCATATTGCAAGTATTATTCTGAACTCCTACTAAAACACTTCATCTTGGCACCTGGAACATCTTGGCCGCATGCCACTCTGGCACACTAGCATGACTTAGCACTTCCTAGAAAACAATTTCACTCCCTCCTTAACACACCTAGAACTAACTGACACTCCCTGTGTAATGTTCCTAATTTTTAGCTCCATCTAAAGGGAACATTATAGTTGGCTCCATCGGGGTGTACACCTGTCTGCCCACAGCCCATAAACGTGAATAGATGGAGGCGGCAATGTCCTCCAAGCAACCAAGATTCATAATTGTGCATTGGGATCATAACTCAAGGCATGATGCGAATGAGCAATCTTTAATTATTCTGCATGCTGGACAGCCTGTGCTGTCAGGCTGCGGATGGAAAGATTTTCATATGGTAAGTCCGCTTCCTCCCTCCTTTCACGCGGTTTTGCATTACTCTTTGCATGTAAGTGTTTGGAGGCAACAGAGGAGGAAGCCGAGAAACGTTTGCTCTTTCAGCTATTCAACCAAGTGGGGGTATGTATATAGCCTTCTCTTCTCGCTTATGGTTGCCGTTGCTCTGGTTTTGAGCTGTAAGATGTATACTATGGTTGATTTTCTTGTTTTAAATGTCTTTGTTTCTGATACTCATATCTTGAAGTGGATAAGACCTTGCTTCCGCGACCCTTGCAACCTGCTTGCTACCTTGAATTTTTGTGGAGTTACTCTAGCTAACTCAGAGAACTGTGTCAATTATATCATGTTTGGCACCTTCCAAATGGTGGGGGAGGCACCTTGAGGGAAACGTCTGGAGTCTGCAGTTAAGGGCGGGAGGCATAGCCACCCTCAGTTGGATTCAGAGTATAGGTCGAGTAGGTTAGAGTATAGGGTGGAACTATCATTCCTATTGGGACACGCACAGTCAATTGTGTTTGCAGTCTCATTGGCGTCGGTTGGGAGGGAGTTTAACCGTCACCCCTGTCACTATTTACTCTGCAAGCTTTACCACCTTCCCCTGCGAACTGTCAACTATGTATCAGTCCCTCCAGGCCAATTATAGGGTCCTCGGCCTCCATAGGTTCTGTGTTTTGAATAAGACAATGGGGCCCTCAACTTCTATTGTTTTGAATAGGGTAACTGGGTCCGTGTCCTCGGATAGTCAGACTGGCCCTAAGCTCAGCTTACCGATATGTGTCTTGTGGTTAATTGTTATTTGTTGGAAGCATAGCAACACCCCTGCTGCTAATGGCGTAAAAGCAATGTGGTGTTATGAATTGATTCACGCCCTCACTGTATCTCGATGCCTGTTTCTGTTACTGTTTAGGCTTCTGCTCATAATGGGGAAGCGTCGCTCCAACTCCCAATCCACAAAAGGGAAACAACTGGTCCAAGTGGATGAAATTCCAAAGAAACGAGGTAGAAAATCCAATCAAGAACATCTAGAAAATTTAGCTGCTAAATACGTTATGGGAAACTCTTCCATGGTTCGTCAGGAAATTCGGGGATGGGAAAGAGACATTCAGACTAACCCCGAAGACAACGAAACAGAAGCAGAAATTCTGGATTTCATAACGGATCCTGGAAATACCCGAGGCCGTCTCACGTTATTCCAACAGACTATCCACACCTACTGGACAGTTAAATGCCTTCTTGCAAAGGCTATGTAGAGTTTTCCCCCAGCTCAGGCTCACATTGAATCAACAAAGTTAGAACCCCGCATTATGGAAATGCTACAGGATATGCAAAACCAACTATATCATATCAAGATAACCCAGTACCAGGCAGCTGACCGTATGGCCAGACTTGATGACAGGGTGGGACGTATGGAAAAGCAGCTACAGCAGCTCCAACAAGTGGACATGCCAGGGTCTAATGTCAAGGACCCTGCCCCTGTTTCTTCTTCAGATGGCTAGTAGTTTCTTTAATATTGTTGTTTTATGAAATTAGCAATTTTGTATGAACTTGTCTTCTATTAACAAAATGTAGATAGGTATGCTCTAGAACAGATAGCTCATGTGGGGTATAGAAGAATGAAACTCTTTCAATTTTGGTATGCTTTTCATGCACTAAGATGGCCAACAGACCTGGTTTCCTTTGGGCAGGTTGAGGCCACAGATTGAATTTATATTTTTGTAACCTGCTTTGCAAATATAAATAGAAAATAGTGAGGCCCTACTATATTTACAAAAAAAAAAATATAGTTGGCACATTTTTATTTTGTTTAATAAAATGGGTAAGGAGACCCCTTAACCCCCTTGTGATGAATAAATAACACTCCTTGTGTGAAAGGAGGACAAATAAGAAGTTGAAATAAACACCTAAGGGTGTGAACATGATGAGGATCACCTTGAGTTGGCCAACTTTGACCAAGTCAACAGCGCTGCCTTAGAGGGGTGGCTTGCCTTAGAAGCCAACGCAGTTTTTGGAGGGAAAGCATTCAAAATTGAATGGAAACCCTAATTGTGGGATCTATGGTGAGAGAGAGTTCATTTTCTTCATAAAACAGATGATAGCAGCTCATTTTTTCAGTTTTTTATTCATAAATTTCGTAGGGCTTGCTGAAGCTTGCACATTCTGGCTGTTTAGCAGGATTGCAGTGCTCTTGAGCATTGAGGGTGTTCCCGGTCGGGAATCCCCACCTCTTCCATGGAGTAGCTCTTGGAAGATAATTGTGCTGCATTTTCCTCATTCCAGCATTTGGGCCAAGCTCACTCCTTCATTTGCAGCGTTAGTTCTGTAGCAGAACAGTGCTTTGTTGCTGGGGTAGCAGCAGAGGAACTCTTAGAGCCTTCCTTGGCTTGCTTTTTCAGTGGAGGGATGATATTTATTTTGGAGGAGGAGTAGAGAAGACTCTTGGGATGTATTTCAGATCAGTGGCATCAGGCCACACTCTCACCATCTCTCACAGTGCAGTCCATGAGAGAAACTGTGTTATTTCATGGAGGCAGTGTTGAGGGAGATCCTTGTGCTCATCAGGAGGAGTGCTTTTGAGTGAAGGGGATCAACTCCTTTTCCCTTGAGGTCATTATCATAGGAGGGCATAAACATTTCAGATCAGCCACAGCCTCATGTTCATTTTTTTCCAGTTGCAGTGACATTGTGTTTGTCACTTTGTATTTTATCCGACATTTCTAGCAATCTCCCTGAGATTGGCTAGAAACTCCATATTGAGCCCATTTTCCACTCTAGGGCTATTTTCTTTGTATCTTTCAACCACATTTCCATTTTATACATGTTCAGTAGCTGCTTCACTCTTAGAGACTGCGTAGTCATGGTCTTTCGACATTCTGTGTAGTTACAGCAACTCTGACATTTCATTGTCTATTCATTGGAGTATGGTTCTAGAGGTTTGAGAGGCTTTTCCCCTCAATTATTTCTTGTACATTAATGCTGAAATCATAATATAATGTTGGTTGTACCATTTCCATCTTTTGATATATTCAGAATTGCAGAGTTTCATATTCATGTTTGCATATTGTTGTAGCTCTCTCTTTGAGTTGTTTTATGATGTACCTAGGATGGGGAGGTCTGTTTAACCCCCTAGAACTATTTTTTTCAGCTCTCTTTCTGCATTTAGAATCCATATTACATGTATAAGAGGATCCCAACACTATACAACGTTTTATTTGCATGTAATTCCTTATACAGCATTTCCACTGGAGGATATGCAGTAATTCCCGGCTTGGGGTTATTAACCTTCGAAAATGTTCTATGGACAGAGTCTGTACAAGGCCAGGTAGCCTCTGGAGCTCATCCTTCTTTATGAAGGTGACATATCTAGAAAATTCCCTTATAGTAAATCTCTGGGTTAGTACAGTTGTTGATTGTTAATATTCCTGAAAAAGGAATATTATTTGCAAGGTTCATGAGAAGTTCCTGAAAAGGAACATTACACCCTATAACACACTCTTATTCATTCATTTCCATGAATTTTTACATAGTGCTCCCTTGTGTTTCCCTGGAACTCACTAACACTCAACACACATTGGCACTTGGAACATCTTGGTATACTTCCCTAACACTCTAACATGCCTTGGAACTATCTAGCATATCTTGTCACTCCCTCCTTAGAAAACCTAGAACTCCATAGCATGCCCTATAAATCCCTGGCACGTATTGGCTCTTGGCACTTGGTGGCACTTCACAATTATTGGCATGTGTTTGGATGCCCTGGAATGCATTGTCATGGTTTAAGATAAAATATTTGAGATCAATAATCATAATTAAGAGAGAAGTAATAAAGGACGATTTGGTACTTAAGACACACTAGAACTTGGCCCTTGGCATGTATTGGCACCAATGTTGGTATTCTTAGCATGCCCCTCTTGAAAAGGTAAGGTCCTAAATTATTAACCCTCATATATGTTCATTTATTTTCATTTTAACTTGGCGTTCCCTTTTGTCGTCTGGCACTCCTTGACACGTGTTCACATACACCTGGCACATCTTGTCATGCTTTAACACATGGAATGTCTTGGCATGCATTAGCATGCCTTGGCACTATCTGGCACATGTTAGCACACCATGAAACTTATTAACATGCCATAGAATTCCCCAACATGCCTTGTCACTTCCCCCTTAGCATGCCTGACACTTGCTGACACTCCCCGACACACCCTCGTATTCATTCATTTCCATTCATTTTGAATCGATGATTTATGTTTGATGGGGTGCATTTATATAAAGAGTTTCTTTAAGAGAATAAAAAAATTATCGCACCATTACTGACCTAAGTAATTGCGATATTCTACTTGAATGACATTATGAAAATACACAAGAGATTTTAAGAATGGCATTTTTAGAGTTGTTTTAATGGTGTGAGAATGGTAAGAAGTGAGTGGTCAATATTGTGATTTTCTTTCTCATTAAAGTTCTTACCCTTATGAGAGACTCATCTTGATAAAATGACACCTTCGTCATGCTTACCTTCCAACTCCTAATATTCTCAAAATAAAGGTCAACTTGCAAAGTGAGGGAAGGCATGTTGGTCTATGGTGTGATGAGTGACTAGGTGAGAGTGTTAATGTACCATGAGAGGGACTAAACTATTTAACTTGTGTCCTTTATGGATGACATGATGTAGGTGTGTCATGGAACCACAGGGCCATTGGAAAGATTGTGTAAGATATAGCCCAACATAATCAATGTCTTTAGAGAAATCTGTGGAGAGGGATCAAAATAAATTATATTGGTGAGTCCACCAAAAAATATTTACTAGAGAGTAACACCATGGTGATCAATGCCACACACAGAGTCTTTTGAGCTAGGCATTTGTTTTCTAAAAAAAAAATTGGAGTGTCACTAAATTGGTGGAATTCTCAAATTCATGACGTTGTAAATTATGTAAGTACATTGTTGCTTTTGTTATAAATGCTAAGGTTTGCAAGGAGAATATAGGGTTTGTAGGTCTCTGGGGAAAAGAAGCATCAATTTATAGCTCTTTTATATACTAAAGAGTATGGATTATTTGAGTACTTGATATGGATTATATGACATTGAATCCACTTGAGATGGACAATGGCCACCCATTTTCTTCTTTAAGCATGGCCACTCATTCTAGGCTGGACAATGGCCACCCATTTTCTTCTTTAAGCATGGCCACTCATTCTAGACTGGACAATGGCCACCCATTTTCTTCTTTAAGCATGAAACTTGAAATGCATCATGAATTATAATTCTCTCTAGTAGATTCAAGGTGAAAGAATCTTAGATAATATTCTTATTAATTTGATATAATCCATAGAACTTTGGTGCCAATTTATTCTTTCACTAAAATAATCCATTGAGTTTGTTAAGGTCAATTTTGAGGAAGCATAAAATGTATTTTTCTAGGGGTTAAGCCATGTGCTAGATTCATATATCCTAGAGGTTCGTACATGATAAATAGGCTATGAATATATAAGAGGCATCTAGTAAAGCATGGAATGAGGGAAGTTTTCTGGTAGTCCTGGCATTTAAGCATAAAATTGATATTAAATTGAGTATAAAAGAGTCCTCTAATGAAGTGTGTATTGAAAATTAGTCAATGGAAGGTGTTGGAGTTTCATTCCTAGCCTAGATAGTTCTAAAAAATAAAAATAAATTACATTTAATAAAGATTGTAGATTTGTACAACTTGGTTTGATCATGATTTGTAGTTTGCTTACACAGGTGGCATTTTATAACATGAAAAATAAATGTTTCATTCAAAATATTCATTGCTAACATAACCATTTCATCCCCCCAAATTAGGGTTTCCTCTCTCCTTTTCCTCAACACAATACAATCTCAAACCTTCATTCTAATAAAGACAAACAAATAGTGTGCATATTCTTAGTCTCTAGCTCTCCGTCTCGCTCCCTCGCTCCCTTCCTTTCTTTCCTTCTCCCTACCTCCCTCTTCATATCTCCCTCCACTTCTCCCTCTCTGCCCTCGATGGAAAAACCAAAATCCAAACCCAAATAATTGGATACCCAAATATTTATGGCTTTCCATCCAACTACTAAACCCCCCAACCTTCCATTAGCATCCAAGGAAATGAAACTCCACCCCTTTAGTAGAGATTCTAGACAACTGACAATATAAACACCATCTCCTGACAATTGTCACCAACGACTTGGAGGATGTTTTGCAGAGAGGAGTTGCACCATCTAGCTTTTCCTCGCCGCCCAAAACCTCCAATCCAGAATCCTTTTCTAACCTAATATGTCCTTGCCTCTAGATGGATAGTCCTACGTAGAAAATGGAAGCTCATATTTTTTAGCAATGTGCCCATACCTATGGCCCTGCCTACACCTAAAAGGTGTTCCTTCATAATCCAATATTTGAATACACTTCACCCTAATCCCGATATCCATTCCTTCGATAAGGCCTTCTCTGAGGTCCATATTAACCAAAATATGGGTGTATGTCTGAATCCCCACATCTAAATATGTAGATTCACGGGCTAAATAAGATCCCAATGAGTTACATATATCTTTGAAAATTAGGTTTTCCTAATAGTTAGGAGGGAGACTTGGAAGATGAACCTAGATTGGAGCCATATCTAGTCTCTCCTACTTTGCATCAAAGAGGGGCATCTAGAAATTGAAAAAGATAGGAGATGAATAAATTTTCTAAACCATTTGTTGTACCTTCTAGGTGTCTGCTACATCTTTGAAGCACAAATGAATCCAACCTCAGGCTAACAACGACACCTTTGGAGGAAATTTGACAATAGGCAAGATTTCCTTTTCAGCCCACACTTTTAGGGTTGAGGACCTGAATTTTCAACCCATTACTTTCCCCACTAAGGATTTTTGGGAAATTTCCTCAGTCTTTTGAATGGTGATGTTGACTCCCAAAAATATATAAAGGAGGACCATGTTCTTCTCCTTGAAACTATAATGGATTTTCCTCTTCCTTGCTTTCTCAGACTCCTTTTGAATCGCAACTCCTTATTCACAAGAGTGTTTCTCCCTGAAAACTCCAAGACCATTCATGATGTTAGTTTGACCTTCTTCCTTCATCGAGACAAGGCTCTCCTTCACTATTTCACCGAAGGAGGGCGAGGTTGATGGCACTTGAGATGAAGGATATATGAGAAAACAATCCGGAGAGGCTTCTGAGAGTGGCAAACCCCCACTATGTTCAAAAAATTTTGAAAACCCTAAGGAAGCAGTAACACATTGTATGTCTTCGTCTAATATTTGGGACAATAGGGAAACTAAAATTAGAGCCAAAGACCCCAAGAAGAGTTCTTTAGCCCCTGACAAATGTCCTAAAGCGCCGGGTAGCCGAAACTAAAGGACCTGAATAGTGCATGGCTAAAGCAGGGGTTAGGGCCTTCGAACCGCTAGATTGCCTATTGAATTCTTAACTTTTGTTTCTAAAGATCTGGTAGATCCGGAAACCACGGTATGGTGACCTTCTAAGTTGACTTTGAAATGTGAATGGATAAAATCCTTGTGACTAGACCAAATTTGTTGAAAACCCCCCTCCTCTAGTTCATAATCCACCAAATCCTCCTCCTCCACGTGGGTCCAATAGTAAGAAATTGACATCTCATCTAAAAAGAATATTTGACGAGTAGTTGTGTGTCTTCAAAGGGTTTATCATGGCGACCATCTCTGTACAAAATATATATCATGTGATAAAAACTCATGGTTACCATTTAATCTTATTTTGCATTTTAACAAGGATACGAGAGCCTGACATTGTCCAAAGCTTGTTCACTCTTTGTCAAATCTACGCCCTACTCTAGCCTGAAACTCCACGACCCTTTCTCTGCTTGCAATTTTTTCTGTGGGCCTCTAGGGTTCTCCAATGTTGAATTCTTCTCCTATGGTAAAGATGTTGTAATGTCCTCTTTAACATTTTAGGTCCGTCAAAATAAAATAAAAATAAAAAACATAAAATTAATAATTCAACCAATCTAGATATATCTTAACTCTAAATCTACCAAGGGCTGAGAAAGAGGAATCAAATCTCTTAAAGTGCAAACCTCTTTAGATTTGATCCATCTAGACACTTGATAGATTCGAAATTAAGATGAATCTAGATTAATCATATACAATGAAAAAAATAAAAAAACATAAAAAGATAAAGTAATTCACAAACTCAACATAGTTTCCAACTTTCTTTTGAAAAACATTCAATAATATTTACAATATTTAAATAAATTTTAAGAAATTAAAATATTTATTATATATATATATATATATATATATATATAATGAAAGTTTTTTACCCTTCTCATTAAAATGCTTTAACTCGTAGGAAAATCATTTTCCCACTCCATTTAAATTTTAAGAGGGTATTGTCATGGAGGATTGGCGGGCAAATCATTTTCCCACTCCATTTAAATTTTAAGAGGGTATTGTCATGGAGGATTGGCGGGCAAACAATTCCACTCTCAATATTGGCTACACCGTGCTGCAAGACAAAATGCAAACACTGTAATTCTAATCACATGCCTTATCACGCTGCTTTTCTCAAATCATTTCTACTACAAATCTTTCATTCCTCTACTAGATTCGAACTCTAATTCATCCTTCAATCACGTGGAATGTTCGCCGAACATTTTCCTGGGAATTATCACAGCGTTCAAGAGGCCGAAACGCTTTGAACATGCTATTGAAATTAAGCTGGAGATGGAGGTTCCATGGCAAGTCTTTGACTCTCCCTTAGAATGTGGAGCGGAGAAATATTTGCAGAGGAAAACTACATCCCTTGCGAATTGATCTTGCAACTTGTATTGGCAGATTTCAGGTATTCAGATACCCTAATATTTAAGATAATCATATATCTAAGCAATGCATTTTATGCAAAAATAAGAAGCCCAAACTAAGTTTTTTTGTTAATGGAAATCTCAGATGTTGTTCACAAGATTCAGCAAGAAGTGTTAATCAATAAATCTGCTCTGAAATTCAGGAAAGGTCATGGATAACCCAATTTAGAATCAATGCCAGTCACCTTTGGAGGAAATCTGGATGTCAAAGAAAGGAAAAGGTATTTTAGTTATTTTGAAGCAATGGAATTGCCCTGCTGTTTTTTCAATCACCCAGCGAAGGAACATAGTTATTCTGAAAATATTAGATATCTCATTAAATATTATACCATTAAATGTAGCTATAAACTATATATATTGACTACTTATGGATTGATCCACCAGGCGGAGGTTTGCAATTAACCATGCCAAAGGAATCAATTTTTCCATAAACCACTGCTGCTACCGCAGGGTGGCTTCGGCCTCGGCTCTTCGTTATCTCCTGGCTGCCGATCTATTTGTTTGTCTATGTGGAAGGTGAGATGGTTCGTAAAAATTATATCCTTTCAGCGATCCGTCTGCCTCTGTCAATGGTGGGTTCCTGCCAGTCATGGATAAACTCCCTTAAATGGCATTCTTACTAAATATCTGGTCCACCAAAATGGAGGTTTGAAATTCAATAACATATAACACTCTGTTTACCTATTTGATAAAGGATACAACCACATTTCTGTTGTAAATAAAGCTAATTTGATTCCGTAGGCATTAACAGATTTTGCAATAAAAATTACCCCACAAACCTGCCTGTGATGGATTACAATCTCTCAACTTCCAGAATTTTTTTTGCCTTAATTTTAGTGGAGACATCGAAACCCTGTACCGAGATGATCGAAAAAGATGAGTCGGGATAGTAGAGTAGGGGGGCTGAAAATCTTCGTGTCACCAGGATTTTCACCAGTTCAAATTTGGCTCCCGAGAGGATTTCAATATCTCTGTACCCATATCTCATGTACCCTATGTTGATGATGTGTTCGTCCTTTATGATGTTACAGTATATGTTTTTTGAGAAATTATTATTTATGATGGTGTGTTCATCCTTTATGATGATGATGTGTTCATCCTTTATGTTGATGATGTGATATGGGTTATGATGTTACAGCATATTCTGGCCCAGAAAGAGGTGATGCAGTAAGCAGCATGGTGTACGAAGCAAGTCAAGGACTCAAAGATCCTGTCCATGGTTGTGCAGGAGTAATTAATATCTCCGAAAAACAGTGGGTCGTGGCAGAGTTGCAATTCCAATTGGATTCCACCCAAGAAAAACTTGTTAACATTAGTATGCAACATGCTAATATGTTAAACCTAGTTACAAACTATCATGAAACTTTGGTGCCACAATTTTACGACGCCTTACTGCAGGAGAGTGAAGAAACTTGCACAGTCCCGAATGCTTTAGATGATGGCATTGATCCTATGCAGGTATGGTAGCCAGTCTAGGCATAAACACAAGAAATCTTACGATGTTTTTCACTTTTCCTTCTTTTATTCTACCTTGTTAGTGTGTCATGTAGTTAAAACCTATACGTCTTCCCTTCAATATAATTATCTTTCATGTATCGCTTTAAATATATGAAAATATTTATTGCAAAACATGAAATGAATTGCATATTCAGTCTACCCCTTACAATTTTAAGAAGGTTCAATAGAAACACTGAGTTTCTACTCCATTTTTTATAAAAAAATCCAAAGCGAAGAGTAACAACTACTGGTCGATAGGTAACTGTAGCATCCAATGGAAGACTTCAAACCTTTGGGAGGTCACATAGGCAACATAATTTCTCTACTTCTATTCACCAAACACATAATTTCTCTACTGAATAAGCATCATAATAGAAATAGAGATAAAGAGTTAGTCACACACAATTACACGATATTTTTCCAGGGAACCCAACAGGGAAAAGCCTCTACTTTGTTGTGGAATTTTATTAACAGAAATTTTAGAAATTGATCTCTTTACAAGTCAACACTACTTCATTGGAGAACAAGCTTGTTCTCATTGCTAACACTTATATCAGTATTATTTCACCAAAGCTATAAGTTCCAGTGGGAGATTTGGAAAATAATGTCACCCAAAATGGTTTGGACTACCCTTCTTCCAACATTAAAACTGAATGTTTTATAGTTAGTGACACATCTAGTGTCATTGAGCTGGAAATTGTATATTTTTATGTTTGTGATACATTGGTAACCCTTCTCAATATGGTCATTGATCCAATAAGATTTGATACAGTTATGGATGGAGTTTTAATATTTGTTAGACACCCGATTTTGGGGGCACATGTTGAACTGGTAATGTGTGCAACAACATTCCTATCAAAACCTGAAACTGAATAAAGGAATCTTACATAATCTTCATAGCCTTCAAATAAATTTGTGGAGTAATTAGAATATGGTTAGATATAAAAAATAAACATATCTCTATAGAGAGGAATCAGATATTAAAAAGTTTGGATAACCCCAAAAATAACCATGTCTGCATAAAAAATGAGGCCTGGATCAAGCACAGCCTTAGGTTTCACTGCACCACTTCCACCATCGAAGGGTGTGGCAGAATAAGATTTATTGGACTATCTTCTCCAGATTGATTTTGTGCTTGCAAGGGCTTCCCCATGTGGTCAACAACTGCTAATGTTGTTTGTAATGTTGATTTGATGGCAGTAGGGCTCCAATCAGGATGTTTCTGCTTCACCAAAGCTACAATGCCAGCTATATGTGGTGTCACCATGTTTGTCCTTGATATCATGGAAAATCCTTCTCCTGCTTGAAGAAAAGTAGAATCTTGAGACGATTAATGTGCGTGTCAAGGTGCCTTCAATTTTCAAAGTTTTCAAAAACTTCTAAATTGATTTTATTCTCTCTAGAAATGATATGTCCTCCACCAAAAAAATATTCAAATTTCAAAATTACAGACTCCTAGGTGAATAAGATTAGAAGACAGTAATCAAGCCTATCGCAAACTATAGGCATAAGAAGAAAAAATTTGCATTGCAACCTAATTCTAAGACTGAAAAAATTAGTACTGTTTTACCTTGATAATTGACTTCATGGATGCCATTAGGAGACCATGCTACCCATATTAGAGAACCAAGAGCCAGAATATCTGGCTTTAAAACATCGGTGTCCTAAAAGTTGGAATCCTTGATATCTAGCCCTTTAGAGGATATAATGCTACCTGAGGAGTTGTACCTTGATATATAGGCTTCAACCCATTTCCAATGGAAGCCTTAGCTCCAAACCTTGTGATTTGACTTGATGGATCCCATATTGTTGATCTATTATAGTAATCTACAATAATATTTAGCCACAAACAAAGAAACACTCAGAAATATATAAAAACATTCGTCTGCTGAAAAGCACTACTGGATCACCTATATGACCTAAAGAAGATATTTCCTTCAATCAAAGGAAAACTGCTAGAAAATGTTTGAGGGAGTCCAAAATACCATCATATAACAGTTCAGCTCAAAAATGTTGATATTGTAAATTATACCTGTGTTTGATCTACTTCTTTTATAACAATTCCTTGGAGAAAAAATTTGAAGGAGTAAAACATCTAGGTTTATTATTGCAGAGAAGTTACATCATATCTAAGAAAATATAAAGACACCCTCAATTGAAAGGTATCTATTCATCTAAATCTATAATTAAATCCTTCCTTTGTTGGACCTTATGTTTCCGAGAACGAAAACCAATAATAAACAGTTCAACTACATTGTATCGTATGGTTGCTGAAATTTTGTTATTTTAGTCTTTGGGAATAGTTTCAAGCAATTGGCATACATCTTATTCTAATGCTTGTTTTGAGTTCAGAAAACTCCAATAGTGAATGTAATTTAGCAACTATGTAGAATTTCCTTGAAAATTCTGCAACTACTATGATGAACAATCCAATACAAATTCTATTCACCAAAACACATAATTTCTCTACTAAATAAGAAACATAATAGAATTAGAGATAAAGAGCTAGTCACACACAATAACACAATATTTTTCTAGGGAACCCAAGTGGGAAAACCCTCTGCTTTGCTGTGGAATTTTATTAATAGAAATTTTAGCAATTGATCTCTTTACAGGGCAACACTACCTCACTGGAGAACAAGCTTGTTCTCACTGCTAACACTTAAGCATGAAATTCCATTCAAACACACCTAATCTAGCTCCTTTTCCCTTGTGTAATTTTCTTCATATTTCCTAGTGCTGAAATCTCCTATTTAACTGATGTTTTGAAAAGTTTCATTGGATTTTCCTTACCTCTGTATCATTCATTCTCATTATAATTTCCTTTCTTAATTACAAGAAAGTGAATATATTTTGAAATGATGCATGTTGGGTGCTTTATCATTGTTACAACTAACGAGATGCAGTGGAGATAAACACATTATTTTGGAGCTAGAGAGTGTACGATGTCGTATGTTGCACGTGCATATATAATGCTCGTTGTTCTGGTGCACAGTGGGGATCATATGCTTACATGGTTTGTTATGGTAGTGTCCCATACATGGGTTATGACCAAGTCCTTTTTACATGTCATTTAATGGCCAAATTATGCCAACGGATATGTATGGAACACATGGATATATGCTAGGTTTTTCCCCTCCTGTTCAAAGATAAGATGTTTTGTTTATTGATATATGTAGCCATGTATCAAATGAGATTTTTGAATGTAGGATCATAATTATGAGACCTAGCCAAGTCATTTGAGTATCCCTGAGTTTGACTGGCCGAGTCAAGTGTAATGATCGGGAGATCTGGTCAAACTCACCATAACTTGGTTAGTTTGAAGGCATTGTCGAACTGGTCAAGCTCCTCTTAACTCTGTGAGTTTTACCAGTATTAGGTAGTCTTGGAAGACTTGGCCATACTTTTGGTTGTGAAATATTTAGTCAAGTTTGACCTATAAAATAAAAACCTATAAATGCCCAAAACCAAGAACAAAAAACACATTCCTAAATTGATTTTTGAAGCCAAATTTTATATTGAGTTTGTTTGGTGAATATTTATGATTTTGAGTCAAAGTCTTACTGTTAACTTTGTGGAGTCATTCCAATTTTTTACTAATTGAGAAAATTAGAAAATTTAAGAGAATATATGGATTATGGTATGGGTAATTACAACTCTTCTCTAGTTTTGAGTAGAGAGGAGTTTGAAGTTATGCAAGTGGATTAGAGGAGAAGAGAGCTAGAATATGAGCAACAACACAGTAGCAAGAACCTTTAACTTCTAGAATATAAATGAATATTTTAGGTGGTTTGAGGAACCTCAGTTATGCAATTTTTATTTTGTGTTTATCAAATTAAAGGAAATAGTTTTAGGGTTGACAATGGTTCAAAAAAAAATTCCCAAACTTTCCATCTAAGCAACAGAATTGTGCATATTGGATACAGATTTATCTCCTCAACCCTAACCTTACAAATACCAGAACCCTTCTTTAAATTAGCTTGTGCACACAGTGAGCTTGCTTTCCAAGATTCAATGAAGACACCTTCTGCAACATTTTTGTTAAATGTGTGCAAATATTGAATTAAATCTTGTTTTCCCAATGCTATAAAATCCAAATGCAGCAGATGGTACTATAAAATTAAGTACATTTGTCAGACTTTCAAATACCTCAAACAAACAAAATTTTTGTCTGTTTTTTAGGAGAATAAAATTACATTTTATATTGTGGCAGGTGTTAGGCAATGAATGCTTGCTATTGCTTTAATTACTAGAACTTTTTCCTATCACCGAGGAATGGAAAATCCATTTTTGTGTATCACCATTGAGTTGTAATTATAATCACAACAGAGTGATTTGGATAAATATTCCAGGTAAAACTCTTTAGTGTATTTTGGTTTCATCAATAATTCCATGTAAATCCCTTTCTTTTTGGCTCAATACATTATACGTTATGGCTTGCTTCACTGATTTTCTTCTCCTTCTCTTGATCTTATCTTATGTCGATTTCTCATGTTCTTATCTGATACTAATTAACAATATATATAGATAGATTGGAGGAAGGGGGTGGGGTAGTATGAATATTTGAGCTGTTGACTAATAAATTAATCATTAAAGTTGGAGCTATACTTAAAATTGGTTTGGTTTTACAATTTTAGAGTTGAAGATTATAATAACATTCAAAGCTTTTGTGGTGTTTGGGCCATTTAAAGTTTATACAATTCTTATGTACAAGGAATTGTCATTTGGATCTTCGGTTACTTATGGTGATTTAAAAAAAAATTGAAATGGTGGTAGTGATCTCCCTTTCTTGGTTGGCCAATTGATTAGAAATATAAATAACAGAGAGGTGGAAATTTATTTATAAAACTTTAGATGCAATTAGTAGTTTTAAATTAATGAACTTTTTAGGTCATATTGGAAGAGAAATTTTTAGGTCATTTAAAAGGGGCTTAGATCATTTGAATGATAACGAGAATTGTGTATGAATGTGCTATATACTCCTATCTCGCAACTAACCTATAAATCCATGAGCCATGTGTTTCTCGCAGATATTCAATTGTTATTGTTGAAGGAACCCTTTAGTGGATGTAGAGCCAATACATATAGATTATATACAAGGAGCTAATCTACTATAACACTATTCAGATATCACATATCCTATCAAGAAAATAAACCTTTGGATAAAAGCAACATGAAGGGTTCTAGTATCATTTTTTTATCCAGGATAGAAACTTCAAAATTCATTTCATTAGTCAAGAAACTTCAAAATTCCATCTTTCACCAAGTCAATTATCAAAAATTCAAGATTACTCACAAATTATGGAGGGATTTGCGACTAATGAGAATTTGGGCATGTGATTTCAGTGGTGTTTTTGTGTGAAGTCCCCTTCACCACCTTTCTCATTCAAGTTTCACAATCGATTAGCTCCATCCAACTATATTCTATTACATAACGACAAAAACCAGAAACACTCAGAAGGAGGAGAGTCTTGGTCAACCAACTCTTTCTGAAAACCATGGGATATGGGGCACTCAAAACGTCCTCCATTTCCAACAATATTTCTAATTGAAATTGGGCCAAAATTTTGATGGAAATCACAGTTCCACCAAAGTTGGAGTTCTGTCCATAGAGAACTTTGCCCCTAATTTCTTTGGAACTCCAAATTTACCCAAATCCTTAAAAACCTAAAAAAAGTGGATCAATCACAACCATGCTTGCGGTATTTCATTGGATTCTGGCATAGGTTGCCAGGAATGGTGCACTTTGAGTGCCCCTTGTCAAAGCTCCTGAAACCCTTCACAAAACAAGAGTTTCTTGACACTCGTCTATTGTATGATAGCATATAGTGGTTCAAGTGACATGTTTATGAAATGGCAATTTTTGAGTATGGATGAAAGGAAATTCAGGTCATTAGAAATTCTGAAAGACAAATAGAATTAGATATAGATATGGCAATGAGTCGAATCTCGAATGAGTAGGTCCTGCCCTCTTTTAAAGACAGGCAGATGTTCACCGAGATCTTTACTGTTTATCCCCCTTCCTTCAGTGGTTCTCTAGAATCCTATTGAGGAATGTGATTTGGAAAGTACCCTGATCCACCAAGACCAGAATGATTGAAATTGAGTCTCGGTAGTTAGACTAAGGTGATAGAAAATTCATAAACAACCAGTCTGGGCCTCCTAGGACAACTATGAAAACGTGGGGGACTATAAACATAAACCCGAAACCTCATCACATAAAAAATAATATTAAGAAGTAAAAAATTCTATTTGAAATGTCCAAATAATATGAGAGGAATTTTTTTTCTAAAACAATCCCAGACTTTTACGAGGCTAATAATATGATTACACATCCTGAATTATTTTGGACTAATTTTATGTACAGATAAACCTCTGCCCCTGCATTTCCACAAAAAAAATTGTTGCATCAGCCATTTTCACTATAAAGAAAAGGGAGGGCCATCATATAATCAAAGAAATCATCTATTGCATGGCAGCATACAGTGGGTGAAGCAACATGTTTATAAGATTGAAAAATTGTTAGAATGAAAGGAGCTTTGGGTCATTAGAAAACATGCTTTCTGAAAGAAAGATAGGATTAGATATAGATATGGCAATGAGTTGAAGCCCAAATGAGTAGGGCCTGCCTTCTTTTACTGTTCATACACCTATCATCCAGTGGCTTTCTTGAAGCCTTCTGGGGAAGGTGATTTGAAAGGTCCCTGATTCAGCATGGACATTATGAATGAAATTGTAAATCTGAGTAGCTAGACCATGGTGATAGAAAATTTATAAAAAAACCAATGTGGACCTCCTAGGCCAACTATGAAAATGTGGGTGCTTGTAAACATGAAATTAGCTTCGGAGAGTGCCCTGATTCACCAAAGCCACTGTGGGTGAAATTGAAGGCATACATTTACATCAATAAATTGTCTTTATAAGTGTAACACCAATTCATATACATGACTCTAGATTATATATATTTATGACAAGATGAAAAACCCCTAAAAGACATCAAGAAGAAGTCTTTAACCTATAATAAAAAACTCCTTGCTCATGAAAACCATGATGTGCAAGTATTACAAAATACATTTTATTATCTTTGTCTTCTTCATTACATTAATTCATAATTACAAGTCATTAAGAAGACCGAACTTAGTTACACCTTCCAACATTCCCTCTTAACTAGGGAGGTATTCATAATGGTACATGGTCACTCTCAATCTGAAGAATCTCATAAGAATAATTCGATTGGTAATCCATCTGTTATAGCATCTTATTAACCAGCATTTTCACAGTGCAAGGCCTTGATTAAAAACTCCATCTCTTCACGAGACCATGAACTACAATGCTGGCGAGACCAATGATTATAGACATCTTCATCATTGTCTCCAAGGTACATACTCCACCCGTGTGTTCACCGAGTATGAACTCATAGGACTATTCTTTTGGGGATAGCTAATCCTTAAATAATACCCGTCCTTTCATGACTACTCTTACCTTGGATACCCTAATACATCCCCAAAAGAGTATCAAATGCCAGATGATTATCCAATCCCACATTCTGTCTTCGAGGTGAAGACCAAAATGATACGCCTATCTCTCCCTCTTAATTAGGGAGGACATACCCATTCCTATCAAGGAGTGTTCTCAAGCTCCCTCTTATCCAAGGACTTGTTAAGGCTCCCTCTTAGCCAAGGACTTGTCCAGGATTCTAGGGACTTTCTTCCAAGTTTCTACCAGGTAAGAAACTTATTACCAGGCCCCCTCTTAATCAAGGACTTGTAGCAACAACGATGAAAACATCGAGCTGCTCATGAAGAACTACTTTCTTTGATGTCATGAATTTCTTTGTTGTTGAGGAGTCTTCATCTTTGGGATATCTTCATTAGGGCTCAAATCACCCATCACTTTTCATTTTTGTTTGAAAGTGATCCAAAAAAATTTCATATGGTCTACCCTCATATCATGCTACTTTCCTTCGAACCATACTTCTTCCAAGGATCTTACATGCTGCAATATGGTTATCAACCTGTGGAAGACATATACTTCCCTTTGGCTACCCTGAATAAGCTCATCAGATATTATTCAATTATAAATATGAATACTTAAATCAAAATTTACCTTAGTGATGATCTTTCACCATGACATCATTCTTGCAGGCATTTCCATCCTTTTTTATCTCCTAAAGATATGTATTGTCAAGGGTCTATCTTTTCCAGACTTTTATTACAGTCCACATATACTCCCTCGAGATCTCCTAGTCAAGTCTTCTTGGCTTCCTTGGATGTCGATTGCTTCTTTCCATGGTTTTACTTCCCATGATATCTTCCTTTTTCTTTCTCCACAGTTTTATTTCATTCCCAGGAACTTCCATTGTGCAGTTCCTTGATAATGTACAACCACCTCATATTCCATATGATGACATATTATGTTGATTTCATCTAGTGTAGTTCATGCCCTTTCGGCAACCTCTACATCAGAAGAGTTTCTGCTTTCTATTTTGATCATACTTCTAAAGATAGAAGTATACTACTTGCAACCACATGGCATGACTTCATAGCATCCAGTGTCAATATATATATATATATATATATATATATATACCTCATTCTTTTCCTTTTGAGTCATCCTGCAACATGTTTCCTTAGAATGAAAGAGTTTCATTTTCTTGATTTGCTTCATTAATATGTCATCATATTCTAATCCCAAAATTATGTAAGTTAGAATTATTGATGAAACCTTTTGCTTTATTCTTAACTAGTGAATCCAAAGAGGATTCCATTAGAAAGTGTCAACACTTGTTTCCATATTGATTATTGAATGATGAACCTTGATCTAGATGACTGCCTTACATACATATTGTTTTCAGTGAGGTTCCTAGGAGCCACTTCTTTCATGGCACTCTTGTTAATTGTTGTGGTCTTATTACTTGGAAGGTTTTATCAACACGATTGACATGCAAGCTATTATACATTGTCTTGAAACTTCCCTATTTTTGCAGAGAAGTTAGCATCATGCTAGTGATTAATTTGAAACTGTATTTTAGTGGAAAAATTCTCTGTTTTTTTGTGGAATAGTTCATAATTTATTTTGATCTTTTTTTGCAAGTGTACTAGTCATTATGATAAATGTGTGGTTTACTTCATAGGGTTCTCAGTTTTTTCTAGATATGCTTTTCATAATTTTCTTTGAATACTTCTCTATTGGTTTACCTTCATATTTTATCCCTTGCACAATTGCTCCTGAGGTCCATGTTGTTATGTTTACTAGTTGTTTATGTGGAAAAATTTTCCTAAAGTTCTACAAGGTAAATCCAAATGCAAAAAATACTATTTTACATATTGATATTTGTTCAAGACATTATTTTGTGATACTTGAATTTCATAAATCTAGATTTATATTTCGTTATCTATATCAATATATAAGAACAGGCCCATGGATTGTTCATATTTCTCAAACTATGGAGTTGTTCCTTTTCTGATGCATGTTCTTTTATATTGTTATGTTGTGATTCAAATTTCTAGTTGTGCTTTCCAATTATTCTCCTACGTAGTACATGATTTGTTATATTATATCAAAAATTATTCTTATTATCTTTTTATTATGAATATTGAAAATATTATTTCTAGCAACTTTTGATCTTCCTAGATTTTATATTCCTTTAGTGTATCTTTGCACCTTTAGGGGCAACTTCTAGTTTAAAGTCTAATTCTTTAAAGGGTGCTAGCTCAATGGAAGAGCACCTGTTTTACAAGCAGGAGGTTGGTGGTGCGATTCCATCGTGCCTTGATATTCATAGGGAATGAGGACGTCTGTTTTTGGTGACAAATGATCTTTTGACCATCACCAATGAGCTTATGGTGACATTTTTCGACCCTCACCAAAATATGAAATGGTGACGGTCAATGAACGCCACCATATATATGCATCAATAGTGACGACCATTAAAGGTCCATCACCATAAATATTTGTTGTTGATATGAAATGGTGAGGGTCATTGTTTTTCATTATAGTCATTATTCATGATGGGCCTTGATGTCACCAATGAGTTTATGGTGACGATCAATGAATGTCGCCATATATATGCACTAATAGTGACGGTCATGAAAAGTCCATCACAAAAAATCGTTGTTGTTCATATGAAATGGTGACGGTCACTATCTGTCATTATAATCAATATTCGTGATGGACCTTGAATGTCACCACAACACGTACTTTTGAAGATGCCACCTTTGGTGACGTTCAGTTTTTTGGTGACGGAGGCTATTTTCTGTCACCATTGCTCATATGAAATGGTGACGGTCACTATTCGTCACTAGAAATCATTATTGGTGATGGACCTTGAATTTCACCACAACACCTAAACTTTCGGCAACGCCACCTTTTGTGACGTTCAGTTTTTTGTGACGAAGGCTCTTTTGACCCTCACCAATGAGCTTATGGTGACCATTTTCGCCCCTCACCAATGTCCTTTTTTCTTGTAGTGAGCATTGGTTGCATAAGTGTAATGGTGTCTAGAAGAAAGCTAGTAATTACTAGGTATCCTTCTAGCATAATCACAAATGCAATGCCAAGAATAATATCATAGCACTAACCTTGGTGAGTGTGAAATATTGATAGTTTTACTTTTGGAACAAGAACAAATAAATCTAGTGCATTCTATAATTCCTTCTAACACAAATACAAGCACATTTCCAACAATAATGTTGCATTGCGAAAAAAATCTAACAAATGCAAGATTTATTTCTATCACAAACACAAACACATTTTCAACAATAACATTGCAAGATGAAGGAAATTTAACACATTATAACCTTCCTTCTGGCATAACAACAAACATATTTCTAATAACAACATTACATTATGAAGGAAATATAATGTGTGCTAGCTTTCCTTCTATCACAAGTAGAAGCCCATTTCGAACAACAACATTGCACCTCAAATGAAAGCTAACAATCAATATCATTCCTTCTACTACAAACATAAGCATATTGCTAGAAGCAATGTTACATGGTCAAATAAATCTAGCACAAACACAAGCACATTGCCAACAACAATATTCTAAGGCGAACGAAATCCACCACATGCTAAATCTCCTTCTAGCATAAATAGAAGCATGTTACTCACAAAACATTGCAAAGTAAAAGAAATCTTACACATTATAGAGTTTCTTCTAGCACAAACACAATCACATTGCTAGAAACAACATTGCGAGGCGGAAGATATCTAACCTATGCTTGATTTACTTCTAACACATTGCCAGCAATAACATTATAGGGCAAACGAAATCCAATGCATGATAGAATTCCTTCTAGCACAAACACAAGTACATTTCCAACAATATTGCATTGCAAAAGAAATCCAATGCATGTTATATTTCTTTCTAGCTCAAATACAAGCACGTTGCCAACAACAATATTGCATTGTGAAATAAATCTATTGCACACTAGATTTTATTCTAGTACAAACACGAACATGTTGCTAACACCAATAATTCATTGCAAAATAAATTTAGTGCATGCTAGAATTCCTCCCACCATACACAAACATATTGGCAACATCAATATTGTAGGGAAAAAGAAATCTATATCATGCTAGATTTTCTTGTATCACAAACATAAGCATATTTCCAATCACAAAATTGCAAGGTGAATTAGATCTAACATGCTATTTGTACTTATATCTCAAACACACACATGTCACCAATAACAACATTGCAAGGTGAATGAAATCTAACACATGCTAGATTTCCTTCTCTCGCAAACACAAGCAAATAACAATACTGTAGGGTGAAAGAAACATACCGCATATTAGATTTGTTTCTAGCACAAACAAGCATATTGTCAAAAACACCTTATGCAAGACAAAAGAAATCTGGTGTGTGGTAGATTTCCTTCTAGCAAAAACACAAACACATTATAGGGGTTAAGAATCTAGTGCATGCCAGATTTTGTTATAGCATGAACACAAACATATTACCAACAACAATCTAGGGAAAAAGAAATCTAGCACATGCTAGATTTCCTTTTAGCACATTTCCAATAACATCATTGTGGTGAAGGAAATATGGCGCATACTAGATTTCCTTCTAACACAAACAATTGAATTGCCAACAACAACATAGCAATGCGAAAGAAATCTAGTGCACACTAGTTTCCTTCTAACGCATATACAACCACATTGTCAATAAACTCACAGAAGGGTGAAAGAAATCTAATTTATGCTAAATTTCCTTCTAGCACAAACACAAACACATTACAACATTTCTAGATAAAAGAAATCAAGCACATGGTAGATTTACTTCTACCACAAACAAAAGCATATTGTCAACAACCACATTGCAGTGAAAAAGAAATCTAGTGCATGCTAGATTTCTTTCGAGCCAAAATTGAAGCATGTTGCCAACAACAATATCGCAAGTTGAAGAAAAGCTAACACGTGCTAGATTTACGCATATCACAAACACACAACAAAATTGTAGGGTGAAAGAAATATGGTGTGTTAGATTTCCTCCCAGCATAAACAAAAGCATATTGCCAACAACAACAATGTAAGGAAAAAGATATCTAGAACAACTACTATCACAAACACAAGCACGTTTCCAATAACAACATCGCAAGGTAAAAGAAATTTAATGCATGTTAGCTTTACATGTAGCACAAATACAAGCATACTACCATCAACAACATTCCATGCCCAAAGAAACCTAGTGCATGCTATATTTCCTTCTAACACAAACACAAGCACATTGCCAAGGTGAAGAATCTAACACGTGCTAGATTTCCTTCTATAATAAACAACCAAATTGACAACAACAATATTGTAGAGCAAAAGAAATCTAGCACAACTTCTAGCCCAAACACAAGCACATTTCCACATTGCCAAGGTGAAGGAAATCTAACACGTGCTAGATTTCATTCTATCATAAACAACCAAATAGACAACAATAATATTGCAGAGCAAAAGAAATCTAACATGTGCTAGATTTACGCGTAGCGCAAACACAAGCACACAACAACATTGTAGGGTGAAAGAAATCTAGCGTGTTAGATTTGCTTCCAACATAAACAAAAGCATATTTCCAATAACAACATTGCATGAAAAAGATGTCTAGAACAACTTCTATCACAAACATAAGCACATTTCCAATAACAACATCACAAGGTAAAAGAAATTTAATCCATGTTAGCTTTACATGTAGCACAAATACAAGCATACTACCTGTTGGGTGTGGAGCTTGATTATCATCTTTATTTTGTATCACAGCGTTGGGCCACTGCTCTTAACGGGGTGGCAACGCCACCTGTAATTAAACGCTGCCTGGGGGTCCAAGGGGGGCGGTTGCGACTTTATGGAGCCCCCCACCCCCTAGCAGGGGGTTTCGGGGCAGCGCCCCCAAAGCTAAAAACAGATGTAAAATTGCCTTGTAAAAGTATTGTAGATTCTAGTCAATCTGGGCCGTTCATTAGGCGGATGATCTTACGATAGAAGTTATGTTTAATTTAGGGTTTTTTTCCCTAGAATGCAACCCCTCGCTTTGTATGAGAGTATTGTATTGCGGTTGTGTATTGTATGTGTACTCTCAAAGCGAGAAACAAATAAGGAGACTGAGAGAGAACAGAGGATATTACAGCGGATCTGTTGTAGTTTGTGTCTCTTCATTTTGTTGGATAATAGAAAGGAAGGACTGGTTGTTCGAGGTGGATGTAGCCCAAACTAGGTGAACCACGTATATCTGTGTCTCTCTGGTTTTATGTGTTTTGCGTGTTTGTGTTTTCTGCATATTTTATGTGTTACATTGCTCTGTAAAATATAATTTTCTAACATTGCCAACAACAACATTTCATGCTAAAAGAAACCTAGTGCATGCTATATTTCCTTCTAACACAAACACAAGCACATTGCCAAGGTGAAGGAAATCTAACACGTGCTAGATTGCGTTCTATAATAAACAACCAAATTGATAACAACAATATTGTAGAGCAAAAGAAATCTAGCACAACTTCTAGCCCAAACACAAGCACATTTCCAATATCATTGCAAAGTTGAAGGAAATCTAACACATGCTAGATTTCCTTCTATCATAAACAACCAAATAGACAGCAGCAATATTGCAGAGCAAAATAAATCTAACACGTGCTAGATTTACGCATAGCACAAACACAAGCACACAACAACATTGTAGGGTGAAAGAAATCTAGCGTGTTAGATTTGCTTCCAGCATAAACAAAAGCATATTACCAACAATAACATTGCATGGAAAAAGATATCTAGAACAATTTCTATCACAAACACAAGCACATTTCCAATAACAACATCGCAAGGTAAAAGAAATTTAATGCATGTTAGCTTTACATGTAGCACAAATGCAAGCATACTACCAACAACAACATTTCATGCCAAAAGAAACCTAGCGTGTGCTATATTTCCTTCAAACACAAACACAAGCACATTGCCAAGGTGAAGGAAATCTAACACGTGCTAGATTTCATTCTATAATAAACAACCAAATTGACAACAACAATATTGTAGAGCAAAAGAAATCTAGCACAACTTCTAGCCCAAACACAAGCACATTTCCAATAACATTCCCAAGGTGAAGGAAATCTAACACGTGCTAGATTTCCTTCTATCATAAACAACCAAATAGACAACAACAATATTGCAAAGCAAAAGAAATCTAGCATAGTTTCTAGCCCAAACACAAGCATTTTTCCAATAACAACATTGCAAGGTGAAAGAAATTTAATGAGTGTTAGCTTTACATGTAGCACAAATACAAGCATACTACCAACAACAACATTGCATGCCAAAAGAAATCTAGTGCATGTTATATTTCATTTTAACACAAACACAAGCACATTGCTAGTAAGAACATTCCAAGGTGAAGGAACTCTAACACATGTTATATTTCCTTCTATCATAAACAACGAGATTACCAACAATAACATTGCATTGTGAAAGTTCCTTCTAGCATGTCAATAAAAATATTGCAAGGTGAAAAAAATGTAAGGTGTGCTTGTGTTGGAAATATTGAGAGGGGGGTTGAATCAATATTTCTTTAAAATTGTTATATTATGACAGTTAAAATCATCAGTTAAACCAAAACACAAGATGTGCAACAAGAAAATAATTTTATTAATGAATTTGAGGACTCTAAAAACCCAAACTCCAACTTGTACAAAAAGTCTTTAACTCCTTCAATGCTTCAACCTTGAATGAGTACAAATCCAAGCTCCAAAATTGTATGACGACTCCAATCCTCTAGGGATCCAAACCTCTCAGTTTGCTTCAATCCCTTAAGGTGACTTCAATATTGCTTCAAGCCTCCATCAAAAACTTCAAATACTTCTAAAAAATGTATCCAAGATAGGTCTGCAAAGTGCTCTCAAATTTGCCTCTACAAAAACTTCATGTATGCTTCAACAAAAATTTTATGATTGCACCAACAAAACATGTCTTCAAGTGTCTGTCTTCAACTATACTCCAACAGTGATTGCTTCAACAAAACAACTCTTCAAGTGTTGGTCTTCAACTATGCTTCAAGAGTGACTGTTGTTTCAACAAAGGCTTGAAAAATGCTCAATTAGTGTCATCATGAATTCACTCTACTATCAACTCAAAATATGCTCAAAGTATGTTATCATTTTATCATTTGACGAAGGTGTCTCCTAGGCTCTTCATGTGTGCTTTAAATAATGTCCTTCGATATGCAAGAATTACTTTACTTTTGTTTCAAATCTGACTTGATATGGTGATCAAGCCTCTCAAGGTGTAATATTCCTAATGGAAAAATTAAAAGTGATAACAAAAGCATGCAATAAACCCAACACAATTATTTTTCAGCAAACACCCATAAAACATAAATGCTCCAAACACACCAAAATAGGAAAATTTTATTATAAGATCTTGTTGGAGTACAATATAAAATCTAATATTCAACTACAAATCCAAGCTCCAACCTGGTCTCTCAGAAGGGTCCAACCTTGTATGAGGACTCTAATCCTCACATATTAATCCAGGATCCAACCTAGTTTCTCACAAGGCTCCAACCTTGTATGACGACTCCAATCCTCTAGGGATCCAACCCTCTCAGTTTGCTTCAATCACTTAAGGTGAATTCAATATTGCTTCAAGCCTGCATCAAAATCTTCAAATACTTCTAAAAAATGTATCCAAGATAGGTCTCCAAATTTCTCTTAAATCTACCTCTACAAAAACTTCAGGTCTGCTTCAGCAAACTTTTATGGTTGTGCCAACAAAACATGTCTTCAAGTGTTGATCTTCAACTATGCTCCAAGGATGACTTCTCCAACAAAACAAGTCTTTAATTGTTGGTATTTATACTCCAATGATGACTGCTTCAACAAAACAAGTCTTCAAGTGTTGGTCTTCAACTATGCTTCAAGAGTAATTATTGTTTCAACAAAGGCTTGAAGAAGGCTCAATTAATGTCGTCACGAATGCACTCTATTGTCAACTCAAAATATGCTCAAAGTATGTTATCATTTTATCAATTGATAAAGGTGTCTCCCAGGCTCTTTGATGAAGGTGTCTCTTAGCCACAATCAATGTTGAGCCATTTTATTAATATGCTGGGAAAGAGTACAAATGAGGTGCTAAAAAAATTGCACTTGGGAGAGGTGTTGAAAAGATTGCACCTAGGCCTACTCAAAGTAGGTTGAAGTATAGCTCAAACCCAAACAAAAACTCCTACCAGAAACTACTCTGCATGGCTCAATGACTGTGTTATTATGCCAGAAATGCTGCTACTAGCTGACTTCAGGCTGCTAGTTGGCCTAGATCCCGTGCTAGGAAAATTCTAGGAATTTTGGAAGTTGATCCTTGCCAAAACCCAGAAAAAACCCAAAAAATGTTTCCTCTAATTCCAGCCTTCAAAATCTAACCCTTTTTCCACTAACGGCTCTAGCTGCTGGCTGAGTAGGGGTTGCATAAATGAGTTGATATGCTGCTCAACAAATTTTGGGATTTTAGCCACAAAATTTACTCAAGAAACCCAGAAAAACCTAGAAAGGGTTCATCCTAGTTTTGACTTTAGAAAATTGGCCCTCCTGGGCTTGGCTCACCCAACTGCTAGGAAAATTCAAATCCTGGCTGGCACTGCTGGTAGATGTCTCCAAAATGCTACCGAAATCCCTAGTGAGAGGTGGCTAGCCTCCCCTCCAAATCCTTTGGTTGAACTCCTCTTCTCTCCCACACTTCCGACACCTCCTCTCCATTGTGATATGCAATCACTATGTAGTCTTTGTTGCCTCTACACAATCCTGAAGGGACTACACCCTCTGTTTCCTTTATGTAGTCCTGAAGGGACTACACACTCCTGTTTTTTCTGGTGTTTCAATCCCTCACCAAAGGGTGGAACTCCTCTCTTGAGAGAGCACTCAAATTCCCCCGAGGATGAGGTTGGGATCTCCACTCGAAGAACAACACTACAAACTTGGCTAAATAGCTCAAGCGTGCTCTAGTCAAAATGACAAGAAGAAATTTTTTGAATGAATGAATTATTTCTATGGTTGCCCTCATCCCCTTTTTATTCTTGTGAAACCCTAATAATCCCTTAGGTCCACATGAGATGCACTGTCCAATTGGCCCCTTGGGCTCCACATAAGTCGTGTTGTCCACTTGTACTCTTGGACCCACATGAGCTGCGTTGTCCACTTTAACTCTAAGAGAGTGGTTTTATTATAAATTCTGGGTTTATGGGTCCCTTCACCCCTTTATTTTCCCACTGAACTTTAGAAAAGAAAAATTGGAAAACTTTAATATTCTAATTAGTTTTCCGCTAATTAGGAATATTACAGTCCTCCCCACCAAAATGTTGCTTTTCCTCAAGCAACGCCTGAACAAGACTCATCTCTAGTTGACACTCCCCCCACTATAATTGAAAAATGTGCCTAGGTCCCAAATGTACCACTGAATCTTCCCTGTCCTCTGCATCGCTCTAATATGAAGGGATCCCTCAATGCCAGGTTCCCAAGCCATTATATCCAATATAAAGCTCCACCTGCTTCAATCACCATCCAAGTAGTCCATCCTTCACAATCGAAGAGTAAACCCTCGATGATACCACCTAATCCCTACAGAGGTAGCGTCTTGCTCACATGAGCCCCTCCTGCTATCATCTCGCTGACCAACCTGCCATACTAATGAATTCCCCCACTCCATTAGTGACTCGTTAAAGCCCAATGGAAGATCTACATGATCCTCCCATGTTGTATGTAGCTCACCCCTAAAGGTTATTGAGTTATGTAGAGTTTTAATGCTTGAGTCCCCTGCTAGTCTTGTAGAGGTGCCACCATGCTGATGCTATGCCACTCTGACTATGAGATACCCCCAATCATGCGCAGACCATATTTCTTTCTCTTGGGGCCTTGTGGAAAAAAATATGTGTAGGCCAAGCTCATCCTACCCGAGCATCCCCATGACGCTGATATCTACCCGCCCACTGTCGATCATGACCCTGAGCAACAACATGATAAGTCTGCCTCGCCATGTAGTGGAAATCTGAGTGCTCCCACATGTTTCAAACCCAAAGTGAACTGGATCATCATTTGCTCTATCCCTTCTCATCACAAAGTGGAGTGATCCACCTACCCAACAGATCCCTGGATCCCCCAACCATACTGGGATCTCCCAACTTCAACTCCTCTCAAGATGTTGCTGCGTAATGCTGCTACCTACTATAACCCATCTGACCCTCATCTTTGACCCTTGTATGTATCCCCTGGGTGGACTCCAAGTATCAGGAGTCTGTCTGATGCATGCATACCTACCCTACTCCTGCCAGACCTTGTAGTAAAATCTGTTGTCCCAACTACTGATGATACATATGGACACTGCTCAGAGTCTGGGTATTGTTGAGTCTCAAATCTGCATCTTTTCCATACACTTTTCTATACCTTTTTCACTCACCTAAACCTCCCAAATTGTCAATATCATGTGCAAAAGAGCATCTAACATGGTTTTTAATTATATTTTTGTGTTTGCTATTTGATCTAGATTTTGTTCATTCAGCTACGGAATCTTGCCACTTTCCGCAGCTGCTGCAACTTTCCGCAGCTATTTTGTGAAACTCTATGCTACAGGTGTCTACAAGGAAAACGAGCCACATGGGCAGGTCAGGAATGACGTGGACATGGTTCGTGTCCTATTGGTTCAAGCAAACTCATCCAAAGAAGTCGCAGTCAAAGGCGTCCACATGGAAGTCAACCATGGAGTCTCATGTCGGCAGGACTCTGTTTCGTGTCACATGAAGATTCATACAGCCGTTTCTAAGCCTGCGGAGGATAAATCGACATCTGTACAGGGCTCCAAAGTTGAATTCAAGCATCCACCTCTCGTAGATTTACTTTCCAACACGGCCATGATCCTAGATCCGTGGACGTAGTGGTCTACGTGTTCTCCACCAGCATGAACTTTAGGAGACAGTTATAGTTTGTTGTTATATATAATGCGTTTGCATACGCATATAGAGTTAGTGAATGTTAGTCTCTGTTATCTTTTATTAGTCTGCTCTGTAGTGTGATTACGATGCACTTGTGCCGTAACATCACCATTCTGTAATCACTGCTTTTTAATATAAGAAGACTCTGTTTTCCAACTTAATTCGTATTTGAGGACCGTTGCCAAGGCTGGTGTAGAGGGCCCCTGCTCAGCTAAGGTTTTGTGCATTAGTGTATAATTTTAATTTCGTTTCTTTAGATATCATTGTATCATAATCCATTCATATGTTCATACATTGCATTTGTTTCATTTCTGTTTATAAACTTCCATAATTTCCATTTCATTTCTGTCTTTCATGTTTTATGTTGATAATCACTGATCAGTGTTCTTGTTTCAGGTTATAGATAGGCAGCCCGGGCATTTTCATAGCTTTTTGACTAGTGACATGGAACTAACATTGTTCTGCTGCTAATTTGATTTTCATAGCTTTTGTTTAATTTCAGTATTGCTTATCTGCTTCAGTAGTTAAATTTAGATATACTAATTTGCTCATAGCATCTTCAGTTGCCTCCGAAAGCCACAGCTGGACTGATGGTGAGGGATTGTATTATGAAATGTGTAGTTTAGTATTAGTTTCTTTTCTCCAAATTTAGATATATTAAGCTGCTCATAGCATCTTCAGTTGCCTCCGAAAGCCACAGCTGGACTGATGGTGAGGGATTGTATTATGAAATGTGTAGTTTAGTATTAGTTTCTTTTATGCAAATTTAGATATATTAAGCTGCTCATAGCATCTTCAGTTGCCTCCGAAAGCCACAGCTGGACTGATGGTGAGGGATTGCATTATGAAATGTGTAGTTTAATATTAGTTTCTTTTATGCAAATTTAGATATATTAAATCATGCATGACATCTTTGGTTGCCTCCGAAAGCCACAGCTGGACTGATGGTGAGGGATTGAATCATGAGTGTATGGTTTAGTATTAGTTTACTTTCTGCAAATTAAATATCAGTTACTCAAATTGTTTATGATTACTTCCGAAAATCATAGTTGGACTAATGATGAAGGATCAGAAGATAAATTGATGTAATCTGATTTAGATTTATTTTGTTGCAATTTTGAATTTCCTTAAGCATAGTTTCTTTTATGTTTAGTCGGCAGCAAGAATAGTTTAGTTTTCATGCTCAATAGTTCATTATTTTGATTTACTAGACTAGCAGCACTTTTACATTTCAGCAGCATACTTTCATTTCCTTTCAAGTCTTGTCATTGTAAATTTCAAATTGCTTTTTAAAAGTTTCAAGTTGGTAAATCATTATAGGGGATATCATTTCCTTGAACAAACATAACCATACTTGTTTTCATCTTAGAATTTCCATTTCACCTTAGAAAACCAAAAATGACAAAAAGTTAAGAAATAGGTTATCTTGCACATATAGTGCGCCGCACTTCATCAGCTTACGAATCCCGGATTGATAAATTAATGTAGCAATTTAGGACACACTAAATTGACCAAACATTTTGGCGCCGTTGCCGGGGAAGTGTAACTAGGTAGCCAATTTCTTAAAAAAAAAATAATAATAATAAAAGAAGGGAAAACTTGATAACTTCTTGAAGTATGCTCTCCTCTTGCACCTAGTGTGATATGGAGGATCAGAAAAGAGAGTTATTGGTTTAGTAATTTCTTAAGTATGCTCTCTTCTTGCACCTAGTGTGACCTGGAAGATCAGAAAGAGAATTATTAGCCCAACTTTTAAAAAAAAAAAAAATGACATGCATAGAGCAAGAGATTCTAGGGGAAGGTTTATAGCTAAAGCCAAGAGTTTGATTTTCACAACTCCATCTTCTTCAAGGCATATAATAGATTCACCACCATCTACCCCTAACCTTAATATTTTTGGAAGTCAAGGAACGGCTGAATTAGAGGATTCTCCTATACCACCTACTCAATTCCATTTAGAAAACAAAGAGACTTTCTCTCATTCTCCCTTGGTAGAAAAACTAGAGGACTTTAAGGACTCTAAAGAAACTATCATGGCGGAGGAAGTAATAGATGGAGGTAGAGGTAGAGGTATAAGAGGAGGAAACAATGGAGACAACAATGGTGAAGGAAATAATGGTAGAAATAGGGAAGGAGACAACTTGTTTGGATTCCCTATAGTTGATGAGGAAACTCATGCAACAATGAAAAATATCTCACCATCTTTCCTCCCTAACTTTTATGGATTGCGAAGTGAGGATCCTGAAACATTTCTGTTTGAGTTTGAAGTCGTGTGCCGAACCTATGACTATATGGAAGACTCTCAAAAACTCAAACTGTTTCCTTCAACTTTGAAGGGAGCTGCTTTGAAGTGGTTCATGGGATTAGTCACTCAATCTATTAGGACTTGGAATGATATAATGATATGAAACAAACATTTTGGATAGATACTTGGACTATTGTATGCCCACCAATCACAAGGATGAGGTATTCAAAATGATGCAAAAAAAAAGAAGATGAAAATTTGGAAGACTTACTTGAAAGATTTCAATACAACTTGAAAAGAGCAAAGATGAGCAACTTAGATGATGAAACCTTGAAAGCCCTCATATTAAGTACACATTGAGATGAATGGATAGATATTTTAAACATGATGGGGAAAGGAGACATTTCTCAACTTCCATCGTGACATAACAGAACTATGTGTCCATCCCTCAAGAGGAAAATCTAAAACAGGAAAAGGGCCTGGGGATCCTTCTCTTATTAGGGCTAACAAATCTGCAACTGGATCAGTAAGTAGGGCAGAGATTGGTAATATGCTTGATGAGTTCAAAACTGATATCTTAGGGAGCCTTGGTGAACAACTAGACACCCTTAAAATCCAAAACAAGCAGAAAGCAGAAACAGATGCTTTAGCCATCTTTTGTCCGAAATGTAGAAAGAAACATGCTTTAAGGGAATGTCCTTTGGATGCAAAAGTTGTAGAAACATGTATGATTTGCTCAGGAAATCATGAGATCAAGGATTGTCCTTCAATCCCTGGACTCAAAGTTGTTTTTCAAGAAGATCCAAATTCAATAGAATCTCTCTGTTTTGTCGCAAGGAGACCTTGGCAGGGACAACAATCTCAAGGGTTTAATAACCCTATGAATCTTCAAACCCCACCAAATTGGACTCCATGGCAACAACCTTGGCCCCAACATCAAAATTCATATCAGCCATGGGTACAAGGGATGCAAAATCCTTATGGGAGATTTGCTCAATTTTATCAATATCCTCCATCTTTTCAAAATCAACAAGCTCCACAACTTCCAAGCCCAAATCCACAACTTTCATTGCCATTTTCACAACAACAACCTTCTCAACAAAATACAAATCCTCAACTCATGCTCCCATACCAACAGAAGACAAATCAACTTCCAGCTCAGCCACTGCCAAATCCTAACAATAAGAATCCTCAAACTACTTATATGGTAGAAGGACAACAATTTTCTACCTATATGATTGTTCCTCTCAACGATGTACAACTCAGATCTGGTAGAGTTTTAGAAAAACCTTCTATAGATATTCAAGAGCAAGATACCTCTGAGGAGGACTCTCTTCAAGTCAATAAGGGTTCTGAGGAAGAATCTCTTCAAAATTCAAGCATTCAAAAAGAAAAAGAAAAGACAACACCCACAACTCCTATAGTTGAGCAACTTGCATCTTCATCTACACCTCCTTTTCCTGAAAGACTACAAATTGACAAGGGGGTGGAAAAACAAATTTTGTTGCCTAACTATGATTTTCTAGATGAATTGAAGAATGTTTGTATCAAGATTCCCTTGTTACAAGCCATTCGAGAGATTCCTATTCTAACAAAAACCATAAAGGAGTTGAGTTTCAAAAGACCAGGAAGGAAACTAAAGGACACAAGAAGAATCCACCTGGTAGGAAAGATTGCAGATATTATGATGGGAAAAATTACCATGCAGAAGTATGTAGATCCAGGAAGTCCAATTTTCAAGACACATATAAATGGGATAGAAATTCCAAACACATTGATTGACTTAAGGGCTGCTATCAACATTATGAGTAGACAGACTATGGAACAGTTAAAACTTCCTAATCTTCTCTTTACACCTACTTTACTACAACTTGCAGATCGATCAGTTATTAAACCAGATGGTGTATTAGAAGATATTTCAGTCTCCTTAGATTCTTGGGAATATCCAGTAGACTTTATGATTTTGACTCCCAAGAGTAATCTAAGAGGACATCCAATTATCTTAGGAAGACCTTGGCTAGCCACAGCTGATGCTTTTATTAGTTGTAGATCTGGAGACATGTACATTTCTAATGGTAATTCGACAAAGAAATTCAATTTGTATCCTCCAGCAAGAGCAATCACAGAAGTAGGAGACAATGAATGGGTCGATGATGAGGACATTATACAACCTGTCTTTACCATTTCTGAAATCGGTGAGGATAGTCAAATTCTGAACACATTAGAAAATTTTGAGACATCTTCAGAATATGACCCCACACAATTTCAGTTGGAATCTGACATAGAATATTTATCATCAAGATAAATGTCTCTTTACTCTATGGAAGAGTTTGGTAGTTCTACTATTGAGATTTTTCCAGGAAAAACATTGAATATCAACAAACATTTGGAAAAGTCACAACAAGAAGAACTAATCAAAATCTTGCAAAAACATTCTATTGCATTTGCATGGGAGTATACTGACATGAAAGGTATTGATCCTAAGACTTGCATCCATCATATCTATATTGAGGAAAACAGTAGACCAATCAGACAACCTCAAAGAAGGATGAATCCAAATCTTAGAGAGATAGTGAAAGAAGAGCTCCAAAAACTACTCAATGTAAACTTCATTTATCCAATTTCAGATAGCCGATGGGTTTCTCCTTTGGTTATAGTACCTAAAAAGAATGGTAAATGGAGGGTATGCATTGATTACGGGGAATTGAACAAAGCAACTTTGAAGGATCACTTTCCTTTGCCTTTTATTGATCAGGTATTAGATACATTAGCAGGTAAAAAGTACTTTTCATTTTTGGATGGTTTTAGTGGCTGTAATCAAATTCAGGTAGCACCTGAAGATCAAGATAAGACCACATTTACTTGTCCATGGGGAACTTTTGCCTACCGAGTGCTTCCTTTTGGGTTATGTAATGCACCCGCAACATTCCAAAGAGCAGTACTAGGAATTTTTCTGATCTAATCCATGATTGTGTAGAGGTTTATATGGATGATTTTACAGTTTATGGTAATTCATTTGAAGAGGCATTAGAAAATTTGGAAAAAGTTCTTATAAGATGTAAAGAAACAAACCTTTCATTAAGCCATGAAAAATGCTTTATGATGTTTACTGAAAGGATTGTTTTAGGACATCATATTTCGGGAGATGGGATTAAGGTTGATAGATCGAAAGTTGAAGTCATCTCCAAGTTGCCTATTCCAAATTGTCAAAGAGATGTTAGAAGTTTTCTAGGATTTACTGGTTACTATAGATGATTTATAGAAAACTTCACTAAAATAGCATCTCCACTCTTCAAGTTGCTTACAAAAGACTGTGAATTTAAATGGGATCCTGATTGTCAATCAGCTTTTGAAACTTTGAAAACAAAAATATCTGAAGCACCTATCTTGAGAGGACCAAATTGGAAACTTCCTTTCCATATTTCTACGGATGCTTCAGATACAGCTCTTGGAGCTGTGTTGGGTCAAAAATATTTAATTCCTTATGCCATTTATTACACCGGTAAAAAATTGACTCCCACAGAGTTGAACTATACTGTGACTGAAAAAGAGTTTTTAGCTGTTGTTCATGCAATTAATAAGTTTAGACATTACATAACAGGCTATGAAACTTTTATTCATACTCACCATTCTGCAATTAGATATTTAATGAACAAACATGTTACTAATGGCAGAGTGACAAGATGGCTTTTACTTTTGCAAGAATTCAATATTACTGTGTTGGATAGACCGGGAAAACAGAATACAGTAGCTGATTTCTTGTCTAGGATTCAGAATACTAAAGAAGATTCTCCTGTAGAAGATAAGTTTCCTGATGAATATTTGTTTGCAGTAACTATTAAGACCCCTTGGTATGCGGATATTGCTAACTATTTGGTTACAGGGAAACTACCTTCACATTTATTTCCAAGAGAAAAACGAAAAATTATTCAGGAGAGTTCAAAATATTCATGGATTTCTAACGAATTGTTTAAAACAGGGCCAGATCTTGTGATCAGAAGATGTGTCAGGGAAGATGAAATGCCTGATATTCTTAAGGCATGTCATGATGAACCATACGGCGGACACTTTGCAGACAAAAGGACGGCCTATAAAATCCTCTCTTTAGGATATTATTGGCCTTCCCTCTTCAAAGATGCAAAACAATATGTCAAAAGGTGTGACAGCTGCCAAAGAGTAGGGAAACCTACCCTTTCAAATGAAATTCCATTGCAAACACAGGTACTCATTGAAACCTTTGAAAAATGGGCTTTAGATTTCATTGGACCTATTAATCCACCATCTAAGAAAAAGAAGTATATATTGGTTTGTACTGATTATGTTACTAAATGGGTAGAAGCCAAAGCATTAGTATCTGCTACTGAAAATTCAGTTGTTCGTTTTCTTTATGAGGATATTTTTACTCGCTTTGGTGTTCCAAGAGAAATTGTGACAGATCAGGGGAGCCAATTCACATCCAATTTGGTGGAGAAGTTGATGGAAGAATACAAAATCAAGCACAGAAGATCTACTCCTTACCATCCACAAGCAAATGGTCAAGTGGAGTCCACAAACAAAGTTCTTGAAAGTATCATCACCAAAACTGTTCATCTACATAGAAGAGATTGGGCAGAAAGGCTTCCAGAAGCCTTGTGGGCCTACGGAACTACATGGAGGAATACAACAGGACATTCTCCCTATGAACTTGTTTATGGGAAAGAAGTCTTGCTCCCCATTGAGTTCCAAGTCAAGACCTTCAAGATAGCAGTTCAGTTGGGGATGGACTTATCAGAAGCCCAAAAGCATAGAATGGAGTAGTTGAATGAGCTAGATGAGATCAGACAAGAGGCAATTCTAAGAACTGATCTAGTTCAATATCAAAGAGCTAAATGGCATGACAAGTACATCAAAGAGAAGAAGTTTCAAGAAGGAGATTGGGCATTGTTATTTGATTCCAAGTTTAAAGATTTTCAAGGAAAATTTCGGACTCATTGGCTTGGGCCATATGAGATTGACAAGATCTTTAGCAATGGAGCGGTAAGAATCAAGACCATTGATGAGTTTCAAACTCCTCTTATTGTGAATGGCCATAGATTGAAATTTTATCATAAGCCACTCTCAAAAGAGGATTTTGTCAAAATGTTTCAAGAAAGTTCTGCAATCAGGCTGGTACAGAAGAATTCTTCTTCTCCACCAACCTAGCTTTTGTTCTTTTCAGTTTTAAAAAAAAAAAAATGGTATAAGCCTGAAAACCAATCATTGATTGGCAGTCTTATGCAGAAAATATAGGGTGAAAATCAGGAACACCTGACACTCTATATTTTCCAAAAAAAAATCTCTCTTTCATTTCACAAACTTTGTCACCACCCACTCCATTTCATTCCACTTCATTCCATTTCATTTCATTTCCATTTCACTTCATTCCACTTCATTTTATCCATTTCATTCCATTCCATCAATAAAAATCTTTTTCATGACCATTTCTATCTGGTCATTTGTCATTTGATCATTTCCATTCATCCAAGTAATAGCTGTGTCAGTTTCCGCAGCTAACATCTGTTTCCGCAGCTGACTACAGTTTCCGTAGCCAGAAGCAGATTCCGCAGCTACTACTCTGTTTTCAAAGAGAATGTACAGTCAGATGTTATTTCCATAATTAGAAAATAAAATGCAGGTGAGAGGATCAAAAATGAAGACATGGAGCATTCAGGACACCAATGGAGATCAATCAGTTGAAGACCAAGGGCAAAGGCAAAGATTCCAAAGGTATGAATAAAATTTATTTCAAATAGCATTGAAAAACACATTTTTATATAGTTCTGAACCATGAGCTCTATCCATTACATGCAATGATTATATTGACAGTTCCGTAACCTTTCACGATCTCCATATTATCCTCTTGCATTCATTCACAAACGGTTTCATCATTAAAATTCCGATTTTCACTCATGTTCCAATATCCCACCGGAGATAATGAGACGTATTTGATTTGACCAAGGACTCTTACAGCCGCATGAATTCATAACCGTTGATTGAAACGTGCTCATATTTATTGTGCAGCCACAAAAATTCAAAACGCTGCCGAATGTGTTATACTTTGTTAATCTCTTTGTCGTGTCTCTGCTGTATTTACGAAACCCCACTCTGTTCTGTCTCATTCCATTTCATTCATTGAGCTCATTCTCACTCTCGGATATCTACCCACAGTCTTACTCCATTCCATTTATGGTGCTCATTCCCATTTTATGATACATCCCCACAGCCATTGTGCTCGTTCCTGTGCATTCAACCGTTCTATTTCCATTTGAAACCCTCACGGAGGCAAATTTGTGAAGAGCAGAAAAGTGAAATGGGTAAATTGCTAAGAGCAGAGCCGGAAGGACCGAAGTTTATGGAGGGTTATCCGCAAATAAGGGAGATATTGAAGAAAGCAAAATGGCTGCGTTTTATCCAGAAATTCAGAGGTTATCGCAAAGAAGTTACGAAAGCATTTGCAAGGTCATTTGATGGCTTGGAAGCGGAGATTGGAGACCTTAAGTTTGTGGTCAATGAAGCATCTATAGCAACAGCCACGGAACTCCTTCAGGAGGGTGAGCGTTGGTTTAAAAATAAAAGCATCAGTGATGAGGCATGGAGAACAATCTTACGAAACCAAGGTATGGACATAACTGTTTTTAAAAGAGGAATTCCTGTGCATGCATTGAAAGAGGAATGGGCTACTTTATTGCTAGTTGTTCAGAAATTCATTACATGTGAAGGTCGTTTTGGGTCCATGTATATGTACCATACCAGGCTATTGATGAATTTTCTAGAAAATCAAACTCTCAATCTCCCATATTTTCTATTCAATAGCTTGAAAGAAATGGCTGTGACTGTTCAGAAACACTTAGGAGATGTAGAGCCCCATCTATATCACCACGACCTTGTAAAGATTCTGATTGAAAAGGAGTTAAAAGAAAAGAAAGATACATGGGAACAATTTCTGGTTAGAAATTTCTTTGAGGAACCTCAGGAAATTCCTGAAGGTAGTTCAACAAGAAGGAGTAGAAGAAAAAGAATAAATGTTGAAACCCAAATTACTCCTACTCAGGAAATTCCTGCAGCTAGCATAGCAAGAAGAAGTAGGAAGAAAAGAACAATTGATGAAATCCAAAATACTCCTACTACTACTATGGAAAGAACTGATAGGGAAGAGAGACTGGTAAAAAGGAAGAAGAAGGAAATCAAGGGTAAAGAAGCCAATAACACCAAAAGAGAAATAAACTATTGAGGTTGTACATAAAACTCCTTCTGAAGAAGAAGAAGATCATCAAGTGCTATCTGAAAGATTAGTTTATCTTCAAAAACAGTCATCTATATCCAGGAAGGCAGAGAAAGGAAAACAAAAACAAAAGGATAGTGTACCACAGCGTGTGAGGAGAAGCAGCAGACTTAAGGGGAAATTGAGGAAAACACAAATTAAGGGTCCTCATTTCATTGATTTGGGTGAAGAGACATCTGAACAGTCCCTAGCTGACCATAGTCCATCTCATTCAGTTAGTGAACCTGGTTCATTTCATTCCCAATCAGACATTGAACATACTCCATCCTATTCTCAGCAAGATATTGATGTAAGCCCTCCTCAGCCATATTTTGAAAATAACTCTCCTTCACGGCATTATGGGGACAGCCCAATAAAAATGACACCTGAAATAGACCCCAAGCAGCAGGAAGTATATGACTATATAGAATCTTTGGAAAAGGCAGCCACAGATCCAAGTACTTCTTCCATTCAGCCTCATACATTGCAGGATGATTTGGTCCAATCACTAAAACAGGAAATTTTTGAGCTGGAGCTTTTAAATAGGCACATCAAAAATGAAAATGAAACATTGAAAGAACAAGGCAAATTGGACAAAATCATCCATGATAATACTATGTTACATTTGGGAATATGGCAGAAGAAGAATAAAAAATTGAAAAGGAAATGCCAGAAATTGAGCAGAGCACTTGTAAATATCAAATTTAGGTGCTTAATGAAGAAACCCAGAATGTTGGCAGTACCAAGGAAGAAGAGGAGAGGATTGGATGTGCTGGCTGAAGTGTCAAGCCACATGAAATGAATAAAGAAGTATCAAAATTTTGGTTGCATGAGGAGATGCAACACCTTCACGATCGAGGTGTCGCTGAATTGAGGTGATTGTGACTTGCTACTGCTTTTCTACCTTTCACTCACCTAAACCTCCCAAATTGTCAATATCATGTGCAAAAGAGCATCTAACATGGTTTTTAATTATACTTTTGTGTTTGTTATTTAGTCTAGAGTTGTTCATTCGACTGAATCTGGCGGACACTTGATGCTACCTTCCATGACTATATTTTGTGAAACTACATGCTACAGTGTCTGAGAAGCAGGCCACATGGGCGATTCAGGGAATGGCGTGGACAAGGTTATTCCTATTGGTTCAAACAAACTCATCCAGAAGCCGCGGTCAAGGCGTCCACATGGAACCATGAGTTTCATGTCGGCGGGACTCTTGTTTTGTGTCACATGAAGATTCATACGGCCGTTTCTAAGCCTGCGGATGATAAATCGACATCTGTACAGGGCTCCAGAGTCGAATTCAAGCATCCACCTCTCGTAGATTTACTTTCCAACACGGCCATGCTCCTATATCCGTGGACGTAGTGGTCTACGTGCTCTCCACCAGCATGAACTTTAGGAGATAGTTATAGTTCGTTGTTATATATAATGCGTTTGCATACGCATATAGAGTTAGTCTATGTTAGTGAATGTTAGTCTCTGTTATCTTTTATTAGTCTGCTCTGTAGTGTGATTACGCTGCACTTGGGCCGTAACATTACCATTCTGTAATGACTGCTTTTTAATATAAGAAGACTCTGTTTTCCAACTTAATTCGTATTTGAGGACCGTTGCCAAGGCTGGTGTAGAGGGCCCCTGCTCAGCTAAGGTTTTGTGCATTAGTGTATAATTTTAATTTCGTTTCATTGTGTCATAATCCATTCATATGTTCATACATTGCATTTGTTTCATTTCTGTTTATAAACTTCCATAATTTCCATTTCATTTCTGTCTTTCATGTTTTATGTTGATAATCATTGATCAGTGTTCTTGTTTCAGGTTATAGATAGGCAGCTCGGGCATTTTCATAGCTTTTTGACTAGTGACATGGAACTAACATTGTTCTGCTGCTAATTTTCTTTTCATAGCTTTTGTTTAATTTCAGTATTGCTTATCTACTTCAGTAGTTAAATTTAGATATACTAAGCTGCTCATAGCATCTTCAGTTTCCTCCGAAAGCCACAGCTGGACTGATGGTGAGGGATTGTATTGTGAAATGTGTAGTTTAGTATTAGTTTCTTTTCTGCAAATTTAGATATATTAAGCTGCTCATAGCATCTTCAGTTGCCTCCGAAAGCCACAGCTGGACTGATGGTGAGGGATTTTATTATGAAATGTGTAGTTTAGTATTAGTTTCTTTTCTGCAAATTTCCCGGATTGACAAATTAAATGCAACAATTTAGGACACACTAAATTGACCAAACAGGTACCCTCCTGTAGATGGAGTCTACCATCCACTGTCCCTCAACTGTTAGCCTAGGGGTGGAACATATGTGACCTTAACAATCAACCATGCCATCCCTAAGCCGATATCCATCAACTCATGCACCTACCAAGTGTCTCAATTGGAGAGTCTCCTTCTGGATCATGACACACAGTATCTCCTCTGACTGCCTAGGGTGAGCCTCTCATGCCCTGTTTCCTGATAGGAGGGTGTCAAGGGGCAATAACCAAACAATTCGTGTCCAAAAACCACACTGGAGGATGAGGAGTGGGTATGTCACAAAGGGTGTGCTCAAGAGTATACCTGAATGCTCAAGAGAATTCCTTCGGATGACACTCCCTCTGCTTCGGATCTACCGATAACAACCTCGTAGCCATGTCTCTATTAAGCGTGGTGTCTCCATATGCTCAAGAATATCCTCATCAATCCTAGGTGAGCTGCATCCTAGGGTACACCTAATGCCCCTATCCATAAGTCCCCTTGGAGGCAACGCTCCAAGTGCCTGTTGTGGCGTATCATGGGTCATTGCATACCACCAAGTGTCTCTGCACTCCTCATCATGCCACTGTATGCTGCAACCTACCCCTATACACCATCATATACCGCCGGCTACGACTATACCATCCTGTACCGTCATGTATCCCTCATGTGTCACTGCACTTGTCGCTCCCCACATGTACCCAACACGATGTGAGGCACTTCTACTCCACAACGCGGTTTGACATACTACAACACACCCCCATGCATATTCATGCTCCTCTGCAAGCCACTACTCCTTGTTGCATAGCCTTGCACACCCTTGGATGTTATGGTCTAACATCGGGTTTGTACGAATTAGTTTGCATCCCTCTACATAACACTGGACCCTATGACATGACTTTGTGTAGTCCTGCGTATCAGTCCCTACTATCGTGCCACCTTGTAACATATAGTATCTTGCATGGCCAAAATATCCACCACTCTACTAGTAACCCCCCATGAGGTGGGCTACATCTCCCCATCTACTCTAAAGGATCGAAGTGGCCTGACTTCTCACATGCCAATTACAATGGCATCACTACTCCTATCCTCCATAGCTCAAGTGTACCATATACCCATGAGAGAGCACCGTCTCTACGTACTACCCTGTCTCATGGCTTGCCGATGCCACCTCCTCCAACCAACTCCTGCCAAAGTAGGCTAATCACCATGTGACTCCACGCACAGTCGATATGTTGAGATAGCTCTTGAAAAGGGTGTACCCTCATGTCGAACCATCTTGTCACTAGGGATTTATGGGGCTCTAATAGAGATCTAAAAATGTGTGTGTGCCCAAACATCAAACCCATTGCGCAACAACTACCATCACCTACTGACTCTATAATGTGATGGAAAATCCCACCTGGATCCCAACAATAATCTGGCCCTCGTGTCCCTCTGGTAATCCATGGACTTTGCTGAAATGTGGCCATGGATGTATCTAGTCGCCTAGCCTACTCAATGGGGTACCAGGTCAGTACCTCTCACCATCCAACCTCGATAGAGGAATTGAATGCAAGAATCCCTGCACATAGAACAATCCCTCCATACTGCGAGTGTTGGACCCTGCCAGCGCATGTCGCCTCATCTCACCATCCTAGTCAACATATGATATCTAACTAGGTGGATTAGTCTCTCTCTTTCCAATGGGAAGAGGTGACCCAACAATGTTGCTAGCCCTATCTATGTATGCCTGAAGGGGGCTGCTCTAACACTCCCATGTGCTCTTTAGCTGTACCATTAAGGAATCCAACCATTCCCCAATGTGGGCCAACTTGTCCACTGACTTGACACAAACCACTTTCATGCCGTCCAGTTCTTCGTTCTGCAACAAAATAGCCTCTCGTACTAATGTGGCCTTCCCTTTAAAAGCTAGAAGGTCGGCTTGAAGTTGATGGCACTATTATGTGCGACCATCGTCTAATACCTCTATATCTCCTTGCGCCTCCTCAAGGGCTAGCCCAAAGGATGGTTTCACACCCTCCTCCATAAACACTCCAACACGCAAGACATGCTCACTATTCAATTGCATGTGATTGTCATCCAACAATTTTGTCATAGACCTGGAGGCCTCTGTACCTATCATCTCCTCAACAATAATGGAGTTGTCTCATGACACCTCATCAACATGTGATGTGTTGCTATCATCAAAGAACTCGGTCACAACCCCAGATACCCCATCAATGGATACCTCAACAATGGGTGGTGTCTCACCAGCGATTCTATGCTCAGCTATCTCCTTGCCAACTATGGCCCCTTCAACTACTCTTTCATCTTCTTCCTTAATCCGTCTCACCATCCATTATTCCACCGAATTCCCCCTGATCTGTGCCTGTCTTTTAGTTCACGGAACTCCCAAAAAGAGAGGGCTGCTTGAGTTTCATTTCCTAATGACTGGTACGTCCGCCAATTTATTGCCAATAACTCCACATTAGCTACAATAATGTCTTGATTCACAATTGTTGCATGAATCAGTTACTTCCCTAAATTAACGATCATTTGTTGAACCCTAATCACCTCATTCAAGGTTACTGCCTTGGTGTCTGAGTTTAACCTTTATTCTGGTCTCGTCATAGAATGAGGGTTTCCCACAAGCTGAGCCAAGATTATGGTTTGATACTATAATATCCCAAATGGGAAAAGGATAGTAATACAAGAAATGATAGACTAAAATTACAACAATAAGGAAAACACCATTAAAACACAGAATTTGGAGCCACAATCACTACTGGGCCATTTTATTAATATGTTGGGAAAGAGTACAAATAAGGTGCCAAAAATATTGCAACTAGGCCTACTCAAAGCAGGCTGGAGGACAGCTCAAACCCAAACAAAAAATCTTGCCGGAAACTGTTCTTCATGGCTCAATGACTATGTTGCTCTACCTATAAATGTTGTTGTTAGCTGACTTCAAGCTGTTAGTTGACCTAGCTCACGTGCTCGGAAAATTCTAGGAATTTGGGAAGGTGATCTTTGTCCAAAACCTAAAAAAACCCAGAAAAGGTTTACTCCAATTCCAACCTTCAAAATCTGACCCTTTTTCCCCTAGCGCCTCTACCTGATGGCTGAGTAGGGGCTGCGTAAATGAGCTGCTCTACTGCTTAGAAAATTTTGGGATATTAACCACAGAATCTACTAAAGAAACCCATAAAGTGTTCATCCTAGTTTTGACTTCGGAAAATTGGCCCTCATGGGCTTGGCTCCCCCAATAGCTGGCAAATTCGAAATTCTGGCTGGAACTGTTGGTAGATGTCTCAAAAATTCTACCAAAATCCCTAGTAAGATGTGGCCAGCCTCCCCTCAAAATCCTCTAGTTGAACTCCTCTTCTCTCCCACACTTCTGTCACTTCCTCTCCACAATACTATGCAATCATTGCATAGTCTTTGCTGCCTCTACGCAGTCCTGATGGGACTACGCTCTCTGCTTCCTTTACACAGTCCTGAAGGAACTATGCACTCCTGCTGCTAGTGGTGTTTCAATTCCTTACCAAAGGGTGGAACTCCTCTCCTGAGTGGGCACTCGAATTCCCCCAAAGATGAGGTTGGGATCTCCGCTCAGAGACACCCATGTGCTGAACAACACTGCAGACTTGACTAAACAGATCAAGCAAGCTCTAGTCAAAATTACAAGAAAAAAATTGATGAATGAAAGAATAATCTCTATGGTTGTCCTCATCCCCTTTTTATTCTTATGAAACCCTAACAATCCTTGAAACCCTAATAATCCCTTGGGTCCACATGAGTTGCATTGTCCACTTGGCCCCTTGGGCTCCACATAAGCTACGCTTTCCACTTGGCCTCTTAGACCCACATGGGTTGTGTTGTGCACTTTAACTCTAAGAAAGTGGTTTTATTCTAAATGTTGGGTTTATGGGTCCCTTCACCCCTTTATTCTCCCACTGAACTTTAGAAAAGAAAAACTGGCAAACTTTAATATTCTAATTAGTTGTCCGTTAATTAGGAATATTACACTCATATGACCACCAATAAAGTTGACGTGTAGGTTAGCAAAACCATTTTCATGCTTTCCTGATTAAAATCTCCTTGAGTGCATCCCCTATTTTTTTTGTCTAGACATGGTCTCAAACTTCCTTTGTCTCTAAAAACAAGATTTGTTCCATTACCATAACCTTGTCATTTGTATTTCATGTTTATAGTTTTTCATTGTTTTCCATCATACTTGTTGGAGATCATTAAAGTTTGATAAACCTATTCAGGGAACTGCTTATCATTTCACATCATAACTTTGAATACACTGTAGAAGAATGGTAGAGTTTCTTATATCTATTTGCCATTGCCTTTGGGTTTTTCCATTGGCCTTGATGGTGATTATGGGATGGTAAATCAGCTAACACAATTTATCTTTATTGGTATTTTACATTAATTATTTTACATGACTGTATGTCTCTTTACATTTGGTTGAATGCAAGAGTAAATTGTCCATGATCAATACAAAAGCCATAATCCTGGAGATTGTCTTCACTTCTGATCTCCCATTTGATGAATTTCTGAAGTATAGGACAAAAGGAAAATGTTTGAGTAAACCTACAAGTTGGAGTGTTACCACCATCACTGTCTCATTGACTTTGTCCTCTCGAGAATATTTTTTGACCCCATATACCCATTTTCTTTGGGAGGCACTGATGCCACCTTACAACCACCATAAAAAGGCAATAGGAAACTATTTCGTTTTTTTTTCTCTACGAGTCTCAAAATTTTAGTAGTCTATCAATATGTCCTAGAGAGTCTAGTAATGTCTTTGTTTGGATGTCTAAAATAGACTTAAAATTATTTGTATAAATCTGCATATTACATCCATATACCCAATGTGTGGGCTTCCTTCATAATAGTTACCCTAGTGCCATGGCATGTGGCTTAGAGCATTCCCTTTGCCCCCACTATGTTCCATCATCATTTCACACGAGACTTGCCATTTGATGGATGTACCACGGACCTATCACCCCCTTAGAGGTTTAAAACACCTAATAGGGTCATTTATTAACCTCTCTTGTTGAGCTTGGTAACACTTGTACATTCTAAAGCCCATTTGGACTATGAAGTGTCCACTTTTTCCCTTGGTTAGTAAGCTTATTTACTTAATTACACTAATGGATTGTTGGAAGGTGAGGAGGAATAATGTACTTTCTTTGTCAATTCTATGGAACAAAGAAAATTATGATCCAGTTTACTCTAATCAGCTTAGGAGCCATGCAAAGCAGGTCATTTTCTTTGTTCCATAGAACTGACAAAAAAAGTACATTAGTGTAGAATTTGTTCCATAATATTTTCCTTAGGCATACACTAGGTGTAGACTTTGAGATTCCTAGGTACAAAGGAAAAAGTTGGGTGTTAAGGTTATAATTGAAGTGTTGAAGGAGTAATATCATTTCAGCCAGAGAAGTGCTTGTTGTAGAATGACAAAGTTGACACATGTTTTAGAGTGCATAGGCCTGGATACCATAGAGATATATAATTCAAAACTGCACACACATTGATAAATGGTTACAAATAGAGGTAAGGGAATGTTAGAACTACAAACAAATGTTACCACAAAGAGGTGATGCAATGGAGAATGATCAAAATGGAATGCTAGACCTAACAAGGCATATCTGATAGGCTCTATACGATTCTCAAGGCAATGGCCAATACTACAAATTCATGGCTCCAATACCACTATTGGGCTCACGAGAATGCAAGAGATGTTCAGGATAAACATGATATTGCATAATATTAACCATATATACATATAAAGACAATTACATGTGACATTTGGATTATCCTTCCAAGGTCCCTTGGGATTGAGTCAAAGCGATGGTTCATGTGACCAACCCTAATGGATTAGGTGTCCAACAAATATAAATAAATAAATAAACAAACCAAATAAAAGATAAATAACTACATATGTACATAATCCAGCCTGAATTCAATAAATCATTGAATGTTTATCTCTATTTTATCTCTTGAAATTTTCTAGTTGTAGGAACATTCATTTGTTGCCCATGATAGGCGATTTATCTTTAGTGATAAGGAGTATGAAGGATGAATCTCCCCTAATAAATATTAATCTAATGGCCATTTTCATCTTGTTAGATAAATTTCGTGTGTTTTTGACCAATTGGATTTCCTCCACATATACCAAGAACGCGACATGATTACTGATATATTATGAAAGGAGGGTTTACTTCTCCCAATGAATTCATACTAGTTGATTTCTTACAAGGGTGATACAAAGTTCATACATTTGATATTCTAGATGTTCCTCTAATGTCTTGACATTGATTCTTCTCAAAAAATGAACAAATTTTTTTGCAATTGATCTCTAAAATAAGCTTTTATTCGTTGTTTTATGTAAATATAATTTATTTTTAAAAGTTTTTATCACATTGGTAATCCAACACTTCAATTGTAACCTTAACACCCATTTTTTCACTTTGTATCTAGGAATCTCAAATTCTACACCTAGTGTATGCCTAAGGAAACGATTATGGAACAATGTCTACACTAATGTACTTTCTTTGTCAATTCTATGGAACAAAGAAAATTATCTCCTTTTCATGGCTCAGAAGCTGGATTAGAGTAAGGTGGATCAGATTATTCCATGGAACAAAACAAATTACCTACTTTGCATGGCTCAGAAGCTTGTTAGAGTAAGTTGGATCAGATGTCGGCTTCTGCTTGTTTGTTTAGTTTCCTTGTAGATTTTTTTTCATGCGTTGAGAATGCATCCACAAATACAGATAATAGTAGCAAGTGTATTTCTGACCATAGTAACGAAGCTCACTTGTTTAATTTGGACTCATCTCAAACTTTGCACAACTCATAAAATGAGTTGTTTTAACTTGTGTGTGAGCCGAACTTGCTTCCTATGAGTCTAACTCATTAGTAGTAAATTTCACTTGCAAGCACTTGTTACTAGTTAGCCTGAACGCTAACTGGAAAGTGAGTGCTAATTTTCTTTTAATTGTTCAGTGAGATTGACTCATGAGTCCGATGAACTACATGTTTGGTTCATGCCTTATAAAAATCAAACATAAAATACCCATTCTGCTCAGATTTTTGATAGGATCTTCTGCAGGTTGTCTTTCATGTTTTTTTTCTAGGGACTTGTAAACCTATGAAAGAGGAGCAGAGCAAGAAATTTTTTAATAAAAAGAAATAAAACAGTGGCATATTCACAATTTACACAAGATTTACCATGGAAACCCAAAATGGGAAAACTAGCTAAAGAGACAACACACTTGCTTGGCTAGGAAAAGTACCTACCTAGAAGGAGCATTAGACACTTGGAGGAGGAAATTTGATCTCTAGAGTTCGCGACCATGCAATATGATGTACATGGTGTATGCATGAACCCTTGGTGGGTCCATGATGGACATGCACATCTGGAGGTAGCTTGCTCTTGATTTGTTAGACCTCAAATCCATGCTTAAGTGGCTTTATTCTTTGGAGCACTTGAGACCTTGTGACAACATGTTTCTTCTATGGCTTGTGACCTTATGACAACATATCCAAGTTATTCTATTGCTTGAGTGAAGTTTGTGGAACATATATGAGTTCATCTGTGGCTTGATCCAAGTTTAGTGGGGACTAGACCGAAGTCCTGTGATAGTTGATCAAAGTCTGTAGCATAGATCCAAATCTGTGGTCCTGTTCTAAGTCTGTCATATTGGTTCGAGATCTATACCATCTATCCAAGGTATGTCAAGGATGTCTGAAACCTATATTTATCTCTGATCTAAATTGCTATCATCATATCAGTCCAATATCTATTCATTGTTTGAAGTCCGAGCTTAAGAAAAGGTGTATTCAATCTTGTTTCCTTGTGGCATGATGAGAGGATCAACCTTTGTTTGGTGATCTTTGTTGGACATTTAGTTGTGAATACTTAGCACTTGTGGAAGCCTTCATGGGTCAGTAAAGTCCTTGTCTTGATGTATTGTTGAATAATCAATTCAAATGCTTAAATAGCGATGTACTCTTCTTTAAAATTTTCATATTCATGATCTGTTTTTGTATGAGAAATTGTGCAACCACAAACAAGACAACTAGATCATTCTTTGGCACCACCTACACATGAAAATGATCCAAATAGTTACATCTTTAATGTTGACTGGATAAAAATGTCACATCCATTCAGAAATTTTCCTCACCATGTTTGTCTCAAGAGAAACCCACCTTGCCTTAGCAGCCATTCCTGAGCCTGATGCCATCTCTAGTACCTAACATTTTGCACTACAATGCCCATACACTTTGCCATGAACTCCACCCGTACTAACCCCTGCTCTTGAATAATTTTCAATTTACGTTGCAGTGTCAATGTTTCTTGAAAAATATTTGAAAGAAAGAAAATATTATATTAATTTTAAATGGTAGCCAAAACCAGTTAATGTGACTAATTAAGTAGAAGTAAATGATTGAACCTCAAAGTTTTCCCAGTGATCACAAGTGCTGAAAAATGTTTATCTGGCCAAATATCTTGGCATTGGACCTTGTGCCAACTCAATAGTTGTAAATAAGGACATCAGACAACAAATTTCTACACTCATAATAGGAAAGCAAAGATAGAAATCACCATCCTTTAAGATATGAAAAAAAAACTAAGAATCTAACAATTTTGATGCAAATATATTTTGATGACACAACCATTATCCAGGTTGCTCTTCTAATGAACCAACAAGCATAACAACTGGTTACCCAGATGGATTCATGGATGGGAGTTAAGACTACTAGCATCTCAACACTAGCTCATGCCCTCCAACTGAAGATTGTTCAAATAGTAAGAAATTGGAGTCATGCGCCTCTTGGTGAATATCAAGACACCCTATACCCCAATCGAATACCAACTCACTCCAATGAAAAGGCCCAACAATGCAGCTAGGAGAATGAAATTGCCCCTACATCCCTCCATTGAGAATTCATTCATTGATTCCCATATTATGACGGAATTCATCTTGTCCTAATATAGCATCACTAGGCTCACACAAGAAAACTGCCCAAAAATCAAGTATGTGAGGCATGGCTGCACAGAAACAATGATAGTAGCAGTGATAGATCTATAACATGGTATTTTTAAGTTGGTGAGAGGTTCAACCATCCTTGGTTAGTTGTCTAGATATTAGTATATCAATTGACAATTATGCCTTTAACACTTTTAATTTTCATAATCTATGTTATGTCATGGGCATACTAGGATAAGCATGTTGTTTTCTATGAAATTGCTCATAGAAACCAATTAGCCTCAACATACAAAAGTGTTTGTTAAATTTTGTTTGCAATGGAAAGAAGAGAAATGTTTTACTTATTATGTCAATGATCAATGCGACCTTTGGGAAAAATTAAAAGGCCCAAGACAAATCTGTTTTGAAATATAGGTAAACCTTACTGTAAAGTAACAAACATCCTTATATGTGTGTCTTTTCCCATATTGTGATCATAAATTTTCATAAAAATATGGCAGATATGTATTCAGATCTGTTTCCATTTCCATTTCCACAACTTACAGTAAAAGAGTAGAGAAACATCATTGTTTTCTTTGAATGCTGCCAATGGCAGCATTCAAAGAAAACAATCATTCAAGAAAAAGAAAGAGGGAAACATAAACCAAAAATTATAATGTGAATAATTTTAATTGTAACGTCAAAAACCTAAATACAATGAATTATTTGGGCCTTGAATGGATTTCTATTCACTAATTTACCTCTTATGTGCATAAAATGCATGGTTCAGGGGTGTCATTTCTTATCTTAAAACCCTCTGGTCCCCAATTCTTGTTCCATTGGTGTTTCCTGCTTTGCCTCCAGTTTTCTGATTCTGGTATCATGAACCATAGCCTCAATTCACATTACCCGAGACCTATTAAAAAAGCCTAATATTTTGGAAATACTCGTTTGTCCTTGAACCACTGGAAGCATTAATTTAGAGTTCATGATTCTTGGAACACCTATATAGTTGCTAAATAGAAAAAAATGTTAAACATTCTAATCGACAAGCAAACACAAGTATGAAGCCGACTCAAATAATTGATATGATACTTCAACCTTCTGAACTGTTATATAGTATTGTTGTACTATATAAATCATATATTTTAAATCCTAAACAATCTTCAATTATAAGGGATTAGCCCTAACTGAAAAGGAAATATTTTAAAAGGACACTAGTATGATCCCCTGTCAAGTAATTGATGTGATACCTTAACCTTATGACCCCTTACATAATGTATGTCCTATTATATATGTTCATATATTTGAAGTGTCAGTCAAGCAAGGGATTGGCCCGGACCGAAAGGAAAATAATTTAAAAATAACATCTTAAAATTCCTTATTTAGGTTTTGTGCCATCATTGGAAGTCATGATCAATCTTTATTTAACAAGGAGTTGTTCTTTTAAAGTTAGTTCTTTCAGAGTTTACCTCTAAAGGTGAAATATTCAAGGATAATGCCTTGTAAGGTAGTTGATGTCATCAATTCTTTTATAACAAAGAAGTAAACTTTCAAGATCAATATTTAGAGAATAAGCATTTGAATTTTGAAAGGCCCTATCTGATTCTTACAGATAGTAATTAATTATGTATATTTTATTAAAAAGTTAAATATATTTATAAAACTATGTTTCATTGTTTTTTGAGATAGGGGAATGGAGGGGATGGGGACAGACACAGAGCACATCCCCGATATTTTCAAGGGACAACAATTATACACACACACAGTTGCTTCAAGCTTCTAAGCATAACAAGCTATACTTTAGAATATTATGCATAGCCCCTTCACTTTCCAATTCTGAAAAATATCGAGCAATTTAAAAAGGGCTAAGTGACATTCCATTATTTTCCCATAGACATGACCAAAATGCAATTTAGTCTTAGGAAACATAAGTGTAACTATTTTCAATTTTCAATAAGGTCCATGAAGGGTCTATCAAACAGAGAACTATCTCTATGGCAACTTTTCTTCCTCATTTCTTGTTAATGATGATTATGATAAATGTAAAAGGCATTCCCCTTTTGGAAACTTTTATAGTTGTGTTGCAAACCATTATAAAATAATTTTGTTTTGTAAGGAGATTAGATTCATATTTAAGATTAAGAAGGTGATATAATAGGAATTTATTCAAACATTTAGTACCCAATCCAAGTCATTACTATCTAATTGGTTTCACAATGTTTGAGATTGGGATGGTCGAAGCACTGGACATGAATGAATCCCGGAAACCTATGACAAATATGTAAAATCTGAGATGACCAGAAAAAAGAGAAAGAAAAATAGCAATATCCACAAGGATAAGCCATTTAAAATGTTGTATTCCCTATTTTTTGACATGGAGGCTATGATTGTTATAATTTTGTGACTGCAAATAAAATATTTAAATCACTAGAAACCCATCATACAGAACCCATATTTTGAGCTGCAACTTGTCAATAGATTTAAATTTAGTGAAATACAAAAATAATGGATGGGAAAAATAATCATATTTTCCAATAATCAATGTCCATGATTGTCAAAACTGAAGATACACACCTGGGTTCTCCCTAAAAACTACCCAAAACATTCCAAAAATCTGTCCAGAAAATCCTTGAAATTTGCCAGAAACATCTTGGGGTGTTTAACTCGTATCCAATCTTTTAGATAAAGTTTTGGGTGAATAAACAAGTGATTTATTGACTTGGATGAACATTTAAGGGGATGTTCAATGATAGTTGTGTAATTTTACAACCACAATACCATGTTGTGCAGTTCACTTTGAAATGGAACTGATGATGATCCAGCAGAGTGGCCACCAAGAAAGGGTCCCAGAGACTGTAGATGGAGAAGATATTGTAATTAGCTACAAGTTTGTGTTGAACTAGATGATAAACAACTTTTTATTGAGTAGCTCATATTTGAAGGGAGATGTTGGAGGAACAAACATTAAGTAAGTTTACAGCCACAATACCATGCTGTGCAATTCACTTTGAAATGTAAGTGATGATGAACCAGCAAAGTGGCCACCAAGAATGGTTCCTAGAGACTGTGGATGGAGAGGATATTGTAATCAGCTACAAGTTTGTGTTGAACAAGGTGATAAACAACTCTTTATTAAGTAACTCATATTTGAAGGGAGATGTTGGAGGAACAAACATCATGCCATCTCCAGTACCTAACATTTTGCACTATAATGCCCATACACTTTGCTATGAACCCCACCCCTACTAACCCTTGCTCTTGAAAATTATGAAACCTTTCAGTTTAAGTTGCAGTTTCAATGTTTCTTGAAAAAAAGTTGAAAGAAAGAAAAGATTATATTAATTTTCAATGGTAGCCAAAACCAGTTAATGTGACTATTTAAGTAGAAGTAAAAAATTGAACCTCGAAGCTTGCTTAGTGATCACAAGTGTTGAAATTTTTTTATCTGGCCAAGTATCTTGGTGTTGGACCTGGTGCTCAATAGTTGTAAATAAGGACAGTAGACAACAAATTTCTACACTCGTAATAGGAAAATTAGAGATAGAAATCACCAACCTTTAAGATATGAAAAAAAAACCTAAGAAACTGACAATTTTGATGCAAATAAATTTGGATGACACAACCTGTATCTAGGTCACTCTCCTAATGAACGAACAAGCATAACAACTAATTACCTAGATTTCTTCATGAATGGGATTTGACCCATATCCAATCTTTTAGATAAAGTTTTGGGTTAATAAACATGTGATTTCTTGACTTGGATGGACATTTAAGGGGATGTTCAATGATAGTTGCGTAAGTAAGTTTACAGCCAAAACACCATGCTGTGCAGTTCACTTTGAAATGTAAGTGATGATGAACCAGCTAAGTGGCCACCAAGAATAGGTCCCAGAGACTGCGAATGGAGAATATATTGTAATCAGCTACAAGTTTGTGTTGAACGAGGTGATATTCTATCTGGGTATAAGTTCAACGAAAGATATTCTATCCGAGTATAAGTTCATGTTAGATGCATCTTATAATTTATTTTGCTTTCCTAGAATAGAGACTTCTTCAATGTGGGTTTCTTGCAGATCAAACATTATTGGAATAATGCTTTATCAACTGTTTAAAATTTTAAAGAGGGTACAACAGAAAAAACAACAAAATGATAGGATAATTTCTAAGGAGGTAAAATTTATTGAGTTGAGGCTTTTGAAAATGAGTCTAAGGAGGTAAAATGTATTAATTTGAGGCTTATAAATATGAGAGTTCTTGTTTTAGAGACTGATTTCTATAATTTTGAATTCATGGGAAAATTAACATTCAATCATTTACCGTATTATTCAGAATAAACAGTTAAAGACACTAGCCAAGCATTGTGAGTTACAGTGATCTCATTGGTGCATTCTTAGGGCTGATGACAGTAAGCTAGCCTCTGAAACAATCGACAAGATATTTAAAAATAACTTAGATCCCTGTCAACTAAGCTTGCTTTGATAAATGGTCAACACAGTTATCATGCAATGATGTGTTCATAGTGAACATGTTTTTGGTCTATGCTACATCAAGACATGCATGCAGAATAGAAGTAAGTGAGCCATGTAGATGCATGATACATCATTCATGAAGAGGATAGAATCTAGGTCCACAAAAATACCTTTCTTCTTTAATTGCTACAACTCTTTGGACATGAGCTGCATTTGACTCACTAGTTCTGTTGTGGAGATTGTCCAGTTCAAAATTTTTTGCATTGAGTGATACTTGAGTATATTTTTTCTTACTAATTTGTTATTTATAGTGTATGCTTGCTAAAATTGTTTGGAATCATCATAGATATTCCCATTGTGATATTTTTCATTTGTGTTATCTATGGTATCATCTGTTTTGGCCAAGTAGAATGATCTGCAATGTTGACGTGTTTATCATCTGTAACTAAATTTTCTCTATGCTTACAACATAAATGTTTTTGAGACCTCTCATGATTATTCATGATAATAAACACCAAGATCGCTCGCAATGAGTACATAGTGAAAATAGGTGGCTTTTCCATTCAAAATATTATTTATTAATCATTATAATACTCGAAAATCAGTTATTTATAGCTTTGCTAGAACCTTTGGACTGCAAACAAGCATGGTTATAGAGTACTGCAAATGATCTAACTCACATTAAAAGAGAAATATTAGTCCTATGGTCTAACTCGCATTAGAAATCAAATCCTTACCGAGAAAACATTATCTAGATTTGTCATTCAGACCTGGCACCTAAACCAATGGAAGTCCCTCATGGGCATTTTTTTTGCAGTGATTCATATTATTAACTAATAAATATATAATTAAAAAATAAAAATGAAATGCAGTTAGCTACCTCTTGAGTGGGTTTAGTAGCCTCTAGAATTTTCTCCTCTGGCACAGAGCCTTGAGTGGGTTTAGTAGCCTCTGGAAGCTTATCCTCTGGCATGGAGCCTTAATCCTGCTGGTCTGAGTCCACGTCAATTTCCTCTGCATCCAATTTCCTTACTTTGGGACTCTCGGAAGTCTGGATTCCATGCCAATTTGAAGTCTTTTTTAGGGGTTCTGGCATTTTTAGGTACAACTAGATCAGCACAATCCATATGTGCTAGAGCATCTGGCTGGTGACCTCTTATGGTTTTAGGAAATTTTATTTTATTGTGGAAGTCAACTCATTTATTCTCTCTTTTTCGCTTATTTTCTTCGTTGATTTTGGGGTCAAAAAGGCACTTGTCGTCTTCATTGGTGTAGCCATTATCACCCATGCCTTTGGCTTTGTCTACCTCCATGGAATCCTAAACATACAGGCTCTTGAGTGCCTTGTTGTGCTTGTCGATATGTATTTTGAAGTTGTGAAGAGAGATGGAGGGCTTGGGATGGGCCATCGCCCAACAACGTGGGTAATATTGAGCAGATTCTTTCTGTAGAAGGAAATAAATCACCGGACTAGAGGCAATCGAGATCCATTGTATCAGAGCAAACCTACAACAAGCACTCGGGATCAATTTCTTGACTTCTCGCATCCTTCCTCCAAACCTGCGACAGTATGGCCGCATCCTTCCTCCTTCCCTAGACAAACCATGCAATTGGAGGGAAATGAGCGAGGGAAATTAAAACTTTTGATATTTGAAATTTTTTTCCATTTTGAAATGAAATACGTGTGTTTTTTTTAAGGCCACTCAAATTCCATTAAATGAAATGTGCAAGTCTTTTGGTTTGGGTAAATAAGTGGTATTTTTATTATAAATAATTATTAATCAAGTTAGATATAAGACATTTATTTAAAATGTTAATTATATAAAATTGTTGAATTTCTATTTCATAAACTATTATTTGAGAGGATTTTGGTTAATTTTTTAATCTAATTATGTGATATTAAATATGAATTATGGTACCTTAAAAATACGTTTTATGTGGTTAAAAGGGAAGTAGTAATGTTATGGTATGAATGATTATTTTCAATGAAATGTTTGGTTTAATAAGGATAACTCATCTACAGACATTTTCCATGATGTTTAAGATGGAGTCAATATAGGAAAGGTGGTACTTAAAGGGCTCCCACATGCTTTAGAAATTTTATATCTATTATTTTATAAACATTAGAGGTGGAAAAATATCCTAAGCTCTAGAGCTAAGTTTGTTCCAACTTAGTTATATCTTGAACAACAAATTAATGTTGACTTCAAGGATATATAGAAATTTGGTGGGTTGTAGGGTAGCCTTGTCATGAAATAAATGTAATGTAGTTAATAGGTAGGTAGGGGGAACCATTTTGGTGGAACTTGGCCATAAATGGGACATCTATCCATGCATAGTTTTTTAAGAACAAATACACTTAGTGGATTATCATTGTAGGGGAATCACTTTAGGATCTAGGCTATTGTGCACACACTAACTAAAGGGATATTAGTGAAACCCACAAAAGTATTATAGGTGATTTTATAAAATGGTGTTCTTGTGTTCTCATTGGTTAGGTATGGGAAAATAACAATAAAGTAAGAGAAGTTATAGGTGCTTTTATAGAAATAGGTGTTCTTGTGCTGTCATTGGTTAGGTATGGGCAAATGACAATAAAGTAAGAGAAGGATTTGACCACTGGTCTTTCCTATAATTTTGGTCTCATTTTTTAGCATCACCCTTCTTAAGGTAGTTGTACATTTAGAATCGAGAAGACAAATGTGAAATAAGATAGGGTTTGATGGATCCTTTTAATTAAGAACTACTATTAGGAGGAGATATCAAACATATTTTGGGAAGAGTATCTAGTAATGTGGCTAAGATAAGGGTTACGAGTGCCTAAAAGTTTTATGCTACTCCTCATGTATAGTATTTCCCCATGGTTTTTTTAGTTATCACTGTGTGCAATTGCAATACAAAACCAAGGGAATATCAAAGGTTCACCTAGGTATGCTAGTCCTACCATAATAAAGTTACATATCTAAAGCCCACATAAAGAAATTTATCTACTTGGGATCACCATAATCCAACATCTAGACAAGGGGAGCTATCATAGGTAACAAGTCATACTTGGTAGGTGCAAGTTTGATATGTACCACTTTCCTTTGATCTTCCTTGTTAGGAGGTTATTTAAGTATGTGGGATATTTTTCTTGTAATTTTTTGCAAAGTGTTTGCACTAGTGCTAGGTTTTGCACATGAAAGGCAATGTTTCATAATATTATATTTGAATATGTTTCCAATTATCGAGGATCAGCTTTGATAGTCCTTCCTCTAAATCAACCTCAATGTGCATCTTAGTGCCACCGAACATTATCGTTGGGTCCAAAATTGTATATGCATCTCCCAAAAGTATTGTGAGTGCTCTGAAGTGGATCTTCTTTCCAATAATGGAGAGGTAAGTGTGGTAAATGGACCTAAAAAAATAATAGAATGGACAACTAGCTTCAAGTTGAAGTCAGAAGTCCATCTATTCAAGTACATTCCTTTGGTGCTAAGGAAGTAGGCCCATTTATGGATATTAGGTCCCTATCCTCTTTTGTTTCACATAGAAATCCATAAAACTCTCAATCGTAGAAGTAGTGGGTGAGCTTACCTTTGATTATGACATTTTAAACCTAAATGGTGATAGATTTGGGTAAGAACCAAATCTCAACAATCCACTTGTCAAACCTCTTCTAATTAAAGTGAGAGCCATGTCTGGATAAGAGCAGACCTTAGGAGAGGATCCTTGGGGATATTGTCTAATTTATTGCCAAAGCATGCATGTTTAGATTTCAAGGCTTTCCCAACGGTAGAGACAAGGGTGAAAAATGTCAATGCCTCTAGGTTTGGAGGGTGCAAAATTTTATGTATTTAGTTTAGTAGACAATTATTTTTCTAGCATCTTTAGCTTTGGAATTTCATTTACTAAACGGAAACGTATACCCTTTATAGTTAAAATCCCTTATTATAGAGGTAGTTATCCACTACTCAGACTCTGACCACGACCTCCTCGTGATGTGTTTCCTATGCTCAAGGAGGGTGGCGCCACAAGGTTATGCTGCAAACCACAAAGGTAAAATATAAACCAATACTCAAATGCCAAGACCACTACCGCCAAGGACCTAGTCCTGACTGGAGACTAGCGCACAGTAAGACGACCTAATGTAGGGTCCCAACAAATATGAGGAAGGTTCAGTCCTGTAGAAGTGAAACACCAAAATACAATAGGAAAATAAGGATAAATCCTAGAAACCAATATTTTCCTCACTGCATTGACTTGGAATCGATGAAACAAGCCATCAACATCATCCCACAGGTCACAAAAACTTCTTGAGATAGGAAACATTACCAATTCGAAGTTTTTCTTCCCCAAAATACCCCATATCATGGCGGGAAAATGGTTCATCAAATATACCAAATATTGAACAAAAGCCCCCATGCAAGAGATACAAATCAAAATCCAATGCTCAATCTCAGAATGCATGCACATCAAGACAATAAAAATTCCATAATAGATAGAGAGATTTTGACAATACTCAGACAACCCACTGAGATAAACATTTCTTGCCTCCCATACTTCTAGGGAGGTTCCATTATTGACACATGACGCCATCTCATAAACAACCTTCCATAGAATTATGAACTAGTATATGAAACCAGGGATAAGGGTATGCATGACGCAAACAAATTGAACATGCCCACAACAACTGCTTACAAAGTGAGAGGTGATGTCGTTTGCACCTAAGTTTATGGCCTGGTAAGTCACCTTTGCTATAGCCTTGGAGGTTTTTAAAAGCCTGTTTTTAATGTATACATGTGAGACTCAAGTCTTTGCATAAAACCCTTAAGGAGTTCCATATGTTCGATGCCAGAACCACATTTTAATTATAATAACACGTCTTGCCACGTTATGCACGAGGGAGAATGTGCGAGGACCACCATCCAACCACCCAACGTCCTTTCTCATAACTCCTCTGACCATGACACAGATTGCACCGATGTCCTTTCATTGGCTCTCACCCTAATCAATGGCATGTTGAAGTAATTTTGAAAAGTATAAGGTTTAAACATATTACTCACACATTTTTTTACTTCTAATTACTTTACATGAAATTATATTACCTCATATGGACAATTGACTAAACATGCATAACATATTCATTTTGTTTTTTAATATAACTCACATATTATTATATATATATATAGGGACATACTTACACATCACCTTCATACTAAGTGTTGAAAACGACAACATGAAATCTAAGAAAGATTTTAATTTTAATTTCCCTTGAATTAAATTAGAAGAAAATTTTAATTCCATGTCACATGATAGTTTGTATGAGTTAACTAAGTTAGAATGACTTAGTTAGTTCAATTAATTCAAGTTGAGGGTCAAACTAGAGGCATGCAGAGTGTCTCCTACTTTTTAGGGGTCCTCGTTGAGTTTATTTGAGTTGTAATTAATTAACTTAATTTATTTGATTTAAAATTAGTTTAACTAGTTCTGCTTGTATTTTTCCAATAACCCTATCGAGTCCGCTGCCCTGTATCCCGATGGTTCTAGCCTAAAACCCAAATGTGCGAGACCCTCCTTGATATTCTTTGTGGGGTATGTTAGCCACCTATAAAAATTTTGCCATATCAAATGGTGGCTAAATCTTTTTAGCCTTCAAGAAACAATTTCATGACCAAATTGTGAGTTCTTGAAGTCTTATGATGAAATTTACTCTTTGAGTTAATCTTCACTGCTGTTTCCCTTTTAATCCTAAAGAACCTGCTGTTTACAAAGAAAACTGCTTAAGAAGCCCATTTTCCATCATTTCAATCCTCCATTCACTCACAAAAAATTCCACCATTTCATCCTTGTTTCCTCCATAAAATCCCTCAAAATACCTTCATTTAACCTTCAAAACATCCTAATCCTCTTTAAAAACCTTTTATTCCCCCTTATTTGGTTTTAATAACCCTCCTTTCATCTATCGGAACCCCCATTTTGGCTTAAAAACACTATTTTTGGGCCTAAAACAATCTTTGCGCTCCTAAGGCGTTAAGCCCCCGAGGGCTTATTACCTTAAGCCTTTTCCTCCATGTGGCCAAAGCCCCATAGTCGGGTGCTTAAAAGGCCTAAAACCCCTTTCTGAAACCTTATTTCAATTTATTTTTGTTTCTCCGACGTTTCAAATTTAAATGAATATGAACCGTCGATCTTTGCAGATCAACAGCCATCGGGCCCTACCTTTCCCCTCATTCACCCAGCCTCACCTTTTTCTCCATCCATTTATCCGATATTCCTTTGAAATCTTGACTGTTCATTTGAGAGATCCTACGGTCGGGACTTAACCTAGTGAACCATTCAGCCCATCCACCACACCACAGAAACGTTACGTCATTGCCTGGCCCACTTCATTTGTCCTCAAGACCATTGAGTTTTCGCGCTCAATGATAGTCGTTGATCTGTGCTCCTTCCCTCAATCAACGGTCACGGTCCCATCACACGCCATCGAGCCCTATGCCCCACCATACATCCTCCGTGCAGCTTTCCGCCCATCGCATTTTATTCGCACCGTCAGATCTCCCGACGATCATCCGACAGTCGAAAACCCATATCGCGTAATTTTTTGGACCTCCCCGCAGTGCACAAGTTCTGCGCGAAATAGGCGGTTTCCATTTTCCACGTGTTGACTAATGTATGGAATCGGGTTTTTTTTGGCATACCACCTACCCCCCCAGAGCCTGCGCGAAAACCATTAATGGTTTTCCGAAACCACTGCCCTCGTCAACGTTGCTTTTCATCTTTTAATCCTGGCCGTCGATCTCTGAGATCGGACGGTCCTGTTTTAATCTCGCCCCCATTTCACTTTTCACCCAACTCGCTCTCGAAATGTTTCACCAATTAATCTCAACCATTGATTATCCTAATCCAACGGCTCTGGTTCTCCCTAGCGCCCAAAACCTCCAAAGCATTTTTAAACCTATTTTTCGCAGGATTTATGTAATTTTTCTTTGTTTTGTGTAGGTTATATGGGGTTTTCCCATAGTTTTAAAAATAACACGAATGCCAGGAATGACAATTCCTAACCTTCAGTACAAGAAATGACCCAAGGAGTTTTTCATTAAAACAAACACCTCCACTTGTGTAAACCTTCTGCGTGCCTGCAAAACAACAAATACAATGAACATCAATTAAATAAAGAGTATCAGTGTCAAAGGTGAAGATCAATGCATAAGTGAAGAATTAAAGATTTTAAATCAGATTTTAAAGGGATTAAGGCACAAACTCAGGAATCAAAGGCCTAATCCATAGATAAAGACAGTGTTAAAGAACAAAGACCTGAGGATAAATATCAAGGCTAATTAAGCCTAAACACAAACCCAAAGAAAATTTAGAGTGTTTTAATGAAAAAAAAAGAGAAATATCAGTAGAGGAGGCCTCCACTGCCACATCAGAGGCCAAAATATCCTCTTCAGCTACCAAAGTGCCACCTGCAGCCTCAATAAATCATAAGAAGGCATAATTATTGCCTAATCAATGATATTTTGTTTAAAGACAGCCAGATTTATTGCCAGCCTGCCTAAAGAGTTTTAAAGTCAACAAAATTTGCAAAGTGGCTAAAAAACTTAATAAAAACCAATTAATACATGAAAAAAATCATAGATCTTCTCTATTGAGCCTCTCAAAGGCAGAGAAGCATTAAAACTTGTATTAATTGAACTAGAGATCTTATTTTTCATCCCACCTCCTCTTTCTTCTATAAATACTTCTGAAGAAGATGAGATATTGTTGGTTGTTGGATTTTGATGTAATACTTGCTGCTCGAACTTTCTACATGTAAATAGTTCTTAGAGGCTGTTGAAGCTCTGTTTGTAATCAAAGAAGTTAGGCTGAGAAGAGAAGTTGTTGCTGCACTGAAACATTGGACTTGAAGTATGTAACTGGATTGACATCAATCTACAAGATGATTCATGGGATCCTGGTCTATACCATTGGTGATGTGCCTCTCATTGTACTTATTTTCCTTCTTATGTTTTCCATAAAATTGTCCATTTTTATCTAATAAAGAACAAAAAATATAGAGCTAGGATTTACTCTTAAAAGTACCCTACTCTCACTGACAAGCTTTATCTTTATGTTTTCCTCCTTTGTGTATTTAAGAATGATTTAATACAGTCCAAGAAGTCAAGGAATGTTGGTGAGCCCATGTCTTACTGTCTAAACTTTAAAAATTGTTCTTGAATGATATTTTCATTACATGCTAAGTAGAGTTGGACTAGGAAAGTTTATGGTTTGCCCTGTCTTCTAGTTCTTTCTCCAAAGGTTGTTTGAAATTTCCACTGAAATTATCTTTGAAGGATAGTTTCAAGTAGCACTGATCTTAAGCTACACTTTGTTTTCTTATATGTTTTCATCCTTTCTGAAAGTAGTCATGTGGATTACTGGATTGTTTGTCTGATAAGTTGGCTTTAGTACAAGTTTGTCCAAAGAAGTCTATGGTTAGCCCTGTCCTTTTGTTTACTTCAAAACAGTTACTTAAAAGGCTTTTCTTGTTTGGAAAGTTGATAAATCCTTATTGAAATTATTGGATTTTTCCACCTTAACAACACTTTAATGTTCCATCCCATCATTTAATCTAAAAGATCCTTTGTTATAGATGACTTGCCCCATGGACCACTCTTGAAACTATTTTGCAATTAAAACCTTTTGTAACTCCATAGCCCAATGGATCAAGTGCAATTTCAGACCTATCCTATCAGTTGAACCTTGTTTTGAGTATTCACACCTTCACTCCTCTAAAACCCTTTCATTTTCAGGACTTTCCACTCAATTAAAGATCATGCCCGACCAACCAAACAAACCACAAAATCCTTGTTCTTAATAACTAGCCTAATATCACACTAAAAATCTTAAAAGATAAATCAATCTTTTCACTTATATAGAGATCCCTCTCTAGATTCAGGAGGGCTAGATCCTAGAATCCCAAAGTGGTTTTTGATGTAGTCTCTGCAGCGTTTAGTCTTGTCACTCTGCTAAATTACAGAGACCTAACATTTCCGGCGACCATACTGGAGAAATTTCTGAAGTAATAGATAACTTCACAACTCAGATAATCCCATTTTCAACAATGAACCAAGTGTCTGCCTAGAGTGATTTTGATTGTTGATGGTGAACAACTTTCAAGCCCTGAAATCAAGTAAAAACTCTTCACCTGGTGACTCCACTGAAGATCAGTAGGCCTGCTGATTTTCCTTGGTATTCGAACCTATTAATGGTGGTGGACCATAAAACATTTTACCTTCTAAAATCTAAAAATTTCCACCTGGTGACTCCAAAATCCTAAAAAGACCTAAAGACTCCACTGGGAAACCCTTTATCATAACATCATTAAAAACTCAGTTAATAAGGCTTTAAGGATTAAAGTTTTCTTGCTAAAAGATCAATTAACCTCTTAAAGATTGTCATATTTGGTTAAAATTTTCTTATTAGTGGGTCTAAAACACAACATTGTGGCTTCTAGAAGGATCCATACTAGAGCCCATCCTGACCCAAATCCTCCTGAGATAGTTGATAATCTTGAAAGAATCCTTAGGAAATCTCCTAAGGCCAAAACTTCAACTATTGTTAGGTCACTCCATAGAGCTAATTCTGTCCCTGAAAACCTTGCAAGATTCACAAGTTGACTTAAGAAACCCATTCAGAACTAGGTCACTTGAAGATATAGATCAGATAGATTTTGAGCCTTCACCTTCATCCCAATATAGAAGTGAACATCTTGGTAGAAGAGAAAATACTCCACCTGATTTGCATTTCCTTCATAATTTTGGTTTCTCTCATCCTAGATCTACTCAACAATCTCTTGCTGGTCCATCCACTTGTGTTATCTACACATCCACTGTCCAAACCACACCATTTTATCAACCCCCTTCCACTCTACATCCTCCACCTATAAACCCCCCATTTTTCCCACAACCTCCTGTCATGGCAACATGGTATGCCCCCATAGTCCTTCCTTTACCTTTAGTCAATCTACCACAGGACTATCAGTCCAAGATACCATTGTATGATGCCAGTGGTGCTACTGCTGCTTCACAACATGTGGACAAGATGAATGAATACTTTGATAGAAATGAGATTGATGATGAAACTATCAAACTTAGGTTATTTGCTCAAAGTCTAGGGGGAGAAGCAAGAAAATGGTTCAAAGGATTAATCGCTAATAGTATTAATGACCTCCAAGCCTTCCATCAGTTATTCTTAAACAAGTGAGAAGTTAGGAAAAACCCTCTCCAAATACTTTCAGATTACAATAACCTCAAGAGGAACACTGGGGGAAGTGTTCAAAATTATTGCACTAGATTCAATAGTGTGTATAATGCCCTGCCCCTAGACTTGAAACCTCCACAAGGCTCAGCTTTAAACAAATTTCCTGAAGGATTTGATCTTGAAATGGCCTATTAGCTAAGAGAGAGAGATCCTTTGACTTTATAAGATATGCGGAAAGGAGCCTTAACTGTGGAAGTAAATCTGATGGAGAAAAGAGCCAGGATGAGGAATGAAAAGAAAGTATCATTTAGGGAAGAACCTGCACCCTCTACATCTAGCTCGAAAATGGAAAGGATGATGGAGGAAATGATGAAGAAGATGAGCATACTTGAGAGAGAACAAGCTAGAGAAAACCAATCAGCTCCCCAAAACAGAAATCAATCTCAAAATCAAAATCAGAATTTCAGGAGAAACCAACCTCAAAACAAACCAAGAGACCCTGATCAGGAGATTATTCCTCCTTTTCATCAAAACTATGTAAGTGAGGTTGAAGAAACAATTGAAAAAACAGAGGAAGATGACATAAACATGTTGGGAATAGACAATGATACTTTTGATGTTCATCATAATAGGAAACAAGGTTTATATACACTCTATGATGATGGAAGAATGGAAGATGAAAGTTACTATAAAGAGCTGGAAAATGTCTTCATAAAGACTCCAAAGGAATATGACCTCAGGAGTAAAAAGAATCAGGAAAATCCCAAAACTAAGACCTCTGAAAACTCTGCCAAAAACAACCCGATGAACAAACCCAAAATTACAAAACAAAAAGACAAAACAGTGGTTGTAAATTCTGATCAAGACAAAGAGAAAAGCACTCAAACTAATGAAAAATAGAGTGCAGACCTTAGCAGCATTATTACTTCAGCTAATGCTCCTATCAAAACAATTTTGACCAATGTAAATAGAGGAAATCAGCAAGCTGATTTTGCTGATTAACAAGGTTGAAACAAACATTGTAAAAAAATGAGATGCCTTTTAGTTTGGAACAAGAAATTGCCAAGATCAAAATATCTGTTCCCCTCACTGAATTAGTCACCCAAGATGTATATAGCTCACAAATTTTGAAAGCTTTCAACATAGAAGAAAATAATGACACTGTCAATCTCAATGATGACCAACCAGAGCTCTTATTTGGTCCTAAGATTGAAGGAAGATACCAAGAAGGGCCAGTTCCTCCTTTTTATGTTAGTTTGAAAATTCATGACAAAATTTTACATAATGCTATGCATGATTTAGGGGCCTTTCATAACTTAATTCCCAAAGCAGTAATGGAGAGTCTAGGCCTTGAAATCACCAGACCATACAAAGATCTATACTCCTTTGACTCCAGCAGAGTGAAATGTTTAGGTTTGATCAAAGAACTCTGTGTTAACTTAGCACAAATACCAGCCAAGTGTTTAGTGATGAATATTATAGTGGCTGATGTATCCCCCAAATATGATATGCTGTTATCAAGATCTTGGGGAGCTAAGTTACAAGGAACAATGCAAATGGATATGACATATGCTACCATCCCTATTTTTAATCAAACCAGAAGACTTTATAGGGAATCTCATATGCAATACATGGTCAGTAGCCAAGAGAGACCAGAAAAATCTCCTCTTTATTCTGTGCATACAAGCCTTGACTCATTTATTCTCTTCAATCATGAAACATTTAATGAGAAAGAAACCTTAACTGACTTAGTGGCCACCCCTCACTGTAACATAGTGGCAGACACAGAAAATGAGGAAGATAAGACAAAAGTATTAAAACAATTTGCCAAAACAGAAAATCACAGCAAACAAATCACAGGTCTAGGGCTACAAAATAGTCATTCATTGGTTGTCAACTTTGAGAGTCAAGAGAAGAGTCCTCAACATGATGAAGAACATGAGGAACTAAACCAAATTCAACATAGTGCTAATTTACAAGAGCAATCTAAAAGCACAATAGATAAAGAGGATAGTAGTCAAACCAGTCAATCTAAAACCAGTCCTCTCTGGAAAATGAATTTTTATGGGTCTTGCACTAGAAATGATGTCGGAGCAGGCATATGGATACACAACCCTGAAAACAATCATGATGAAGGGCATTCCTATAGGTTAAACTTTCAATGTACCAGTAACATAGCTGAGTATGAGGCCCTCCTTTTAGGCCTACACTTATTGAAGAAATTAGGGGCCAAAATGATAAAAGTTCATGGGGATTCAGAGTTTATTATTAGGCAAGTGAATGGGGAATACTTAGAGCCTATAGAAATGATTCCATGGACTTATTGAAAACATTTGATGAATTCCAACTTGTCTTTGTCCCAAGAAACCAAAATGTCCTTGCCAATGGTTTAGCCTTTGCTGCTAGAACCTGTCTAACACCTTATGAAACCAAACAATGCACCACCCAAATCAAATTTAGACCAGCTGTCCCAGACAATGAAAAATACTAGCAAGTGTTTGAGGGAGCTAAACAAATAGAAGACTTCCTACAGTCCAGAAATGAATTTGAGCTACCAAGTTTAGATTTAGATTATGAAAATGACTGTCCTATTGAAGAAAATATGCTTGACGAAGAAGTAAAGTCTCCAGATATTGCTGATATAAATTTGTTAGCTAATAAACTTGAACATGCCACAAAAATTAGTGCAGATTTAGAAAAACAAGACTTAGAAATGCTGCAATCTAACACTCAAAGCTTGCCAAAAGGACTGGTCCCATTAGAAGAATTGTTTGATTTCAATGATGTTGCTAAAAAACCAAAACTGGAACCAGTTGAAACTGAAGTAGAAGAATGTAACATAGGCAGTGAACAAAAACAAAAAATTATCAAATTGTCTAAAACATTGCCAGCTCACATCAAACTGAAATGTATTAAGTTGTTTAAGGAATTTTCTGATGTATTTGCATGGAGTTATGAGGATCTAAAATCCTATGACACAGAGATAATTCAGCATCAGATACCCCTCAAGGAAAACTAGAAGCCCTATAAACAAAAATTGCGCAGAATAAACCCTGTTCAATTACCCCTGGTTGAGAAAGAAATTAAGAAAATGTATGATGCTAGAATTATAGTCCCTGTTAGATATTCAGATTGGGTGTCTAATCTTGTGTCAGTCAGGAAAAAGACAGGAGAAATAAGGCTTTGTATTGATTTTAGGAACTTAAACATAGTCTCATTAAAGGACAACTACCCTTTACCCAAGATGGATCACATTTTAAAAAAGGTAGTTGGTTCTAAAAGGATTTATTTGTTAGATGGCTTCTCAGGTTACAATAAAATTCTGGTATATCTTGATGATCAAATCAAAACAACCTTTACTACACCATGGGGTACTTTCATGTATGTGAAAATTCCCTTTGGTTTAATGAATGTTGGTACCACATTTCAGAGAGCCATGGATATTGCATTCTCAGAAGAACTAGGCTTCTTCATCATTATTTACCTTGATGATATCACTGTTTTTTCTAAAACAGATGAGGAACACCTAGAACACTTGAGAAAAGTCTTTGAGAAATGCAGAAAGTATGGGTTATCTTTGAATCCAAAGAAAACAATGTTTGATTTCCAAGAAGGAAAACTACTTGGACACATCATATCAGAAGAGGGGATAAGGATAGACCCAAAGAGGATTGATGGTATATTGCAAATAAACCATCCTAGAAACATCAAGGAACTTCATTCTTTCACTGGGAAGATAAATTTCTTGAGAAGGTTCATACCCAATCTAGCTGAACTCCTTAGAAACATAACAAACATGCTGAAAAAGGAAGAAGGAGTTAAATGGACCTTAGAAGCAAAAAAATCATTTGAACTGGTAAAACAAGCATTAACCAAAACACCAGTTCTCATTAGTCCTGATTTTACAAAAGATTTTTTCATTTTTTCATTTGCATCAGAACCCACAGTGGTTGTTGTCTTATTATAGAAAAATTTGAAGGGACAAGAGCAGCCAATTGCATTCTTTAGTAAGGCATTAAGAAATGCACCTTTGAAGTACAATATCATGGAAAAACAAGCCTTTGCCTTAGTCAACGTATTAAAAGACTTCAGAGTTTACATTTTACATTCCCACATAATTGCATTTGTGCCAAATTCAGTTGTAAAAGACATTTTAACCCAGGACCCAGATGGCAAAAGATGAAAGTGGATTGTTGTGATACTTGAATATGATTTAGAAATCAAGCCCACTAAGCTCATAAAAGGCCAAGGAATAGCAAGATTGATGGATGAGTCTAATTTTGAAGCTCTTGAAATAAACATGTTAGATGCATTAGATGAACAGGAGGAGTTGTAAACCCCCATTATTGAAGATCATTTTCTATTTTCATCTTGGTATGCTGATATTTTATATGTTTTGCTCAGTTTAAATACACCTCCTAGTTTGTCTAAAACAAAGGAAAGATTTTTAAAGTTGAAAGTTGTTAACTACTGCATTTTGGATAAATGTCTATATTGGAAAAATGCTAGTGGATTATTGCTTAAATGTTTGTCTGAGAATGATGCAGATAAAATCAAGCATGAATTACATGAAGGAGAATGTGGAGGCCACCTCTTTTGGAAGAAAACTACCAATAAAATCCTTAGAGCTGGTTACTATTAGTCCACCCTATTTCAAGATGTCCACAAAATGATTATTGTCTGTCACAAATGCCAAATTTTTGAAGGCAAAAGAAAACTGCTTCCCTTACCCTTGCATCTAATCACCGTTGAAGCTCCTTTTCAACAGTGGGGTCTAGACTTCATTGGGGAAATCCATCCAGTCTCATCTTCCCAACATAGATGTATCCTCACTGCAACAGACTATTTTACCAAATGGATAGAAGCCATCCCTTCTAGGCAAGCCACTGATTCTGTCATCATAAAATTTCTTGAAAATCACATCTTATCTAGATTTGGCTGTCCTAGGAAGATTATCACTAATAATGTTGTTGCATTTGGATCCAAAAAGATGGTTGAATTCTGTCACAGGTATCAGATTACATTGGGTCCTTCTACTGCTTATTACCCTCAAGGTAATGGGTTGGAATCCTCAAATAAAAGTTTGGTAAATATAATCAAGAAGTTGCTAGAAGACAATAAGAAATCATGGCACACAAAGCTGGTACATGCATTATGGGCTGACAGATTGACTCTTAAGAAGTCAATTGGAATGTCACCCTACTAGCTTGTTTATGGAGGAGATGCGATTTTTCCAACCAATCTAGGAGTTCCAGTCGTGAAACTGATCCAAGAAGTACAGGCTGAGGATAATGATATGACAAGAAGAATCAACCAAACTATACACCTTCAACAAACCAGAGAGGAAGTCTACAATAGAGCACTACATAAGCAAGAAAATATCAAGAAGCTGTTTGATAAAAGAACAAAGGCCAATGATTTCAGCATTGGTGACAAAGTTTTGAAGTGGTATTCCAAGAGAGAAGATAAGGGCAAACATGGAAAATTTGATAACTTATGGCTAGGCCCTTATCTCATTCATTCTATAGCTGGTAACAATGCTTATTTATTACAGGAAGTGAATGGAAAATGAACTTTTTGGAGGTCCTGTCAATGGTAGGATGCTCAAACATTATTTTTCTTAACTGTACCAGTTTGAAGCTTTTTATTTTTTCCTCATTGTAAATATCATATCCATCATTGCATTCAAAGTTAGAAAAAGGAAAAATACAAAAACAATAAAAATAGACAACAGGGCAGAATGAAAATAAGAAAGGTACAACCCCATACCAAAAAAGAGAAACAAAATATAAAAGTGTGCAAGCTCAAATGCCACTCCTAAAAACACACTTCTATTTATTCATACAACCTAATCATGATTAATTAGTTTTTCAATTTACTGCTGATAGGTTAGTGAATTAGATCAGCCAAACAACTCAATCTTGGCTTATCAGTAAGGTAGATTAGGATAAAAAAATAAAGGTTCAATCAAGCTCAAAATCTGAACCTATGAATCTCAAAATAAGAATGGCTCTAATTAGATCAAATCTTGAGCCAAAGATAGAAAAAAAACTGGTTCTAATATGCCCAAACCTTGAACCAGGAAATAAAGAGAAGCAGCTCAAACAAAATCAAAATAAGAGCTGAAGAATAATGAAGGATGTTTTTGACTTTCATATCTTAAGCCTTCACTGTTTTGTTTTAAATTTTCTGCAAATTTTAGTCTATGTGCAACTTTTTTTTATGCCATAGACCCACAGCAAGTCAAACTGCTTAATCCTGGCTTGGCTGTTTTTAAATTTCTATTTTAGAATTTAGAGAATAAAAGTCTGTTAGACAGTCTAATCCTGACAAATAGTAGTTAGGTAGAGAACTTATGAACTCAACTGCTTAATCTGAGTTCATGGAGAAATAAGGGTAGAATTATATTAGTTTTATGTTTTCAATGAAAGAATAAAATGTTGATGAAAGGTTTGCAAGTCCAAATGCACCTGCTAAAAAAAAAAAAAATGCTAGGAAGTAGGTTGTGTAGGTAGTTGTTTGGGAAATACCTTTTTGCTGATATATTAAGTTCTAATCATTTCTGTTAGCAGCTGATAAAAGATTATCAAAGTGCAAGGCACTGATCAACTTCTAGAGAAAATTGTCTAAATTTCTTGACACCTTCAAGAAGATGCCATCCCCATGTGGAGCCACTGTTAGCCACCTATAAAAATTTTGTCATATCAAATGGTGGCTAAATCTTTTTAGCCTTCAAGAAACAATTTCATGACCAAATTGTGAGCTCTTGAAGTCTTATGATGACATTTACTCTTTGAGTTAATCTTCACTGTTGTTTCCCTTTTAATCCTAAAGAACCTTGCTGTTTACCAAAGAAAACTACTTAAGAAGCCCATTTTCCATCATTTCAATCCTCCATTCACTCACAAAAAATTCCACCATTTCATCCTTGTTTCCTCCATAAAATCCCTCAAAATACCTTCATTTAACCTTCAAAACATCCTAATCCTCTTTAAAAACCTTTTATTCCCCCTTATTTGGTTTTAATACCCCTCCTTTCATCTATCAGAACCCCCATTTTGGCTTAAAAAACACTATTTTTGGGCCTAAAATAGTCTTTGCGCTCCTAAGGCATTAAGCCCTCGAGGGCTTATTACCTTAAGCCTTTTCCTCCATGTGGTTGAAGCCCCGCAGTTGGGTGCTTAAAAGGCCTAAAAACCCTTTCCGAAACCTTATTTCAATTTATTTTTGTTTCTCCGACGTTTCAAAATTTAAATGAATATGGACCGTTGATCTCTGCAGATCAACGACCATCGAGACCTACCTTTCCCCTCATTCAGCCAACCTCACCTTTTTCTCCATCCATTTATCTGATCTTCCCTTTAAATCTTGACCATTCATTTGAGAGATCCTATAGTTGGGACTTAACCTGGTGAACCATTCAGCCCATCCACCACGCGACAGAAACGTTACGTCATTGCCTGGCCCACTCCATTTGTCCTCAGGAATATTGAGTTTTTGCACTCAATGATAGCCGTTGATCTGCGCTCCTTCCCTCAGATCAACGGTCATGGTCCCATCGCACGCCATCGAGCCCTATGCCCCACCATACATCCTCCGTGCAACTTTCTGCCCATCGTGTTTTATCCGCACCGTCAGATCTCCGGACGATCATCCGATGACCGAAAACCCATATCGCGTAATTTTTTGGACCTCCCCACAGTGCACAAGTTCCACACGAAATAGGCGGTTTCCATTTTCCACGTGTTGACTAAGTATGGAATCACATTTTTTTTGGCATACCGCCTACCCCCCAGAGCCCGCGCTTAATGGTTTTCCAAAACCACTACCCTCGTCAATGTTGCTTTTCATCTTTTAATCCTAGTCGTTGATCTCTGAGATCAGACGGTCTTGTTTTAATCTCGCCCCCATTTCAATTTTCACCGAACTCGCTCCCGAAACGTTTCACCGATTAATATCAACCGTTGATTATCCTAATCCAACGGCTCCAGTTCTCCCTCGCACCCAAAACCTCCAAAGCAGTTTTAAACCTATTTTTCGCAGGATTTATGTAATTTTTCTTTGTTTTGTGCAGGTTATATGGGGTTTTCCCACAGTTTTAAAAATAACACGAAGGCCAAGAATGACGATTCGTAATCTTCAGTACAGGAAGGGACCCAAGGCGTTTTTCATTAAAACAAACACCTCCACCTGTGTAAACCTTCTACACGCCTGCAAAAATACAAATACAGTGAACATCAATTAAATAAAGAGTATCAGTGTCAAAGGTGAAGATCAGTGCATAAGTGAAGAATTAAGGATTTTAAATCAGAGTTTAAAGGGATTAAGGCATAAACTCAGGAATCAAAGCCCTAATCCACAGATAAAGACAATGTTAAAGAACAAAGACCTGAAGATAAAGATGAAGGCTAATTAAGCCTAAACACAGGCCCAAAGCAAATTTAAAGTGTTTTAAGGAAAACCAAAGAAAAATATCAGTAAAGGAGGCCTCCGCTGCCACATCAGAGGCCAAAATATCCTCTTCAGCTACCAAAGTGCCACTTGCAGCCTCAATAAATCAGAGGAAGGCATAGTTATTGCCTAATCAGTGATATTTTGTTTAAAGACAGCTAGAGTTATTGCCAGCCTGCCTAAAGAGTTTTAAAGTCAACAAAATCTGCCAAGTGGCTAAAAAACTTAATAAAAACCAATTAATACATGAAAAAGATCAGAGATCTTCTTTATTGAGCCTCTCAAAGGCAGAGAAGCATTAAAACTCGTATTAATTGAACTAGAGATCTTATTTTTCATCCCACCTCCTCTTTCTTCTATAAATACTTCTGAAGAAGATGAGATATTGTTGGTTGTTGGATTTTTGATGTAATACTTGCTGCTCGAACTTTCTGCATGTAAATAGTTCTCAGAGGCTGTTGAAGCTATGTTTGTAATCAAAGAATTTAGGCTGAGAAGAGAAGTTGTTGCTGCACTAAAACATTGGACTTGAAGTATGTAACTGGATTGACATCAATATACAAGCTGATTCATGGGATCCTGGTCTATACCATTGGTGATGTGCCTCTCATTGTACTTATTTTCCTTCTTATGTTTTCCATAAAATTGTCCATTTTTATCTAATAAAGAACAGCAAATATAGAGCTAGGATTTACTCTTAAAAGTACCCTACTCTCACTGATAAGCTTTATCTTTATGTTTTCCTCCTTTGTGTATTTAAGAATGATTTAATATAGTCCAAGCAGTCAAGGAATGTTGGTGAGCCCATGTCTTACTGTCTAAACTTTAAACATTGTTCTTGAATGATATTTTCATTACATGCTAAGTAGAGTTGGACTAGGAAAGTTTATGGTTTGCCCTATCTTGTAGTTCTTTCTCCAAAGGTTGTTTGAAAGTTTCCCTAAGAGTATGATGAAAGCAGGATAGTTTCAAAGTAATTACTTGATCTTAAGCTACACTTTGTTTTCTTATATGTTTTCATCCTTTCTGAAAGTAGTCATGTGGATTACTAGATTGTTTATCTGATAAGTTGGCTTTAGTACAAGTTTGTCCAAAGAAGTCTATGGTTAGCCCTGTCCTTTGGTTTACTTCAAAACAATTACTTAAAAGGCTTTTCTTGTTTGGAAAGTTGATAAATCCTTGTTGAAATTATTGGCTTTTTCCACCTTCACAACACTTTAATGTTCCATCCCATCATTTAATATAAAAGATCCTTTGTTATAGATGACTTGCCCCATGGACCACTCTTGAAACTGTTGTGCAATTAAAACCTTTTGTGACTCCATAGCCCAATGGATTAAGTGCAGTTTCAGACCTATCATATCAACTAAACCTTGTTTTGAGTATTCACACCTTCACTCCTCTGAAACCATTTCATTTTCAGGACTTTCCACTCAATTAAAGATCACGCCCGACCAACCAAACAAACCACAAAAGCCTTGTTCTTAATAACTAGCCTAATATCACACTAAAAACCTTAAAAGATAAATCAATCTTTGCACTTATAGAGAGATCCCTCTCTAGATTCAGGAGGGCTAGATCCTAGAATCTCAAAGTGGTTTCTGATGTAGTCTCTGCAGCGTTTAGTCTTGTCACTCTGCTAAATTACAGAGACCTAACAGGGTATTGAAACATGTTTGCAATTTGAGAATAATTTTCATCCGCGGAGTTCGAATGTAATATTAGGGACTTTAATTTATTTTCCATCAAACTAGTACATTACAAAATCGAGAAAATATAGTAAATATGTGTCCCCATTGTGAGAGAATAGCCCGCCCAAAGACCATGATGTCATCCATGAAAAAGTTATGTGAAACAGACACCGACCTACCAACCTGAACTCCCACAAAGTTTCCCTCCCTAGTAGCCAGCGAAATCTTTTGGTCGAGTCCATCCATGACTAATATAAACAGTAGTGGAGATAGTGAGGACCCCTATTTGAGGCCTCGCCTCGCCTCGAAGAAACCTGAAGGTAATCCATTTATGATCACAAAAAAAGATGCAGAGTTAACACAATTCATAATCCATTCCACATTCCTCTGTGACGTGCCAATTTTAGTCAGGATGATCCAGAGGTATTCCCAATCCACACAAGCGTAAGCCTTTGATAATTCAACCTTCATTGCAATAGCTTCTATGTTCTGTGTGTGAATAGTATGCAAATTTTATTGTGAGATGGCCACAACATCATGAATAAGCCCGTTGTGTAAAAACTCAAACTATTCCTTTGAGATATGAGTAGAGAGACACTTCTTAATCTGCACAACGATCACCTTTGATATGATCTTATATAGAATGTTGCATAAAGATATGGGTCGAAAATCATTAAATTTTGTTGGAGCTAGTCCCTTAGGAATTAAGGCAATAAACGTATAATTTATAGAACCTGTGATGTGGCCATGTAGCCATGACTCATCCACCATTTGAGTAATATCTCTCGCCATCAGTTGAAAAAATGTCAAGAAAAATTCTACGGCCCATCCGTCTGGACCCGGGCTTTTGTCATGAGCAAAGGTCATTAGAACAAAAATACTTTCTTCATCGAAGACCTCCCTTGATAGTGTTGCATTCTGACCCTCATCGAACATGGTGGGGTAATCATGGGTCAGCCATAATTGATCATCCACATGATCACCTTCCTAAGCTCTAAAAAAGTTTTGGAAATGTCTAACAACCTCAAGTTGTATCTCCTCCATGGAGTGAAACTCCTCACCAGTATCATTAATGATCTTCCATATACTATTTCGATGTCGTCGAAGTTTGGCGATGTTATGGAAGTATTTCGTATTTTTGTCACCAGCCTGAAGCCATATCGCCCTACTCTTCAAACGCTAGGTTTGTTCCTGTATAGTAAAATCTTCCTCTTACGATCCTCCAATTCCTTTAGACGCCTCCAGAGCATCACATTGTCACCCAATAAATCTAGAGTATGTAGCATATCTCTGATTTCAGTATTTACAGAAGTAAGTTCAGTAATGAGGGATTTATTCTTTTACCTCTCCCAAATATTTACCTTAACCTTCAGCCCTTTAAGTACCAGTCCCATCCAAGTCATGGAAGTATACAATCTTCGGTCTTCCATGGCCTCCTAGTGTTCAGTGACCAGTTTCTGAAAATTTTGGATCTTCAAGCCAAATCCGATTGAATTTGAAAGGAAAACCATGCGAAAACTTGACCTCACACCAGCTAAGAATAATGGGGTGATGGTCTGATATTGCAGTATCTGGCACCCTTGAGTGCACCTTCCCGAGGCTTTCTAATATTTTCTCATGTAAAATAAATCTATCAAGCCTCTTGCCAATGTATACTTCACCGGTCCTTCCGTTATACCACTTCGGGCATAACTTGTGGGGATGTATGTCCCAAAAATTATTCTCCATGAAAAGTTTTGTAAGATATGTAGATATAGGTTCCATCCTGCATCGCTTCCCCCAATGTTCCTTCGAGGAAAGGGTGGCATTAAAATCCCCTACAGTAACAAGAGAGCCTATTTTGAGTATATCACTTTCTTCCATTCTCTTCCAGAAAACATTTTGATTCGAGTAAGGTGCATATAAATTTATAAAATGTATATGCTCCTTGTAACCCCGGATGTGGCCAGATAGTAGTATTCCACAAAAGAAATAATATGCACGGAAACTAGCCAGCATAGGATTTCACATAGCCACAACGCCCCCGGATAGACCCCAAGAATCCATCGCCACCATGTCCCACCTTGGATACATATTTCGAAAATAGGTATACACCTTGTCAAAAGAAGTCATGGTCTCCTGGCACAAGACCATAAATGTATTGCACAATTTAAGAAAATTCCTAATAGAGAGATATTTATAGTGGTCCACCAGGCCACAGATATTGAATGAAATGCAATTCATCATGAGCCACCTTTCTCGGGGGACAATGCTCTAGGTACCATGTTGAATGCGGTAGAAATTGGAACCTCATACATTCTAGGGTTCCCCAATGATGTAATGTCTCGAATAGGTTTGTCCCCCCCCCCCCCCCTCACCCCCCCCTCAACGGCGCCCCTTGCAGCGCGTCATGACATTCAATCTTGAGGTAGGGCTAATCCGGAAAGGAGGCGTGCTCTCATCGCATTGTTTGACCGAAATATTAGATAAATTTAGCGAGGGGTTCTGTAATAGAAACTCAATGTCGTTGTCAAACGAGTTGTGGGGTGAAGTGGCAAGGTCAGGATCCAATGGGGACTGTACCCCAAGCTGTGATCACCTACAGGTGGCCGGAGGGGGATATTTTGAGGACGAGAACAATCCAATGTCCCCAGTTAGGTCATCCGGGAGAGGGAAAACAGTATGGGATGAGATTACAGAAGTAGTTGATTCACGAGGGGTATGTGGTTCACGAGCGTTAAATGATGGATGAGGGTGTCCAGTCAGACGCATGAGGTTCCCAATGTAAATTGATCGACGAATAGGGGGAAGGGGAATGGTTGAAATCTTCGGGTTATCTGGCGCCAGTGACAAGGGGGATAATGTAGAATCTAGAGACATATAAAGGAAATGAGTAGGAGGGGGGGTTGTGTGATATTGTTCCATACCTGATTTTTCGCCTGTCGCAGGTGGTGATGGGGTATGAGTAGCAGTATTTGTCATCGAAACATCACTGGTCTTGTATGATCGCCTCCCGAAGTGACGCCTCTGGCAGTTTCGAACTAGGTGGCGTGTGTCATGATACAGCAGGCACCAGAAGAGGATGCTCCAATAGTCAACCTGCTGGTGGTGAATTGCACAATCCCGCGATAGATCAATCTGAGCAGGAAGACCACCAACAAACCCCAGCTCAACTAGAATCCATGCAACCCATTTATCAGACATTCCATGTCCCCTAGGATCCATGTATAAAAATCTGCCAATGGAATCCCCAATGGCAGAAAGGACCTTCAGAGTCAAGAATTCCAGCGGCAATCCTAGGAGTTTAACCCATACTAGATGATTACGTGAAACCTCCAATGTTGGATTAAAACCAATATACTAGGTATGTAATGATAGGAAGCATCTACCACGTACCCATGGTATTTTTAGAATCCATGCAGCATCCTCCATATTCAAGAAGTGAAAACTATAGCATTCATTTAGTAATTGGCACACCTTAGGCGGATATCCCAGAATGCGACACCACTCAGTGTTTACCCAATTAAGTATATCCTTGTCATGCTCTCGGTCGAAGTGCCATCGCTCGATGAACTCTCTCTTACGAAGGCTTGCCACCCTATTCCACATGACATCATAGTCGAAGCTCAACAATTTTGTCACAGTGGAAGGATGATGAGGTTTATCTCAAGTGCCCGTGTGATGTGCAATTGGTATCTGGTCTTGACAGCCATGTTTTGTGCAAGGGTTGTATCGTGAAGGAGATCCCAGGGTCCTCGACCCCTGACGTCTCGCATGTGTTCCAGCTGTCCCCTTCTTTCTGACATCCACCGCCGATTGAAAGGCCTCTAGCATAGCCTCCCGTCTAATGATGTCCGCGTCCAATGATTTCATGTATTTGTTGAGATGTGCCATAAATGTATGTGGTTAGGTCCAGCACAAATTGGTGAAGGATGGAGGAATGCCGATGCTCAACGTTAATGCAAATATGTGAAGATAGGGAAAAGAACATTCCCCAACGCTCAGCCTCTATCAGATCCTACAGAAAGGGGCGGTGTCGAGGTGCCCGCAATATTGGGGTTAGTAAAAGTGTGAGAAGATTTATCTTCGACCTTCCCTAATTTGAGCGCCCATAAGTACTGCCCACGGGAAGTGAATACAAAACACATAGTAATTGTGAAGATCCGCGCTTGCCAGCTTACTATTCTTTCTACGATATTGTAAACATATGTCTATCACACACTACTTTCTCTGGCTAGAAAACCTTATTGTTTTTGGAACTACGACTTTGGCACTATCTTGACTTAGACCTATTTACACTCCTTTTATTGTATTTTCTGTTTTTGTGTTGTGTAACTGGTCCGGGAGTTTTTGCTGGCCTATGTGACACATAGGGGGTCGGGGATGGGGACAACTTTTGATATGTTTCTCATCCACTATTTCTTTTGTATTCGCTGTTTTACATGGGTGTACATATTTCTTTGACTTATGTTGATGCCTGATGTGTGTTGCTTTTGCATATTGGTCATGACACATGATTGCATTTGGCTGGCAAAATACCTTTCTATTTATGATGTGTGTTGCTTTCAGTAGTGGATTTGGTAATATGTTTAAATGCTATGACATATGAACTCACACATTATATAAGCCAAATTTTTTTCACACTGAAAAAATATTTATTATTATTATTATGATTTTATAATAATATCAAATAACATTGGCATAATAACATCTTCATCATTAAAATATAGAATACAACTGAAAGAAACAATAAATTTTCCCTCCCATAACAAAATTTTAAAAAACATTTACAATTTAAAACAAGTGAAAGCACTAATATATTTTCCCTCCCATAACAAAATGTTAAAAAAAAATTACAACTTAAAACAATCGATAAAGCCAATGTTTAAAAACATTTACAATTTAAAACCAACCGATGAAAACAAAAGTAACTTTTTCCCATTAAATGTTAAAAGGGCATCTATAAAACCAAAACTTCTACCAAAACTGAATTCAAATCAAGCTCTTTTCATCCAACTGAAACACTTTGGGTCCAAAGAAAGTGCCCACAAAGGCAAATAAACCATCACTGATAATGAAAAAGAACTCGTGTATAATATATATAGGTCTGAAGCATTTAAATAGCTGCAAGCACAAAGCAAAGAGAGCTCCAGATATTCAAGTTACATTCACGTTGCATAAATTCTAAATCTTCGTATGCCCATGCTATCGATTTTGAACAGCCTTCGGCGTTCCAATTCTTCTGGTGTGGGCGAATTGACTTTTCAATGAATCGACGACAAGAGCTTTGCAGGAATTTTTAGCGGGGTACGTACGGTAATGTAGTTTCAAATTTGAATGCTCTCTCAAATCACTAGATGGGATTTGAACTCCCGATCTCTGTTTTGCAATTTCACTTGATTGAATATCGTATAAAACCCTCTTCTTCACGTTGCCTATCTTTTGGGTCACCGTTAGTCATCTTTGAAACTTTTATAATGGTCAATATACAGTTTGATCGACAGTTCAAGTTGTTACAGAGTTTTTTTCTAGTTTTTGGTACACGAGGTTTTAGGGTGTTGGGTAACGGAAAATTGGCAATGGGCACTCTAATAGAGGTGGGAAACCTGCATGCTTCCCTGTCCTAAATGCAAAATTAAACTCTGTTAAACCCCCCCATGGCAACTCTTTCAATTGAAACTTCCCTGATTCTCTGTCAAAGAACAGAGAGATTATTGTGTTCGCAGGTTTTCTGAGTTAATCATGTTGTAGTTAAGCATATGCATTTGTTTGAACTTCAGCTTGCGTGGAATGTGATGTGCTGATAGTCCAGAACCTGGGAGTAGCGGTGGTCACCATATTTCAAAACTATTTGATTTGGCAACCCTTTGCCCCAATACACAAGTGGGCAAAGATAGTAGGATGTTTAGCTCCAATAGTGTCACTAAGATAGAAATATTCATCCAAAAACATAACTAATGGAGTTCAAGGACTTGTGTTTTTATAATTCCAAATGCAGATTTGACCATTGAACTTAAATTTGAATCATTGTTAAGGATTTAATGATTGGATTGAAATTGGGGCTTCATGTCTACATGGAGAAGCTTGCAATTTCCACAAACCATGGGCCACACATAACCACTTTTAGCCAGTGCTCATAGGCATTGGACTCAATCAAGGATGAAGAAACCTTTTGCAGCTAGATGAATGGCCTTAGATTTAAAGAGAAAGGTTTTATAGGTTTAAATAGAAAACCTGAATCCTCAGTTGAAAAATCTATTTTCTTGGCAGTGAGATCCTTCCCTTTAACTTTGGATCCTTTTACCTCAACCGGTTTCACTACAGGGGTCTCTGCAATGTCTATTTCCTGTAAAATATCTTCAAGCTTGCCTTTACTTCTAGTAGCTTCCTGTGTGCTTATTTTAGACCTTTTTGCAGCAGTTTTAGACTTGCTAATTGTAGCAAGATCTATATCATGCTTGCTAGGTGTTGGATGAGGTGTTGCTTCTTGAATGAATTTCAGTTTCTATCTCCATGACTTCAGATGAAGGCTGCAAACCTCCTTGATGATCAACTTCTGTTTCTACAATGGTATCCATTTATGGTCTAGGAGTAAGATTCTTGGATTTAGAAACTTTCCTTGGAGTTAAAGCATCTATTTCATACCCGCTCATAAACAAAAAGGTTGCCTAGTCTCTGTTTAATTTGTTCAATTCTTCTAGCACTAGTAATTTGATTAATCCATGGTGAAAGATGGAAGTTTCACTTCTTTCAGGTCTACCTTGCACCTTATCTTCCATTTTTCCAAGACTTCTAAAAAGGTAGTAAGGGATATCCATTAGTTTTTTCCTGTAAAATGAAGCAGCAACTTGAAATGATACATGTAGATTGTATGAAATCTACCCTCGCAGGTAAAGTATTTTTGTATCATCATCAGTAACTTAGAATAATTATCTTTGAGACAAGTTCTAGGAATCCCTTCGGTCATATTTATCCCTACATGTTCAGGTTTTAGATAATCATCACAAATTTTTAACTCAAACTTCATGTTTTTAAACCATTCTTCTCCTGTCCTGGGGATTCCTGTTGCTTGAGAAATACTATCAGGTGAAATTGGCACATGGAGAATACCAACCTTCCTAGAAGTTCCCTTGAAGTTTAGTACATGGTCTTGTGAAACCTGTCTATGATGACCCTGTAATTTTTGACAAAACTGCATGCAACCTGCTCTTGTGAAAGCCTCCACAGAACTGGGATCCTCCATAATTAATTTCGGGCTTATAGGCTTGTACCTGAATGGAAAACCTCCTTTATTTTTCCTTTCTAGTGTAGCCATTTCCTTTTTTTTGCAGTGGTGGCCTTCTTTAGATACTCACACCTCTTCAGTGAAGAGATGATGACAACAAGTTGATTATGAAAATAGGGGCTAGTATGATAGTAGATTTCTATAGGAAGAACAATGACAGCGAGCTGTTTGAATAGCAGCTTACAAGAATGAAAAAGAAAGTGTGAGGAATGAGGGGTAAATTAGGAAAAATGAGATGAGTTCCATTAAGAAAATGGTAATTGATGCCCAAACATGCTTAAAACTTTCAATTATGACCCCTATTCTGACAGCATGACCTCAAAACACTCAAAGTTTGACAACTCATCATTTTTCAAAAACCGTTGTAGGAAAACATGATTTCGTAGCGAATTTAGTTTAACAAGTGTCAGATTCTCTACGGAATTACTTGGTGTTTCTGCAGTGAAATCTGTTACTTTTGTACTAAAAACGCTGGGGACTTAGGAAAATTTTGATAGGTGGCCAAATTTGACACATTTGGTTAATTAAAGTATCCCCTTTTGACATGACTTGAATACATCCCTTAACAACTTAAATCAATCCTAAAAACTTATACCATATCATAAAACTTATCATTTCATGATACTATGCTTCTAACCAATCTAATTGCAAACTTGACACACTTCAAGTTATTTTTTGAAAATTTTGGGTGTGATAACAGGGGTAAAGCAAGTTAATGTTTGTACTGTTTTCCAATCTTGAATATGGCCAGCGTAGGCTCACCCCATCTTTTGATAACTGCAAGTCACAAACCATTACAACACCATACAATCTATTATTAATTGCCACATAATAAGCATGTGCCTTTTAGTCTGGAAAAAACCCTGACAATGCACCATGAGCTATGACAAGGGGTGCTTCACCTGCACAAGTAAATGCAAAAAATGAAAATCAGTCAGAATCTTAGATTAGTTATTCGTGGCATTAGGAATGTCAAACAAGTGTCATCCTTAGCAGCAATACTAGAAGCTTCAACACTAGATTCCAGACCAGTTACCTCAAAAAAATAACAACAATGCATATGAAAACATCATGAATAACAAAAAGCATGGCTTCACATGTGCTTCAAGTTAAATCTCTTGGTGCACATTATGTCCTTAAACCTTGGAAAAATATGTTTTTGTAAGATTCCCTCTTAGGTAAACCTCAATTAATAATTGTGTTTTCTGAGTTTGAATGATTTATTTCATTGAGGATTTTTCACAAACAATTTGTGTGCAATATGTTGTAGGTGTCTATCCAACAATTTCAAACTCAAATAACATGAACAATGCCAAATATATAAGGAGGAGTACTTGAAAAACAACTAAGATTCACTTCAGGTTACATTTAACAACAAACCCATCTTGACATATACAAATTTCAGCAAGTAAATAAGGTTGGGATTTGCAGTACTAGTCAGATAAGAAATTATATGTGTTGTAGTTGAAGATACCAATCCAAAATACTACCAACAGCATATTAAAACTTCAGAAGGGCTCCATAATATCTTCTGCCCTCAAAACACAGAGGTACAGCTAGGAAATAAGACAATCACTAACATATTTGTGTCCAGTAAGAAAGAGAGGCTCGAAGCCCTTTCAACACATCTAAAATATATATGTTTCACCCTTAAAAAATGCTCAGATATACCCAGATACGCTTGGTTGTAGGTATGTGTGCACAGATAAATGACTGCGTCCTTCTTGAAACTCAAAACTCGAACTTCAGCTACAGGAATGGATTACACATACCTCAGATATATCAGCTCTAATAATAACAAAGATCTGAAGTAGAATGTACCAACAAATGGTAGGAAGAACAATGGTTGTAGATAAGTGATATAACATCAAAGAAGCTCCAAAATTACAGAGAAAACACCAAGGTGATAATATATGCAACATATTCAGCTCCAGGACACAGAAATAAATATGGAGTGCCTTCAATATATTCACAGCCACACATCCAATGAGATGAGGAGGTTCGAGACCCTCTATAGCAGAGGTACATCATCAAACATCACTTCCAGCAGTCTATACACATTAAGATTTCAAGCACAAGTACAGTGATGCACTGCTCAACTTAAATGACCACAGAAATTACCAGTTTGTGGCCTTGGGGCTAGATCATTCCTAATGCCCTTAGCCTCCCCCAACTACAACTCTCACAATCTTCCAAAACGATTTTTTGTTTGCATTTTGTTCACACCAGCAACATGTCAGAAGAGTATAGCTCACTGTGTTAGCAAACTCGGCCAGTAGAAGGGAAAGTAACTTAGTGCTTAGACCCATGGTCCCAATTTTTTGTATACTAGGACTACATGCTAGAAAAATTACAACTGGCTAGTTTTTTTCAAAGCTTAAGGCCTATTACGACTAGTGAAGTTGATTTAATCATTTCAGACTCTTAAAGGGACTTCATACAATTTCAATTATTTTTTAACTAAATTTCTTTCAAAGGATTTCATCAGGACTCTTTTTAACTTCCAGTTGTATTTTAGCAGCCTCAATGCATGTTTTTCCTCTTGCAAGATAGTTGAAGATTTTACATTATGAATTTGATTATTGGGCTTGTGCAAAAGAGAGTTATTTCTATGATATAGGAGCAATAGTGATATGATATTGGTTCAAGAAATAGGTTGCAGTGTGATGCCAGACATCATTGCAGATTCTTAAAGGGACTTCATACAATTTCAATTTTTTAAACTAAAGTTCTTTCAAAGGATTTCATCGGGACTCTTTTTAACTACCAGTTGTATTTTAGCAGCCTGAATGCATGTTTTTCCTCTTGTAGGACAGTTGGAGATTGTACATAATGAATTTGATTATTGGGCTTTGTGCAAAAGAGACTGATTTCTATGATGCAGGAGCAAGAGTGATATGATATTGGTTCAAGTAATAGGTTGCAGTGTGATGCATAGCCTTTTTTGAAGTATATCTTGAGGAATTATTACAAGATGCTTCTTGACTCTCACAAGCATCTGTCAGTTATCAGGTGGTATGCCATGTCATAGTTGTGATGTGTGACATCCCATTGTGAGCCCCCTTGCAGGGAGGAAAATATTAAGCACCATGTAGTAAGCCAATGATTGAATATTACTTTATTCTCATCCAATGGACAAGATGTAAAAGCAGTGAGCCAATCACTGGCTTACTACATGGAGCTTAATATTTTCCATGCGCATAGGCTCACCATCCCACAAAGGGAAAACATGGGGAACTGAATCTTTTTGGGTAATAACAAGTACAACATCCCACTTTTACTGACTTGGAAAGCTCCATCTGACTCGAAGAATAATTTCATTTGGAATTTGCTTTAAATATCATAAATTTGCATTCAGAACTCATGGATTTGCATTGTACATTATATGGTTGAAAATATGTGTAGGGACATAATACCATGTAGTTTTAGTCTAAGGCTTGAGTTGTGTTCTCATATACACAATATTCCTTTGTACATGGCATAGTTTCTCTTCTTTTAGTGTATATGCATTAACTGGTTATGCTCCATCTCATCTGACAGGTCACAATTGAAGGAAATGGTAGTAGTGCTCAAATTTCCTTGAACTACAACAAGTGCTTCATTTTTTCTATGAAAAGATTATAGTAATTTGTTCCACCATTATGAGCAAGTGCACTTATTCCAAGTCTAGGGACCCTTGGTTCTTCCTCTAGGTATATTGTTAAAAGTCAATAGGATATTTACAGTCAACAAACTTTCTTCCCTTTTGTGTACTAGTAAGATTCACACCATCCTTTTTCTCAAGCGGTGTTGTATTTCATGTCTACTTCACCAGCAGCTCCACCAGCGAGCTCAACTTCAGCCATGAGTCAAATCATACATGTTAATTACACACGTCTAGTTTCATAGGATCTTGAAGCATATCCCAGAACAACGAAAATTGATTCTGCACAAGCTCTCAGAGGTATGAACCAAATGAATCGAAGTTATCTTGTTAAATATTATCCTCGTGATTATTTTTTCATTTCATTTAACTGTAGTGATGTGTAACTATTGCAGTTGACCCTGCATCATCAATAGGGAGCATTGTAGCTGGTTATATTGATGGTAAACTTGAGTATGCCAATTTTTTCACTGTAATGGTGGGAACAATAAAAATGAGGCGTGCCCTCTACCATGTACCTCCTTTTGGCTCCAGACCACAGGGTGCAAATGTGTCTACATTTTTGAATAGTTAGGAGACAGAGTCTATAACCGCTATGATGGATCACAGACAAGGCCAGAAGCGAAAGAGAAAATAAATGTCAAGGAAGGATCCAAATGCCCCAAGACAAAATAGAACTGGTTATAATTTTTTCTTTACGTAGCAACGAGCCAGGATCAGTGATTTGTGATTTGTGGAATCGGCTTTAAGAGGATGATAAATCAGTAAGTATAATTGTGGAGACACCAGGTTAGTCTCTTTGCCACATCTTGGCTATATTTTCCATCAAAAATTTGATTATCTAGACAAATTAAATCACATAAGTTAAGTTGTTGTCATTGTCTCTCCTAGTTGTTAGTGTTATAAGCTGGTTCTAGAGGCATGCATCTGTACAAAGGCCATTTATAGGTCCAAGGTCTCTTTTGTTTATTTGGATTTACAATAGTTCACTTGATCAGTATTAAGAAGATCTTAGCATGCTATTGTCTCTAAGTAAATGAAAGGTATTTTGACTTCTGTTTAATGGAAAGTAGTACTTTCATAGGAACATTTTGAACATTTGATTATGGAGTAATTTAAAGTTAAAATAAATAGTCTTTTATAACTGCGATTACCAACAATTTGGTTACATGTGTTCTTTATTTTTAATTCAAGTTTGAAGTGACATGAAATAATATGTGGCAGCCTTATCAAGAGTGAGGTTTAGTGGTTAAAGAGTCTTATAAGAGAGAGATACAATAATACTTGGAAATACTGAGACTTGAGAGCTAGGGTGCAGTGGGAACCAGTGGCTTCCATAAACCTAGTTTAGGTACTACAAGGAAATATGATCCCCTCAACAATGATGTTACACAAGAAGGTCAATTAATACTACAAGACAACAAACCTCTCTAAGGCACAGTTCAGCCAATATCAGAGACCCATTTTTCTGAGACCAACATCTTGGAGAAACTTTCCTATGGTTCTGGCACTAGCATCTCGGAAAAATTTTCTTGTGGTTTTGGCACTGGCATCTCAGAGAAACTTTCTTGTGGTTCTGGCATATGCCTTGTTGAGTACCAGCCTTCCAAGAACCATCAAACTCCAAATGGTGAGATTCATGTTACAGTGCAGGAACAAGGTGGACATGGGGTTAGTATCCCTTGACAGGTATAACCCCACTTCTGAAAGAAAAATAACTGGGTGGATGTTGTAGGACTCTTATTGGACCATAGCTTTGAGTTTCAAACCAATACAAGATGTTCTATGGTGAAAATTGACAGTTGAATTATGTCTCTTATACTGTTCAATTGTGAGTGCAGCAATGCATGCTTTGTTTCAAATTAGACAAGCCTACTAACATTGTAACACAAAACCGGGACTGTGCTGACACCGCATAGATACGGAAACATGTAAAGATTTATTAGCTCGAACTTGACATGTATTATCTTGAAACTGTTGCTTACAGACATAAGTAATTTTCTAGAAGATATTGAGAATTACCGTGGCATATAGACGTCTTTATAAGCATAAGGAAGTTCATATTATGCAGTGTGAAAAAACCCCAACACAAAAACATATCTGATGTGAATCTGAATGGTGGCCACTCAGAAAAATGGTTGTAAGCTATGTTTTCTCTGTCTCATCTTCATCCTCGTGATTAACATCTAGAGCCCCCCACCTCTCCAGTTTCTACCACGATACGAGCTGTAGGGTCTTTGTCAGAATAACTAGCGAGCCACCACAACATCCTGCCACATAAACCTCTAGAAGAGGCCCCAATGAGAAATCATGTTCCTTCTTACCCAATTTGACAAAAGGGAAACCCCCAGTCCTATGTTCTCTTCTCTACAAACTTCAATGATTTTATCAATTCATATTTTTCTTATTTTTTTTCCCTCTCTTGATTGAAAATCTAATTCAAGGGAGGTTTGCTAAAGAGAAGTTCCCTAGAACTTCATAAATGGAGACATTTGTGTTGAGTCATGAATTGCTCATTTTATAACAATGTTGTATAAATGGCGTACTTCACTCCCTTGCCTTGGTTTCTTTACAGGTTCACCTTGGCAATAAGTATGCAAACCCTTGATTTAATGCCTCAGTGTGCCTATCAAGTTTTGGTTGAGAAATGATACTTCTCTTCAATTTGGTATCTATCAAGGTCCAAAGTATGGACCAGAAATTAATCATGAATTTCGTTGTTTGTCATAGATAACGAAAATAGGTAAGCTGAAGCATAACGATATGTTAGTGAATATAAACTTTGCCCCCTGCTGTCCTACCAATAGAGTTTTGACTATAAACGTCGACATCTTGCTGATTTAGATTCATAAGGCGAGTCTTAGGAATACACCTAGGAACTCTATTTAGTTCCTTTCCCAACGCCTTAGGTTGGGAACAAGGTGCATAATCCCCACTTTTGATTGTGGGCTTGGATATGATGTATAAGATATGATCTTGTTTATAATTCTCCATGACAGTTTGCATCTGTGGGTAGTACGCATACCTTTGTGTCATGTGAATTTGTGAATGTCATGGTTAGCTCAATGTGTCCAACAACTTTGGAGTTATGAGTTCTTGTGTCAACCTAATTCTCAGATCTCCTTCGGGAACATAAGTGTTGTTAGTTTTATATAACAATATGAATTCAGGACCAAGGTCTTTGAAGGATTCAGGTTCTACATACCTCTATGAGCTCTATCAGTGTTCTAGTATTAGTCTTAAATTAAGGTTTGCAACATTACTGCACATTTTTTCTTGTCACAATTATGTTGTATATTAAAGTAAAAAAGGCTACAACTTTACCCATATTACAAAGAGAAAGAGGGATCAACAAATATTTGACATTCAAAGCACTAATTATCCCTCAAAAAAAAGGGAGGACAAAATGCAAAAAGGAATTATGAGTTCTGACATATTTCCAAAGACTCTCTTCTATACCCACAAGATTACTATTTTACAATTTGATTAGACACAATTATGCAAAAGACATTAACAATAATTCCTGTGAGCTTCCCTAGAGTTCTTGCTTCTTGTGACCGGAGGGGCATGTACATATGCAATAAAGCATTTTGCAAATGTTCCTTGTGAATTCCTCCGAAGAAAAACATGTAAAGATATTTGGTTCAGGACCAAAGGGGTTCGAATTTTCTTTGGATATCCTCGTTGTTGAAGTATCTTCCTGATGTATTTGGATTTCCCTAGCTCAAAATTCCAGATTTTGGATGGGGCAGGGCTGGATTTTTGTTGCATATTCCTCCTCTACTTTGCCAATTGGTGGAAAAAGCCAGATTTCAGAATAGTGTTTTTCCTTTGACCCAGTATTTTCCATGGAAGCTGATTCAATTCCCATGCTTTTATCTTCAACTCCTAGACTTCTCTTTTTGACTCCTTTGGTATGTGAGTATCAGTTCATCTGGTACTAGTTTGCCTAATCTTTGATCCTCTAAAGAATTTTGAAAGTGTTTCACCTTGTCTCAAAGGGATTCTCTAGCTTCACTACTGCATACAGGGGAGGGGATCTCCTTCATTTCCCTTGACTTAGAGACTTCTTGGAAACTATTTTCTTTCTCTTTTGAGATCCTTTGCAAGGGAAGGACCTGTCTTTAGTGAACTTTGGTGAACAACCATATTCATTATTGACATTACATTCGAAAGGAGTCATTTCATAATCTGTTGTTTGCACAAGTCCATTCGTGGAGGTTGAGCTCTTTTGCATCTTGAGGCTAACGTTAGGATCTACTTGCACACATATAGGTGCACAAGAAAACATTCTAGGTTTTTTGTCAACCTTATCTATGAATTTTCCTAGTTTGTTTATTGTTATTGGTGACTTCAAAAGATTTTTTCATCTTAGAGATTCCATGGGAGATGGAGAACACAGACGAATGCTAGGATAACCCTGTGCACCTCCTCATCTGGATCAATTTCAAGGGTTTATCTATTCAAGCAGAATCCATAAAAACCTAGAAACCGGGGCCCAGATATAAAGACAAAATTTTCCTCTGCCTTATACTGAAATGGAGAGCGATGAAGCCCTTGCTACAAATGGAATATTGATGTCTGCCTTATATGTGGGAGCTGCATTGATTCTATATATAGTTTTCCAATCAAGGTTTTTTCAACGAGATGAAGGGATTTCTCTTCTTGACTCTTTGATTAGGATTTCCAAAGTTGGAATTCTTTCAATCTTCACAAATTTTTTAGCCTTGGACTACTGCCTGGAGCTATTGGAAATGGAAGTGGATGGGTATCTGAATGATTCCATTACCATATCCATTGCCAAAGTGGGGGTGTTTTCAAGAAAACAAAACTAGGCAAAGCATGAATTTGTTAGAATTATACTGCTGTGAAGGACAAAGGAGCCCTGTTGGCAGGAGTAAACCCTAGTGATTCTTAGAGATACTCCTCCAAAGCCTCATCTCTCCCTTAACAAATTAGTCTTACTTTCATTCAATTTTATTACTTATTAACAAAAGGATTTAGTTTCATTAAACTTCCATTGAAAAGGTCCTGAAGATGGATCCCCGTTGGGATTTGAAACATCGACAAGTGTTTCGTAAGACTGTGGATAATCCGGCAAGCTCTCCAGTAAAAAATAACCACAGGAACTTGAAAACCAGAGAAAGGAAATTTTGAGGAAAATCAAGTTTCAAATGTGATTGTGTGTACCTTTCTTGTATTTTATGACCAATGTAAATTGTTGCAAGAAGGAAATATGGTTGAAATGATGTCCTTGTTGCACCTTGGAGTGGATTTGAAGGAACTACAAAGGCTTATGATATTAAAGGATAACTGTATCTTGTCAGAATAATTTAAGTTACTGATACTTCATTGTTTGGACTGTAAGATACATGCCTTTGTCATCCATTGGTTATTTTGTCATTGCATAAACTAAAGTTTCATAATAGTAGGCTATTGGTCTCCCTTGTTGCAACAATAATTCAACAATTGATTTTTGATCTCAAAAGGTAACCAGAGGGTAGGCTTGGAACTCATGCATTACAAATTCTCTACTTCAAGGATTCAAATGCACCAGAGCAATGGTCCACTAAAATGATATGCCTCCCTTTATTGATGCATCAATTGACATTGCATCATAAGAAGTGTGGGATAAACTTTCTTAGATGATTTGCTAATCCCACAAATCCTCTTAACTTTAGGCTCTTGTGGCCTAGACTCTAGCCTATTTAGAATGGCTTTGACTTTTTTTGGATATATGCAGATTTCATCTTGTTAATTTCTAGGCCATGGTAAGCAGATTCTACACTTGGAAAAATTATATAACCCTAGGTAACTTCAAAGCTTGAAATCTATTAGACTGTTAATTTTTTTTAAATTTTTTTATAGCTACAGGCTCGCCAGATATCCACAAACCTAGATCCATCAGATATTCAACGTAAATATTTGTTGGATATCCAACGAGCATTCCTATGTCAGATAGCCTCATTAGATGTAGAATATTTGATGCAAAGTTTCATCATATATTCAATGGACTTCTATTGGATTATTCAACGTTCTCTGTTGGAAATCGATGAAACTCTTTGTTATATTTTTGATGCACTTTCGACAAACATGCATTGGATATGCAATGATTATGTGTTGAAAATTTCGACGAGGATATGTAATATCCCCCAATTAGCAGTAAGCTAATTGGGATATTAATTTTGATTAATTTTGGCAAATCCTAATGTTGGGTGGAAATAAAGTGGGTAGGGGATCCACAACTAATAATTAGGCCAAATAAAGTATTTTCCTAAATTCCCTAAGGGAAAATTGTGGCTCTAGTGGTGGGGATGAGTTGGCCTTAGGTGGCAGCGTAGAAGAGGAACGAAAAGGACAACGTGAGATTGGCTAGAGGAAGGCAACACATGATTGGCCAAGGAGAGGCAGTGTAGGTCAATGAGTAACCCAAGGCATACGTTGGGCCTCAATGGATAAAGGAAGAAGGGAAGGCTCATTTGACATTCATTCATTCAACTATTTTCTTCTTGTCATTTTTGACAAAGCACACTTGAGCCGGAGAGCCAAGTCTGCAGTGTTGTTTAGCACACGAGATCTTCAAGCAGAGATCTCAATCTCTGCCTTGGGGGACTTCGTGTGCCTACTCGAGAGAGGATTTTGTCAGGGGATTTTCCATTAGGAACATCAGGAGGAAGCGTAGCCATTTCTGGATTGCGCAGAGGAGCAGACTGTGTAGTGAAGGATGCAATGTAGTGTGGATTTTGTATCAGAAGGTTGGAGAGACGGGAATTCACACAAGGAGATTTGGAGGGGAGCCTAGACACTTCCTACCAAGGATTATTGTAGCATTTCGAAGGAATTTTTCAACAGTCCCTTCTAGTGGTTTGATTTCCCTAGCAGTTTATCAAGAAAAGCCCAAGAGGGCCAAATTCCGAGGTTAAGCTTTGGGCGAACCCTTTTTGGGTTTTTCTGGGTTATTTGAGGTGAAGCCAAGATTATTCTAGTAGAATTTTCTGGGCAGATTTGAGGTGCGAAACAGAGATCTGAACTCAACTAACAACTAGAGGAGGTATGGGAAATTGGTTCGAAATTTCGGGGTCAACATTTGGACAATTCCTTTGCGAGTTTTTGTGGGTTTATTGAGAGGAGTCCGGTGACCAATTCCCAGAATTTTATGAGCACAGGAGCTAGGCCAACAAGTAGCCTGAAACCAGGTAGCAACAACAAATTCTAGGATTGGGTAGCGTAGTGGGAGAGCCATGCAAATCATACTTCAATAGATGATTTTCTAGGATTAGAGTTATGCTTTAGCCTGCCTTGAGCAAGCCCAAGTGCTATCCTTCTAAGCACCATATTGAACTCTTTCCAAGAATTTTAATAAAATGGCTCAACGCTAGATTTTGGTTTCAGTTCATGTATTTTTAATGGTGTTTTCCATTTTTCTGTAGTTGTTGTCTATTTTAACTTTATTTAATGTTAATCCCCATTTGGGGATATTACAGTAGTATCAAAGCTTCGTTCTTGACTCAGTTGTGGGGATCTTTTCCTATGAACAAGGATGGTAGGCAGTAGAGGTGGAAAATATGGGGGAGTCAAGGAGAAAAGGGGAATCAACATTTGGTATCATCTTAAAGGCCTTAAATGATTTAGTCAAAGAACAGAAGGGAATGTTGGAAGGAATCAAGAAACATAATAGGGATAAGAGCAACCATCACAAGTTCCTAATTGGGGAGACTTCAGGGGTCTCACAACAGTGAGACCACCCTTTACCATCCACTCACCCGCTAGCCATTAGTAGGCCAACTAGGATCACGATGTCTACATTTTTACCTCTAATACCGAGTGAGCAAGGTAGGCGGCATGATCATATACCCATGGGAGATTATTTATGAGAAAGGAATTCCATGTGGGGGGGGGGGGAATTCAGAGTGGATTTGTCCTTCAGAGATTACTGCCAGCTCAGGCGAGATGAATAAGGAAGAAATAGTGGGGGTCTAGCACGCAGAGTTCAAAGTTGCAGCGTACCATTGTGAGGACACCTTTTTCCACATATGATGGATCCACTAATTGCACGACTTGGGATCAGGTGGAAAATTTGGATACCTCTTTCCAGCTTGACCAAATAAGAGAGGGGGAAGCCATCAAAATGGCTACCTCGCACTTAGAGGATGAGGGCACACAGGATTGTGGGGAGCTCGTAGATACACCTAGTGTGACGCAGGACTCACCCTTGTTGGAGACTTCCTTGATCATGCTGATTGACATCTTAGTGGAGAGAGTAGAGCCTACCCTAGTAGAGCCATCCATTGAGGTGATGATCGGAGTCGTGTCCGAGTTTTTGGGTGACAACTGCACGCAGCAGATGGGTGAGATTCCGGGATATGTATCCACCTTTGATGAGGCACTAAGAGATATAGAGGTAGAGCAGTAAGACATTCCTTCTATATGTGAGGATGAGGACTCTTCTTTGGATGAGTCCGTGGGGTCATATGAGTATGCTTATGGGGAGCATGAGAATTCATGCAGAGTTGATGACAGTAGGCTGGTTTCGTATTCCAGTGTGCATGTGGTATCAGGGGACTCTATGGGAGATATTCAAGATGATGAGTCACTTGTGATGATTCATCCGGAACAACTTATGGTACAGCTAGAGGGCACATTAGAGCGTCAGAGTAGCCCCCTTCAGGCATACATAGATGGGGCTAACAACACGGTTGGGTCACCTTTGGCCATTGGAGAGAGAGACATGGAGCTACTTAGTCATATCTCATGCGTTGACTTGGATAGCGGGATGAGATGACCTGAGTTGCACAGGGTGCAACATTTGCATGTTAGGGTTGCTCTAGGTGCAGGACTTCACACATTCGATCCCTCTCTTGGGTTTGGATGGCGAGAGATTCTGAGTTGGCACTCGAGGGAGTGGGTTATGGAGATGGTGATGCATCGAGGTGTAGCTCAGCAGGAGTTTCCAAGAATTGGGATCTGGGCGGGACTACCTATCACTTCCCAGGTATGTCAATTGACTACGACCTGGAGGGTACAATTGACCTAGAATTTGAACGTGCACATTCACTAGGGGAGTTTCAGCTAGCACTAGTGTCCAACTAGTTTAGGTACAAACTTCTTGAGTTGTCTTGGTGTGAGGATTGTACACAGGATCACTAGATGATCAACATCCTTTGGTAGGAGTTTAACAGAGGAGGGGGCATTGGTAGGCCACCAGATATTTCCTTATATGGATTTTAAGGGATTCTTCGCATTTGTGTAGGGCACAGAGTACACGGAGGAGCAGAGCAGGATTGGAATCGCTATTGGTACCTAGGGAGATTCACTTCTTGGGTCCCTTAGGGAGGATTTGGAAGGGAGATCCATTCATTGGAGAACATGGTGATGTGACAGTGGAGGTGATGGTACCGATCGAGTATGGGCCAACGCATATGGATGCAGTCTTAGGCCATCACACCCTAGGACGTGTGGGAGCATCCATCATTAGGAAGTGGTCTGTAGATGGGCAAGGAGATGCATGGGGGTGTGTTGTAGTATGTCAAACTGCGTTGTGGAGTAGGAGTGCTTTCCATCGCATTGAGTACATGCGGGGATTGACAGGTGCGACGACGCAGGATGAACACATGATGGTACAAGATGGTATAACTGTTACCGGGGGTATCCATTAGTGTACATGGGTAGGTTGTGGAATACAGTGGTAGGTCGAGGAGTGCGGTGATACTTGTGTTGAGTGCATAAAAGGTATCTTTTTAACACCTATTTATCTCACATTAATTATCAATCCGAGAGCGAATTTTTATTTCAAGAGTGTACTCTGTCTGAGGCAGCAATTTATCCAAGAGTAATGCCTTGTAGTATGTAGTACATTGTTTTAAATACAAGAGTAAACGAATGCTTGAAAAAGAAATATAACTACAACAACATAAACTCAAATGCTCTTAAAATCTATCTATTCACTCAACAACCATCAATCGAGGATACAGTAGCAATAACTCATTCCTCTAGAAATTGATGCAATCGAAATCAAACTGGAACAAGACAATCAATCTGGGAACTTGGAAGCAATAACCAGTGTTCTCTACAGTTGAAAGTCTTGACTTAAAGCAATTAAAGAGAAATATAAATTGAACTAAAACTGCTGAAAATAACTAAGAAAATCTTCTTCTAATAACTAGAATTGGAAAGGAACAGCAAATCGTAATTCCTATATGCACACAACAACTATAAACTATTTCTCTACAAATCTGAACTTAATAAACTGAAACTAAACAATAAACAGAAATGGAACAACAAACATTAATTGAACAACAAACATAAACTTAATGCAATTTAAGCAACAAATCCTCTTAACACTTCAACCCTGTCGACGACCAACACTATGAAATAGTTCATTGGAATGAATCATAAATCAATGGAACAACAACGCTTTATAAAAGATAGCAATATGAATAAGATAGTAAATACGATCCTTGCTAAGATAGAATAGTAGTGCAATTCATTAACGTATAAATCAAATCCGAATTCAATCCAACAACAATCAAATAACTCCGTAATCGTAATGAATCTAAATGCAATTATCACACAACATAAATAAAAGAATAGAAATACAAACAGCGGATCGCTCCACCAGGGCCAGGCTCTCAACCGCCGGTGAAACACCGCTGGGCTACTGCAGAGCTTGAGAAATGGAACGAGAACGCCTCTTTGTATTAATCAAACATGAATAAATTTTACATCAGTTGCTCTTTGCTCACAAGAGTCAAGGAATTACAGTGTTACAAAGGGAATTCAATAATCATCCATTGTTCTCCAATACACAATACATGCTTTCCTTTTATGATAAGAAAGAGGATAAATTAAATAGCAAATATGATCTCTCATAACAATATTGAATTGTTCCCAACAACTTGATAAACCAGAAAATATATTTCCATCCATCTTTCAACAAGAGCAAGGCGAATTTGGCTTTGCAGTTGAGATTTGGAGGACGACCACAACAACAAATCTGAGAAAATCGTGCTCAAAGAACCCTGTGTTTCTCTCAATACAGGCCGAATTTGGACAAACCGTTCTTCATTAAAATTAGTTTGGTCTGTTCTGGACAAAACCAATGTTCCAAATTTTCCAGATTCTTCTTCATTTGCCCAGAATCTCAACCGCAAAACTGTCACTTCTTATTCCAACGAATTTCTGAGTTGGAATATTTCATGATGATTTGGAAATCAAATCTGCAGTCTGGCAAATATCTTGGAGGCTAAAATGGTGAGTGATATTACAAAATATATTAATAAATCATGATTGATAAAATTATGCATAATAATCATCAATTTATTAAAAATAAAGGAGAAGAAATAATATTCATCCATAAGAGCATAAATCATTATAAAATGGATTTATATGATAAATTATAATAAATGACATGATAAAGAAGTGTAAAAATGGATGAAATAAGTGTTAAAAAGTGGTCGTATTCACAACCCAACAACTTGGTGGTATCCAATGACACATGATGCGGAGCAGTGGGCTCTTGGAGCATTGCCTCCAAAGAGACATATGGCCCAGAGCAGTAGGAGTACCATGGGATGCAACTCACCTAAGATCGATGAGGATCTTGTTGAGCATCTAGAGATGCCACGTTTAGCGGAGATAGGGCTACGAGGGTGTTATTAGCAGATCCGAGGCACAGAGAGTGTCATCTGGAGAATTACTCTTGAGCATTCAGGTAAAATTTTGGTCACACCTTTTGGGACATACCTACCCATTATCCTCCAGTGTTGCTTATGGTCGTAGAGTGTTTGGTTGGTTCCCCTTGACACTCTCCATTCGGGCAGCTGGGCATGGGAGGCTCACCCTAGAAATTTGGATGAGATATCGCGCGTCATGAGACGTGGGGAGACTCTCCAGTTGAGACACTTGGTGCACGAGTTGATGGGTCTAGGCTTAAGGATGGCATGGTTGATTGCCAAGGTAGCATATGTTCCACCCATAGGCTCACATTTGAGGGATAGTGGATGGTAGACTTTGCCTATAGGAGGGTACCCAAACTCCGAGCAGTATCCAGGTGTATCAACAGGAGTTGGGATAACAGATATCATGATGTGGTATGGCAGGAGAAAGGCAGGTACACATGCGTGGGACAGACTCTTGATATTTGGGGTCCACCCAGGGGATACATACAAGGGTCAAAGATGAGGGCTAGATGGGTTCTAGCAGGTAGCAGCGCTACGCAGTGGCATCCCACGGGGAGTGGGAGTTGTGAGCTCCTAGTATGGTTGGGGGATCTAGGGGTCTGTTGGGCAGGTGGATCACTCCACTTTGTGATGAGCAAGGACAAAGCAGATGGTGATCCAGTCCACCTTGGGTTTGACAAGTGGGGGAGCACTGAGACCTCCATTGCATGGCGAGGAAAACTTATCATGTTTTTGCTCAGGGTCATGATTAGCAGTGGAGTGGTAGATATCAGCATTATGGAGATGCCCAGGCAGGGTGAGATTTTCCTTCACATATTTTTCGCCATAAGGCCCCAGAAGAGAGGGATACAATTTGCACACGATGGGGGGTATCTCATAGTTAGTGTGGCGCAATGAAAACATGGTGGCACCTCTAAGAGATTAGTAGGGGACTCGAGCATTACAGCTCTACACAACTCGTTAACCTCTAGGGGTGAGCTTTATACTACATGGGGAGATCATGTAGATCTTCCATTGGGATTTAGCGAGTCACTGATGGAGTGGGGGACTTCATTAGTATGGCAGATTGGTTATTAAGATGATAGTAAGAGGGGCTCATGTGAGCGAGACACTATCTCTGCAGGGATTGGGCAGTATCTTCGACGGTTTACTCTTGGAGTGCACACGATGGACTACTTGGTAGGGAAACTTCATGAGGAATTGGGCATAGTGCCACATTATCATGATTACCTACTCACTGATGATGTTCAGGGGGCTTTTGCTACTTTTTCCTGGTAGGATGGTGAGTGGAGCAAGGGGAGCTTTATGTTGGACATGATAGGTTGGGATCCGAGTATTGGAGGCGCATCTGGGACCCTAGCACAAATTTGTAGTGACAATGGGGAGCGTCAACTAGGGAGGATGCTTGTTCATCCATTGCTTGAGGACAAGAAATTTTTGGCGGGGAGGATTGTAATATCCACAAATTAGCAGTTAGCTAATTGGGATATTAATTTTGATTAATTTTGGAAAATCCTAATGTTGGGTGGAAATAAAGTGGGTCGGGGACCCACAATTAATAATTAGGCCAAATAAAGTCTCTTCTGAAAGTCCCCAAGGGAAAATTGTGGCTCTAGTGGTGGACTCGAGTTGGCCTTAGGTGGCAGCGTAGAAGAGGAACGAAAAGGACAACTTGAGATTGGATCGAGGAAGGCAACGCGTGATTGGCCAAGGAAAGGTAGTGCAGGTCAAGGTGGGATCCAAGGCATACCTTGGGCCTCAATGGATAAAATGAAGAAGGGAAGGCTCATTGGACATTCATTCATTAGCTATTTTCTTCTTGTCATTTTGACAAATCACGCTTGAGCCAGAGAGCCAAGTCTGCAATGTTGTTTCGCACACAAGATATTCAAGCGAAGATCTCAACCTCTACCTCGGGGGACTTCGAGTTCGCTTAGGAGATGAGTTCCACCTTTTATGAGGGGATTTTCCATTAGCAACATTAGGAGGAAGTGTAGCCATTTCTGGACTGCGCAGAGGAGGAGTAGACTGTGTAGTGGAGGACACAGTGTAGTGTGGAGTTTGTGTCAGGAGGTTGAAGAGAATCGAATTCACACCACGAGATTTGGAGGGGAGGCTAGCCACCTCCTACCAAGGATTATTGCAGCATTCCAGAGGCATTTTCCAACAATCCCTTCTAGTGGTTTTATTTCCCCAATAATTTATTGAGCCAAGCCCAAGAGGGCCAATTTCCGAGGTTAAGATTTGGGCGAACACTTTCTGGGTTTTTCTGGTTTATATGAGGAGAAGCCAAGATTAAATTGACAGAATTTTCTAGGTAGATTCGAGTTGCCAAACAGAGATCTAAACTGAGTCAGCAGCTAGAGGAGCTAGGGAAAATTGTGTCGAAATTTCGGGGTCAACATTTGGCCAATTATTTCGCGGTTTTTTGTGGGTTTATTGAGAGGAGTCCGGTGACCAATTCTCAAAATTTTCTGAGCATGGGAGCTCTGCCAACCAATAGTCTGAAACCAAGAAGCAACAACAAATTCCAAGACTGGGCAGCGCAGTGGGAGAGCCATGCAGAGCATACTTCAGCACATGATTTGCTAAGATTAGAGTTATTCTTCAGCTTGCCTTGAGTAGGCCCTTGTGCTATCCTTCTAAGCACCATATTGTACTCTTTCCAAGCATTTTAATAAAATGGCTCAGCGCTGTATTTTGGCTTCAGTTCATGTATTTTTAATGGTGTTTTCCATTTTGCTATAGTTGTTGTCTATTTTCACTTTATTTACTGTTAATCCCCATTTGGGGATATTACAGGATATATGATGAAGGGGTATCAAATATCTGATGACAACATGTTCATTGGATTACTCGACCAAATTACATCAATGAAACTGGGAGCCATGTCTTGTGGGTGTACCTACATAATTTCATTAAAAAAATGACGGACAACCATTGAATTTTTGTGCATTAGGAAGTAGTGAGCTTGTAAGTTGCTACAAGGGGGACTCCTCACCACTTCTAAAAGGTTTGAATTTTAGAGGCGATGTTTTTTTTTTCAGAGGGGAGGACAGTTTAAAAACCCGACCTTAAAAGTCAATTTTTAAGGGGGGTTCCAAGCCACCCCCAAAAAACCAATTTTGGGGGTGGTTCGTATCTCTTAGAATACTACCCCTAAAAGGCTTGACTCTTTTAGGCAATATATTTTTTTGTTTTTGTGTTTGTATTTTGTGGGGGGTGTTCAAAAACCACCCCTAATGCTAACCCCCCATCGCCCAATTCCACTTTTGGAGGCAGATAACGACACCGCCGTAAATGTATTTTTTGTAATAGTGGGCTAAAGGTAGGAGTGAGGAGTTTGAAGGTCCAACATTGATAAGTTCCTAATAATTTTCTAGGAAAAGTGGTACCCCTAAGTAGAACTTGGTAGTGATGACATCTAGAAGTGTAAAAACATGCTTATTTGTGCTTGAATTGTGTGGTTGGTATTAAAGAAGATCAATGTGTTTTTCTTCATTTATCACACCTCCCAAAGCTTCTAGAAACAGATTCGTGATTCTATTGAATACCTTTTCTCCTTTGATGCTTGCCTTTACTAAAATTAGGTTACTATAAATAGATTTCGAGTGGGAGGTTCATGGTATGGTTGAAGTTGATTTCATTCCTTTGATTTCCCTTTCTCCATCATTGCATTTACGAACCTTCCAAGTCCCTCAGCCATGATGATGAAGAGGTAGGGTGACTTCGAAGTCTCTTGTCTAATTTCTCAAGTTGGGGATAAGAATGTGATACTACACATCCCTTCATCCATTTAGTCACAGGTTCACCAAACCCTAATCACTTAGCACTTGCTTGAGAAATTGCCAGTTTTATGTCCAACCAGTGAAATAAGCATAGATCTCACAAGAACGCACAAAGAGCTGCTTAATTTTAAGGCAACATAAACGAGAATGAGAAGGGAGTTTCTAACAGGGGAACTCTCATTTTCTTTTGTAGGGGTTGGCCATGCCACCCAATAGTTACTAATTATTCGAAGTAGTTGAAATATTATTTGGGCCATTAGTATTATAGGTATCGAAGTACCATTGTATGCAACAATAATGTAAGACCAGTATACCAACATGTTTACCCTTCTTCCTCTGCATCCACCCCTTCCCATAGTTGAAACATATACACCTCTCTGGAATTTGAGATGCGTAGAGTCAAAATGGAGAAGCAATAGCTCTGAATACTCAAACAAGCCATATTAACAAGGGCTTATATGCACCACACTGCTACCCAACAAAACCAGTGTTCAATATACAAGTGTCTGCTCCAACTTTATATTATGTTGGTTAAAAATATTTACTAAATGCATAATATTTACAGTTTCCTCTCAAGATCAGATTTAGAGATCCATGAAAAAAATCCAACATTATCTGGCCAAAACCCTGTGTTTAACGAGTTAGTGCTCTACCAAGCCACTAGAACCCAACCCCGAGTTACATATGAGTAAATTGGCATGGTTGGTTGCCTGTTCAAAACATTTGTTACTGCATTTTCTATGCAGCTTCATGGAGAAAAACCCACAAAGCCTGGAAATTTTTCTAATTTCAGATTGTTTTTTACAATATGGTTGTTTGTGCTAAAAGGAAATGTAGCACATGTTAGATTTCATTCCCCTTGTAATGTTATTATTGCCATTGTGTTTGTGTTTTTCCTAGAAGAAAATTTAACAGGTCCTAGTTTTCTTTTGGCATGCAACTTTGTCGCTGGCAATATGCTTGTCTTTCTACTAAAAGTAAATCTAGCACATGTTAGATTTCTTTCACCTTTCAATGTTGCTATTGAGAATGCCTTTTATCTATGATAGAAGAAAATCTAGCACAAATTATATTTCTTTTTGCCCTGCAATATTGCTTTTGGAAATATACTTGTGTTTGTGCTAAAAGTAAATCTAGCACGAGCTAGATTTGTTTAACCCTGCCATGTTGTTATGTGCTTATGTTTTTGCTATAGGAAAATCTAGCATGGGTTAGATTTCTTTCACCTTGAAATGGTGTTATCAACAAGATGAAAAAAATATAATGAGGGATATATTTGCTTCTAGCATGAAATCTAGCAAGTGTTAGATTTCTTTTGCTTGATAATGTTGTTGTTGGAAATAGGCTTGAGTTTTTGCTAAAAGTAAATATAGCACATGCTAGATTTTTTTCACCTTAAAATGTTTGTTATGTGTTTGTGTTTGAGCTAGAAGGAAATTTAGCATGCGCTAGATTTGTTTCACAATGCCATGTTGTGGTTGGAAATCTAGTTGTTTGTGCTAGAAGGAAATATGCTAGATTCCTTGACCTTGCAATGTTGTTATTGGAAATATGCATGTGACTATGTTAGAAGGAAATTTAGCACATATTAGATTTCTTTTATTACAATGTTGTTATTGGAAATATGCTTTAGCTTATGCTAGAAATAAATTTAGCATGTTAGATTTATTTAACACTACAATGTTGTTATGTTATTATGTGTGTGCTAGAAGGAAATCTAGCACGTGCTAGATTTGTTTCATCCTAGAATGTGCTTATGTTGTGCTGTAAGGAAATCTAGCACATGTTAGATTTCCTTTGCCCTATAATGCTGTTGTTATCAACATGCTTGTTTTTGTGCTAGAAGTAAATCTAGCATGCATTATAATTCTTTCACTTTATAATGGGCTTGTCTCCTTGTGTTTATGCTAGAAGGAAATCTTACACACATTAGATTTCTTTCACCTTATAATTTTGTTATTGGCAATGTGCTTATGTTTGGGCTAGAAGGAAATCTAGCACACGTTATGTTTCCCTCACCTTGGAATGTGCTTGTGTTTGTGATAGAAATAAATCTATAGCATGCACTAGATTTCTTTAGTCCTACAATGTTTTTATGTGCTAGAAGGAAATATAGCACATGTTAGATTTGTTTCAATTAGAAACGTGTTTGTGTTGGAAGAAAATTGATCACATGCTAGATTTCTTATACCCTACAATGTTGTTGTTGGAATCATGCTTGTATTTGTGGTAGACATAAATCTAGCACTTGCTAAATTTATTTCACTCTACAATGTTGCTATGTGCTTATGTTTGCGATAAAATAAAATCTAGCACATGTTATATTTATTTTACGTTGCAATGTTGTTATTAGTAACATCTTTGTGTTTAGGCTAAAAGGAAATTTGACATGTGCTAGATTTTTTGTCCTGCATTGTTGTTGTTAGAAATATTTATATGTTTGTGTTAGAAGTAAATATAACACAAGCTAAATTTTTCTCACCCTACAATGTTGTTATGTGATAATGTTTCCATTAGAAGGAAATCTATTATGCATTAGATTTCTTTCACCTTTCAATGTTATTATTTGCAATGTGCTTCTGTTTCTGATACGAAGAAATCTAACCTGTGTTAGATTTGTTTTGCCCAACAATGTTGTTGTTGGAAATATGTTTGTGAATTTGTACTAGAAGGAAATCTAGTATGTGTTATATTTTCTTCACATTGCCATCTTATTTTTGACAATCTAGTCATTTATGCTAGAAGGAAATCTAACTCTTTGCATTGCTTTTATTTGGAAATGTGTTTATGGCTATGCTAGAAGGAAATTTAGCACACAACAGATTTCTTTTTTCTTTCATTGTTGAAAATATGCTTGTGTTTGTGATAGAAGTAACTCTAACATATGCTACATTTATTTCACCTTGCAATGATTTATGTGCTTTTGTTTATGATAGAATGAAATATAGCACATGTTAGATTTCTTTCACCTTACAATGTTATTATTGGCAATGTGATTTTGTTTGTGCTAGAAGAAAATCTTGTAGGTGCTAGATTTATTTTTCCTTGCAATGAAGTTATTGGTAATATCCTTGTGTTTATGCTAGAAGTAAATCCAACATGTATTAGGTTTCTTTAACCGTACAATGTTTTTAATTTCTTATGTTTGTGTTGTAAGGATATGTTGCATGTGCTAGATTTCCTTTTACCCTACTGCAATGTTGTTGTTGGCAAGATGCTTATGTTTGTGCTAGAAGTAAATCTAGCACACGCTAAACTTTTTTCACCTTGCAATGTTGACATGAGCTTTTATTTCTTCTAGAAAGAAATATGGCATGCTTAAAGTTCTTTCACCTTCCAATTTTGTTATTGGCAATGTGCTCATGTCTTTATTAGAAACAAATCTAGCATGTGCTTCATTTAATCTTGTTTAGAATATTTTTGTTGGCAATGTGCTCGTGTTTTTTCTAGAAGTAATTCTATTGCATGATAGATTTAGTTTACCGTACAATGTTGTTATGTGTTTTTTTTTATGCTAAAATGAAGTTTAACATGTGTTATATTTCTTTCACCTTGCATCGTTTTTATTGACAATGTGCTTGTGTTTGTGATAGAGGGTAATATAGAATGATTTTTTCATAGTACAATGTTGTTGTTGGAAACATGCTTCTATTTGTCCCATATTTCATTCTTAGACCACATATTCCATACAAAGGGCCTTCTAATCATTTGAGTTTTTAAATTTTCTTATATTGTAACAACGATCTACGTAGGCATGGACTAAAAGCTCATTGTCTTCAGAAAGTAAGGACAAATTTCACAAGGATGGAGATGTCCTAGGAAAGATTATTGTTGCAATGTTTTTTTTGACAATGTGTTTGTGTTTGTGTTTGTGATAGAAGGAATTTCATCATGCACTAGATTTAATTTACAATGCAACATTGTTGGCAATCTCTTGTATGTGATAGAAAAAATTCTTCAATGTGTTTGCCTTTTTATGGTCTCTATAGCAAACTAAGAATATACACAACTATAAAAAATAAATTTTGTGTAAACATGATGTTGTTGTAGTATCTACTATTGTTGTTATTTATTCACAATGTATTGTTGTATTTTGGGAACGTGCTTATGCTTGTGCTAGAAGGAAAGCTAGCAGGTGCTAGCTTTCATATAGACAATTAAAATAACATAATAAATTATTTAGAGGTGGCGCCCTTTTTCTTATCAACACCATGATTAGATATAATTGTGAGTTCTACACTTGTTATTGTTCTTGTTCATTTTGTTACACATACAATGATGCAAGTAGTGGTAGTATTTATAAATTCATATTTTCTTCGATAATTTGAAACTATGATAGTAGTTTCTTACTTTATTTTCAGAAACCATGGACCCTAAAGCTAGTGGTAATTCAAAGGAATCATCTAAGGAAAAAAGAAGTTCACCAAATACAACACCAAAATATTTAAATGGTATGACGATTTTAAAATTAGTTTGTACTTTGTTACAATGGTTGCTAATAAATGATTGTTGATTAATGAAGTTCATGTTATCCTTATTTTTTAAGAAAACTTTCATATGATTTGAGTTTCTTTGCTTTTGTGCATATGTATGAAATGAAATGTTATAGAATATGAATTCATATTGTTTTCATTTAAAATTTTACCATTATAAATTCTTACAAATGTTTACAGATGCTAAGAACTATAATACAAACTGAGATATTCTAAAAATCTATTTTATATTCATTTTCAAATAATTTGACAAAATTCTAGTATGAAATTTGCAACTTAATGAATTTTGATTTATTATTGAATAATCTCCTACCTAATATTGTTATGAAAATTGAAATACACCATGTTAGTTGGATTTTCCACATTAAAGATCCACTTTTACACAAAAAAAAACTCATGAAAATAGCACTAGGAGTGGGATTTTAATGTGGAAGCCCCATAATAACATGGGTATTTTTCTTTTCCTAACAATTTTAGCTAGGTGATTAGTGTTGGTGTCATATGGTAAACTTGCATTACACATGTGCTCCTTTATTATTCTGTATGTAAATGAAAATAGTGTATTATAAGGTTGTTTAATAATATTTTGTATTTCATGCCTTCCATAATTTTTTTTTCACAAGCTATGGAATCTCGTGTCCCTGAAATTCCAAGTAAAGGAGTGAAGAGAAAATAAAAAACAAGTGATATACAAACAATGTATCCTTCAATTGGTATGGTTGATTTATATTTTATGTATACTCTCTTATTGTTTTTCTTTTCCTAACAATTTTCGCTAGGTAATTACTTTTGGTGTCATATATTAAATTTGCATAACACATGTACTCCTTTATTATTGTGTATGTAAATGAATATAGTGTATTATAAGGTTTAATAATATTTCGTATTTCATGCCTTCCATAATATTTTGTTTTTTTTTTTTGTTTTTTTCATAACTTGTGGAATCTTGTGTCCCTGACATTCCAAGTAAAGGAGTGAAGTGAAAATGAAAAACAAGTGATATACAAACAATGTATCCTTTAATTGGTATGGTTCTTTTATATTTTATGTATACTCTCTTATAAATGGTTAGATTAGGTGGTCTTGTAAATTTTAAAATAACATTACATGACAACATTTGAAATTTTAATTTTATTTTGATTTATGCAAATAATTTTTTATTTTTGTATGCAGAATTGGTTGGCACCAAAGCAAGTGAAATGTTAATATCATCATTTAAGAAAAAAAAAAATCAACTCAAATGGTAGTATCAATAACACCTTCAACTTCTACCTTTGAAATGATTAAAAAATAAAACACGTCTAATAAATATGAGTTTCTGCACGATTGGTATGTCCAGATAGAAACTTCCATGAATATGTATCCTGATATGTACCTATTTGGATCCATAGATGGAAAAGAACCTGAGATATTAATTTTAATGCTTCTAATACCATAACATTGTATATGCTTATTATAGGAACAAATAAAAATAACAAAACTAACAATCAAAATAATGTTAAAAGTGTGTGTGTGTGTATTTCATAGGTTACATTGCTAATGCTTTTATTTAATTGCGAATTTTGTGTTGAATATATATTATATTACATAATTTGATCATGTTTAATTGAAGGTTTAATATTTTTACCTCCACGTTCTGTGAAGATGATAAAAGAGAAAATTGTTTCATCTATAAATAGTCGAAAAAACACTCATTGTAAGTGTATTGTTTTGATATATTTTTAGTAATTTTTGTAACGAATAAAATGGTTTGACTTGAATATTTTTTTATTGTATTTCAGCCCAAATAACTGAAAACAAATTAGTTATTCTTGAATTAAAGGACATTTTTTTATCATAGACATATTGAGAAAATGGGACCTGATGTAGATTACAAAATAGAGAAAAAATTATTTTGGATTCATCCACATGCAAAAACATTTTTTGGAATGTGTTTCAAAAATGAATATTTTGAAATTGCAATTTGGATGACAACTTTGAAAAAAAAACACAATAAGAGTTCTAAAAATGTTCGTTTCAGAAAAATTACAAGATAAACTTGTGTTTATGTGGACTTCTTCAGAGTGTAAACCAAAAAAGGGACATAAGGCCATTGACAATCCAACAAAAGGTATACTCACTAAATCACTGAAAAAAGTGTGGGAAATGCATACCCAATATGATGCAACCAGTACTATTATAGTGGATTGTTCACTTGAGAGCATGAAAGGAAATCCAAAACAAAATGTGATTCTTGCCTCTCAATTCATTGGAACAAATCAAGAGGATAATTGGTTGATCGATGAGCTATGGAGAATGTTGATTAAATGAAACAAGGCAACATATGTGCAAGCTATTTTGAAGGATGTTCAAGCTATTTTGAAGGATGTGCAAGCTATTGGTGTCTATTTAATGTCATAATATGTATGACATCATGAATTGTTACTATATTTTGTACCCCTTTAAAATTTAAGTTGGTTTCTATTTCACAATACTAATAAAAGAATTGTTGATTTGGTTTGTCATAAGTAGAATAAAATAATTTTTTGTTCTCTATTTTTGTGAGATATTGTTGTATTGATAACAATTATTGATTTGAATGGTTGTTTAATGTTTTCGTATGAAAATTTCCCACGCTATAGAAATTTTTACAATGGATTAGATTGTATGTAAAAATTAATAGATAATTGGTGTATTTGTTTGAATTGGATCATTACAATTATTTTTTTCAATTGTTGTTTAAGTTATCATTATACCTCTTAGAAATTAGTAATGAAAATGATGGTTCACTGCATTCTTATAAAAAAAATTATTTCACATAAGTTGAAAAACTATATTAGGATGTATGTAGCACCAACAATAGACATAGAATCTTTACTAAAAGAAGCACCAAAAGAAACTAAAGTAGAGGCTATATAAATTAGCGTATAATTAAGTAGGTTTGAAATTTAAAAATTGTATTATAGTACATGTGAAAACTAGTATATAATTAGTTTGTTTAATTGCAACCATTGTAATTATATCTTTCAATTGAAATTAAACAAATCATTATAAGTCTTAAAATCAATGATTTAAATGGTGGGTCAATGTGATCCTATAATACTTGCTTATTCCATACAAATTAATTAAAGGTATTAGGCTGTATGTATAAAGTAAAGATATCATTAGTTTGTTAACTTTACTGGGGCCATTGTAATTATAATTTGTGATTACCATTAATTCATAATAAATGCTAACGTCATTTTTGAAATGTTAGGTTTTTATATCATTAAGCAATAAAGTGTTGAAGTGGAGATATGTGAATATCATACATGTGGTTGTAGTGCACTTTCAAACGCAAATGGGCATCACTATAAGTCGAAAGATGTTGTTGATATTTGAAATGGAAGGAATTTTCTTCCAATTGTACACCAAAGATGAACAAAATTTTTATATTCAAAGAGAACCAAATTGGCAGTTTGGTGATAGGTCATATTTTTTAAGGCTTAAAAAATTATGATGTTGCAATATGGACATTAAATGTCATTGACAAGTACTTGAAATATCAAATATTGATATAGAGGACTTTAAATTCTCATGGAACAAGTCTCATTGTCATTTGCAAACAAAATTAGAAGCGGGGAGGACAATACAATTTTATGAGAAAAGGTTGACTGATGTGTGGTTCCAATATGGAGATAATTATGAAGAATCAAATTTATTGTTAATATATACATCAAAGCATACTTCTCAATTCATCGGATATCGATCAAACCACATCTTGATAAAAGCCTATACAGGAAAATAACAAGATACTTGGCTTATGTAGGTTTTATTCCCCTTTCTTAAGACACTTCCATCATATGAAAGAAAAACGTGAGTACATTCAAATGTTCAATAGAACATGTACTTCATTATAGTGGATGAAGATAATTTTCTTTATAAATTTGTCCACAAGTACATTCCAATTTTTGAATGCAATTTGAACATAGTTTTTTCTGAATCAATTTGTATGATTTTATATCTTTTGGAATATTATATTGGACTTTTCAATTATTATTTTTTTTTGGAGGAAAAAATTCAAAACTTTCTATTAATAAAAAAAAATACAATAGGAATTGTCAATTATATTATTATATGTTTTTATTTTTATTTTTATTTTTGCAATGACTTTGTTGTATCAATTTTTTTTTGCTAATATGTGTGTGTATGTGTTCTTAAATGAATTATTTGCTATTGAAATCATCTTACACGAACCATCAAGACATGCTTGTATTTTTATTGACTTCTATTTACTTATATGCATAATAAGTTTTGAAATAGAGCTCATTGCAAACAAAAGTGCAATTCTTATTGAATAAATTATAATAATTTACTTGATAAATGCTACATGCACTATTGGCTATTCAGGATAATGGGAAATGTGTCATAGGTAAATGATTTGAACTTTTTGAACCATAATATTTGTGATTTCTCAATCCATATTTTACATAAATTTATATACTTCAATAAATTAATGGTTGTAATTAAAATCATATCATATTGAAAATCAACAACACTCAAATTTAGTTATTGACCTTTTACCTATAAAAAACATTAATATGAGTACATACATGTGATATTTATTTTTTGAAATGTGTCACAGGTAAATGATTTGAACTTTTTGAAGCATAAGATTTGTGATTTCTCAATCCATATTTTACATAAATTTATATACTTCAATCAATTAATGGTTGAAATTAAAATAATATCATATTGAAAATCAACAACACTCAAAGTTAGTTATTGACCTTTTACCTATAAAAAGCATTAATATGAATGCATACATGTGATATTTATTTTTTGAGATAAAAATCTATTATAAATAATTTTGAATTTCTAAAAGAAAAACATATAATTAATGATAATGATTGATAAGTGGACTATCAAGGTTTGATTGGATGCTATCACAGATAAATTATGTCTTTGAACTTCTTCTTCTTCTTCTTCTTTTAATTTTTTTTATTTTTTATTTTTTTAAAATAAACTTAAATCATAACATATGAGCCATAGTTATATTACTATTTTTTATTTAGTTATATCCATTAATATGAGTGTATAAATGTGATATATAATAACCATATACTATAAGACATTTTTTCCAAAAATAAATCAAATAATTTCTTGGTAATAAATATTAAGTGGACTATTTAAGCTAATGGGTGATGGGTCATAGGTGAATACTTCAAACTCCTTAAATCGTAAGGCATTCGATTTTTAATCCATAATTTATTTATTTGTTTTTTAAATCAACTATTTGCGTATGTAATCATCTTATACCATATAAGTTAATAATGAATTCATTTATTGACTTTTATTTGTCTACCACGTAGTTTGATATGAGTATTAATTTCACATTGTAATTTTTTGAAATACAACTCCATATAAAACAAAATGCTCTTCTTAATAAAACGTGGAAAATTTAATTAAAAACATGTTAAGTGGGCCATCTAGATTAATTAAAGAGATAGATCAGAAATGGTTGTATTTAAACTTTTTTCGCAGCATAAGACATTTATTTTTCCATCCATTATAACATTTTTTCATTTTCAATTCTTAAATAATTTACTTGTAATTTAAACAATCTCATAGAATCCACCATGACTCGAGGTTATTTATTGTATTATATTTTGTTATATGCATTAATGGAAGTTTATAAATGTGATGTATTTTTGAATTGTAGCTCATAATGTAAATAAATATACATTTTTTATAAAACAAATTAGAAGTAATGGATAATAAGTTATAAGTGGTCTAATAGAAAGCCATTTATCAACTTTTATTTTCTTACCTTGAAGTTTAATATAAGTGTATAAATGCTACATTGTTTTTTTGAAATAAAACTCCATGTAAAATGAAATGTTTTTCTTAACAAAACACGAAATAATTAATTGATAACATATAGTAAGTAGGTTCCTCAAGTTCTCTTAAGATATAGGTCATAAATAAATGTATTTCAACTTTTTACAACATACACCATTTGATTTTCCCATCCCTATTAACATTTTGTAAATTTCAATTCATAAATAAATAATTTCTAATTGAAATAATAAAAACCAACTAGACATAAAGCATGACATATTAAATTCTATTTAGTTATATGCATTGATACAAGGTTATATATGTATTATATTTTTGAAATAAAGCTCCTAATGTAATTAAAGATAGATTTCTAGAAAAAATAATAATTTAAAATCAATCGATGATGAGTTCTAAGTGGTTTTTTCTATTTTCAATCGATAACTTTTTCTAAATATGCATTTTTAAATCAATTGCTTTTATATACAATCATGCCATATAAGTCGATAAGTCAAGAAACACTTGATTGGTTTTTATTTACCTTTCGTGTGGTTTAATATGAATGTATAAATGTGACATTATTATTTTTCTAAAAAAAAACTCTATTTAAAAAAAATGTTTTCTATTAAAACATGGATTAATTAATTCATAATGACCATTAAGTAGACTATTTAGGCTCATTCAAGAGTTGTGTCACAAATGAACATATTTAAACTTTTTTCCACCATATGCCATAATTTTCCCATCAAGATTGATATTTTGTAAAATTCAATTATTAAATAAACTATTTGTAATTAAAATAAGCTCATAGAAGCTAACAAGGTCTGAAGCTATATATTGTATTCCATTTAATTTTATGTATTGACACAAGTTTATAAATGTAATATATTTTTGAAATAAATCTCTTAATGTAAGTAAATATACACCTTTTACAAAACTAATTAGAATTTATTGATAATGGGTTTTAAGTGGTTTACTTATAAGACCACATGGAAATCATATGTAATAGATAAATGACTTTTAATACATATTTAATATTCAAAATTAATATTTTAATGATAATTTATTGGTATTTACATTAAATATTTAATAATTAAAGAGCATGAGGACTTATATGAATTTCAACTAAAATCCATAAGTTGCGTTTCACATTTATTTATTCTTCATTAACAATTCTTGTCATTTTCTCCTCTTGGTGAAAGTAATGGTCAATCATGGTTTTCGTACAATAGGTTGGAACTATTACATTAGGACCATTATTAGTGTTTGACTATGTTGACAAGGAGAGATAAATATCCAGACTGCCATGAACTGTACTATTTTTTGAAAACCCTTGCTTCCACTACTTACTTGTCTATGTATATTGGTTCTCAACATCCACTAATTCTTGTTTACTTCAATTTGTGACAATGTCCATCATGATGGAATGACTTGAATACCCATTTAAGAACTCTCATTCGATGTACTTGGATCTAGGTGGAGATAGATCAATGATACCCAACCTTCTTGAAATACCTAGATAAATAGTGCCTAGCTTTTATAGTGGATGCATGGATGCTGTAAAGAAGAATTATCACCTCCTCATTAGTGTTACTTAAAGGCATGAAGGGGTAGAAAATTTAGCACAAAAAAAAAACACTAAGTTTCTAGTAGACTAGTTTCAAATAAATGCAAGGGAGGAACCTCTTTTCCACTTACACTAATATCTTGACATCACCATTATTCAATCAACAACTCTCTCGCAGGTTGTGGGAAAGGGGGTTAGAGTCATCTAACACAAAAATAAAGGAAAATTTTAGGGGCTAATATTCACAAGTGGGCTAATTTTCCATGCTTTTTTGAAAGAAAAGATTCGCCAATTTCCAGTTTTTTCTAAAAGTTATTCACCCAAATTTTATAGTACAAAATTATTTTATCTGAAAATTTGCCAAAACTGCATATAGAATATTGTAAAATTATTATAGATCGAAGTGCTTTTAGAAAAAATATCCCCAAACATTTTATAATTTTCATATTAGGGACTAGTAATATTCGCCAATGCTTCTAAACTTTAAGATAAATTTTCATCCTTAAAATTTTCCCTGACAAAAATCAAACATCAATGGCTCTAGTATGTTATCCATAACTATAATACATTTCTTGAATGTTAGACATACTAATATGATTTACCTTAAATAAATTGTTTCTAAGAGTTTTCTTTCACACTCATATTGTGCAGTGATACTGTTGTACCTAACAACCCCATGTTTAACCTATTCATGGTCTCTAATTGGTTTGAAATTCCTAAAATTATATTTTTATTATCTTAAATTAAGTTAATATGGTGATATACAAAAGAATGAATGTTTTTGAAGGCCTTGTAATAGAATACTTCCAACTTTAATGCAATATGTGTTATATATATATATATACTCTTTTTTTTTTCTTTTTAATGTAAAATTTTATTCTGATTTGCATATTTTTAAGAAATTTAAGTAAGAAATCCTTCAAAACAAAGTGGAAATTTTCTTAAAGGAATTGATTTCAAGTTTGTAATTTTTTTTTTTGAGGAATTGGTTTGAGGTTGTAGAGTTTGGTTTATGTTTTTATTTTTATTTTTATTTTTTTATATTTTTATATTTTTTTTATAATATTTATTGCATGATTAATGATTAATTTACTGAAAAGAGCAGACTGTTGCAGCCTGACCTAGATAGTGCTTCCATCCACTTCACGCTTCCCTCTCTGCGATCCAACAGCCATGGATGTTGGTGGGGGTGTCGATCCCCCTCCCCTCGAGCCAAAACTCACTGCTTTCCGAAAAATTGTTGTAGGCGCGAATAAGAGACCACAGACCGAGACTTAGCAAAAGTTCGTGAAGAAACTTGATTTCATCCCATCAGTCGCACTGCCGATCGAAGAAACCTGTAGGTCTGCTCTTAATCTAGCTGATAGAGGGTTTATTGGCCAGTTTACTGGCCTCCGGCCCTCCCCCAAAGCTGTGGAGGACTGGGTTCAAAGGAAATGGACTTCGCTTATCTCAGAAGGGATCAAAAGCCATTTTGTAGGGAAAGGTTTCTTTGTATTCATTTTTTAAAATGCAAAAGACAAAATTATCATCTTTAGAAACAAACCATACTTCATGGGTCCTCAAGGGCTATACCTGAACAAATGGACCCTCGACTTCGATCCTGCACAAGACGTGCCTTCCACTATCCCCGTGTGGGTCTGTCTTCCCCACCTTCCCCTGCACTGCTGGAACCAAAAATCTTTGCAAACCATTGGCAATTTTCTAGGAAGGTATACAGATCAAGCAGCGAGAAGAGATCAGTATTCTTGTGCACGCATCCTTGTGGAGGTGGATCTGGAAGTAGGGTTTCCATAATCAATAAAACTAACCGTCGCAGATTGGACTCACATTCAGGAATTACATTATGAACAACTACCTTTCAAATGTCGGCACTGCCATGACTATGGCCATTTTGCAAAAGCTAATCAAATATCGCCGAAGAAAGTGAAAATGCAAAAGTTAATCAATGGACCACAAAGCAGAAAATAGGGATAGAAAAACCTTGAGGGAAAGGTTCTGCAAAAGAGAAAAAATCCTCGCTAGCTGGGCAAGATCAAGGAGCTGGGAGCTCCAACCCCTCATCGACAGCAAGGACTCAAAATACTGAACCCAGCAAAGCAGCAGAAGCAATAGAAATAAACAAAGATAGTAGTGATCAATTGAAGTTTTCCCCCTACAGAAAAGGCAGCGAGGAAGAAGGGAAACCAGCAGTAACCCTTGAAATCTCCCCTTCCCCCACATATGCAGACATTGCCAGAAAGAAGATAGTAAACTCACCCAGCTCCTTGGAGGACGAGATCCTCGAAAGGCCTACTAAAAGAGTAGGAAGAAAGTCCCACAGAGAAGCAAGGGAAGAAGAGGCAGAAAGACAAAAAAATCAAGGAAGCCAACCCAAAATAGAGATGTCAATCGGAAGGAGCACTAGAACAAGGCCTCCAAAAGGAGGAGCTCCTTCCACCCCCAATAGTAAGTAATGAGAATCGTCTCTTGGAATTGCAGAGGTTTGGGGAATCAGTCAAAAGTCGAAGTTGTTAAGGACCTCATGAAAACAGAACCAACAATTATCCTCTTGCTCCAAGAGACAAAAATGGAAGGGGATGCCCTTCTAGAGATCAATAAAAAGAAATGGTAGAAGAATGCAGGGAAAGCAATAAGTTGAAGGGGCTCCTCAGGAGGAATTGCCACCTTGTGGAAGGAGGATGAATTTAGGCTTGACAACTCCTTCGCCACCCAACATTAGATTTTCATCGAGCTGAGGCACATAGCAAGTTAACTTTCACACTTTTCAATTTATATGTCTCGGTAATGTATGCAGAGAAGAAAGAATGTTGGAAATCCTTAAATGAATTTTTGGAACTCCACTCTCCAAATAAAATCATCATCGCTGGAGAGCTAAACATAGTAATTGATTTAAAAGAAAAAAGAGGAGGCAACAATAGCAGGGACCAAATGATACATGTGGTAGAAGACATAATACTCCATTGGGATCTAATGGACTTCAAGCCAAAGAAAGGCTTATACACTTGGACCAACAATAGGACAGGGGAAGATCATATCTCGGCCAGATTGGACAAATTTCTAGTACAAAGCACCTTGTTTATGGAAATGAGGCTCATCTCTTCAACAATCCTCCCTAAGCTTACCTCGGATCATAAACCCATCCTCCTCTCGTTGGACAAGGGAAAAAATTTGGGCCCAATTCCGTTCAGAATTAGTCCTCTTTGGAGTGGAAAAAGTGGATTCTTCGACACAATCCAAATGACTCGGTCCACCACTGTAAGTGGCTCCCCCAACTATGTATGGGAACAAAGGCTAAAATTCACAAAGAACGCCCTCAAGGAATGGAGAAAATTTCCCATAAACACACCCAATAGTCAAAGAAAGGAAGCAATGCAGTAGTTGGAAAACCTTCAAATGGAAATGGACACCAAAGATATCACAACAGCTGAATTAGATAAAGAGAAATCTGCCAAATGCAACTCCTTCCGTTCCTTTCGGAATGAAGAAGATTATTGGAGAATTAAATCCCGCAGTCTTTGGTTGGAATCCAGAGACATGAATACCTCTTATTTCCATCGACAATTCAAAGCTCGCCTCTCCTGCAACCATACCTCGAAGATCACAACCTCTGAAGGGATGCTCGGCAAAGGCATAGAACAAATTAAATTTGTTGCTGTCACACACTTCCAAAATCTATACAACAAAGGGAATGAGGGTAGTGAAGAAGACAACAGAGAATTCCTCAACAACATTCCATCCTTGGTTACAAAGGATGACAACACAACCTTCTTGAAGTAGATCACTGAGGAAGACATCATCAAAGTCATTTTGTCCATGGAACTTGATAAAGCGCCCGAGCCTGATGGGTTTAAAATCCATTTTTACACGATATGTTGGGATATAATAAAATCTGTCTTGGTTAGAATGATTAAAGGATTTCTGCAAAAAGAAAAGATGGGGGGAAGCACCAATTCATCCTTTCTAGCATTAATACTGAAATAATCAAACCCCAACACCTTTGAAAGGTTCAAGCCTATCTCTCTCTGCAATGCCTCATACAAGATCATTGCAAAACTCCTAGCTAATAGAATTAAGCCACTACTTGGCAACCTCATCTCCACCTCGCAATGAGGTTTTGTCAAAGGAATACATATAGTGGACAATGTTATTCAAGTTTAGGAAACCATGCACTCCAACAATCTAAGAAAAGAAGAAGGCATGCTGGTTAAGCTAGATATGGCCAATGCCTTCGACAGAGTAAACTTGTCTTTCCTTTATAAAGTCTTTATTTCCTTCAGATTTTCGCAAGAGTGTGTCAATTTGATTAAAGCTTGCATCGACAGGCCTTGGATAGCTCCTCTAGTAAATGGGAGGAAAACCAACTACTTTCAAGCCTTGGGGGGTCTGAGGTAAGGATGCCCCCTCTCTCCCTTTCTGTACATCCTCTTGGCAGACACACTTAGTAGAAAAATGGATTTGGACAAGGTTTTTGGGATTGCTCCTGGCCTGCGAATGATGAAGGATTTGGATCCAATTAACCATGCTCTTTTTGCAGATAATTTCCTCATGTTGAGAGGTGCTTCCTGCAGAATAGACTCAGTGTTCAAAGCCACACTTAAAGCTTATTGCAATGTATTAGGTGCTATGATAAATGAAATGAAAAGTGTTGTCTACAGCTGGAATGTTGAAGAGAATGAAATTGAGAGAGTTTCTCGCATTTTTGGGTTCACTGGATATTCCCGATGGGACAAAATAAATTACCTCGGGCTTCCATTTACGTTGGGCATTAACAGGAATTCTTTATGGGAAGGAATTTTGAACAAAATTAAAACCAAAATCAAATCATGGAGAGGGCAGTGGCTTACGCATGGAGGCAAGCTCATCTTGATCAAATCAATGCTCCCTTCCCTCCCGATTTATCAAGCCTCCTTTCTATTGGCTCCGAAATCAATTTCTGGGCAGATTAATAAACTCCTGCATGAATTCCTTTGGCACAGTGGAAAATGGAATCAATGTAAGCTACATCTGATAAAATGGGATATCGTCAAAAGACCCCTGCGTGATGGAGGACTTCAGATTAGGGACCTAGACTATGAAAATACCTCTCTTAGTTGCAAGATACTGTGGAAAATGCATGTTGATCCCAATCATCCAGCAAGTTGCATGCTCGGAAACAAATATATCCAAGGGGCAGCATTAAGGTAGCTACAGGACGCAAACAACAAAAAAAGCACAGAACTTTGGAGATTGTGTAAAAAAGGAATTAAGTTTTTTCTTCTGCATTTGTATTGAATCCCTAGGAATGGGAAAAGAGTGAAGCTTTGGACAGACAGAATCATGGGCCATGCGCCTCTTGCAACCAATACAGGCCTCGCCGAAATTTGAGATTTTCTGAAGGAGAGAGGAATTTAAATAGTGAATGATATTTCTGAATGGGATGAGGTTGGTAGTTGGAAATCATGGAGATTCATTAACATTCCAGAACACTTATTACAACAGGTGGATATGCTCAAAACATAGCTCAGAGACCCTGCCTCGGTGCACAAGTTTGCAGAAGATACTTGGGGATGGGGACCCTCTAGTACCTGCTCTGCCGCCAAGGGATACTCACTTTTGTAGCCCCAAAGTGAAAGGTCTCTTCCTGCAAGCTTCTGCTCACAGGTATGGGATCCAATGGCCTTCCCAAAATAAACTTCTTCTTTTGGACGTTAATGCATAAATTTTTTTTAACAAGTGAAAACCTTCTGAAAAGAAGCATTGCTGGTCCGCACAGATGTGCTCTCTATAAACAAGCTCTTGAAACCATTGATCACCTCTTCGTTGACTGCCCTTTCGCCAATAAAGTTTGGATTCTCACCTTCATGGCCTCAAAACAGTTGCCCCCTCCCAAATCTTAGTAGTGGACCTCTTCTCTTCATGGAAGGATTGATACCCTTTGACCTTCACTAACAAGTCCCTTTGGGCCCGGGTTTGGATCACCATCCCTAAGTTTATTTGTTGGAAAATATGGATAGCCAAGAATGAACAGATCTTCAATAATATAGTATGAACCCCCTCCATTGTAGTTGCCAAAGCAAAAGGCATCCTTTTTGAAACACTGAGTAAGTAGGCCCTCAAACCTGAAACTACTCTACTCCCTGAGGAAAAGAGATGGTTCGGGACCTTTGTCTTCCAACATATAAACCAAAGTGATATCAAACCCCCTCTCAATCCTGAGTGGAGGTTAATAGAAAAGGACATAATTAGAGCTTGTGGAGGAGGCAAGGTACATCAATGGTCTTCTTCGATGGTTTATCCAAAGGAAACCCCGAGACAACAGGTTCCAGAGGCCTCATTTATTCTCTGGATGGCATCTCAAGAGAAATATTTAGCTGGGGATTAGGACAATGAAAAAACAATCAAGCAGAAATCCTGAGCTTATTAAAAGCCTGCCAAATAGCAAGAGAAAGAAGACTCATAGAGCTGCAAGCATTTGAAGATTCTGAAATTTTGATAAAAAAGATACATTCAAAAGATCAATTTAATGATGTTGTCCTAAATAAAAGTCTATAGAGGCTTAGATACATACTTCACGAATTTAATTCTTTTAAATTCTTTCACATACTCAGAGATTCAAACAAAGAAGCAGGCAATTACGCCAACAAAGGCTACCTCCTCGTACAAGGAGACTTGAACATAAATGATGGAATTCTTGCACAATTCTGCATCCCGTGAAAATCAATCCAGTATGTAATAGGGACAAATTTTGTAGTCTTGTACTGATGGTTGTTCTGGCCTCGACCCAACCTGATTTCTCCAATAAATAAAAATCCATAACCGTTTCAGTTAAAAAAAAATGATTAATTTACTGCATAATTTCTAATATTTCTCTACTAAAAAAAATAAACACCCCAAGATAATGGTGAAATGTCTGTTTTGGATTTTACAAGGGAAAATATTATCAAACATAAATCTTGTCATTGACATCATGACATGACCCATTTATAGTAATAGAATTTTGGATAGTAAACCATTTACGTTAAATTAATCATGTCACTTCTTTGTAGTGGTCCTTAAAAATAAACACAAATAATGACCAATGCATTTAATAAACAAGGGATTTTTTCTGTTTTCATAATGTGCTTTACTTTGGAGGTGGATTTTTCGACATCCTTGCTTTTTAAGTCCCAACATGTTGAAGTGTTCTTCACTCAAGTGCTATTAACCATCATTGTCGTTGAACAATGTTACCGATGAAATAGGTAACCGCAATGTTACCTACTTTTTTTTGGTAGCATAAAAAGCACCCGATTTTGAAAAGTGGTGATGCAGAATCACCATTTTTTTTTTTGGTGCACATTTTTGACACTCTAAATTTTTTATTTATGAAGTCTGAATATTTGTTTTAAAATGTTAGTGATTTTCATGCTAATTTTGAAATGTATTGATGCAGCATCAATTTTTTTTTTTTTTTTTTTTTTAGAGTGGTGATTTTCATGCTAATTTTGAAACGTATTGATGCTGCATCAACCTTTTTTTTTAGAGCAGTGATTTTCATGCTAATTTTGAAACGTATTGATGCTGCATCAACCTTTTTTTTCTAGAGCAGTGATTTTCATGCTAATTTTGAAACATATTGATGCTGCATCAACCTTTTTTTTTTAGAGTGGTGATTTTCATGTATGTAATAAAACACAAACTTAGATTAAAAAAATATATAAAAACAGTAAAAAAAACCAATAAAAATGTAAAAAAAAACAAAAATAGCTCATAAAAAGAAAAAATTTAAACAAAAATAAATAAATAAAAAAAAAATATTTGAAAATTATATCAAAGGAAATGACAAAATTTGAAGAAAAAAAACACATAATTTAAAGAAAAAAAACAAAAATTCACCAAAAAATTAAAAAAAAAAAAAATCAAAAACATTTTTTTTCGAACTTATTAAAAAAAACAATATATTTAAAAAAATATATATATTTAAAAAAATTTTAAAATAATTAAAATTACAAAATTAAAATTTAGGAAAAAAAAATTAAAAAAAAAAAAATTAAATTTAAAAATATAAATTAAAAAATAATAATAATAATAAGGAAAAAAATACAACTTTTAAAATTTACAAAAAAAACAAATTAAAAAAAAACAATTAAAATTGAAAAAGAAAATAAAAATAAAAATTTAAAAATAAAAAAAAATAAAAAATGAAAAAAACCACGTGCAAATAATTAAAAAACAAATATACATAAATTTAGTGTTTTTTTTTTTTTTTTAAGTGAAACCATTTATAGATTTTAAAAATGAAAAACTAAATAAACGAAAAAAATAAGAAAAACAATTAAATTAAATTAAAATTTAAAAATTTTAATAAATAAATTTTAAATTTTAAATTTAAAAAAAAAATTATTCTATAATATTAAACATAAAAAAAATTAACCAAATTGAATTTAAAATAAAAAAATTGAATTAAAAAAATAATTTTAAATTTTTTGAAATTCAAATTTTTTTTTTTTTTAAATCAAATTAAAATAAAAATATTAAAAATTAAAAAAAATTAAAAAATAAAAATAAAATCAAATAAAAAATAGATGTAAGTATATATTTAAAAAAAAAAAAAAGAAAAAGAATTTTACTTCAAATAAAAATATTAAATTAAAAAAAAAATTTATTTTTTGAAAAAAAAAATTTATTTTTTCAAATTAAAAAAAAAAAAAAATTTAAAAAGAAACAATTAAAAAAAAAATTAAAAAAAAAACAATTAAAAAAAAATTTAAAAAAAATCAATTAAAAAAAAAAAAACAATTAAAAATTTTTTTTTTAAAAAAAATCAATTAAAAAAAAAATTAAAAAAAAACATTTATTGATTTTTTAATTTTTTTTTTTAATTGATTTTTTTTTTAAATTTTTTTTTTAATTGTTTTTTTTTAAAATTTTTTTTTTAATTGATTTTTTTTTTAAATTTTTTTTTTAATTGTTTTTTTTTTAAAAATTTTTTTTTTAATTGATTTTTTTTTTTAATTTTTTAATTTTTTGTTTTAAATTTATTATTATTATTATTATTTTTAATAATTTTTATTAAATTTCGCCCATTTTTTTATTTAATTGATTTTTTTTTTTTTTTTTTTAAATTTCATAATTTTTCATTGTTATTAACTTTTACTTTTAGTTTTTTAATATAATTTTATAAAATTGAATAAATTTTTTATATTTTTTTTTAATTTATTTCGATTTAATATGTTTTTTAAATGTTTTACTCTTTTTTTTTTTTTTTTTTTGTTAATTATGTAAATTTTTTATATTTTTTATTTCAATTAAAATTGTGTATTTAAAATTAGATTTTTTTAAAAATGAAACTTAATTTTTTTAAATTATTTTTTATTTAATTTTTTTTCTTTTTTTTTTTTTCAATTTTCCACTTTTAATTGATTTTTAAAGTTTTTAAAGTTTTCGTTTAACAATATATATATTTTTTTCTTTTATATTTAAAATTTATTTTTTCTTTCAAAATTTATTTGTTTATTCATTTATTTATTAAAATTTAATATTTTTGTTTTTAAATTTAATTTGTTATTTTAATATTAACCTCTTTTTTTTTTTTAATTTAATAAAATTTGATGTATATACCTATTTTAATTTAAGTTCATATATATATATTTTATTTTTTATAATTTAAATTTAATTTATTTTTTATAGTTTATTTGTTTTTTTAATATATATTGTTTTAAATTTGATATTTTTATTGTATTTTATTTTTATTTTTTATTTTTAATTAAATTTTTTTTTTTTTTCCTTTTAATTTGAATAGTGTTTTTTTTTTTTTTAATTTTGAATTTTTAAATTTATTAAAATTTAATATATTTCCTTAAATTTAATTATTTGTTTTAAATTTTTTTCTTTCTTTTTTTAAATTTAATAAGCATTTTCTTTTTCTTTTTTAAATTTAATTTCTATATTTAATTTTTTTAATTTCCTTCCTTTTTTTACTTGTTTTTTTTTTTAAATTTAATATTTTTATTTTGTTTTTATTTTTATTTTTTAATTTCTATATTTTTTAAAATTTCAATCTTAATTTTTTTTTGGTTTATTTTTTATTTTTTTTTTCCTTAAATTTTAGGTTTTTTTAATGATTGAATTAAAATTTTTACTTTGTTTTTATTTTTATTTTTTTTATCTTCATATATTTTTAAATTTGAAGCTTTTCAATGTTTTTATTTTTTTAATTTATTTTTTTTTCTTAAATTTTAGGTTTTTTTTTAATGTTTGAATTTTAAAAATTAAAAAATGTTACTTCTATTTTTAAAAATGCCAAAAGTATGACACAATTTTTTTTTTTTGTTATTCCAGCATCAACTAATTTCGTTTTGAGGGTGTTTTTTCAATCTTTTTTCCAAGAAACAATTTTGTTTTTACCATAATTTTATAAAATGTTGAAATTTGACCTTAAAAAAAAACGAAGTGCGTTCTGGAAGACACTTTTTTTTTTTGGGGTGTTTTTTCAATCCTTTTTTCAACAAACAATTTTTTTTTTAGCATAATTTTAGAAAATGTTGAAATTTGACCTTAAAAAAAAAACAAGTGCGTTCTGGAAGACACACTTTTTTTTTTGGGGGTGTTTTTTCATGTTTTTTGAGAGTTTTTGGGCTAGAGTTCCCGTTTTGAGGTCAGGTTACCTATTTCATCGGTAACTATGTTGTTGGATTTCCATGCACAACATGCCAAAAAAAACATTTGTACAAAAGAAGCAAGAGCACTGACATCGCCACCACGTGGCTCTTGTTATGCAGAATGATTACATTTGAAATGAATGGTGAATCTGATTGAAAAATTGCTCATTTTAGATTATTGTACATTTTTGTGAAAAAAAGTATAAAAAATTAGATAGTATTGGTACTTGATCCACTAATATGATGGACAATGAAAAAATCGACCTTTATACCTAACCTTGTAGTGGACATGTTCATCTTGAATGCTATCTAACCCTTTCGAAAGAGATTCATCCAATTTATTGTGACACATTATTTACTCCCATTTGGAGGGATTGAAAAATGATTCAACCCATCCCATCTCTTGTGACACATTATTTTCTCTCATTTGGAGGTATTTCAAGATTCATATATTTTGTAAGATCCCTGATTTTTTATTGTTTAGCATCCACAACTAATCGAAAGTTGGGATTTCATGTTACAATTTAACATGGAAATGAAATATTACTAAATACAATAATACCACCTCACTTTCATTGACCTCCACCTTGCTTTCAATCAACCTCACAGTGTTGTAGCCACATCCATCCATTTGGTTATGCGATATTCAATGCTACTGCCAGCAGTATACAAATTGTTAGGCTTAATGAATTTCATTGTAAGATATATATACACCATCACATTCAAATATTCAAATGAAATGATTTGTATACCACCTATCATAGCACTGAATGCTACAACGCCTGGATGATAAAGGTGGTTGTGAATATGAGGGAAATTCTCCACAAATTATTTAATATTCTTAACTAGTGAATATAATTTTTTAAACTGATTAAATATAGCATGCATCTCCTTGATATGACTACGTATAATATCCTTACAAATGAATCATGCAAGGGAATATACACCCCAAGAGGGTAGTAGAATATTGCATGAGATTTTAAAAAATGTTTGACATGACACTCTCACATATTCAATAATGAAAAACAACCTTTGTAAAGATACTACTAAAAGGCTGCAACACTTTGGGAAAGAATCAATTGTGAGTGATTTCTAATTGATGAAGTGTTGGGGTGATTTTTGTAATAATACACTAGAAAGCTATCTGAAATAGATTTGGTAGCGTAGCTCAACAAAGTGATCTAGGTGGAATTTCCAGGATTACACATGTTGTTTATTCTGCAAACACATTTGGCTTAGAGTTTAGTGGGTTTCACATCCTGACTAATGCACTAGTTGATCAATATAAAATGGATTTGGCTTAGCATTAGTGTGTTAAACTTGCAACTGATGAAGCGACCCAAAGATTTTTTATTGATATTGTTCACAAGAATAATATATAATTGGTTAGATAAAATGGTTAGTCTCTTTTGTTCCATAAAGGTTGAATCAATTTTCATTTTGAACACAAAATACAAAGATTTTCAAATGCGGAAATGTCACAAACTAGTTATATGTTTGAATAATGTAATCCCGGGTCAATTCACGCAAGTTAATTTTACATTGCCTTTTCCTATATATGTGTATCATATAAGTAAACTAATCCATGTATATATAGGCACGAAGAAGAGAGATTTTTTTCAGCCGCTCCTCAACCACTCTCTCCAGAAATGATCTAAATAGGGAAAATGTTGTTAAAAGGCCTCATTAAGTTCTTGCTATCATGCTTCCTATAGATTCTCACTGAAAAGTAAAGGATATTGATTAAATTCATAATTATTTTTCGTCTACAAATCCCCCATTCACCCAAAGAAATTTGTCTAGATCATGAAGCAATAAATCCACACAATGAGTGGCACTATGACACAAGGGATGTCATCAATTATTTTAAATCTCTCCATGATCATCTTCTTAACACCCACATAATTTAAAGCACCATCCATAACAACCTAGGGAACACTTTCTTCTCCAACCTTAAGTAATTCTTCCCAAATATATTGAAAAGATACTTTGTGTTCTTCATTCAAGTAATTGTGTCCATTGCCAACCACATGTTAAAAAAATACCCCTCAATAAAAAATACTACCATATTAAAAAGAGATTTGTCTAGCATATCTAGCCAAGAACCCATCAAAATCACGTGACCTATTTGTTGCCAGGTATTTTTAATATTAGGCAATTTATGACTTTTTGAAATGCAATAAGATGGTAAAGAGACTTAGCCACAATAAATGGGATAGCATCTAAACTTAAAATTTATGTAATACATGAAAACATTATATACACACATGCACACACCTATGTGCACACATATATCAACCTCTTATAGTGTCGTTGACAGAGTACTAGCTAAGATAGAGTACAATGGGCCAAATGTAATGCTAGTAGAAGCTTCGTGATAACTTTGAACTTCATCTCATCAAAAAATGAAAGGATAGGAAGTTTCCATTTTAGTTATCTCAGACCTAAATAACTTATGGGCTTTGGCTTAGAGGCCACACATGATAAATATTTATCATATTTATATTGCCCTAATACTCCCATCACCTTCACTTTCTAGTTTAACAGGATACCATGTGCCTCAGGGGATATATTTCATATAGTGTTTCTTGAAATCAAGGAAGGATAGATATGCATTTCACTTGAATTCATAAAAGTTGGAATCAAAAGAAGAATAAGAACATGAGAAGGTGTAACTAAATATAATATAGGGATAAAAATATAAAGGGGTACAAAAAATGTTAATGAAAAAATGTACATCTACAATATATAGTAAAATTAGGGGCTTTTTAAATTGGGAAGGTGTATTGGGTTCATATTGGTAGAGGGTTAAATAAAGTGTTTTTTAGAGGTATTTTCCAATATGTAATCAAATTAAGGGTATTTTTTAATATGCCACGAATGCACGTCCTATGTCAGAAGTTCATTGAGTGAAGCCCCCGTGTCCTTCCTCAAGCTTATCTCACAATTCCATATCTATAACTGCCATTATGAATGCATATATGAACAAAATTAATTGATTCAACTTAGAGGAAGTATTGTCCAGTCTAGCCCTAGTGTGGGGAATTGATGTAACTCCAATATTATTCCACCATACCTAAAACCTGACATTTTCCATCGTGTGTTCCCAACTAGATGCTTGATTTATGAACTCCTCCTTACAATGTTTTCACTCATCAAGATTCTACCAGACCTTAGGATTAAAGATATTCGATAGTGGACTGTTAGACCTTTATTTCGTCTTAATGATAAGCTTGAAAATTTTTGTGCTTGATAACGATAATGGGATATAGAATATAATTGGGTCACCTCGATCTTTGGATATCATACCTTGGGCAAGGTTTTCCCCTTTGTTGGATTTCTCATCAGCTAGCTGATTATTTTCCCTCTTGACATGGAAAAAGTCAAAATTTTCAAATTTGTCCATAAGCAACCCTATTCGGTGATATATTGATTGCAGATCCTTCTCCATGTGATAATAATCATTGAATTACCAAACACACTTATTTTATGAATACCCCTTGTTAATACAATTTTCAATCCTTTCTAGAGAGCTAAGGCTTTTGCTTTATTATTTGAAGCAATACCTAGTCCCCAAGCAAATTTAATCTATATTTCTACATTAGGGATAAATGAAACCCCTCCCACTCCCGCCTCCCCTAAGAATATTGACAAAGTTATTTAAATATATTTTTTTCATTACCATAAAAAACATAAAAACCTTGAAGTTAATGGAACTCACAACCTTAAACCAAACATTTTTCAATGAATATTGACAAAGTTATCTAAATATATTTTTTTCATTGCCATGGAAAACTTAAAATTTTTGAAGTAAACCAACCATTTAAATAGATTTTTCCGAATTAAAAATAAAAATAAAAATAAAATAAAATAAAAATTGTCCATCGTGTCCATCAATCAATGTTAGAAACAAACCCATTTACACCTATGTTACACTAATCCAAAAATCACCATAAAGAAATCCTCATGAATGTGAGCCACACCTTATATTGTTTGACACATTTTCCATATCCTCAACCTTGCCTTCAACTCAATATTAGAGAACAATAATGTTGCAAAGCCATCTCCATCTCATTTCCCTCATATTATCAAATTGACTCGCATGAAAATAGAGCTCCTAGGACTAATGCATAAAAGTACTCATTAGAAATTTGTGAATAGGTCTACGAAATTAATCTTGTAAACTGCCCATAGTGTGTATACTAGCAATTTCCCTAGAAGGTGCAAAGAAAGGCCGATAGGAATGCTAAATTGAAAGAATTGTATTTTGTTTTGAAATAATAATTGTTATATTAAATTTATATTGTTTAGTGTATTTGTGTAGTGGTTGAGCACTTTCATATTTATCTTGGGCTAGTTGGCTACCTTTGTTGTGTACTTTACTATGTCCCTACAGGGTCAAATCACGGTAATCAGCCGTAACATCGTTACACTGGGCAGTGTCTAGGTTCCCCACAAGGTTTTCTATGGAAATTTTTTTATTATTGTCGAATGACAACAAAAATTTCTCAATGGGACTAAAAATTAACAATAATACAAGGTATTGCGTAAAAGTGTAAAAGCAAGATAATCCCAGTGTAAAAGTGCAAAATCAAGATAATCCCTAATAATAATTATGGGTTAGACAATATTTGGCAGGCTTATTTACTAAAGCCAAAATAAAACTTCAATATTAGGTAATAAAGAAACTACACACATTAGCTCAATTGTCATCCTGGTCAAATTTAAGAATTTTATCTTTAGTAAAGGGCTAATGTTAAGTTGAGGGGTAAATGGATGATCAAGGTATATAAAGGTGTTTCTTATTCAGTAATATAAAATTCAGAGAAATATGAGAAGGTCCCTTTATATTAAACATAAACTAACCTAATATTTATTTATTATATTATAAATACACAAGAAAAGACACTCAAGTTTTCCAAGTACATAATAGTTGTGAAAACTTCAAGTCCCAAAAATTTCAAAATTCAACTTTTTGCAAAACTTGACAAGTAAAATATACATTATTTTTCCAAACAAATTTAGAATTTTGAGCAATAAAGATGTGTTATGTACATGGATATTTGAGGGAAGAAATATGACATTGCTTTAAGTAAGGTCAAATATTATTCATAATATGTGTACAAAATTCTTGATAGCAAAACCCCAAAGTGATTGGCTTCCTCCACTTAAAAAGCAGATATTGTAATCTTTCTCATCAACATTATGAACTATTAACACTCTAACATTTTTTCCAAATTCTAGTGTTCTATAATATCTAGGCTTGAGGAGTTTAATCATAATGATGTCCATGTATAACTCATAAATCAACATTGTGCCAATGAGTAGATGAATTTAAATATTTTTTTTCTTGATTTATATAATGTTTTCTACGAGATCATATTTTTGTTCATTACATATTTATCTTTATTATTATACCTTATATAATCTATAGTTAACAATTTACATATTTATCTTTATTATTATACCTTATATAATTTCTAAATAACAATTTACATATTTATCTTTATTATTATACTTTATATAATCTCTAATTAACAATTAAAATAACTGAAAATATATTATTCAATCTCCTTATATATTTATAAAATATATTTTAATTTCAAATAAATTTTAAATATCATATTCTTTTAGTTAATTTTATGCGATATAATGATTGGAAAACATAGATATCAAATTACATGTAGGGAATCGATTGAATCTTTGAATCCATCCATGTATAGGATTTATTTTGTAGAGTATATATATAATATTTCGATAGGGAGTATATGAAATAACATGTAAATGTGTTCAATTGTCTTACAAAGTAAACCCTAGTTTTTAGCCTAAGCGTTATGGTATGTTCGGTCTGTATATGGTTTTTAATGTAAGATGAGATAGATGGAAAAGGTAAGCTTGCTCCCAAGCTCTTACCTGAATTTCCATACCGTAACCACCGGTTCAGGAGCGAGCACCGGTTCCTACCCTAATGGCATGGATGGATCCGGGATCAAGGGATTCGGACCTTGGCATGTCGGCACCCGGGACCGATGCCAACAAACTTGGCTATTCCATTTTTTTAGTTATATGTATGAAGGAAATAGTATCTCCCATTCGTCCCAACATTAGAAATACTTATTCATCTCTAACGATATGTTATGACTTACTTATTATCCTTCACTTAGAAATAAAATTGGAATTTATAGAGGTCTGTTGCAGGATTTTGCTCATCTATATTGTGGAAAAAACGTTGAAATCATGCCGCAAGAATCACGCTTATCACATGTCAGAATTAGTCTTGGATGAAGGGTTTGTTGGAGGACTTAATTTTCAGGAAGAGGATGAGCTAGTTTATGCAACCCTTGAATGCAATAAAAACAACATAACATCTCTTCCCCTTCCCTTGTTTGAAGAAAAAGCAGAAGTCACGGACACTAGCACTGAAGAAAAAACCGTCATACAAAATCTGCCTAGTCATCCCTTACTCAGGCTTTGAAGGAGATTCAATGTATAAATACAGTTGGGTCTTCTGTTAAACTAAGGGTTTATTGCTTTTAGTGAAATTCCAATACAATAATCTAGGGGTGTTGGGCTGCTGCTTTTTTTCCGGATTGGAGCAACAACGGCCCTTTTTTTAGAACCTCAAAGAGTCGTTATCTTATATATAGGGTTTGGGAAAATCACCTATATTTAGAAGAAAGAGAATAAACTGCTCGAATCCTTCCAAGTGCATGCACGACCGAGTGATTTTGCGTATTACTCTACTCCAGGAGCGTTGTCCACGGATTTTGTTTATAGCGGAGGCGTTAACAAAGCGTTAGCTATCAGTTTATTTCACACTGGATATATATACTGGGCCTCTTTCTTTCGAGAGGGCCGATTTTATATAATATGGACAATATGCTCGTCACAATTCGAGGCCCTAGCTTATCTTCTTTTCTCTGATGCTATTAACAATTTCACCTTTCATATTTCGTATATGCTGGTATGGCTAACTTTTAATTGTAATCATCCTTTTCAGCTTTTACATGTCTAACAGGTATGACAGTTTTTAAAATTTTGTAGGGGATGGGTAATTCCTCCCATAATTGAGGTAGCCAGTCTCTTTTTTGACTTGCTTATTCATTCTCTGAATGAGCATCTTAACATCTGGTTATAAAATGTTGATTTTCTCGCTGTATACATATCAGCTGAGAATGTAATTTTGTCAATGTACTGTTTATATTAAAATATATACAGCGTTTTTTTCTTCACACTGGTCCAACTGGAAGTTACGTTCTTTCTTACTTCCATGTTCCCTTATTTATTTCTTATAACGAAAAACACTTATATTTCCCTTATAAATGGCTTTAACGTCACTTTGGGCCTAATCCTCGTGGCCTACTACATCCATGTTGTAAAACGAAGTATTGTTGAGAAAGATGGGGTTCCACAAACGTTCACAAACGTTATCGATTGGTGCTTTTTCCTAAGTCTCGTACTTATTCTTTTGGATTTTATATAGGGTAAAGAGGGTGGGTTTGTCAAGGCGGACTGTGGTTTTGTCTAAAGAGGGTTCTATCTCCAGCTCTATATCTAGGGATGGTAAAGCAAGTTCTGTAGTTTAAGTTGGTGTGTCCGGTCTCCCCCACCCATGTAACAAAATCATTGTTCCTAAGCGTTATTTTTATAGATAAAGATCCGATATAAGGTCATTTCTTGGTGAGTATAATGTACCATAATCCCTTCGATCCCATAATGAATGTGCCAGAATAAAGATAGATTCGGCGGATAAGTGGGAAAAATCATATAACTCGGCGAATTTCAAAAACGATTTCAGGTTTTTGGGGCTCCCTCTGGCCTCTAAATTTGTTGAAATAGGTGTCCACGTGGTTCAAAAGACTGGATGATTGAAGTCTAAGGCATTCTGTTAATATATTAAAGTGGGATAATTTTTGATAAAATAACTTGATAAAATAATTTGAAAAATAAGGATATTGTTAAAAATATTATTAGTAGAAAATACGATGTGATGAAAACTTGGAAGAAAAAAGAAAATTAAAATATTATAAAGAGGTAATGAACTCTAATTATAATATCAAAATCATTCTTATGTTTCAAAGAGTTTAAAAGAATTTAAAAAATAAAATAAACATTGCTAAAAATAAGAACAAATTCTCATGAGTTACATCATGAAAGTGATCATTGATCAATTCTATAAAGACTTCATTTCAAAAGATTTGTAACAAAAAAACCTTTCTAAGCTTTTAGCTTAGCAAAACTATGAAGATATTGGAAAGCTTTTCTTAACACCTTTTGAGAACATAAATAAAATTATAAAGATTATAACTTACCTCAAATTTTGACAAACCAATTTAATGTTTGTGAACATTAATCATCATTTAAATTTTATATTATTCTTTATATTATATTAAAAAATGGACATATACCATAAATTAAAGAAACATTGAATATCATTAAGATGGGTGGATATATTTATCTTAAAATAATAACTAAAAAATATCACAAAAAAAAATTATATATTCATAAGATACTTTAAAATTATCTAAAACGGTACTAGTATGGGGTGAATAAGAGGAAATAAGGATAAGGAGTGGGGTAGGATGATGCCAACCTGCAAAGCTAAGCCATGTGTCTTCTTCAACCTAGCCCATGAAATGTAGTACTAGGTACTAATGGAAACTTTTTGATCCATTACAATGGCTCATTCATTGCAGTGGGAATCTATTCATTTGTTGATTAACATGCTTTCAAGGTAATGATGCAAGGCGATGATATAAGGATATGGTCCATCGACCAATTTTGTCTATGGGGAGTTTTTATTGCAACATGATCAACCTATACATGCTCTAAAATGTGGCTCTCATCTTTTTGCAACAATTTGATATCTCCTCTCTTATGAATTCAATTGAATTGGAAAGGTGTTATCACTTTTCTAATTGATCCTTGACCCAACCATGACGGGCAGCCTCTAGTATGTAGAACTCGCATGAAGGATACAATGAGTGAATATACCTTTGTTTTCCAGCTTGAACTCCCGTGCGTCGAGAAATGTGACAAGGTGACTAGAATATGAGGTTAAAAGTGAGCGATAAGTGGTGGAGGGTGATGTTGAAAAATGCAGAAAGAAAGTCTCATTTTGACTTTGCTTTGGTCAAATTGAGAAAATTTGAATTTCCACATCAACAGATAACTTGGATGTAGTTAGTTTGTGTGACATGGATCTTGTCACTCAGTTAGCTCATTAAATTCAAGTTAGAGGGCTTGGAATTCAGTTAAGCATGTGTGATTTCTAATTTTTACCAATCAAGGTTAGTTATTTCAAGTTGTTTTCAATTAAACTAGTTCTAACTGTTGATAGAACTAGTGGAAGATCAGTTGTGTAGTGGAACAATAATCTAACTCAGTGATCATCCAGTTAACTAATCAATCATCCAAAAATAGCTAGTGCATGTAGAGAGTTCTAGTTCCCCAGCTATGGTGGAGATTCCAATGCAGTGTAACATCAGTTGTAGACTCGTCTTGAATGTATATGTATTGCATGCAGTCAAATATCAACCCGGGGAATTGCGCAATCAATTGGAGGAAAATTCCTAAATAATAGGGGCCTAATTCCTCAAGAATTGCACAAAGAAATAAGCTCTCAAGCATAGGCATAATTTGACTAAGTTTGGGTTACATCTTCTCATTGAGTAGGGAGATAGGTTATTCACTTTCAAGTTATAATTAGGGCGAGCTATAAATTGTAATACATTCTCTATTCATCAAACTAATGCAAGCAGGCTTAAGGGGTTTTTATCAGTTGATTTCCCCTAGAAAAATAATGTTCGTGTGTTTTATTTCTTATTGCATGCCCGAGATTTTTGTTCTAAATTGTGAATTTATTTCCTTAGAGCAGTAGAGTAGAATTTTGTCTCTTGATTTATATTAATTTTCTTGAGAAGTTACAATTCTACACCACATATCTACATGGTATCCACAGGGGGCATCACTGACAAAGTAATATTATATCACGTGCGTTCATATTGGGGTAATTTTTTTTAGAAAAACCCAAAACATTATATTGGACATATAACTAAGGGTTAGATGGTTTTTTTTTATTACATATGGAATATAAATATTTTAGGGTATTTTTTATTTATTTAATTGGCCAAATGGGCTTGTTTTGCAGGTATGGAAAAATAAAAAGAGCGCATCCCAGTTTTTCCATTGGAGCACCATTGCCATTTGATTCAGTAGAGGCAGACCATTGCCATTTGATTCAGCAGAGGCGGACAAGCATTGAAAATAGAAGAGGCAGATAGGAACCATTGCAAACAGTAGAGGCGGATGCACTATAAGTAGTTGTGGTCGCTGACTGTGCACGGTTTAGATAGGCGGCGGACGAATTTGATATTTTGTAAAGGATGGGGTGAAGGGAATTGTTAAACGATGGAGAAGAAGCTGAGATAGTAAACTGTGGGGAATAGGAGGCAGACGAGCACCATTGCAAATAACAGAGGCGAACCAAGGCAGATGAGCACCATTGTAGACAACAAAGGCAGATGGGCACCATTGACATTCGATTCGAGCACCATTGCAGACATCAGAGGCAGACGTGCACCATTGCAGACAATAGAGGCGGATAGATTGCAAGTAGTTGTGGCCGCTGACTGTGTAGGGTTTATACATGTGGTAGACAGAATTGAGATTTCGCAAAAGATGGGGTGAAGGGAATTGCTTAACGATGGATAAGTAGCCGAGATAGTAGACCATGGGGAATAGGAGGTAGATTGAGCTAAGGTGGATTCGAGCACCATTTCCATTCAAGCACCATTTCCAGCTGAACCATTCAAGAAAAGAGGGCAAGGGGATTTGACTAAGAAAGATCATGCATTCGACAAACATTGTGAGAGAGGGAAAGAGCATTCGTGTTTTCATCTAAGCTTTGTTTTCATTTAGCATCACGAGGGCAGCAAGGGGACCTACAACACTAGAGGTTAGTCATGGTGAACCTGCGGAGAATAATGTGATAGATTCTTACTTTTTTTGTGCCTGGATGCTAGGGTTTATTTTAGCAAACAATGTTGTTTTTGAAACTAGGTTAATTGAGCCTAGATGCTAGGGTTTATTTTAGCAAATAATGAATTGTTTGAAAGTAGGTTAACTAAGGTATATGTTAACTGATTTATCTGTGAAAATTGATGGGAATTTTTCAAATTGATAATATATTCTGACAGCGTGCTAAAATCCTAGAATTATTTCCCTTTATGGTTGTTTCTTGACTTGAATGGGCAATTGGAATAGGGTTTGGCAAGAAAATAGTGGGAAATCATTAATTGTATTTATTGTTTGGGCTTGACCTATCAAGTCGGGAAAAAATCATTGTTTTTCAAGATGGTTTTTATCAGGACTTATTTTAGCCATAGAATGCACCTGACACCCTCCCATTAAGATTGCCATCGTTATCCTAGAATCTGTGAACAATAACAATATTTTTATTAGCTTCTCCCTGTTATGCTCTAATGTACCAAAAAAGGGATTTTGAGCATCTTATCTTCTTTGCGATGAATATACACAAGATCTAAAATTTAAATAACTATCATGCTTTGCATTTTTTTTTTTAAATTTAATTTAATTCTGTATGAGACCTAGGGCCTTTGTTGGAAGCACATTTGGGACCAATCTTTACTTCTCCTTCAAGGGTGGATTCATTGGCAGTACACTGCCTTATTTAGTGATTGTAGTTGTTCAGTTCGATCCTCATTGGGATTTGGCAGTGCTTGAGATTCTCTTCTCTATTTAGTATTTAACCTTTGGAAGATTAGGTGCAAGTTTGATTAGTTTTAGTTGGTCTCTACAGCAATATAATTTATGGAAAATATATCATTTGTTGCATTAATAGAATCCATCAACCCTTATTCTCAATGCAAGATGGGTTTCAGTCCATCCAAAAGATAGGTGAGTGTGTAGATTAGAAAATATATGGTCCATACAGCTTTCATATAAGTTGTGGGTCTTTGCATGGCTTTCACTTATTAGAGGATTCCCTCCAAGGCCAAATTGGTCAAGAGCAGACTTAATGATGGTCTTTTCCATATTTGCCACCATCCCAAAACAATGTCTCAACATAACACATACCTAGTAGGAATGAGTATTTAAATATGAAAGTCATTTGTTTGATGTATTGTTTCTTGGGTCCAAAGGTGTGGCCAAGTACAAGTGAGGTTTTTCTTTGGCGTGGAAAGTACATGATTGAGACCTTGAAAAGATTCCAAATGATTGTTTGTAAATCCATGGTCACCCCAATGATGCCAATTCTAGGTTGCATGCTTACTTGGACTTAGATATGGTAGATCCTTTGATGTATAGACAATTGATTAAAGACTTGATGTATTTTTCATAGTGAACACCTTGATCTAGTTCATAGTTGAGTTGAGCATATTCATAGGATAGTTGCAAAACATGTTCTTTGATATTTTAAGGGTACAATGGTTTGAAATATGCCTTTGTTGGAAGCACATTCAGGACTAATATTTACTTCTCCTTCAGGGGTGGATTCATTGGCATGTTTCCTTATTTGGTGATTGTAGCTGTTCAGTTTGATCCTTATTGGGATTTGGCAGTGCTTGAGATTCTCTACTCTATTTAGTATTTATCCTTTGGAAGATTAGGTGCAGGTTATATTAGTTTTAGTTGGTCTCTGTAGAAATATAATTTATGGCAGATATATCATTTGTTGCATCAATGGCATCCATCAGCCCTTATTCTCAATTCAAGATGGGTTTCAGTCCATCCAAAAGATAGCTGAGTGTGTGGATTAGAAAATATATGGTCCATATGTCTTTCATATAAGCTGTGGGTCTTTTCATGGTTTGCACTTATTAGAGTATTCCCTCAAAGGCCAAATTGGTCAAGAGCAGACTTAATGATGGTATTCTCCATATTTTCCACCATCCCAAAATAGTGTCTGAATATAACACATACCCATTAGGAATGAGTATTTAAATATGAAATTTATTTGTTTGATGTATTGTTTCTTGGGTCCAAAGGTGCGGCCAAGTACAAGTGAGGTTTTTATTTGGCATGGAAAGTACATGATTGAGACCTTGAAAATATTCCAAATGATTGTTTGTAAATTCATGTTCACCCCAATGATGCTAATTCTAGGTTGCATGCTGACTTGGACTCAGATATGGTAGATCCTTTGATGTATAGACAATTGATTAGATACTTGATGTAACATTAAACGTATTTTTCAGAGTGAATACCTTGATCTAGTTCATAGTTGAGCTGAGGCATATTCATAGGATAGTTGCAAAACATGTTCTTTGATATTTTAAGGGTACTATATAGTATGGTTTGAAATATTCCTTTGTTGGAAGGACATTCAGGACCAATCTTTACTTCTCCTTCAGGGGTGGATTCATTGGCATGCTACCTTATTTGGTGATTGTAGCTGTTCCGTTTGATCCTCATTCAGATTTGGTTGTGCTTGAGATTCTCTTCTCTATTTATTATTTACCCTTTGGAAGATTAGGTGCAGGTTTGATTAGTTTCAGTTGGTCTCTGTAGCAATATAATTTATGGCAGATATATCATTTGTTTCATCAATGACATCCATCAGCCCTTATTCTCAATGCAAGATGGGTTTCAGTCCATCCAAAAGATAGGTGAGTGTGTAGATTAGAAAATATATGGTCCATACGGCTTTCATATAAGTTGTGGGTATTTGCATGGCTTGCACTTATTAGAGGATTCCCTCCAAGGCCAAATTGGTCAACAACAGACTTGATGATGGTCTTTTCCATATTTTCCACCATCCCAAAACAGTGTCTGAATATAACACATACCCACTAGGAATGAGTATTTAAATATGAAATTCATTTGTTTGATGTATTGTTTCTTGTGCCCAAATGTGTGGCCAAGTACAAGTGAGGTTTTTCTTTGGCATGGAAAGTACATGATTGAGACCTTGAAAAGATTCCAAATGATTGTTTGTAAATCCATGGTCACCCGAATGATGCCAATTCTAGGTTTCATGCTGACTTGGACTCAGATATGGTAGATCCTTTGATGTATAGATAATTGATTAGATACTTGATGTAACATCAAACTTGATGTATTTTTCATAGTGAATACCTTGATCTAGTTCATAGTTGAGCTGAGGAATATTCATAGGATAGTTGCAAAACATGTTCTTTGATATTTTAAGGGTACAATAAAGTATGGTTTGAAATATGCCTTTGGTGGAAGCACATTCAAGACCAATATTTACTTTTCCTTCAGGGGTGGATTCATTGGCATGCTCCCTTATTTGGTGATTGTATCTGTTCAGTTTGATCCTCATTGGGATTTGGTAGTGCTTGAGATTCTTTGCTCTATTTAGTATTTATTCTTTGGAAGATTAGGTGCAGGTTTGATTAGTTTCAGTTGGTCTCTGCAGCAATATAATTTATGGCAGATATATCATTTGTTGCATCAATGGAATCCATCAGCCCTTATTCTCAATGCAAGATGGGTTTCAGTCCATCCAAAAGATAGGATATTGTGTAGATTAAACAATATATGTTCCATACGGCTTTCATATAAGCTGTGGGTATTTGCATGAATTTCACTTATTATAGGATTCCCTCCAAGGCCAAATTGGTCAAGAGCAGACTTAATGATGGGCTTATCCATATTTTCCACCATCCTAAAACAGTGCCTGAATATAACACATACCCAGTAGGAATGAGTATTTAAATATGAAAGTCATTTGTTTGATGTATTGTTTCTTGGGTCTAAAGGTGTGGCCAAGTACAAGTGAGGTTTTTCTTTGGCATGGAAAGTACATGATTAAGACCTTGAAAATATTCCAAATGATTGTTTGTAAATCCATGGTCACCTCAATGATGCAAATTCTAGGTTGCATGTTGACTTGGACTCAGATATGGTAGATCCTTTGATGTATAGACAATTGATTAGATACTTGATGTATTTTTCATAGTGAACACCTTGATCTAGTTCATAGTTGAGCTGCGGCATATTCATATGATAGTTGCAAAACATGTTCTTTGATATTTCAAGGGTACAATACAGTATGGTTTGAAATATGCCTTTGTTGGAAGCACATTCAGGACCAATATTTGCTGCTTATTCAGGGATGGATTCATTGGCATGCTCCCTTATTTGGTGATTGTGGCTATCCATTTAGATCCTCATTGGGATTTGGTAGTGCTTGAGATTCTCTGCTCTATTTATTATTTACCCTTTGGAATATTAGGTGCAGGTTTGATTAGTTTCAGTTGGTCTCTGCAGCAATATAATTTATGGCAGATATATCATTTGTTGCATCAATGACATCCATCAGCCCTTATCCTCAATGCAAGGTGGGTTTCAGTCCATCCAAAAGATAGGTGAGTGTGTATATTAGACAATATATGGTCCATACAACGTTCATATAATTTGTGGGTCTTTGCATGGCTTGCACTTATTAGAGGATTCCCTCTAAGGCCAAATTGGTCAAGAACAGACTTAATGATGGTCATTTCCATATTTGCCACCATCCCAAACTAGTGTCTGAATATAAAAAATACCCAGTAGGAATGAGTATTTAAATATGAAAGTCATTTGTTTGATGTATTGTTTCTTGGGTCCAAAGGTGTGGCCAAGTACAAGTGAGGTTTTTCTTTGGCATGGAAAGTACATGATTGAGACCTTGAAAAGATTCCAAATGATTGTTTGTAAATCCATTTTCACCCCAATGATGCCAATTCTTGGTTTCATGCTGACTTGGACTCAGATATGGTAGATCCTTTAATGTATAGAAAATTGATTAGATACTTGATGTAACATCAAACTTGATGTATTTTTCATAGTGAACACCTTGATCTAGTTCATAGTTGAGCTGCGGCATATTCATAGGATAGTTGCAAAACATGTTCTTTGATATTTTAAGGGTACAATACAATATGGTTTGAAATATGCCTTTGTTGGAAGCACATTCAGGACCAATCTTTGCTTCTTATTCAGGGATGAATTCATTGGCATACTCCCTTATTTGGTGATTGTGACTATTCATTTTGATCCTCATTGGGATTTGGCAGTGCATGAGATTCTTTGATCTATTTATTATTTACCCTTTTGAAGATTAGGTGCAAGTTTGATTAGTTTCAGTTGGTCTCTGCAGCAATATAATTTATGGCATATATATCATTTGTTGCATCAATGAAATCCATCAGCCCTTATTCTCAATGCAAGGTGGGTTTCAGTCCATCCAAAAGATAGGTGAGTGTGTATATTAGACAATATATGGTCCATATGGCTTTCATATAAGATATGGGTATTTGCATGGCTACCAATGATGGTCAAGAGCAGAATTAATGATGGTATTTTCCATATTTTTCACCATCCCAAAATAGTAAAGCATATCTTGTGGAACTTCCAATTCAGTAGGAGTTGTTGGAAGCACATTTAGGACCAATATTTACTTCTTTAGCAGTGGATGCATTAGCGCACCACCTTATTTGGTGATTGTAGCTATCCAGTTTGAGCCTCCTTCATTGGGATATGGTAGTGCTTTAGATTCTCTACTTTATTTAGTATTTACCCTTCGGAAGATTAGGTGCAGGTTTGATTTTGAAGACAAGGCAAGTTATTTGTCTACTTTCATTACCATGTGGTGTTAAACACACATCACAAATTGTTGTCCAAGGGTGCTTTATTGATAAAATATGCACAAGCATTAGATGCAATTTCCTATTCATACTTTATTTCTGCCTTAATAGTCTTATGGAAGAAAATACATCCATCGTTTTATATACCTGTCCACTCCTTGATTTTTTTTTTTAAATATTTTTATGTAAATAAAGTACATACTTAAAAAAAAAGTGAGTTACATACCTAATAACTCACCTTGGCACTGCCCATTGGGGGCAGCTCAATTGGTGACCGCCATGATATTAAGTATAATGTAAATAGTGATATTCAAAGTTCAAAATCCCCGTGAGTCAAGCCAACAAAATAAATAAAAAAAACTCACCTTGGCACTACGATATAGCAATAATGGTTTGACTAACAAAAAACACAGCACTCTCCTATAATACAGCAATAACGTACATTATGACATACAACATAGAATGCTCCTCAATATGAGACAAAAGTTAGCTTTCCAAAAAATATGAAACCAACGTAGTCTGTTTGTGAACACCTGGCATGACAATGCACTCTACAACATCAAGCTCATGAAGAAGGTAATCAGTAATTATTTGTGAGTGACTCTTAACAGGCATAAATTTCATTTTACGTTCTATCAACATGCTCCCAATTGAACCAAAATTACAATGTATGTCTTCATTGATATAATGTATTCAGAGAATTAAATACTTTCACAATTTCTTCTAGATTTAGTATTATAGTAGAAATCAGAAATGGTCTGATTAAACCAAAATCCATTCTATGTCTTCATTCATATGATGTTTTGAGACAATTAAATAGTTTTATGATTTCTTCAACATACCTTGCATGTGATCATGGCAAGTGGGAAGTTCCATGGAGTAATGGCACCAAAAACACATATAGGCTCTCCCAAACCTTCTTTTATAGGCTTGTCGTTTTCTAATGTCATAAGCTTCCCAAAATCTTCCTTGTGTGCCATCAGTAAATCATACCATTTTCGAAGAATTTTTTTTTGGACATAGCAAAACTTCACTATTCAAACCAAAGGCACATGAAATTAAGTGGGAGAAACAAAGGAATAGAAGCTTGCCTCCATCTGTATTTTCATTGTCTCCAATAAGCCAGCAAGTCCAGGTGTTCTGGCAGGTTTACTTTGGTACTTATCTTGGACTCCATGAGGAAACTTCCTTGACATATTTAGTTTATTCTCATCCCTTCTATCCTTTGCTGGTGATATAAGGCCCCTGCCATCAGTTGCGCAGATTAGGCCAAATGATAAAAACAATCAAACAACTTTCATTTTATAAGGAAAAAACACAATACTGTGCAGCTTTTTCCCCACTATTAATTGACCTTCAACTAGATATCAATATTTACAATAGACACAACATCAGAACTCACATTTCTCCTCCTACAGATGCAAGAAGAACCTCATATGATGTTTCCCTAAGATCGTCATCGGACAAGCCTACAAAGAGTATATAAAACACAAATAAGCATCGTTAGAAATATCAGGTAACTCTGAAAAAGTGAATGCGTATAAAATACATTTAAAACAAATAATGGACTGGCTATTAGCATATTCCTATCAGAAAAACTAATATTTGACCCTTACAAAATATTGCTGCATGATTAATATGAATATTATTGTTAATTAAAGGAGAGAGAAAACTTACCCTTGATCATAATTAAAGTAAAATTTACCCATAAATAATTCAACAGTATACCCAACATCAAGGATGTAGAGGTGATTAATGGCAGTAGCTAAACCCGTATAAAAACTAGATCAAAATTTGGAACCAACCTCAAGAGTGCTTTGCAAGGAAAAATCTGGACACCATTTTTATTGCAGATTGTGAAATACTTAATGATGTTTAGAATACCACTATCCACAATTATGTTACATGGAGCAGTGACATGGATTTCCCATCCATGAAATACAACACAATCTAGAGCATCCAAGGTAGAGAGTGAAGGAAAAATTTGGACCAAAGTGGTCAATTACAATTGATTGACTACAAAGAAGTGAAAAGTGTTCATGGACAAGCTTATCAGACCTTATTGAGGTCATAAGGAGAACCATGGGGATCCTAAGTGACAACCTAGTATTGCATCAAGCAGAACCCCAAAATTGATGTTTAAAGTGTCGTAGTGCAACTGATACACATGTATGAAACTGGATAAGATGTGATTGCCTTAGAGAGTTCAAATTTTGCCATTAGACTATGTTGAAACTTGATGCCCCCTTCCTAATGTACATTGTGTTCTTTTATGTAATGAAAAACTCAGTTTCCTTACAAAAGAAAAATCCTTTTGAGTTTTGATATTTAGATAATGATTTAGAAATTGTGTGTACTATTTTTTGATGCAAAACTTGTTCCGAATTTTTTTATCATGCACTCATTCCTCATACTAAAATGCCTTTTATAGTTTCTTAAAGGTGTGAGGCTGCAAAGCATCTCAATCAACCACTTATTTACGTCTGATCAGACGACTATGTAAGTTGCTAAAGGTTAACATCACAACACCTTAGAGACCATTTATAATCCTTAAAATGGTTGACCCGATTTATTTGCAATCAATGAACAGTCGATCTTTGATGAATGCCAATTTCTTTAGCAATAAATTTCCTTTCTTTGAAACTAGAACTATGGTGGATCCACAAGGTAGTTCCAAAAACATAGAGATCAAGCATTGTCCTTACCCATTGGTAGCTCCAAAAACATAAATAAATGTCTTTATCTCTCACAAGCCCTAGATACTAGAGAAAAATAAATTGAATAAAATCCATTTAATACCAGCGAACAATAAAAGCTACAATGGTTTGGTTTTGACACGGTTTTGACCTCTTTAGGACACAAAAAAATGATGTAAATAAGGCCAAAATTGAGGCAAATTTAGGGCCTAAGCTTGCTTATAATTTTGTCAATGTTTGACTCAATAAATCAACTCTAAAATATATTTTAGTACTCTGTTTTATTTCTGGTTTTAGTTCCATTTGAGGAATCCATCGATAGTACATTTTGAATCAAGGTGTTTCATCGCAATAGTAAGAGTTATTCATGTTTTTTGGAGCTTTGAATTGAAAGTGCATACCTTGATTCCTTGCTCTTTTTTTCATAATAAACCAATATGTTTCTGGAATTTTACTTACTTTTTCATTTATTTATGTGCATAAACATATGGACTTGTCTTATAAAATTACTATCGATGAAGAGAAACCTATCATTTGCATTGTCAGGTGTCGAGAAGGTTGCACATTTGCTGAAATCCATGATGAAATTGTAGATGATGGAATCGTTGAATACCCTTTTGATTTTATCTAGGATGGAGTAGCTTTAAATCCAAAGCAAGAGAATAAATGGAATGTTTATACAACACTTTTAGGCATCAAGAGGAAACTAGGCACATTTGATGTGGAAACAAGGGGTTCAAATGCAGTGGAAACAATACCAATATTTGAAAACATTGAAGAGAATGTGGAGGAACCTATGCATAAACAACAAAGAGTTGAAAATATGCCTTTGTCAGTGGAAGAAGCCACAATTGTTAATCCTTGTGTATTGGCATATTGGGAAAAAAAAGTGAAAAGTTTAATGGAAGAGTTTGTCAATGAGAAACTTACTCTCAAAGTATATTCAGAAAAGGCAAAATCTAAAATAAATATCCATTTTGAAATTTGTGGCATTGATTATGGAACAGGTGATGTATCCTTGGTAACATGAACAATGCGCAACTTCAAAAACCATCATATGAAAACAATGTCCCATAAAAAACGCCTTTCAATGCCAAGTGGTAGTGAAATTCCTTCATGTAGCAAAGTAAAACAAACAACGGTGGTTGGAGATTGATTTCATATTAATCAAGCAATCAAACTGCTAGATGATTTCAACTAGACACAAGAGCCTAATTTGTTCAAGGTGGTGGAAGCAACACTTGCAGACTATTAGGACATGAAAAAAGTGAGATTCAAATGTACACAATGCAATAAATGGTTTTGTTTAGTGCCGAAAAGTGGTAATATTGTCATTTCTCTAAATGAACACATGAAATCAAAGAAGTGCACTACTACTACTACAAATGAGGCTTCACATCAGGAGACTAGGTTGAGAAGTGGCACAGTTGGGAGACCTAAGAAGCCTACCAATGATAAGTCCCAACAAACTTTACCTAAGTTCTTAGTGCCATCATCACCATCAGTATTACATAGGGGTTCTACAAGTGCAACTCCTTCTACTTCAGGTGTGTTAATTAGTGGTTAATTAATATTTTATACTAAACTTGAATATGAATTTGTATATTATTTTATTTATCTTACTTCTAATTTACTTGTTTTTTATTGTGTTGTCATCTTATTATAGCTCAATTGTCTCCCTTGTTACTGTAATGTTGGGGGTATTGGTATCCTTATATTAATAGAAATGGGGAGAGATTGGAAACAAAGGTCCTAATGGATGATCAAAGGGGTGGAAAATTATGGGCCATAGAGAAGCATACCAAGATCATGCTATGTTATGAGGGTATTGAATGTCATATTGATGGTACATATAGGCATATTCATTGCCAGAGGGGTTTTGAAATAGGGATCCCTTTTGATTCATTAACATGTATATTTTGTAAGTTGATTCCAGAATGTAATGACTTTAGGATGCGATTATATCGTGAATCAAGGTCCACTAATAAAAGAAGCGAACGAGATACAGGAAAAGGTAGAAGATTGGACTATTTGACTCAAAATGAATTGAAGAATGCTACAAGGGTTACAAAATCTAACCATAGATAAAAAATGCGAGCTCTTTGGTGGGAGAGAACAAAGGTTGCTAAACTCTCTATTAGAATGAGATCTCTAAAGGAAAATTTGTTTGAATCGGCAGAGAGGAAGGATGTCTTTAGGTTTTGTAAGGATGTTTGTGAGGCACATAAGCAAGGAAAATTACAAGGTAAAGATGCAGTTTGGGAATTTTTCAAGGATATATTTCATAACTTGATTTATGAAAAAGCAGGGAGAAGGTATAGTACATCCACAAAATCCCTTTATGAGATGATCAAGTTATGGGGAGGTCCTAGATTACATAACTTTATTAGCTTGAATCTGGATGGTCCTTCAATATCAACAACTTTAAGTCAAGTTAGAGAGTCATTGACATATATCCCAGGGGAGCACGAACACATTTTTGAGGCAGTTGGAAAAATTTATGCTTCTTATAAAGCCAAACATGGTATATATGGACCAATTCTTGTATGCCTTGCTGAAGATGAAACAATTGTGAAAAAATATGTTAGGTGGGTAGCAAAAAGCGATACACTGGTGGGGTTTTGTGGTTTGAAAGAAGAAAATCAATGCCAATCACATTTCTTGGTGACAGTTGGTGAGGGAGATGTAGGCTATGAGATTATAAAAAGTTCTTTTAAAAACAATGTTATTGGGCATTATGAATGTGTTATTATTACAAACCCTTTACATGAAAAAATTCCTCGTTTGGTTGTGGTTGTTCATCCAATATGCAATAAATTCAATGGAAATTTGGTTTATGAACAATGGGAAAAGGTAGAATTTATGTGGAAGAAACACGTAGAAAATAATTTGGGACCTATTGTTGGTCATTCCTCAGATAAGGATAGCAGAAGAAGACAACCTATAATGAAGGATTATTCCTCAACATCAGGTCTTCGATATCAAATTCCTTGGGAAGGGTGGAGCTTAACTGGGTTGTACAATGGTTGCAATGTAACAGGATTACATGACCAATATTACATCCACAACGGCAAAAATCTAGTGAATCCTTTGTTTAGCGGTCAACAAGAATTAGTTTTAGGAAATGAGTACATAAGTTTTGGCCATGTCAGAATGGTTTATCACAATTTTAAAGTGGATTATCACAAGCTTAAGCATGAAGATATAGAGGATGGATCGAAAAAATTGGGGTTCTGCACAATGCATTGCTTCAAGGCATGTTCAGAGGTGTTTGAAAGAGTTGAGAAGTACACCAAGTGGAAAGTTAGAGAGGACACTAGCTACAGAGACTTACCTAATGAATGTTGCTGACTACATTGACATATTTATGTCTCATAGTTTGAGCCTCTTGGAAAGAGTGCGAAATGCTTCACAAGTTCATCATTTCTTCGCATTATGGTTATGTTGGGTACAAAAAAAATCTCATACTAATGTCAACATAAATTTCATTAGCAGAGAGGCATATCAAGGTGTGAGAATTTTTTTCCATTTTGCAGTTTTGTTGATGAGATTGTTTCGAGATCAATACTCTAACTTTCCATGTGTTTTGCACTTGATTGGGTCAGATGTATGTGAGAAATTCTTTAGCAACGTTGGTGGGATGGTTGGAGTGGAGAGGGCCTATGATTTCATTGGCTTGCTTCATACTGTTGGAACCCTTAATAGAGTTGTTGAAGAAGAATCAAATTCCCAAGGGCTTCACTTTAATAAATCCCATAAGAAGCAAGAAAACATTTGGAATAAATTGCACCAAGAAAAAATACAAAACATTGACATATTGTCGCAATATGATTCAATATCCACATACGCTAAAATTGTAGAAGCCCTTAAGAATGGATTGAAGGATGCACAAGACATTTTATCAACTCTTGGAATGAAACCAGAAAATTACACTGAATGTTCTTGGTGTGTTAAACCATGGATAAAGGATAAATATTATCCAACATTCCAAATTGTGGATGAAGTAGTTGATGATTCTCCACCGAGATGTTCCAACTCTATATTTTAATCTTCATTTTCATTGGTACACAATGAAAGTGAATTGCAAATAATGGAAAGTGAGTGGAGACATGAGTTGGATGAAATTTTAGATTCCACTGATGAAAATGTAAGAAAAACTATAAAACTAGTGGTGAATCTTGATGGTAAGCATATGTTCAAAGCATGTTTGGTTAGTCAGTTGAATGGAAATCCAACATTATCCAAAGATACGTGGAAAAAAGTGAGATGTGGGGTCTAATTTAGGTGAGATGGGAAGACTCTACAAAAGGGTGTTTGAATTGGCTTTGGAATTGGATCAGATTGTGGGGTGTTGTTTGAAAACAACTCAATTCCCCCCACTGAACGTACTGTAAGAAAAGGTGTTCCTTGAAATACAAAACAAGGTGTTTCTTGTGGAATATGGTACATTGGAAGGGTTCAAATAATAAGGAAGAAGTATGGTAATAGGGTGTTTGATTACCATAATGACATCGACCTTTTGGATATATTAGAAGGCATCAAGCTTCAATTATGTTGGTATAGTAGAATAAAGGGGCAACGCATGTATAAGTATGATTAGACTGATCATGCTTTTCTACAACTTGGATCTGTTATAGAAATTGAAAACTTATCGTACAATGCTAAGAATGATACATACAAATTAGAAGAAAGTGATTACAAAGTTTTTTCAGATTTTGAGAAAAATTTGAACAAGGTTAATTTTCAAAACATTCTACTTTCACTCTCCTTATGAATTTCCATATGGTGGATTATTTATAAATAGTTTTTGGTTATAATATTGTTGATTTTTTTGTGTGAATCTGATGTTAATTTTGTACTTTTTGGCTTTAGATCTAGTGAATACTTCAAATGGTGAATGTTCGAGATAACTCAACCTTTTTTTGCTACCTACTTTTTGGTGTAAGTTTCTTTCACTAGCCATTCATATTTTTGCAGTTGTGTTTCATTCAAACATTAATTTGGTATTTATTCCATAAAAACAATATAATTAAATACCTATATAACTATATGTACCCCTTAACTCAACACATATATACAATTTGAATATAAGGGCATCCCTTACCTCAACACTTATGTTGGATGCCTTCTATTGTGGTTCTTCTGAGGTTATTCCATTTAATCACGAAAAGCAAGAAGAGTTGGTTCCTTTTTTATGAATATTTTTTGAAGAAAAGTATGTGGTTCTTCTCACTAATGTTAATGTTTTCCTTGAATTTTTAGATTAATGGTTCGTTTTCTAGAAAGGATATCAAGGATCTAATGGCACGAGGTTCAATCAGGATGGTTTATGTTCACTCAAGTCAACAAATTTACACTAGAGCAATGGCTAACACATGAAGTGCATTTTATTTTGAATTTTTTTGTGGTAGATGGATTTCCTATTTTTCAAATTGGACATATAAATCAGAGTTTGTAGCTCAAATGTGCCATCAGAGTATTTTTGCAAGTATTTATATTTTGGCCATACACATGAGGTCTACAATAGTTAAATTGAAATTGGTTATTATTGAAAATTGAATCCTTAATCATCTTTTGGGCATTGCCTTTCACTAAATGAAATTAACATTAATTACTATATGTAAAGGTTTTTGGATAGGTGATGGTAGTTGGTTTTCCAATTGTTTGCAACTTTATTGAGATATGTGCTTCTGGTAGATTGGAAGGGTGATGGCACTTTGATTTCTTATTTTTTCCTATATTGATATATATGTGTTTGATGGGCCACCAACAACAACTCTAGGTTTCAATCCACCTGATGTAGATATCATGAAAAAACCCCCTTGAAAAAGTAATGATTCTCTGATTGATGCATGGGTGTTGTTACACTTCTTAGTTATTGGCCTTTATGTTGTCTTGGCTACATTTGGTATATTTGTGATATGGTATAATCATGAGTCATTTTTGGGCATAAATTTAGCAAGAGATGGTCATACACTTGTGAGCTTTTCCCAACTCAGGACATGGGACCAAGCTTGAGGAAAATGTTACACGATCTCTATGAAGAAAAGAAAAGGGGGGGCAGATGTAGCTCTCTTTGTTACATCCTGAAAGCGCAAACATGACAAAACCTCAAGTATACACAATGTTGAAGATGAGCAGATGGTTTGATTGCTAATTTCAGACATGGAACCTCTGTTGATTATAGAATTATGTCCAATTTAAAATTCTTATGAAGTGTGTTTTTCTCTGTTCTTGTTATTTTTAAATTAGTGTTTGCTTTTAGGTCACATAATTGGATCAAAGTCCAGAGGTAGGATGAATGTGTTCCAGTGGTACTGTTCATGGATACGATGCACCCAGACTCTCTGGACTTTCCTACAGGATATAATTTTCATTTTCAGTAGCATTCCATAAGTGATAATTGAAAACACAATGATCCTTTACACCTTATACAAATAATTTATATAGGTAGTGCAGGATAAAGACCCACCTTGATATCATTTTTATTTTTATTTTGAAAAAAGAAATTTATTGTTTTGGAAAAATAGGCCCTTGTAATTTGGCCTATAAAAAAAAAAAAAATTTGTAATATATCACAGGAGAGCTATTGTACTTGGAGATTTTTTTTTATAATACAGAGGCAGTTGGAGTAAGAATTTCGGGATTCATGTGGTATGTATTTATAGCATTGTATCTCCTTCGTGTTTCATTTCATCGAATGATGTAGAAATTATATAACTAATGTGTTATACATCCAAGATTCTTCTGATAACACACTATTTTAACTTCATGCACACATTGAAACCATAAAAAAATTCACACATATGAACACAGTGTTTTAACGGGAAAGCCTGAAGCTAAAAACCCCAACTATCTGTATATAATATATGTCATAGAGATCATGTAACAATCCTCATACAAAGCTGATCATATCAAGCTCTCAGTACAATACAATCGCTACACACTAATCAAGCCCGTCCAGGGCAAATCCATGTTGTGATCTTTTCCACCTCGCTAGTGATTAGTGTTACGCAATCCCCCGCCGAAGAATGGCTCTCAATGAACTCGAATTTTGGTCCAACGTTGTCGCGCAATCCTCATTGCATCTCATCGAGTGTTGACAAGGAGGCATCACTATAGTCACAACTGATAGTCATCTTGCCCTTTCACCTATCTCTCCACCGGTCTCCACTAAAACTGTCCATGCACTGTAGTTAACTGATGTATTCTTCAGTTGATTAATGAGTTAATATTTAGTGAATTAATTATTAATTAATTCACACCACTTTCACTAGTGTATCAATCAGTTAGACTAGATACAACTAGCTCAACTGTGTCTAATTGAGTTAAACTAAACACAACTCCACCAAACTCTATCACATGGGTTCTAACTGAAGTCTCCATGCAATAGCTCCACTTAACCCTCAGGAATAGCGTAATTCCTTCTGTCAGCTCCTGTGCCACATCTGTGCACTTAAATAAAGTGCTCCAAGAGAATAAGTTAATGTTTATAGTCCAAATATTATTAAGAGCTAATAATATTCGACATATCTATTTCTAGACTAGCAATCTAAAAATAGATTCTGCCCAATATGTCTAAAATTAGAATTCCATATATTTTTCCAACTTGACCAACCATCCACAAATAGTATCCTGCAACTCATAGAATATGATCGACATGTCTAAACATAGACATAGTCTAAAAATAGACTTGCGCCAAAAATAGCCTGCGGGCCCACTTAGTGAAGGCGACTCTTTTCACTAAGCTCATCATCTTGTTGCAATCTCAACACTCCCTCTCAACAAGATAGGGATATCTCACACCTTGATCCTACCTCTATGGTATTCGAATTTTCTCCTGGTGAGCGCCTTCGTCAAGATATCAGCATCCTGATCCTCCGTAGGAATGTAAGAAAGTAACATGATCTTCCGCTGCACACAATATTTGATATGATGATACCAGATTTCAATGTGTTTAGATATATCATGAAATACTGGATTAACATAGAGTTTGATGCAACTCTGATTATCACAATATATCACAGTAGGATCTAAGTGTGAACCGAACAACCTGACCAAGATCTTCCTCATCCATATAGCCTTACATGCAGCCAAACTTGCTACCATGTACTCAGCCTCTACTGAAATTAGTACCATGGATCTTTGTTTCCTGTTGTACCAAGAAACTGCTGTAGACCCAAGACTGAAAATCCCTCCAGATGTGCTCTTTCTGTCCATTGGGCTCCGTGCCCAATCTGCATCCGTGAAGCCATGCAACTTCACCTCATCCGACTGTCTGTACCATAATCCATATCCCGATGTGCCTCTGAGATATCTCAATACATGCTTCCCCGCCTTCCAAAGACCGCAAGTAACCGTAGCTCAACCATAAGCTAGAAATGTTAACAAGATAAGATAAGTGTCCGGTTGTGTATCGACTAGATACATGAGCGAACCAACCAACTGTCGATAAACAGTGGCATCCACTACCTCTGCCGATGTAGCATCCTCTTTCCTCCAACCACCAGGAAGAGTGTCGATAGGCTTGCAGCCTTTCATGTTGAACTTCTCCAATATCTCCCGGGCATACTTTCCTTGAGACACAAACATTCCATCAGTGCGCTGCCAAATTTCCAATCCCAGGAAATAATGAAGGAGGCCCAAGTCCTTCATCTCAAACTCCTTTGCAAGATCAGCCTTGCATGAGAGTATCAAATCTTCATCACTCGTCCAAATCAAATCATCTACATAAAGTACAATGATTAGCAACTTACCCTCCACCACAATCTGGTATAGGTTTGAATCCGCCTCGCTCTTGGTGAATCCAAGTCTGGTGAAATAACTATTTATGCTTGTTTCAACCCATACAGTGCTATTTTGAGCCTGCACACATGCGATTCGCTGCTGAAGATTTCAAAACCTTCAGGCTTCTCTATGTACACCTCCTCCTCAATGACTCCATTGAGGAATGCAGTCTTCACATCCATCTGATGAATGTGCCAACCCATCTGCACTGAGAGAGCTAGGATGCTCCGTATGGAATAATACCTTGTGACAGGTGCACAGGTTTCTTCGTAGTCGATCCCCTCAATCTGTGAGAAGCCCTGGGCAACAAATCTTGCCTTGTACTTCTCTACGCTCCTGTCAGCAGCTTGCTTCACTTTGTAGATCCATCTAGAACCTATCACTGATTTCCCTTTCGGCCTTGGGACAATCTCCCATGCACTGTTTCTGACAATCGAATCATACTCTTCCACCATGGCATCTACCCATGCAGTGTCCTCCACTACTTCCTCAAAAGAAGATGGTTCTGTCATGATACACTTGCTCATCAGAGCCATGTATCCAGTATATCGTTCAGGTGACTGTCTTTGTTTGTGCTGTGATGTAGGTGCTCCTACAATCTTCTCTGCATCAAGATTCAGTCGCTCAGCTTCTGTAGTGCACTTCCGCCCTCTGATGTTTGGCGCTACATGAGTGGTTTATTCCACTCCATGAACCTCCTCTTGTGGCTAATCCACATCCCGAGGCTCATCCTTAGGAACTAATAGCTCCTCATCTGCATGCAAGTGTGGCTCCCTCTCAAGCGAACACTTGATGGCTTTCTCCTCATGAAATTTGATATCCCGTCGCACAACAGTCTTCCGACTGTCTAGAAAATACACACGATAGTTGTGGGGTGTTTTTGTGTACCCCACAAATATCCGAACCTCTGCGGTCAGCTCCATCTTCTTCCTGGCATCCTTTGTCTCATGAATTGAAACAGGTGAGCCAAAAATCTTCAAATGAGAAATATCAGGCTTCTTACTAGAAAACGCCTCTTCAGGTGTACTCATGCCAAGTACTCTACGAGGACAACAGTTTTGCACATAAACCGCAGTGTTGCAATCTTTAGCCCACAAGTGTATGGGAAGGCCCTGATCATGCAACATTGCCCATGCAGCACCCACGATCATTCTGTTCTTTCGCTCCGCGACTCCATTCTGCTGTGGGTTATGAGGCACTATGAGCTCTCTTCGAATTCCTTCTATGCTGCAAAAGTATTTGAATTCGCCAGAGATGAATTCACCACCATTATCACTCCTAGGAGCCTTCACCTGCTTCCCCGACTCTTTCTCCACCAGTGCCTTGAACTCATAGAACTTTGAGAATGTCTCGCTCTTCTTCTGCATGAAGAAGATCCATCACTTACGAGAAAAGTCATCAACAAATATCACATAATACCTGTGCTTTGTTGTCGAAGCTACTGAGAAAGGTCCACACACTTCTATATGAATTCTCTCAAGGATCGTCGTGGTGTGACTATCCTTCTCATGAAAGGTGGCTTTCACAAATTTTCCCAAAGTACATCCCTTGCACTGATCTGACTGCGCAAGTGTACCTTTGGGAAGCCCGGTAGAAATCTGCTGCAAAATTTTCAAAGCACCATGGTGAAGGTGGCCCAATCTCCTATGCCACAATTCGCCCTCATCTTGGCTCACCACTACTTCTTCTTTTCCTGCCATTGCTGCGCAGCCATCTACCTGCAATTGATAAAGGTTCTTAACTCGAACCCCTATCCTCCGGGTTTCACCAGTTGCCTTACTGCGTAGGAAAGCCTTTCCTTCACTAAAGACAACATCATATCCCTTGTCTTCCAACATCGCCACAGAGATAAGATTCTTCTTCAATCCTGGAACATGCATGACATCCCTCAAGATGAAAGGTTTTCCAGACTCCCTCTCAAAGGAAATGGTCCCAATACCAGTCGCACTGTATCTACCATCATTGCCCATCTCGATGTGCACTCCAAGATCCTTCTCATCCAGAGCAGTAAACAAATCTTTGTCTCTGTTCATATGGAAAGACGCACCACTGTCAAGAAACCACACTGATCCCATCATACTTGAGACCAAGCATGCGATCAGCGAAAATTCCAGCTCAAACTGCGAGGCTAAGGCCTCTCCAACTGCAGATCTAGTAGCCTGCTTATTTTTCTTCTTTTGTGGACAATTACTGGCATAATGTCCGTGTCGGTGATAGTGAAAGCACTTCACCTTGGACATGTCCTGCTTCTTGCCTTTCGCACGGGATTGAGAAGGATTTTTCTTTCCCTTCCCTTTCCTTGCTTTGGCAGCCAAAGTGCAATTTTCTTCATCTTCATTCTTCGATGAAGATCCATCCCTGGTACTCCGCCTTATCTCCTCCTGCACAAGATCTGACCAAAGTTGCTCCCATCCTGACAGTTTCTCTCGACCATTGACAGAGTCCTCATAGGAATGCCAACTCTTCGGAATCCCAAGGAGAGCCAAGCTCACCAAGTCCTCTTCATCTATAGTAACCCCCACACTTCCCAGCTCATCCCTGCACTGAACAAACTTCGTGAGGTACTTGGGTATACTTTCGCCCTTCTCCATTTTTATTTTCCTGAGTTTGTCTTTGAGCGCCAACTTCCTCTGGTCGCTCTTGCTTTGGAAAAAGTCTGTCAAAGCTTTCCACATCAAGAATGGAGAAGATTTACCATGAAGGCTGGACACTATGTGATCCTTCACAGCTTCCAACAGAATCCTTCAACATTTTTCTGTCTTCTTTTGCCATGCGTCAAGTGCGGCAACATCGCTAGAAGCAGGTTTTGGAATTTCTGCATCTATGAACTCCTTTAACCCATTATCCTCCAGCATCACCTCCATCCTGTCCTTCCATGAAAAATAATTCGAGCTGCCCTCAAGGGCATACTCCAATCGCAATTCGTTGAAATACTTTTCAACTTCGACACCAAGAAAACACTGCTGCAAATTCGAATTCCACCAGCACAAAACTCAACCGCTTCAATGATTTGCAATTGCCTCAATGATCAATATAGCTCTGATACCATGTAGAAATTATATAAATAATGTGTTATACATCCAAGATTCTCTTGATCACACACTATTTTAACTTCATGCACAATACAGAATCTCTTCTACTATTGATCATCATATGCAGAAATTAAATCAATTGCATGCACACATTGAAACCACAAAAAAATTCACACATATGAACACAGTGTTTTAAGTGGAAAGCCTAAAGCTAAAAACCCCAAAAATATGTATATAATATATGTCATAGAGATCATGTAACAATCCTCATACAAAACTGATCATATCAAGCTCTTAGTACAATACAATCGCTACACACTAATCAGACCCAATCTAGCAAATCCATGCACCGATCTTTGCCACCTGCTAGCTTGCCTCTACTGCGCAATCCCTGCTAAAGAATGGCTCTGAATGAACTCGAATTGGTCCAGCCTTGCTCACACAATCCTCATTGGCATCTCTACTGAGTGTTGGATGTAATCAATGCATCACTATAGTCACAACTGATAGTCATCTTGCCCTTTCACCTATCTCTCCACTGGTCTCCACTGAAACTGTCCATGCACTGTAGTTAACTGATGTATTCTTCAATTGATTAATGAGTTAATATTTAGTGAATTAATTATTAATTAATTCACACCACTCTCACTAGTGTATCAACTAGTTAGACTAGACACAACTAGTTCAACTGTGTCTAACTGAGTTAAACTGGACATAACTCCACCAACTACTTCTACAACTCCACCAAACTCTGTCACATGAGTTCTAACTGAAGTCTCCATGAAATATCTCCACTTAACCCTCAGGAATAGCGTAATTCCTTCTGTCAGCTCCTGTACCACATCTATGCACTTAACTGAAGTGCTCCAAGAGAATAAGTTAATGTTTATAGTCCAAATATTATTAAGAGCTAATAATATTCGACATATCTATTTTTAGACTGGAAATCTAAAAATAGATTATGCCCAATATGTCTAAAAATAGAAGTCCATATATTTTTCCAACTTGACCAACCATCCACAAATAGCATCCTGCAACTCATATAATATGATCGACATGCCTAAAAATAGACTTGCGCCAAAAATAGCTTGTGGGCCCACTTAGTGAAGGCGACTCTTTTCACTAAGCTCATCATCTTGTTGCAATCTCAACAAATGCTTTCTCAATTCCATTCCATATCTTATGCTTTTACTAATTGTTCTAAAGAATTATAAACAAAATTCATAAATCAATTTATGCTCTGTTTTGTAAGGGCAATTATGTTGTGTTACTTTCTTCTTATAGAATGAATTCATTATCTAAATGCTCATTCTAATTCCATTTCTCATCCTACACTGCAATGAAAAAGCCCTAAAAGCTATCAAAGTCTACCTATCTTGCCCCATTATCACTACTGCAATTCGTTTAGCCCTGTTTCCTAGTTTCCTCCTTCTAAGTTTGACATTCATCACGGTGTTTATGTTTCAGTATGTGTTTCTTGAAAGATAAAAACTCATGAGGTGTTGCATAATTTTTGTTAGTGATACATCCACAAGCCTAGTAATTCTTGGTGATACATCCACAAGCCGAGTAATTTTCCTGATACACACTTGTAATTCATTTCTAATGGGTGATATTCAGATGGGTGTTATTCCAGAAAGCCACATCAAGGTACACGAAGGTATGTATGTTAAATTTTTCAGATTAATTTTATATTTGACTGAACTGTATATCTACAAGTTGTTGTAATATAATTTGACAGACTTACAGAGATTGGAACTTCAGGCCCTAGTTTGATCAAGGATGCAGTACAAGAAGGTATGTATGTGTTACACAGTAATTTGTCACCGTCCCTACCATTCCCCGTCCCGCACAATGGAGGACCCATTTTGTGACCTGTGAACATTGTCATGCCTTGAAATCATCATCAATGCATTCCTCTAAACATGAGTTTCAATTGCCCTAAAGACATCTCCTTGTAAAAAATCATGAAAACATCTCCTTTTTCATTGGCGCGGGCAGACAGTTCATAACTCGTGCCAATGGGGAAAATCCTACAAAGAGATCACGCCAACTGGCGCTCTGTCCTAGAGCATCAGTCGCGCCAGCCAATTTAAGGAGTGTTTTTTAAATAAAGATGGCGGAAGTTGTGTTTCAATAAACTCAGAAACCATTTCCTATCTTGAATTGGGAGGTTTGGCTGCGGGAGTTCCATGGAAGGGAAGTGGTTTTCCACCTCTCATGGAACCTTCCTTGATGATAGGGCCAATCCCACAATAATAGGGATCCCAACTCCCTCCTTCCCCATCTATAAAATCTTGCTCGTTGCCATTGCAAGCTAGTCTGGAAGTGCCTAAGCTTTGAATCTCCAAATTCCCAAGAGCCTTTGTGCTGTAAGAGCCCTCTTTCTTCCCTTAAGGCCGACTCAAGTAAGGAGACTATCATCGAGAGACTCTAGAGAGGTTTGCCCTTTCCCTGGCAAGCTTCGCGAGACGTGAACGACTGGAGACCCATCCGAAGGAGACTGCGGCGTCAGAACATTGGTTGTACTCTCTTTCGATTGTTATTTAATGAATGATTACGGTTATGGTTCCACTCTGTTTTCACTTATGTTAATATGATTTATATCCTTTCTGACTGATATCTAGTTGCGTATTCTAGATTTTATGCTTGTATTTGTGTTGTTTCTTGCATGTGCAGGTGTCCATCTGCGGAGATCGTGGGGGGATCGTGATCTGCCGAGGCTGAGGAACGGGAACGCTCTCTTCTACGGATCATAGCATTGGACTCCAGGTAGGCCTCCATCTTTGGTCTTTTATTCGTAACTAGGAACTTGCGCTGTAACATTTGATGATTGTTGCTAGACCCCTGCTGGGCTAGTAGGGATCGCCTCTGTTCGCAGAGGGGATTTACCTCCTCAACAATTTGGCGACTCCGCTGGGGATCGTCTAGTTTTCACTGTCTCGTTTGAGTTGTCTCGTTTTGATTGTTTTATGATTTTCCTTGCTTGGTTAGCCTTCTGGGCTGGGTTCTTTTGTTGTTTTTTGCTTCTTGGTTTGCTTAGTTTACATTGATCTGCTTCTGGAGTAGTTCTTTTTTGTTTTTGGCTGAGAAAATCGACTGGCGCGCTTTTTAGCTCGACAGTCGCACCAATTGGCGCATGTTGCTTTTGTATAGCCCGCGCCAATTGCTTGCTGGCGCCAGTTGCAGCCTTACAGTCGCGCCACTCCTGTAGGGTATTTGAGTTTGCTCAGTTTTGAGCTCTCTAGGTCTGGTCAGTGTTTTTCTTCTTGATTTTCCGACTACCTGAGTGTGTTGGGGTCCTGTTTGACTGGGAATTTGCCTTCGTCCTTTGGTTGTTTGCTTTTATCTATCGATTTCATGTTTTAAGCCCTAGGGCATCTAGTGGCTTTGTGTATCGAGCCCTCCTTGGGAGTTTTGGTGTTTCGTTCATCCAGTCAACTCTCTGATTGCTCCTCCGCATTCTTTTAGTATTTGTTCACTATTTTGTTGTGATTTTTGGGTGATTGCTCGTTTCTTCATTCAAATTTCGTTTGGTCTTGCTTTGGGCCTAGATCACACGGTCCATTGGAGCCTTTCAGTCTTTTTCTTGGTTTTGAGAGACTTTGGTCGATTTGAGATCTGGTTGTTTGTGTCATTGAGTGAAATTTGTTCGTTTTGCTCTTTCAATATCATTTCTCAAGTTGTTCCGTTTATTTTCAGTTTGTTTAGTGCATCTAGCTATCAAACATTGAAAATTATAAAAAAAAATATCTTTTGCTTTTGGTTGATTAGTGCAAATTGAAAATTTTCGATTTTACTAGTAATTAGTGATTGGAATGAAAAATCTTCGATTTCATTAGTTGCAGTAGAGATCTCATTGTTTGTCTTCCGATCATTTTGTTTGTGTAAAGACTCTCAACTCTTCTGTAGCTAGTTTTCATCGAACGAAATGGTGTATTGTGGCATGTAGCTTTGCATTTAGGAGTTTTTGAAACAACACATTCGTTAGGACCTGAAAACTGAAACCTAATTGAAGATAAACTTTAAAATCTATTCAATTAACCTAAGGCAGCATTGAAATCTAACGAAACACATTTAGAGGTCTAGGCTAGAGACGTGTTCCAGCGTCTTTAAACCTAGCAGCTGTTGTTCGCCTTTTGGCTTTAGACAGCGCTAGTACGGACTTGTGCTCCCCGTACCGTCGCGTATATAAAGGGAGACCCCTCTAGGTTTTCAATCCTTTATCCACAGGAAGCCAAGTCTGCCACCCTATACCCGTGATACACCGAACATAGCATTCGGGGAGATTGCCTGCACGTACAGAAAGTCCTTGGTTGATTTCTTTTTCATTATTAAAACCAAGGTGTATATTGCAGTTCACGGTTATTTGGTACACCCTTTGTGCCTAGTATTCCTGAGCAGTCATTTGGTCTTTTCTGACTACCTAAATTTGAAAAGACCGTCGAGTGCTTGTCCTTTCACGCTTGTGTCAAATCTAAAAGAGATAGAGTCATCTTTTATCGTTTCTCGACTCTTAAAACATGAAACGGTAAAGTTTCTTATTTTTCAATGAGGTAAAAATTAATCACCCACGATTACACGCCCTCTTAGATTTTGCTTGTTGACCGTTTGATCGTGTGTCTTGACTCCTTTTCAGCCCGTGTGTGGTTTTAATGGCAACTTTTTCAGAGTTTACCAACCAAGGAATCCCCTCAGAAGGGAATCCTGGTCATTTTCCTCCTTTTGGGAATGTTGGTGCTCCCTACATGGCAACGTTGTCCCTCCCTGGGTTAACTGTTGGGTTGCCTGTTTGGTTGTTTTCAACCTCTGTGGTCCCAAACATCTCTGCTACTGTTCAATCATTTCCTCAACCTGAACAACATCATGTTGATTCCAAGGTGGACCTCTCCCCTTCTTCGCCTGTTTCTGCGTCCTCCTCTTCTACTTCGCCTAGTGAAAGCCTGGATTCGAGTAACCAGGTGGTTAAGAAGAAGAAGAAGAAGACAAAGAAGAAGAAGTCTGATAAGCGAAAGGCTAAAAGTGCAGCTACTTTTTCTGAAATATCTCCTCTCGATAAACCTTCCAACCCTCCACGGAAAGTCAAGTTCCCTTGCCTGTTGTGCACGGGAGACCATCTTCTTTGAGACTGCCCTGGCATCCCCAAGGTGCTCGAAGTATGGTCCGACGGCCATCCGCCGTTGCCTTTGACTTCAGGGAGCCAGGTTGGGGGCATGTCTTCAACTGGTGCTGATAAGGCTCTTAAGAAGCAGGGTAAGATCACCAATCCATGTAAGTTGTGTGAAGGGCACCATGCCATTCACCTTTGTCCTTATATGGATGAAGCCAAGCGAGTGTTGGACAACCCGGCTGTTTCCACACCATGTCTCCTAGCTGGTTATAAACAGCTCTCTTTGAGTCTTCCACCTATTGATGACACGATTGGTCAAAAGCCATCTTTGGTCGATCCCACTCCCTCAGAAATTCGGATTCAAGAATCCATTCCCGACCAACCATTGGTCGTAGGATCGGTTGAACTGGCCCCGTCCGTGGTGCACCAGGTATTTTCTGTCGAGAGTGGATCTCACACCCCCCATGTCCTTCTGATTTCTTTAGATTCTTCAGACTTGGAGAAAGATTCTCCTGTCCCTGTACTTCAAGAAGCTGCTCCTCCGCCTCCCATGATGGAGGCTCTGGAGGATATCCCTCCCGCCTTCGAGATGGAGGTTATGGAGGATGCTCCTTCTTCTTCCGTAACACCAGGGGAAGACCTTCTTGGTTCAATGGTATCCCCTCCGAGTAGTCTGGTCGCCTCCTTTGATTGGAGTCGATTTGCAGGATTCCGCCTTCCGTCTTACGTGCCTTTCGAGATCACAGTACAGGCTCTTGGTCTGGTCGTACCTAGCACCATTATAGACGAAGTTGCCTCTGTTAGTATTCTATCCTCAACTACCTGGCAAGCTTTAGGTTCACTGCCGCTTGCGCCTGTTACGCAGAATCTGCTCACTTTTAACAGAAGGACGAGTCAACCGTTGAGGATCCTTCCAAGGTTACCGATTAATTTGGGAGGCAAAACCGTCCATATGGACGTGATGGTCGTTCCAGGCCCCTTGGATTTCAATCTGATCCTGGGGCGCGATTACACCTATGCCATGGGAGCGCTCGTCTCCTCCCTCTTTTGTGTGGTCTGTTTTCCGCATGAAGGAAGGATTGTGACCATTGATCAGCTTTCGTTCTTTGGTCCTAATGTGGCAGCTGGTCCGCCATCACCCCCTCCTGGTTTTTATTCACCTGTTGTATCTGCTCCACCGCAGGTCAACTATGTGTCTACCTACCCTGTGCCCGTACTCAGTGAAGACACCATCGTGCATAGTGTACTGGGGGCATTGGGTCCTGACTTCCAGGATGTTTTCGTTCCATCGGGAGTGGAACTCTTGGAAGCGCCGCCTTCTTGTTCATTTTGATGTAAGTCGATTAGAGCACGGTTTCTTCCCTGTGTCAAGCTCTTTAAAAAATGAAACCAGGTTCTCGAAGTATAGTTCCTCCACTTGTGTCGAGCTCCTAAAAACAATGAAACAAGTTGTTTGAGGATGGTTCTTTAAGTGTGTCAACCTCGTTAAAATAATGAAACACAAGCATGTTCAATTTGACTTTTTGTTTTGAACCTTCACTCCATTTTCAATGGACTGAAGCTTGGGGGGCATGCACCTCGAATTGAGACACCATGCTGGGGGGCATGCCCGTCTTCCTCATTTCAAGCATAGTTTGCATATGTGTGTGTGTTCATGTGTGCTTTTAAGCTTCCATAAAAATGAAATGCGTGAGTAGATACATTGTGTGAATACATTTCGCATTGGGTCGTTTGTTATGTAACTGATACATTAGATTTGTATTAGACATTCGCATGACATATAAAAACATCATCACATGTAAAATATCCATCCGAAATAGTCATATGTATATATATATATATATGTGTGTGTGTGTGTGTGTCGAAATGTTTGCACAGTGTGCATCACAAAAGTCAAAAATATACATAATCGTCTTAAGTACATCCGGAGACGATATGTCTCTCAAAAAATAGGTGTGGTATAATCCCTAAGAGCTAATCCGCATAGTGCTCATGATAGCATGTAACTACACGCACTAAGCATCTTAGGATTCGGTGGATCCGACTTGGAACTCCCACCGTATGACGCTGGTACGCCATCGGTACATCCGCCAGCCGAGCATAGTCTGGGATCCCTCGAGCAATGCCCTCGAGATTCTGGATCAAATCCTCTCCTCCTGTGCCCTCTCCCTGAGGATCAGGGGCGATATGAGTCCTCCGTGAGATTGGAGACATCCCAGTTGGTCTCTCAGGGCCCACATCTGCATACATATATATAAAATGTGTTAGGACGAATGTGTATTAACAAAAAAACATAAAACATAAAAATCAAAAAACATGAGGTCTTACCCAACTCTTCGTCCCAGTCATCTCCTTCTGGCAGTGGGAGATCTGGGTCTCCGGTGAAGTCAGTTCCTGCATATGGCTAGTCCTCCACTACAATCAACTGGCGCCGTAACGACCTAAAGAACTCTGGCCTCCAGGACATCTGTTGGCCGCCTCTAGCTTTGGGCATTAGTGCTGCCCAACGAGCCATTCTTGGCTCTCGTGGTATCGGATCTGCTACTATGGCCCCTTGGCCCTGGAAGATTGGTAAACGTTTTAGAATGAATGATACCAGGATGGAACCATAGCCAAACTGTTTCAGTTTAGCTTTTTTGCATTTTGTGAGCTGTCTTTTCATGTTTATTGTTACTGTTGTTGCCCAGTCAAACAGTAAGGGACTCATGCATTCTGAGGCTAGCAGGAGTTGGGCCTTTGTGGCCTCGTGTGGTGCCTGTGATCCTGTAGCCCGCATGATGGTATGTAGGACAACTCTCAATGCCAGATCGGGGATAGTGTGGATATCCACCTTTTTGCTCCCTGATCCCATTTGTGCTCCTTGGCACACTCGTGCCATCACTTCTTCCATCTTCTTGCCAGATGGTCTACTTCCAGTCAAGACGGGGATTGGACCTCTGCGAGACAATCCGATGATGAAATACACATCAGAAACCTCCAGCTCCAATACCCGATCTCGCAACTTGAACACTTGTTCATGTTTTTCCCAAATACTTATCAAATACTGGAGGAGCTCGGGCTGATCTCGTAGACAGGGTGTAAGGAAGAACTTCTTTAGCCCATAATTTCTGAGGGCATTCATGCAAGCCTCACTTTCTATGGCCTGTTCATCCTCTTCTCCATGCTCTCGTTCTTTCCACTCAATCACCATTTTGCTTGATTTCCTGCATCCACATGGTCATAAACCCTTGATTAGATCTCTGGTAGGCTTCAAATTTCATTCAATTTGGTTAAAATATCGAATTTTTAGGCGAAATTTTAGGTTCGGCCGTTGGCGTGAGCCCTTTGCATAAAAAAGCCCATTGGCGCGGGTCCGTGCCGGATACTCGTGCCAATGAGCACGGCCCTAAAAATTCAAAGAGTGGCCACAGAGGGCTGATACATAAGGGAAAGCTATTAAAAAATGGATTGAAATGAAGTACAGGGAAGCGCCTCTTACCTGTAGCAGATGAGAATCTGAATGGTCAACCGGATCTGTCGCAATCGCCGTCAGAAGTTTGTACTCCAAATGGACCACTGCTGCTTTTTACCAAGGTAAATAGTAAATGTGATTTTATTTTTACCATTTTGGCATATTTATAACTTTTTTGAAATAAGATGAGTTTTAAAAGATATTTTTATCACGTATTTTAATATGTTATGTCGAAAATGGGTTTTACGCTTGCTTGGTATGTGGAGCAGCAGGTTTTTGTGACTTTAACGATGGAAACGAGTTGTATTTTATACTTTTTCGGACTCGGTAAATAAATGAAAAAGTCACTTTGGAGTCATCTTTTAGCTCTTTTCTGACTCTCTAAACATGAAAAGATTGCCGAGGCCCTTGTCGTTTCGATCTCGTTAAAATGGACGCGAATCGACATCTACCCAGTATACGTTTACCCCTTTTTCGGGCTGGGATAGATTGATTACGAAAAAGGAATACCCTAGCCTATCGCGACTAGGAGGTTTTCTCGGATATTGTTTTCTACCTTTTCGGATCTGAGAAACTATCTACGAAAAGGGACCTGTGGAGTTTACTTTTCTGCTGTCTTTTCAAACTCTATAAACATGAAAAGACGTCGAGTTCTTCCTTTGTTAGACTCGTTAAACCCTTATGACATCAGATTCAGTCGAAATGACATTCTCTGAGTTCCTCCTTCCTAGGACTCGTTAAATGCACTAGGATGGATTCGCCCGAAGGGCGGACTTATATTACAAGCATATGCTATCCCATTCAAGCTTGTTATCAAAAATAATTGGGGTACTCGCCAGAAATGGTGGGGGAAAAATGGAACCATCATCGTTGTCGTCGGCAGTATGTCGCTTTTGAACATGGCACTTGTCTGCATTCGTGTCGGGTTGGGGACATCTCATCTCATTTTTTTTTCACTTGCTTCCGTGGGTTTGGGTAATCCTTTTTGACCTCTCCTCTGCTCATTGCCTTGTCACCATGACCTCTGATCCGTTGATGTCAAATATGCTGCCAAAACCACTATTTTGTGTCGTTATGTGTTCAAGAGAAGTTGCCCTTTGCGAATATCAACCTTCCTCTGATTCTCATATGATCCTGATTCACAACAAAACATCATGTTCCTCTGTCTCGTGTCGATGATGTGGGAAACATTATGGCCCACCTTCGATCAAGGTCACTTCCTGTTGACTTCAGTTCATTATCCAGGAAGTTGATCTAGAGACTCCTTTATGGTACCTTGGAGCCTGCATGCCTCAATGGCAGGTTCGTCGCATTCGACGTGGGGTTTTCATCATTGGCCTCCGATCGAGTGATTCTACGGGTGTTCGACACCAGCTCATTGATTCACACGCCATAGATTGTACCTATAGTACCTTGAGGGCCATTGTCATTATTGGTGGTTCCTCTCGCGTCTGTTAACAGCTCTCATCATTGGTTGGTAATCAGACGATGTTCTTGCATGTTCGACTTCAGCTCACATATTCGCATGCTTGAACTTGTACTTTGTTTGGGTCGAGATGGAGCGCAAGAACCTGGATTGTGTCTATTGTAATCCAGGCTGCGATTGTGGATTATTATCATTATGTACATGACTCACTGATTGGATGGCTGCGACCATACCTGAGTCTATTTGTTTGATCCTCGCTGGATGGCTGCGCCCATACCGCATATATATCGTGTACTTGAGATATCAGTTGTATTTTTCTATGCAAGTTTTCCGACGGCAGGGCTTCAGTTGAACATATTCTCGTAAAGAATTTCACCCCTCTCCCTCTCGTGCCTCATACTTTAGGGGGCATCTGTTACACAGTAATTTGTCACCGTCCCTACCATTCCCCGTCCCGCACAATGGAGGACCCATTTTGTGACCTGTGAACATTTTCATGCCTTGAAATCATCATCAATGCATTCCTCTAAACATGAGTTTCAATTGCCCTAAAGACATCTCCTTGCAAAAAATCATGAAAACATCTCCTTTTGCATTGGCGCGGGCAGACAGTTCATAACTCGCGCTAATGGGGAAAATCCTACAAAGAGGTCGTGCCAACTGGCGCTCTGTCCCAGAGCATCAGTCGCGCCAGCCAATTTAAGGAGTGTTTTTTAAATAAATATGGCGGAAGTTGTGTTTCAACAAACTCAGAAACCATTGCCTATCTTGAGTTGGGAGGTTTGGCTGCGGGAGTTCCATGGAAGGGAAGTGGTTTGCCACCTCTCATGGAACCTTCCTTGATGATAGGGCCAATCCCACAATAATAGGGATCCCAACTCCCTCCTTCCCCATCTATAAAAGCTTGCTCATTGCCATTGCAAGCTAGTCTGGAAGTGCCTAAGATTTGAATCTCCAAATTCCCAAGAGCCTTTGTGCTGTAAGAGCCCTCTTTCTTCCCTTAAGGCCGACTCAAGTAAGGAGACTATCGTCGAGAGACTCTAGAGAGGTTTGCCCTTTCCCTAGCGAAATTTGCGAGACGTGAACAACTGGGGACCCTTCTGAAGGAGACTGCGGCGTCAGAACATTGGTTGTACTCTATTTCGATTGTTATTTAATGAATGATTACGGTTATGGTTCCACTCTATTTTCACTTATGTTAATAGTGAGTTATATCCTTTCTGACTGATATATAGTTGCGTATTCTAGATTTTATGCTTGTATTCGTGTTGTTTCTTGCATGTGCAGGTGTCCATCCATGGAGATCGTGGGGGGATCGTGATCTGCCGAGGCTGAGGAACGGGAATGCTCTCTTCTACGGATCATAGCATTGGATTGTTGCTAGACCCCTGCTGGGCTAGTAGGGATCGCCTCTGTCCGCAGAGGGGATTTACCTCCTCAACAGTCTGTTAAATCTTTCAGATTAATTTTATATTTGATTGAACTGTCTATCTGCAAGCTATTGTAATATAATTTGATTGACCTTGAGAGATTGGAATTTCAGGCCCTGGTTTGATCAGGGATGCAGATCCAGGAAGAGGCCCCAATAGAAACATATTTGCAGGAAAAAGGAATACCCGTTGGGCGCTTGTAATATTCAACGTTTTGTCACTTATTGTGGGTCAAGCTACTGCTTCACTTTTTAATAGGTATTACTTTGATGATGGTGGTATTACTTAACATGTATTACTTAATTTATATATGTAAAGTTCCACATCTAGTGCAGGTAGATTGGCAATTTTGCTTTGGTTGCACATGTCTAGCATATGCAGTTTTTTAAAATGTGCCATTTAGTGAAGTTTTTATTTGATCCACGTTTTCTCTATATTTCTTATTTTAATCATTAATTTCAAACATTTGTAGGTACATTTTACAAGGTGATGAACAAGAACAAATAGAACTGCTTGTCGTGCTACTTGCTAAGGATGGTGACATCTATAACAAGCTTGCGTGTTGTTTAGATCCAGAAATATTTGGACACGAGGACATCAAAAAAGGCCTGCTTCTTCTTTTTGGTGCCCCAACTAGAAAATGCAAGGATGGAATGAAAGTATAATTATTTAATTGAAGATTTATTACAAAGAAACTTGATTATCCCATTAGTGACTGTCTGAGAAAAATGTCTTGTTATTCTCCCTTATCTGGTCTCTGGAGTCTGTATACAAAGGAAAATTTATATTTATTGCTCACATGTCTGCTTTACTTGCAAATAAGAGGTGATTTGCATGCGTGTTTGAATTGACTAAGGGAGGAGATATCCATCTCTGGAGTCCCTCATAGTTAAAGGGAAGAGTCCTATGGCTGCCTTAGGCTACTCTCCTTATTGAATGCTCAAAATTAGCCACTTTGGATTCCCAACATCCCTAAAATAATCCCCGGAATCCTTAAAATAAGTGAGGTTTGGGTATTTTCATCTCTGGAGTCCATCATTGGCTAATGGGTGGAGGAGAATTACCTCTGGAATCCATTTTTTATGGGCAAAGGTAACATGTCATCTTCTAGTAGAGGAAGGTCCTGGAATAACATTTGAATGCTTACTAATTGGTATCTCAATCTGTATAGGTACAGAGGCTAGCACCTGACTTTCCTCATTCTCCTTTTCTGTTTATTGTGGGACATTTGCCTACGCAACCTATCACCTGATCCTGCTCATCTTCATCTAACAATTTAGATGACTTCTCCATAACATGGCTATGCCATCACCAATCATTTGTACCCTGTGTCAATATTTTTAATAAGGAAATGGTGTCTATATCAAGTGTTTTCTCAATTTTTTTCAGCCATAATCAAGAATTGTATTAGATGTAGATTGTATTATTAAGACACAGATATTTTAACATGTTGCACCTTTGTGTTTTTTTGAAACACACTCCAATTTGTGAGTGCGAATTTAAGCACAAGTCTGGCTAGGCACTGATATGGAAAATCACTATAAATTTGGTGCTTTTCTAGCATTATTTTCCCACCACATATCTACAGAAAATAAGAAAATAAGAAATGAATTATATTACATTTTTTTCTAGTAGCAAATATGAAAGAAAGAAAACAAATTAGTTTTTCTTCCCTGTACTCCCATTTCAAAGACAAATAAATTAGTGCCCAATTTATACACCTCCATGTTGCTTGTTATGGTTGAATGGTCAATTGTATTAGGCATGAATCTCTGAAGGTGGAAGAAGTTCTTCTGTAGTGTTTCCATAGAAGCTAAAATCATGGTCTCGGCTGAGGTACAACTCAGCTGATCAATGGGATGATGGTTAGGATGCATTGTTGATCAACTAAATCCCATATTGTTATATGTTTTCATGCTCCAACTTACCCTAGACCTCATATGAAGGATGGGTAACTTATTTTTCACTAACCATTGTGTCATATAGGTATCCTATTGTGTATTAATCACCATTGACTAGGTAAAAAATCTTTACCAAACGTTCTCTAACTTTTCAAACCTCTACTTTTTCCCTACAGTACACTACTTTAGTAATAGCTTGCCCTTCCTATTTATTGCTAGATGTACTATCATACTACTCATCTTAACTAAACATCCTTTTCATCTCCAATATACAACTGAGGATATATTTAAGAGAAATGACGGTGGTGGCAGAATATGTGAAGGTAGCATGCACCAATTCCTTTTTCTTTTCAATTTCCTCATTAGGCTAAGATCATATGCATGGTTATATAAAAATTATGTGATGTTCCTCACTGATTAATCATCCTTGATAAAGTAAATTTTTCCCATGTCCTCAACAATTAGGTCGATATAATGGGCAGCACCAGAAGTCCAAGTGAATGTGGGGTGTTTCTCCATTAACATCTTGTCGGTGTCCACATAATTAGAACTAGAAGCATTATCTATTATGACTTGTACAACATGTTGCACACATATCTTTTGGATAAATGCATTCAAAAATTCACATAACAATGCCCCATATTTTAGCTATGCAAATGCGTAACTGGATTTAATAAAAATTTTTCCTTTGGGAGAATAAACTGAAAAAGTTAGGAGGGTCTTACTCTTCGTATACTTACAACCGCAAGACATTATTGTGCACCTTTTTTTTCCCTTTACTTTTTAAGGTCTTTCAATCTGGTGTTGTTATTGATATTTTACTTTTGAAGAATTGCTTACCTGAACCTATCATAATTATGGCCCTTATATCTTGTTCCAATAATATCAGCAACATGAATCGTTGCATGGTAGAGCAACTGAGTTCGTTGCATAGGAAACCATTTCCCACAACCCTATTAGTTTCTTCATGTTTTTCATCAATTGATTTGATGGATGGCTATGCCCTAGCTTAGTTATGGGAACAAAGAAAGGCTATTTTCTTGTACAAGGTGAACCTTTGGAGTCCTTCTCCCTTCTGGCCATCCCCAATACACACGTAGTTCTTGCAATTCTTTCTATTCCTCCAGTTGCAGATTCAAGCCACATATCCTATATCTTCCTTACTATTCAGATAAGCTCTTTGTTTTAGTTCTGGTGTTGATTTCATGTGAGATTCCTACCCCATGTCCTGGGATTTCTGCAAAGCTGGTATTTGAAATGGCTTATCCATCCATTCATATCCTTTCTAAAAAGCTTACAATTCAGTCTTTTGCAGTTTGACCCCTTATGATGCTGTACCATATGTTTGTTTTGTTTTTTGTTTTTTTTTTGAGAAATGGTCTCATGGAGTCTCTTTGGTGAAAGATGTTGTGCTATGAGGGTTGCATATCTAAGTCACCTATGATCTGCACCTAGTCTCATCTGCACCCACTTGGGGGGTTTTTTGAACCAGGGTATCTTTGTAAATAGAATCACCTTGCTGCTTACCACTAGATCGCACTCATGTGGGCATGTTTGATAGATTGCTATAATGGATCCATATTTTTCATGTTGTCGTGTTAATTAATCAAGAATAGGGCAAAAAAAAATAGAAACTAATCAACGCTACAAAATGGTTATATAAAAACAAACCTAGAAAATCGTTTAATCTATAAGAGAAAATTGTTAACAAGAGGCAAACATGATGCAGATTGCATAAATATTGAATATGAAAACTTAACACATATTATAACCATGAATGTAAAAATTGCAGATGGAAATTGATTCCCATTTCACAAAATTTGTTTATAGCGATGAAATTCCTTTTTAGTTGTTCCTGAAATTGCTGGAAGACAGGGATTGCATTATGCATTCATTACTACTTACATATTATGTTTGCACTTTACCTTGAAAGTTTGAATCTATTTTATTACACTCTACATGATTGCTACTATGTTAGGCTAGTACTAATTGAAGCCAACACACTCTGTTTTTTGCATAGAACTTGAAACTAACTATTTTATTACAAACATTTTTTTGAGTATGTTCACAGATTTCCATTCAAAGATGCGATGGTGATAATCGTCTTCATGTTTTCTATTTAGCTTTCAAGTCATATAATGCAGCTTGTGGTGCCCGTCTCGATTGTTCTGATAGGACCCTATTTAGTAGTGAGGAAGCAGGGGAAGGGATTTTTACAGGTGATGGAGGGAATCGCCCATTGTGGTAGAAAATTTTTAGGATACTTCTAATATTAGGCTTGATAGTTAAAACATCTTGTGCAATTCGACATGTTTCCCGAAAGTTTTTTCCTACCAGTGTAAGTGTGGATTTGCAAGGGGCTTATGTATCTTTTGTTGGTGTCCCAGTACAAATGCATATGCATGATAGAAACTTAGACATTCTTGGATCTTTAAGGGCATATTTACCCTTGAATATCATGTGGTCTCTTCAACTAATTTCAAGAAAATCTGGAAATAAATTTATGCACAATTTAAAATTACCTTTTTCATCCTCACTGCAACGAAATGAGGATACCCTTCCATTGTTAGAAAGGTGACGCCCCTTTTTTGAGTGGCACTTGTTGGAGGCTCTGGTGGATCTCTTCCAGATATAGCATTGGGGCCCATCAAATGTTTGATTGGGTTTTATGCGTGTATAATTATGTTAAAAAATGTCATTGTATTTTGCAAAATGGTCTAATAAAAAATATTGTTCCAAGGCATTTCTCAGTGGGTGATTGGAGAGCATATTTTACTTTCCTGTAATATATTTTCACGTCTTGAGTATAAACAATTGACTTACCTCTACAAACTTTAAACTCTATGGGAACCCTTTTCTGAGCCTAAGAAAGCTTTCTTTCCCCGCTTCTCATCCTGGGAGGCCTGGCTGGTAGCTATTAACTAGTTCGGATTCAGTATCATGGCCATAGCTCAAGGAGAGGTTCATGTTGAATAACACTAATAAATTAGTCCTTCATCATGTCACAAATTTTATTCAAGACTCTCGGTTATTCAAGTTTGGCATTCAGCCTCCAGCCAAATGGTGCAGAGATTGGGAGTGGAATTTTTCCAAATCCCTTGAAATGTATAAGCCATATGATGGGTATCATTGGCTGCCTGCCAAATCCAATTTGGATGTGCAACTAAAATAGTTATGGAGGCTTAAATCTAAATAATTGACTTGCCTCTACAGACTTTAAACTCTATGGAAATCCTTTGCTGAGCCTAATAAAGCTTTGTTCATCCACCTCTCATCCTAGGTGGCCCAGCTGCTAGCCATTGACTAGCTCATCCCACCCCAAATGTTTTTTTGCAGTTGGCTTGACTATCTTATATTTTTGGTTTTGTGCCTTTTCTCTGTCAAAATTGCAATGGGCATCTTTCTTTTGTTTCAATTTTTTACCCTCCCCCATTACCTACAAAGTAGCCCTCTTTGGGGACAAGCTTCCCTAGAGCATGGATGTTCATATCACATGGTATCTATTAAGAACCCAATATTTAATTTGAAAAACAAAAATTTATATTTAATTAGAGCCTTGTTGAAATGGGTTTTTTGTGGGATGAAAAAGTTGCAACTTGTGTTAATCTATCAATGCAGATTACAGAGCAGGTCCAAAAGGTGGAAACGGATGTGGCCCCTTTGCATCAGCATCAAATCCTCGATTGCTAGGGAGTGTTCCATACAACATGAGTCAAGTTCCCTCTAGATGCCTTTCCTGCTCTAACTAACCAGCCCAACAGTGAAGAAGCAAAGGGAGCATTACCATAGTTGGCGTGATTTTGAAGTGAATAATGTGATAGTTGACCTCTTAAATCTGTTATGTCATTAACATAATATCATTTCCCATTTCAATGCCATCACTTATTATGGTTACCGTTATCTATTTGGTGTCTACCAAATTTTCTTGCTTGCCATTTCAGTGTCATGACTTGTGGTTTCTATCTGTTTGATCTCTACATTATTGTCTTACTCCTTTTCTATCTAAAAGTTTGTGTAATAATGTTTTAGATTTATATTTTAAATATTTTGGTAATGCTTCTACTCTGTTTTAGGTAGCATTCGATGGATATGGACCTTTTTCCAGCTACTGCTTTCTGCTCAAAATATTTAGTACTTTTCAATCCTCAAGGATATTCATTTAATGACTTAGATATTAGAGATCCCTATGGTTGGCATCATTTCTAGCTTTGTTGCTTGTGAAAATTAAGTTGCACCTTAAAATAGAAATGATAAAGCTGGAAGAAAAAATATATTTCAACTTCCTAATGAATGCTGGCTCATTTCGTTTTTATAGTTTGCATGGAGTTGCAACTTGGGACATAGACTATTGCATGTATTCTAAATGTTAGTGCATATATTTACTATTTGGGCAATGTTGATGTAGAGAATATTTTAGGTATCACTTTAAACATGGTGTTTTTTTCTCTCGTGCTTGCAGCACTTACAACTAATTATCTAGACAAGTTCTTGAGGTCGATTGGGAAAGAACCCACTTATGTGGACTTAGAGGTAAACCATAAAAGTATAGACCTCAATATTAAAAAGCACAATATAGAAGTTTAGCATGATCATGCCTACCTGTATGAATATTTTTCTAATTTTCTTATCATTTCTTCAGGTTGTATTATATGTGGGAAAGGATCAACCGCCTGATCTTTCCAGTCACGTTCCGATGGAAGTGGTTATAGTCTCTAATATGCATTCTGAACAAGGACTGGATAATGAGACATGACCTTCGAATATTATTCATAGAGAGAATGAAACTAGAAAAAATAAAGGTGATTATGCTGAAACTTGCATGGTGTATGTCTTTTATTTAGAAATATTCTTGATATTTTAATTGACACTTTGTAGACTTTGATGTGTTTTTCGACACCCTAAATTCATATGCACTTGTTCATGTAGGAAGTGTTGTTGATCTCAGGTTGTTCATTACATGGTCATCCTGAACTCTGTAGTGAAGATCTTGAGCCAAGAAGATAGAAGTTGGCATCACATTAAAATTGAGTTTGATCACTCCCAAATAAATTTTTTTGGCATTCGCAGATGTAGTAAAGGTTTCCTCTTCAAATGATTATTCAGTGTGTAGCAGAAACAACAGAATTTTGCGTCTCCATCACATTCTTGTCATCATTGAATAGATTGTAGATTGAGTTTCTAAAGCAAGGGCTTCTATGGAAGTGAAAAGAACTAATGGAAGTCTATGTGCTTGTGTGTTAATGACCAAGCCTTAAAGTATACAATTATCTAGGATTTTGATGTATTGAGTTTTCTAGCTAGATGAAAATAAGTCTTGAGTCTATATGTGTATCATAGATAGCATGTTATAAAGATTATTAACAAATTTAATTTCAGTTGGTTGTTGCAAGTTTTTATTCTTGAGGCGGTATGGTTGAGCATGGTGATTGAGCATTTAATATTGTCACGATATTTTGACACCTTTGCTGACATAAGAGAACCTTAATTTAAAAATGACATTTATAGTAATCTTGTGGATAGATAATAATGAGACTGTCACGGGAAGTAATCTATATATTGTGACCTATGTGTTAGTGATTGACCATGTTTCACATTTGTATATTAATGTTTAGTGACAACATGACGGATCTTGCTTTTGTCACAATAACCTTGACATTTGTATAGCAACAATATTCTCAGTGACATGGTGACAATGATCCCCTTTTGTGAACACTGTTGAAGAGTCATATTGAGGTTGTTGAGTATATTTTTTACAGTAAATATGACTGAAGATTCATCTTGAGGTTTTTGAGTATAGCTGTTACAGTAATTATGACTACATCTCTAGTGCTTCCAAATGGGCCTTGAAATTTCTGGTATCATTTTGAAAACACATTCTTGTCTTAAGCTAGTGAATATTGGGCTTATTAAATCTTCTCCAATCCAACCAAGATAGTGTTGTGACACCACAGATCCCTCCAAATGTGAAATCCCATCTTTGAAAGATGCTTACTGAAAAACTTGGGGGTAGACCTACCTAGCATGTTGATGTTGGGAAGGTTCACAAAACATAGCCACATAATACCATCCATTTTAACTTGGGAGGAACTGTCTAAAATGCTTACAAAATCTTTTTGATAATCCTGAAAACAAGAAATGTAGTGGTAAGAGATCTTTAAATCACATCACCAAGCTTAAAAAACCGTTAATTCCATCCACATGGGTCATTTCCAAATGATGTCTTAATCAAATATACCATGAGGCTCTCATTAAAACACTTAAATTAAAAACAATGGAGAACAATGTTTTTTTTCATTAAAGAAAAAGGAGGGTCTCATAACTCTCATCCTCACCTTGCCTTTTCTTCTCTATATAACTCTCTGAAACTGTAACTTTTGTTGTTCCACCTTAATAAGACACTAGTTTGAGTACATGAGGTTGTAGTTGGATTTTTGAACAAGAAGCTTTCAAAGGGAAGAGGGTCTAGACTTGTGATTGAACACCTTATTTGGTGCAAACATATTCATAAAGATTGATCAATTGATTTTTCATCATCATATAGATCAATTTCTATGTCATTTTATAGACATGCACATAATCAATCTTTCTAAAACATGGTTTATCTTTGTATGCCTTAGACCATTAAATGCCACAAATCATAGTGAGATGTGCTTGAGTGTGGATTAAGTAATCACATTGTGGGAATACTAATATGCATCTCCTATGTATATCACAAGAAGAAAGTTGAATTGTAGAATTCATGTGGGGTAATAAGAGAGGCATCATGTCATTAGGTTAAGGATATAGATATAAAGGGGTATCAAAAATGTTAATGAAAAAATGAATACCTACAATATCTAGTGAAATTAGGGGGTTTTTAAACTGGGAAAATGCAATGGGTTAGTATTGGTAGGGGGTGATTTTTAGAGGTATTTTCCAATATGTATTCAAACTAAGGGTATTTTTTAGTATGCCATGAATGCACGTGATATGCCATAGGTTAATTAAGTGACGCCCTTGTGATGGTATCAAAGCAGGATTCACATTATAACAAGAATTTTGAAGTTGTTTCTCAGGAGATTCGAATTTTCAACTTCATTGTAGCAGGATCTCTTCAGAGTTCGGAAGATGACCTTCAACGGGTTGAGATTAGAGTATGACTTGGAAGGTAGCTCGAATTTCATTTCATGGAAGGATCACATGGAGGTGATGCTTGATGAAAAAATATTTCCAAAATATGTCAAGATAGACATTGCAAAACTGGGATCAGTTGATGCCTAGAACCTAGCTCAATGGAAGAAAGATTTAGCCAAGGTGAGGAGAATAATCATGGAGGGAGTGCGAGACCACATTGTCTCAAATATCCATGGGAAATAAACTCTTTTCACAATGTGGAAGGCACTGACAAATATATTCCAGAATAGCGGTGGCCATAGGAAACTAGTCCTTAAATACCAACTTCGAAATCAAGATGAAAAATAATGACAGCATTTTGCAGTATCTCAAAAAATTTACATAAGTTCATGATGAGCTTGGAGGGGTTGATGTGACTATTGCAGAATATGAACTGATGAGATTATCTCTTCTAGGCCTTCCCAAAAGTTGGCATAGCTACTAAGACTCAGTGAATGGAAGGTAAAATTTACCGAAGTTGGAAAGGTTGTGGTTCGATTTGGTTCAAGAAGAGTTCATGAGAAATAACTGGGATGGAACCTCATCCAAGGTAGAGGATGAAGAGAATTTTTCATTGGTTGGAAAGGGAAGGAAGGGAAAAGGGAAGAAATATCAAACCAAACTAGAATCTAGCCAAGGGGGAAATAAGAAAGACTTTTCCGAACTCAAATGCTTCAATTGTCATGAATTTGGGCATTATGCCACGAAGTGTCCACACAAAAATTCTAGCAATAAGTGTTGAAAAGTGTAACTACGTCGGTCTTCATGTTGACTATGTAATTATGTACTTATGAAAGGAAGAATTCAAAATAATAAAATGTATTTTGTTGCACTTTCTTCATGGGTTTCATGAGCAATATTTATTAAGTAGATGGAATTCTTCTTGATTTCCTTTAGGGTTGAGTATTCTAGGCATAAAATATGAATTGTCTAGCCAAAGAGTATGCTCCAAGACCTTGTCACATGTCTGCAAAGGAATGCCTCTAAACAACCTCCTTAAACATTGGAAGACAACTCTACAAGTCAACCTTTAAACTGCTAGATGAGTCGGCCTAAAATTTATTGGTATGGTTGGCTTCAAGACATGAAATATGACACTATATATATATATATAACTTTTCCTATGGCTCATTCACACACTGGTTTACGGTAATCTCAACAATATAAAGTGCGGGTTATATACAACAATCTCTGCGATATAAAGTGCGGGTTATATATGGTAATCTCAACTATATAAAGTGTGGGTTATATATGATGCTATCTGTGATAAGAAGTGTGATAAATACCTGTAACATGATGCGATCATCCCTGAAGAGTTCAAACAATGATCTTTTTAATAGTAAAGTGCAGATAAGATAGAATATCAATTGCGGATGATAAAATATACACTGTGCGAATGAAAAATGATACAGTGTAGACTATACTTATAATCTCAGTGGTGATCTCTGTAATAAAGGATGTGGACCTGCTTAGTAATACAATACAATTCAGATCTCTCTGAGTTTTTCAGATGAGGAGAAAATATATACAGTTCGGATATTTTCAGAGGAAGGTCTCAGTACAATCACATAAAAGGGATATCATAAAAATTCAGAATTATCTCAGCAATAAGGGTCTTAGAGTTTCAGTGCTATGATATGGTCTTGATACTATATACATATAAGAAGGTCATTACAACTTAATGAAAAACACAGTTTCGGTACTTTGCAATTTTAAGTGATATGAAAAAAATGGACTAAAATAATCTCAGTACTATCGTAGTCATATATTCTTAATGATATGATTATCTTAGTCTTGGTGAAGGTCTCAATGCTAAAGCAAATAAATATAGTCTAGACAAAGGATACATATTAGCTATATTTCGGTGCTATAATGGAGTCCACAATTCGGTGCAGTGATATCACAGTTTGGTGTAGTGAAGATCATCATGGAATTTCGTCAAAGAAGAAGTAACAAGGTCCAGGAAGCATCCATAAGTCAAGGGTCTAAGTCTAGGTCATGGTACTTGTCATCTGAAGATCTATAAGAAGAATTTTTCGTGGGTTTTCCTCTCCAAAAGGGAGAGGTTTTGCCCTGGCTCTAGGTGCCTAATTTGTGTGTCTTGTGTATTTTGATAATTGAATTTATGAACGATTAACTAAGCTAAAGAAGAGAAGACATAAGTAATCCAAGTAAGCTCACAATTAATTATCAAGTAAGAAGAGAATTTTGTATTAATCTCCATCCCTAGAAATTATCAACATGGTATTAGAGCTAAGGTGTTAGAAAGGGCATAGAGACACTCAAGGATCATATTTCATGGAAGGCATAAAATCAAGGATTTTATTATAAGAAACTTCATTGCCATCTCAAAGTATTGCCATCAAAAGCTTCAAGGCAAGTTACCTATCATCCTTGATCTTTCAAGGAAGCAGCAGAACATCCTCATCAATCACCATTCAAAGGAAGCTTCAACCAGCTTAAAAGTAATCAAGCTGATTGAAGAAGAAAAAAATCTACTCAAGTAAGTATATCTATGACTTTATATGAATCTATTAAAATGTCTCCTTTGCAAAGAAAGAAAAAAAATGTCTGGGGTTTCAAACTTTCCATAGAAGATAGGGACAATGAAGTCATGCCACATTCATGAAGGGAGATATAAGAGCCCAAAGGATTCTTATAGAATTCATAAAATACTCTATCATCTCTATTGTACCAAATCTAAAATCATCAAAAGGGGTATATAAGAAATTGGTGGATCTATTATCTGTAAGTACTGCAGGAGAAGAAACCTCTCTGATCAACTGCAGGAACTAGGAGAATATTATAGTGGTGCTAAATGCTCTATGAGAATAATGGGGAAACTTCACTTCAAGATTATATGGGAAGATAGAAGCCACACCATTCCACGATTTAGGGTCTCTATGTAAAATAGAGGAAACAAGATTGAAAGCCAAAGTTGTTACAAGATCAAGTGAAGGGAATCAAGCCTTTGCAGCCACATAAACGAAGAAAGGAAGATTCGGTAAGTTTGGTCCTCAGAATAGTATGGAAAAAGCACAATTCTTTGGATGTGATAAACTTGGGCATTATAAAATAGATGGTCCTAAATTTTAAAAGGTCAAGAGAAATAGGGAAGAATCCCATGTCTCAGAAATAAGAGAAGGACATGATGCAAAGAAATCTAAGAAAGGAGAAGCAAGGGATCTCCACTATGATTAAGATCATCATCTCCTTTAAGTAATTTTTGTTGGTTGTATAGTATTGTAGAATACTAATCAAATCATGATAGGAGTTCTTGGTAAAAAAAACTACTGGAAAACCTCTCTGATAACTATATTAATGGAAGGCAGTCATCAAGATCGAGGGTCATCATGAAAAATAGAATTCTTGGATGTGATGACATATTGATGGAGCAGGCCAAGGGAATGGAGCTCTTCATTCTAGTAAAACTGCTGAAGGATGAATTAAATGAAAAAGGTATGAGGTATGTATATATTTATATGTTGACACTGGATGCTGTGAAGTCATGTCATATGGTTGTATGTAATGGACTTATGTATTTAGAAGTATGATCTATGGAGGAGTATCTCTCAGTGCACTGAAAAATGAAATCAACAAAATATTTCCTCATGGAATATGAGGTGGTTGTATATGAATGAGAAACTAGAAAATTTGTAAGTTCCTGGGAATGGAGAATGTGCAAAAAGTAGGAGATCATGAAATGAAACCATGTCAAGAGGTATGAACGAGAAACTAGAAAATTTGTAAGTTCCTGGGAATGGAGAATGTGCAGAAAGGAGGAGATCATGAAATGAAACCATGTCAAGAGGAAGTTATCATTTTTAAGCCAAGAAGATGTGACTAGGAGATCTCTTGGGAGGATATGTAGACTCTAATAGAAGTCTGGTAAATAAGAAGACCCTTGACAAGACATATAATTAGGAGATGTTGTTATCAGAAATCGGATTATCCACGGTATCATAGAAGACTTGTCGATGTTTCGAATCCCAACTGGGATCCATCTTCAGGATGAGAAAGAATCAATGAAAAATGAAAGAAGGAAGAAGGGGGAACAAGGTATAAATAGTGAGGGCAAATATGAGAGAGGAATCGACAGAAACTTAAGCAAAAAAATTAATTTTTCTTCCTTCTTTGCCCTCACTATTTATACCTTGTTCCCCCTGCTTCCTTCTTTCATTTTTCATTCATTCTTTCTTGTCCTAAAGATGGATCCCCGTTGGAATTCGAAACGTCGACAAGTCTTCTATGATACCGTGGATAATCCGATTTCTGATAATAATAACTATAACCATGGAAGTTTAAAAACCAGAATTAGGAGATGTGTCAATCTAAATAGAGGATTTCAATGCCTACATGAAGATTTCATGGTGAAATATCATCACTAAGGTAACTTTTGTTTAGTTCATATGTATATTTTTATCTGGATGAATTTGTGCAGCGCTGATAATCATGAGAAAGTATGTATGATCCTTGGAGATGATTCAAAAGAACACAACATGGCATAATAGTGAACCAGATGCGAAAGACAGATGAATCACTTTCTGATAGATGACATGACTCATGAATGAAAGTGATGGATGATATATGTCATATGAAGCTAAAATTTGAAGATTCCTCAATATCGAAATCCATGACATCGAGCGGAGGAACTCTTCATGAGCAGTTGGGTGTCTCACCATTGCTGCTATAGGTCACTGATTGAGAGGGAGCCTGATGATTAGTTTCATACTTGGAAGAAACTAGGTAATTCCTAAGAATGAGCTAAGGTACATTCGTTATACAAGATTGAGTACATTCCCTTGTGGAATATTTCCTCCCTGGCTAAGAGGGAGAGATAGACACATCATTTTGGTCTTCACTTGGGAAGACATAATGGAGGATTGGGTAATCATTTGGAATTCAATACTCTTTGAGAATGTGTTAGGGAATTCAAGATAAGAGTAGTCGAGGACCGATATTCTTTGAGGGATAGCTACCCAAGAAAAGAATAGTCCAAGCAGGTCATTCTTTGGGAACACCTGGGTGGAGTATGTACCTTGGAGAGACAATGACTATGGTGTTTATAAGTCATGTGTCTCTCTAGCATTGTAGCCCATTGTCTCGTTGAGAGATGGGGCTATTAGTCAAGGCCTTGCATTAGGAAAATGTTGGTTGATACGAGGCTATACATATGTGATTACCAATCTGATTATTCTTATGAGATTATTCAATTTGAAAGGGACCATGTACCTGTATGAATACCTCCCTAGTTAAGAGGGAGTGTTGAAATGTGTAACTAGGTCGGTTTTCATGTTGACTATGTAATTATGTACTTATGAAAAGAAGAAGTCAAAATAGTAAAATTTATTTTTGTTGCACTTGCTTCATGGGTTTCATGAGAAATATTTATCAAGTAGATGGAATTCTTCTTGATGTCCTTTAGGGTTGAGTATTCTAGGAATAAAATATGAAGTGTCTAGCCAAAGAGTATGCTCCAAGACCTTGTCACATGTCTGCAGAGGAATGCCTCTAAAAAACCTCCTTAAACATTGGCCCGACAACTCTACAAGTCAGCCTTTAAACTGCTAGATGAGTCGGCCTAAAAGTTATTGGTGTGGTCGACTTCAAGACATGAAATATGACACTATATATATACCTTTTCTTGTAGCTCATTCACACACTGGTTTAGGTAATCTCAACGATATAAAGTGTGGGTTATATATGACGATTTCTGTGATATAACATGCAGGTTATATACGGTAATCTAAACTATATAAAGTGTGGGTTATATATGATGATATCTGCGATAAGAATTGCGAGCAATACTTGTAGTATGATGCGGTCATCCCTAAAGAGTTCAAACAATGATCTCTGTAATAGTAAAGTGTAGACAAGACAAAATATCAATTGCGGATGATAAAAGATACACAGTGCGAATGAAAAATGACATAGTGTAGACTATACTTATAATCTCAATGGTGATCTCTATAATAAAGGATGTGGACCTGCTTAGTAATACAATACAATTCGGATCTCTCTGATTTTTTTGGATGAGGAGAACAAATATATAGTTCGGATATTTTCAGAGGACAGTCTCAGTGCAATCACATAAAAGGGATATCATAACAATTCAGAATTATCTCAAAAATAAGGGTCTTATAGTTTCGGTTCTATGATATAGTCTTGACACTATATACATATAACAAGGTCATTAAAACTTAATGAAAAACACAGTATTGGTACTTTCCAGTTTTCAATGATACAACAAAAATGGACTAGAATATTCTCAGTACTGTCGTAGTCATATATTCTTAATGATATGATTATCTCAGACTTGGTGAAGGTCTTGGTGCTAAAGCAGAGAAATATAGTCCAGACAAAGGATACATATTAGCTACAGTTCTATGCTATAATGGAGTCCATAATTCAGTGTAGTGATATCACAGTTTGGTGTAGTGAAGATCAGCATGGAAGTTCGTCAAAGAAGAAGTAACAAGGTCTTGGAAGCATCCATAAGTCAAGGGTCTTGTAGGTTTTAACCCTGTACAGAAATTAGCTGCAAACGAATCTTAAAAATAGAAAATAAACAATAGCAAGAGCATAAAACATAAAACAGATAAACACAGAGATTTTCCCCTGGATCCAAAATCAGGACGACCAGCTTGATTTTTCATTATATTCCTTTTAGTGTTACAACACATATATATACATGTCGGAGCATACATAAACCCCAATCCATTAACCCTGGATTAGAACAGAACCGTAGTTCCCTTGACCGGATCTACAAAAATACCAGGGGCCGAAAACCATCGAACCCCAAAACCATGTGCAAAACCATGCACAAAACTACAATGTGTTCCATTTTCACCCCACAAATAAGGACTTAAAAATTTGCAATCAAAGATCGATTCTGAATGGTGGGGGTCATCGCCCATGTTACCAAGGTGATTAGTTTATGGAAAGAAGAGAACACAACCAACAAGTTCTGCACCCTGTGGTCATGGTACTTATCATCAGAAGATCTATAAGAAGGATTTCTCGTGGGTTTTCCTCTCCAAGAGGGAGAGGTTTTGCCCTAGCTCTAGGAGCCTAATTTGTGTGTCTCGTGTATTTTGATAATTGACTTTATGAACAATTAACTAAGCTAAACAAGATAAGACATAAGTAATGAAAGTAAGTTCACAATTAATTATCAAGAAGAGAATTTTGTATTAATATCCAACCCTACAAACTATCAACAAGAAGAAATCTAGAGGAGAAGCAGGTGAAGATTTCGCTTCATAGTTTGAGCTTGACTTCACCCTTATCACATGCATGCCTAACACAGTGATGGGGAGTGTATGGTACTTGAACTCAGGTGCCTCATTCCACATGAGATGGTGTATATATTTTTTTAGTGACCTGGAGGAGAAAGATATCTAGATGCATATTGAGATGAGGGAAGAAAGAAAGTACAGTGCTACCAGTATTGGTATAGTAACCTTTCAAAGGGATTTGAGATCCCCTCTTTGCCTCAAAGATGCCATGTTTGTGCCAGGCATAAAAAAGAATCTCATCTCCGTTGCATTTTTGGAAGACTGTTGTTATGATATGATCTTCAACAAATGGAAAGAATTCCCGAGACACAACCACTGGATAGGTGAAGCAGATAAGGGTTCATCTGAAGAGCCTATATAGACTTCATGTGGAATATTTTGTTGCATTAAGGAGTAAGGCAGATAAATTGTAGAGCTACGATGTCAGTGAACATTGGCACATGAGATTGGGCCATTTGCATAATGGCACCTTAAATATTATGCAACAAATAGCCACTAGCCTCCCTAAAGGAGCACTTTAGTAGTAGGATGTCTACAAATGGCGTACCTTGGTGAAGTATGTGAAATCAAAAATCCATGATTGAGACAAAAAATGGAAAGAGTCCACTTTGATATTGTGGACATTTCTCGAAAACTTCCACTGCCAGACATAAATTTTTTGTTATTTTTATTAAATATTTCTCAAGGAAGTGTTGTATCTTCTTCATGTAGAACAAGGATGAGACATTGTCCAAGTTTGTAGAATTCAAGGCACTAGTTGAGAAGACAGACCGACAAGAAGGTGAAGGCTCTAAGGAGTGACAATGGAGGTGAGTATTTTTCAAATGACTTCAAGAATTTATGTGCAAAAGAAGGCATTTGAAGAGAGATGGAAACACCCCACAACCCACAACAGAATGGGGTAGATGAGAGAAAGAACCAGAGAATTATTGGAGTTGCAAGAGCTATGCTACATGACCAATGCCTACCACTACATTTGTGGGTAGACACATGTAACACAACAATATACTTTCATAACCGAAGTCCTCATTAAATTCTTGGTATGATTACACCAAAGGATGCTTTCTCTGGGAAAAATATGGATGTGTATCACTTCAATATTTTTTGATCCTTTGATTACTGCCATGTCTCCAAAAATTCTAGGAAGATGCTTGAGCCAACAACAAAGTTGGGAGTTTTTATGGTCTACAACAAAACTATGCATAATTACTGTGTGTACTTACCATCCATAAGAATTATAGTTGTTTGAAGGGATGTAAATTTTGATGAGGATGAAGTGATGTGGTTCTCTCTTGAGAGGGAGCTTCAGATCCCACTAGAAGAGGAGCTTTTAGCTCCAAAGAAAGTGTCTCAGGACAATCCTCAGGAAGTTGTGGAGCTGCCACAAATTGAGCAGCAAAGAGGAGACAGAGTGGAGACATCCACTCAAGAAGAACCATCCATAGAAGGTATAAAAAGAGCTAGAAAATTTTATAGACTTGTGTAAGATGCGAGGGAGAATGTGGGAGCTCCTTCGAATTTGCGTAGGAAAAGAAGGTCACTTGAGAGGTACACTGGCTAAATGGATCTAATTACTAAGCTTGTAGAAACTTCCTTAGGGGCATTTTGAGGTCTACAATGGGCCTCCTAAGGAAATTATAAAATAATAGTGGAAATAATAAAATAAGATTAGATTACATCATCAAATTTTGGAGGGAAAAAAGAAAAGTAAAAAGAATATAAAATAATAAAATAATAAAACTACTTTTTCAACCTATATTTTCAACTTATCTCACTAATTTTTTACTCACATTTCGAGTGGGAGTACTCGTTGGCTTCATAATTTGATTCCTAATCCAAGGAGTACCCATGTTGCATACTTTTGAGGGACCTTGGTACAGGAAAAATGAGAAATACATCAATCACGTTTTTCATGTATTTCTCATTTTTCCTGTAGCAGGGTCCATCAAAAGTATGCAACATGGGTACTCCTTGGATGAGGAATTAAATTATGCATCCAACGAGTACTCTCGCTCTAAATTTGAGTAAAAACTTAGGGAGATAAGTTGAAAATACGGGTTGAAAAAATCGTTTTATTGTTTTATTATTTTTAATTCATTTTACCTTTTTACTCCAAAAATTGTGAATCATCCCCCATGGTTGAAATCATCATCTTGAATCCTATTAGTTCTTATAAAGTTTATTTTCGTTGTACATTGTTCTTAGGAGGCCCATTTTAGACCTCAAAATTTCCCTAATGGAGACATCCTCTTTCGAGGAAGAAATTGAGAATCCTGTTTTGGTTAATGCAATAGTGGAAGAATATGAATCCATTGTAAAAAAAAGTGTTTGGGAAGTTATCCCAAGACTGAAAGATAAATCTGTATTGGGTTCGAGATGGATCTTGAAGGTTAAGCATGCAGCAAACAGAAGAATATAGAAGTACAAGGTCAAATTTGTGGCCAAATGATTCTCTCAAGTTGAGGGAATTGACTATGAGGAAACCTTTTCTCCTATAGCAAGGTATTCATCCATTAGATAAATTATTGCATTGGTTGCATAGATGGGGTGGAAGATACACCAGATGGATGTAAAAACAACATTTCTCAATGGGGTTATTTAGGAGGATGTATACACCAAGAAACCATAATAATTTGAGATATTTGATCGAGAGCCTCATGTGTGCATACTCAAGAAAGCATTGTATGGTCTCAAAAAATCACCCCGTGCTTAGCACACTAGGATCGACAGTTATCTCACTGGTTTGAGCTTCACAAAAAGTGAAGCAGATGCAAACCTATATCATATTTTGGTAGAAGGTAAATTGTTTATAATTTCTTTATATCTTGATGATTTAATATTAACTGGTGATGAGAAGTTGATAAGCTCTTGCAAGGAGGACCTTGCTAATGGTCGAAGTGTCCTTAGACACATAATTTTATTAATCAGAAAAACAATTACATTGACATTATGCAAGAGTTTACACCCGAACAACAAAAACACTCTTGCAATGAGCTATTTATATGCTCAATGTCCTAACTTCCACTAATTATGGATCACTTATTAAATAACAAGTGTCCACTTACATTAAATGACCTTCTAACTATTCTACTAACTTTATTCCTAACTTAGAGCCTAGGAAACGACTCTATTCTAGAGTCCTATTTTTAATAACAAAATTCTATTTCTAAGTATCTCAAATATTTATTAAATATTCTAGAATAATAATTATTAATTTAATATCTTAAATTAATAATTATTTTATTCAAACTTTATAACCTATGATAATATTTATTTTTCTATCATCTAACATTCCCCCCTATGATCCAAAGATACATTACAACAGATACCAAGTTCATCCCTGAACTTAGTAATTTTTATTCTGCCAAGAGGTTTCGTGAAAATGTCGGAGGTCTGATCTTCTGAAGGACAATACACTAGCTTGATGACGTCCTTTGCAATGAGAGATCTGATATGATGATACTTGGTGTCCACATGCTTTGTCTTTGAATGGAAAAATGGATTCTTGGCAAGCTTTATTTCTGACTGATTGTCGATGAATAAAAAATTAGCTTCTGCTGGAGGAATTCCCAAGTCCTGTAAAACGCGACGTAACCAAAAAATCTCACATGTTGCTTCCCATGCTAAAATGTATTTTTCTTCTGCTGAAGAATTGGCCACTATAGCTTGCTTCTTGCAACACTAGGAAACTACAGCTGACCCCATGTTCATTAAGTAACCTGAGGTTGATGCCCTGTCATCAATACTGCCAGCGAAGTCGACATCTGAAAATCCACCAAGTACAAAATGTTTAGTCTTTTTGTAAAGAAGACCAAAATATTTTTTTCCTTGGATATATCGAAGAACTCTTTTGGCTGCATTCCAGTGGCTATCTAGTGGCTCCTGCATTAAATGTGAAAGAATACTGACTGCATAAGATAGATCAGGACAAGTGGTTGTCAAATAAATCAAGCTGCCAATCAAATGTCTGTAAGTAGTGTTGTCCACCTTTTCCCCCCCTTCAAATTTTGAAAGTTTTAAGTTTTGTTCCATAGGGGTAAGGAAAGGCTTACAATCCTGCATTCCAAATCGCTGAAGAATTTCTGCTACATATTTACTCTGGGAAATGAAGATCTGATGTGGACATTGGAATACTTCAACTCCGAGATAGTAGTGAAGTAGTCCCAAATCTGTCATCTTAGAACTTGCATGTAACTCCTTTTTCACCTGTTTAATGTGATCATCATTGTTTCATGTGATGATCAAATCATCGACATACATAATCAAAATCACCAGATTTTTACCTTGTTGGCATACATACAAAGTATCATCAAATTCACTGCGATGAAAACCAACTTTGTGAAGGTATTCATCCATTTTGGCATACCAAGCTCGGGGAGCTTGTTTTAACCCATATAAAGCCTTTATCAGTTTGCAAACTTAATGATCTTGTCCCTCAATGTCAAAACCTGGTGGTTGAGTCATGTAGAATTCTTCCTGTAAATCGCCGTTGACAAAAGCACTTTTTACATCCATTTTATGAACTTTCCACCCTTGTTGAGCTGCTAAGGCAAGTGTGAGGCGTATGGTGTTCCATTTAGCTGTAGGAGAAAATGTTTCCTGATAATCTATCCCTTCCTACTGGATCATTTGAGATGTAGGAATTCAATCACAACGTTTGCTAGTGATAGATTATGAGGAATTCCTGCATCTCGAATGATTGTATTCTAGTGTTGGATCATCTAACACTTGCAAGGGAATTTCAAATGAAGGACATGGGTCTAATGCACTACTTTCTCGAGTTGGAAATATGGAAAGGTGATGGGAAATTATTTGTGTCTTAAGGAAAGTATGCCATCGAGATACTGTAGAGATTTCACATCGAGAGTTTTAAACCCATGGAGACACCTCTAGCGACCAACTTGAGGAAGTAAGATGCCACTTCAAGTGAATAAGTGGATGCTACCATTTATTAGAAGCTATTGGATTTACTTATGTATCTTGTGAACACACGGCCAGATATGTGCTATGCAGTCAAAAATCTGATTCAAGCTATTTTTAGGCTGACTAAATTGTGTTGGAAGGAAGTGAAGCATGTTTTACAGTATCTCAGAGGCACTAAACAGTATGAATTGTGGTACAGATGGATAGAGGGAGTTAATTTGTGTACTTTTACAGATGTATATTGGTTAGGGGGTCGATCTGAATGAAAGGGTACATCAAGTGGAATTTTTAGTGTTGGGTCTGTAGCAATTTCCTGATATAGTAGGAAGCAAATATTCATGGCGCTCAGCTAGGCAAAAGCAAAATACATGGTTGCAATTCAAGCAACATGTGAGGTGATTTGGATGAGCAAGATACTTATGGGATTTTTCAGGAAAATGATGGATCCAATTGTGATCTATTGTGATAATTAGAGTTACATTAAGCTCTCTAAGAATCCATTATTTCACGATTGATCTAAGCAGTCATTTACGAGACTATGTGCAAAGGCAAGTAATGTTGCTAGAATACATTCCGACGGAGGAACAAGATGTTGATATCTTGACAAAGGATTTTTCAAGAGGAAAGTTCAAATTCCATAGGTGCAGGGTAGGGGTGATTGATAATCCCTTTATTGTTGAGAGGGAGTGTTGAAAAATGCAGTAATAAAGTCTTAATTTGACTTTTCCTTGGTTTAAATTGAGAAAATTCAAATTTCCACATCAACAGACAACTTGGATGCAGTTAAATTATGTGATGTGCCTTTTATCACTCAATTAGCTTAGTAAATTTGAGTTAGAGGGCTTGGAGTTCAGTTAAGGGTGAAAATGTGAATTTGGGTTACACTGTTGTTTAGATTGACGGTGTACTGACGATGTGGGCAAACATATTTTTGGCCGGAGATGGGAAAACCGGCAACAAAAGTTCGGTCGAACTTTTAAAATAGTTTGGCTAAACTCATATTTTATAAATATATCGCCCGCGAACTATTTCCGGTTTGACATCTTTTTCGTGCGTTTCTGTTCTCATCTTCTGTGGCGCTCGTTTTCATGCGTTTATGTTCTAATTTTCTGTTGCGCTCTTTTCTGCGTGTTTCTGTTCTCATTTTCTGTGGTGCTGCTTCTCTGTTGCACTATGGTCCATTTTGTTGAATTGCTTCTCTGTTGCTACTCTGGAGTTGCGCCGCGACGATGTTAAGCGAATTTCCAGGTAAGTAGTCCACCAATTTTCCTTCTAGTGGGTAATATAGAGTATAATTATTGGTTAGAGTTATACGTATGCATAGGTTCGTATTAATGATCTATTTTTCTGCTTACTTTACCTCGTATGCATTTAGCTTAAATGTGATTTATTAGGGGAATACACATCAGTTTAAGCAAAGGGAAACAAATCATCTACTGTTAACTATCACTGGTACTTTACTTTTAGTAATAATAGTAATGGTTGCGTATTAATCACTGAATAAGCTTAATATGTGGAAACCTGTAATCTAACTAGTCATCCCATATTATAGAAACACTGCTTATCTCTATTAATTTTTGATCATCGACTTCTCATATTCACTGTGCTCTAATTACATATTGACTTTACATATTGATAGGCCTAATAAGTGGTTACAGAAGATTCCAGAATATACTTAGGGAATCCACCATTTATAACACACTTGTACACCAGGCTCTGCATGCGTTCAGATAGAATAAAGATAGATCACAAGACCAGGAAAGGGATTAGGCCATATTTCCATATTCATATTTATTTATCATATTCACTGTGCTCTAATTAGTGTATATAAAGGGATTGGTACTAGTTACATATGGAAACAATGCTATACCTAAGCTGGTAATATAAAGTTTAATTATGTTCTTACTTCAATACATTCATACAGATTATCATATCTGTACCCATTGTCAATGGAATCAGCTTCCATGTCACATATAAGGTCAACACCCTTATTCTACATATTAACTATAAACATAACCAAATGTGAACTGGTGATCCTGAACAAGAGGTATAAGGGAATTTATCTTACATCTTATTCAACTTAGATTGATTACTTATATATAAGGGAGATTCTATCTTGTCCATACTGGAAGGGTAGTATGGATAAAGAACACAGATTAGGTAGTGTAAGCTCGATCTTCATAGTACTCATAACCATTACACTGTAATAGCTAGTTACCTTTTTGACAAATTTTTACATGTAATCGGGCTTAACCATATTCAATTACATGACATAAACTTATCTTAGCTTACAGTTACTTTCTTATATGTAAGGGTTGTTTCTTAGCTTATACCTTATCTAAGCTTACTCTAATCATAATGTGTCCATACCTAAGCTGGTAATATAGAGTCTAATTATGGTCTTCCTTCTATACATTCAAAGGGCTTGGTTAGAGTTATACATATGCATAGGTTTGTATTACTGATCTATTTTTCTTCTTACTTTACCTTGTATGCATTTAGTTTATGTGATTTATTGGGGGAATAAAGATCATCTTAAGCAAAGGGAAACAAATCATCTGCTATTAACTATCACTGGTACTTTACTTTTAGTAATAATAGTAATGGTTACGTATTAGTTACTGAATAAGCTTATTCTGTGGAAACCTGCAATCTAACCAGTGATCCCATATTATAGAAACACTACCTGTCTCTACTAATTTTTGATCATGTAATCGTATCAACTTCTCATATTCACTGTGCTCTAATTACATATTGACTTTACATATTAATAGGCCTAATAAGTGGTTACATAAGATTCCAGAATATACATAGGGAATCCACCAGCTATAACACACTTGTACACCAGGCTCTGCATGCTTTCAAATAGAATAAATATAGATCACAAGACCGGGAAAGGGATTAGACCGTCTTTCCATATTTATTTACCATATTCACTGTGGTCTAATTATTGTATACAAAGGGATTGGTACTAGTTACATATGGAAACAGTGCTATACCTAAGCTGGTAATATAGAGTCTAATTATGGTCTTACTTCTATACATTCAAAAGGCTTGGTTAGAGTTATACGTACACAGGCCTGTATTACTGATCTATTGTTCTGCTTACTTTACCTTGTATTCATTTAGTTTATGTGATTTATTAGGGGAATAGAGATCAGCTTAAGCAAAGGGAAATAAATCATCTGTTGTTAACTATCACTGGTACTTTACTTTTAGTAATAATAGTAATAGAGATGGTTACGTATTAGTTACTGAATAATCTTAATCTGTGGAAAGCTGTAATCTAACTAGTTATCCCATATTATAGAAACATTGCTTATCTCTACTAATTTTTTATCATGTAATTTTATCGACTAAGCTTTGAATGGGAATCAATGCTTATAATGACCATAGTAATGTTTGATGTTACATATGTTATGATTATGAGCCTTGTATTGAGCTTTGTTCTAACCATCACGACTATTCCAGCTTTGTCTTACTCCAAGTTAATTTGAATCACTATATTCATAACAACTAGTATAGGGTGTCATACTGGTAATACTCTATGCTTAAATACCTTATGACGTCATATAAGTAATCAACTACACTACTCATATGGTTCTTACTTGTTAGGATTGTAATGTATCTCTCTATATTAACCTTTTATACAAGAACAACTCTCATTCAACTTATGGGTTATCATTATGAATAGTACTAGTATTTCCATGGGTCTACTGGTGTATTGATTACTAGTAGTTAAGTAATGCTTATAAGAGCTCATATCCCATATTTTATTGTATTTATTACGAAGATACACTCTTAGTTAGTACAAGTAATGTAAGGATCTAACTCACTTGTACAACTTACCATAATTCCTGTCATTAAGGAAAAAAGAGAAAATAGTGAATAGTAATGGTGTTATAAGCTATACTAATTCCTCGTATTCCAACCACCTGATCTTAGAAGAATCTAAGCTATCATACCGGGCACCACCACTTGGTACTCATATCTAGTTATGGTCTATGTTCCATAAGGTAAAGGTCATTTTATCACTATTGATTCAAGCATAGCTTTCACAACATGCATGACCTGATAAGACCATTCATATCACACTTGTCCAACTTAAGCTCGTAATTCGAGTCTAAGCACGTATGTATTCTCTGTAATCAAAGCTCATAGTAATAAAGTGAGTAACCAGCTTATTAGTTTACCATGTGTCTAATGATATCATAACAATAACTAAAAGCTTACCTTATCTAGTGTGAATAAACTCCATATAGAAACAAGAGGTACCATAGTTGGACGATATACATCATGCCCAATAAGCACATTAACTAAAATTTTATGTTCATATTAAGCTATGTATTTCTTGTAATCATTACTAGACTCTATGTGTAATCAAATAGTAGTATTGAACCCAAACCATTACACGATTCAAATAGTGAAAAGAGCTTGAACCTAGGGATGTTCCCTAATTATGATATGCATTTAATAATGAATACTACTATTTCGTGTATTAACTACTTATGACATACATTTATACGGGTAAGTGATTGCCCTTATTGAGCTTAGAGTCCATTGTATCAAATACTTATACTAATAGTTGAAGCCTAAGAAATTCCTCTAATCATATAGGTTGAATAGTCAACATGTAATGGAATAAGGATAGCTCATAAAAAGTGTGTGACATATTACTAATAAGCCATGATTACTACTATGATAAGGAGCTTAAGTGATACAAGCTTATCCGTAATCATAGATATAGGGTAATTCCTTTCATATAATGGAGATAGTTCAACAAACATGTACAGAACACTTTAGTTAAGAAGAGAAAAACAAGTTCGGATCTGAGTTGGACCTATAGCTAGTTCTATGAAATTTCAGGCCTGCAACTAGTAACAGAACTTAGATATGCACCAGACCTCAGTTTTGTGGAATCTTGTTTCTGTAACCAAGATCATATTTCAGATCACGAGGCAGATTTTTTAGTACACTCAACTCTCCTTAATCTTTCTCTTCAACCCACTTTCTAGGCATACCTTGAGCAAGCATTAAGGCTCTCAAAAATATTATTTGGATGCAATTATTGGAGTTTACAATTAAACTTTGATCAGTCCCTAAAGTGTATTGAAGAGTCCTTTTTGAAAGCAGGCTTGGAACAACCTCATTCATTATTTTGCGGACCAGTTGAGGATGAATAAATCGAATAGTTCTGTGGAATTTTGGGTCTGCAACTAGTACTATACCTTGGACCTGTAGCTAGTTCTATGAAATTTTGGGCCTGCAACTAGTAATAGAACTTAGATATGCACCAGGCCTCAGTTTTGTGGCTTGTTCTGTGGAATCTTGTTTCTGTAACTAGGATCATATTTCAGACCATGAGGAAGATTTTTTATTATACACTCAACTCTCCTTAATCTTTCTCTTCAACCCACTTTATAGGCATACCTTGACCATATATTAAGGATCTAAAAAATATTATTTGGATGCAATTATTGGAGTTTACAAGTAAACTAAATGATCAGTCCCTGAAGTGTATTGACGAGTCCTTTTTGAAAGCAGTCTTGGAACAATCCTCTGAATATTTTTGAAAGGAACTATGGAAAACAACCTTGACATGTGAAGTTGATAGAAACTAAGAACAATATCATCTGGAGTATTTGAATTACTATTGAAGGGAATATTGTTGAGCCCTAGTACAATCATCATTGGAGAAGAAAAGTAGCATTCCTTGTTTGCACAATCATGATTAAATATCTAGAAGACGGTTGAATACCTAATGGAACAACCTATTGAAGAAAGTTTTGGCTTGCCTTGAAACATCACAAAATTATTATTGAAGGATCTTTGAAGTTTTCACCCTTGAATAGATGCCCCCCTCATCTTCATTCTCTTTTATAATGCCCTGAACTATACTATTGAATTGTGTAGCATATATTAAGGAATTTTTTTTAAATCAAACATTTTAGTTTGACATTTCTTATATACCTAGGTTTTCACTTCCCTAAATTTCTGAATGCAAATATAATTTTGTGTATTCATTTTTATTAGGTTTGCACTTCCCTAAATTTATGAATGAAACTATAATTCTGTGTATTCATTTTTTTTAATTGTTTCTCAACATTTTATCCCTTTTCCCCCATAAGTTTTCAATGTTCCTATACTTCTATTTTTTTATTTCTGCAAACATAAAACATAATTTTGTTTATCCATTTTTTTATTGTTTATTGTTTATGTGCCAGGAAATTTCATCAATTTGATAGATGTGTTATTGTAATGCTCAGATGATTTTGGTGCTATTAATATAATTTCTTTGTTTACTTCACTCTATTTCCATATTGCATATCATTGTTCTTAACCTCTTATTTTTCTTGTTTTAAAACAACAAAACACAACCCATAAATTTCAATAAAATAAATGGAATGGAATCTATATTTGTTTAACCTTATTTTCCATGTTTTTTCCAAAAAAAAAAATTGTTAATTTCCATTTTTTCTAAAAATTATTAGCCTAAATAGTATACATTATTTTTACCTTAAAATTTTCCAAAGTTGTAAATAGAGACTATACAAAATTATTAGTTTCTAAACTTTAAAATAAATTTCCAACCTTAAAATTTTCCTTGCTCTCATAGAATTTTGAACTTCCATAGGATTTTAGTCTGTCGGTTGAGTGTTAACTTCTACAAGTTCTAAAGGCAAAGTCTGTAAAGGGCTAGGTAGCCTCTAGATCACATCTTTTCTCAAAGGTGACATATCCAGTAAATGCCCCTATAGTCAATCTCTGTAACAGATTTAAATAGAAGTTCTTCATTTTAATAGATCCATGAAACACACCACTTTAAGGCAAACTATGTATATGTGTCATTTCTCCCATAAATTCTTAGGCATAGTTTTTAAAGCATACATGTCATGTTGGCTTTCTCCCATTAAATTTCAAGCATGTTTTTTGTAAGTGCATAAAATAATTTTGCAAACCATGTAAATGTCATTTCTCTCAATCTTTAAGGCCCAAAAATTGAACCTAAAGTGGCTTAACTCTCATAGAATTTTGAACTTCCATAGGATTTTAGTCTGTATGTTGAGTGTTAAATTCTGCAAATTCTAAAGGCAGAGTCTGTAAAGGGCCAGGTAGCCTCTGGATCTCATATTTTATCAAAGGTGACATATCCAGTAAATGCCCCTACAATCAATCTCTGTAATAGATCTAAATAGAAGTTATTCATTTTCATATCCATAAACCACTAACACTCTAAGGAAAACCTTGTACATGTGTTATTTCTCCCTTCTCCCATAAAATTTTAGGCAAACTTTAAGGCAAATTTAATTTTCCCACAAACTAAAGGCTTCCTCCCAAAAATTCTAGATGTGAATTCTATCATAAAATTTTTAAGTCAAGGTTTAAGATAAACCATGCACATGTCATTTATATCATGATCATGTGTCATTTCTCCCATGCATTTGCAACAAATGTCAATTTAATATATATTTTTATTGAATTTTCTTTTTTTTTTCAGGGATAAGAAAACCATTAAATATGGTTGAAAAATAGAAATTATGCATAGAAGTTTCTTGATATCCCAATCCAGGGAAAGCAGTGATTACATATGTGCTTTCCAATATTGCAACTAACAAAGTCGTCCAAAGAAAAATGAATATACCAGGAAGAACAATAAACAACAAGGCATATTATATTGGATTGATAGAAGGCTTGGGAAAATCTATGGAGTATGGATCAAATGGAATTGTATTTTTCACCAATTTTGAACTTGTGTGCAACTAGATGAATGGCTAAACATCAAGTTAAGAAGGAGGCTAAAAGAATCTATTAACAGGCAAACAATATTACAGCCAATCTCAATTTTTAGTAAGGCTACATTGTACAAATGTGAATAAGAGGTTCTCTCATCTATTATTGGCAACAATTCAGATTTATCCACTGTGCATGACCATTAGATGAATTAGAATTATACGGGGCAATGCCAATGCAAGATTCGTCTCTCAAAGATGAAATGGTTTTGAGACGCTTTTCTTCAAAATTTCAAGATTCATCTCTCAAAGATGAATTAGTATTGAGACGCTCTCCTTCAAAATTTATTGATGGACATTGTAACACATCTTGGATATGTGTGTGTTGTGTACTTATAAATGCGTCTTTTTTATTGACCATGTGCTTTTTTCAATTATATACCAAGTGTGCTCCCACCACACCATGTAAAGCGCAACTTGGTGAACTTCACATTTGCAACAAGTGGTGAACTTCACATTTTTATAAAATTAAAATGTGGGTAATTCAACAAATTTTTGTTTAAATGGAGTTTCACTTCTTTTTTAATGACGATATGTTTTTTTCAATTTTATACCAAGTGTTCTCCCACCATGTAAAGTGAAATTTGGTGAACTTATCATTTTTATAATTTTTTTTGCTTAAATTGAGTTTCACACATCAATTAATGCTTTGAAAATTGTGTTTTACATAATTTGTGTACACAAAATTACATTAATTTTTTGAAATTTATTTTGAACTTATTTTAAATTAGTCATTTAAAAAATAATTGTGAATGTCCACGGTAGATATATATCCTGGAGGATGAATGACGAAGATCAACAAAATCCCGTATCTCTTCGAGAGAGGGGGATCAAGGATTGAGGGATGTTCATGGTATTTAAATATAATCTTAAATCTCACATGTGTGTACAGATGGAATTGATTTTTATCAAATTTGTTGGAAAGTTTCATTTTTTTTAGAGCTAAGAAGAGAAGGGTCCTTACTCCATCCATGAGAATTATGGTCTACCCACAATGTGGTATGGTTCACACAATTTAATCAATGAATATGTACGTGTATTTATATGTATGAATATATTTTTCAATTTATTATAAATTCGTATTTGTTTATGAAGCTTCTCTCTCATCTTGAGAGGTTGGTAGTGGTTCAAATCCCCTTAGAGGGCCATAAATAAGTGCTAGCAAGTTGCGTGAAGGTGGTGATATTTATTCCCCTGGAGGCCAATCAATGAATGGTCGTGTTGGTTCTCAACAGGGTCATTTTGGTTCTCAACAGTCTCAGGGTGGGCAAGATGCTAGCCAACCACATCGAGTTTGCCATCAATTTGAATATTTTTTTCATTCAATTTGTACAAATTTGTTTACATGTGTTTTTTCTAATATACAAAATTTTATATATTGATGCAGAAGCTAAAAATGCTCCAAATGTTGGTCCAAAAATATGCAAGGCAGAACGCTTCATTCAAGAAGAAGGTTGTCCACCCACCATGACTTATCCAGCCGACATTTCTAATATACCTTGGGAAAGAAACATGGAGAAACACACCATAGAAAGGTGTCAACAACTTCATGCAAAATTGCAGAGAGATCTCGTGGCTTTGACTCTACCTGTTGAGAGCCGACAAAGCTTGGAAATAGTTACACACTCTTTAGGCGAACTAGTAGATGTGTATCGAAATCTTGGGTCAACGACTGATACATTTGTAGAAGTCATGTGAAAAATAAAGGAAATAGTAATGAGTCCCGATAAATGGGAGGATGTAAAACAAAGAGTTACAAAAAAAATGGCAAAGTCAATGTTTAATTTCAAAGAAGGGCCAAAAAGAAAGATGTTGAAGGTGCATATTTCAAGCACCCCGATATAGCTCACTATTTGTATGATAGACACCTTGCAGCCTGTGGAAGACTCCCATGGAACGACAAGGTTCCTCTTTATTTTGAATTTTTTTTTTATGCAAAATTCTTTTTGGAAATGAAACCCAATTACAATGACCTTTCGTCTGAATTTTTTGGTCCTGGGAAAGGTCGATTGTGTGACCGTAGGGGCGCTAGGCATGATTTTGAGTTGCTTCGCCCTAAGCCACCATTGGTTAGTCGACCTTTTCGGGTCAAAACTTTGCAGTCAAAAATAGAAGCCACTTCTCAAATTAGTCGAAAAGCAAGGGATGCCATCATCGACAATGTTCACAGTGGATTGGGTGGAGTCAATGTTTGTCTGAATCAACAAAGATCACGTGAGAATGCACGTGCCAATTTTGTGTATTGTACAGATGAAAAGATTGACAACATGAGTGTTGAATATCTCAAAATATATGCAAAGAATTGTCGCAATGGTTGGCAAGACCTAATTCTTCATGAGGAAGAGGGCACGAGAATGGTATGTGTTAATAAATACACATGTATATGTATACATTTATTTGTATGTACATTAATCTAACAAAAATGTATCATTATATGTTAAAACACCATTTGCAGTTGTCACGCTTGATGAATGACGAAAATTTTAATATCAAGTTCGGAGCCTCTAGTTCAAACAATCAAGATGGGTCTCACCATCAAGATATGTTAACAAATGTTAGTGCTTTTTAAGTGATATTTTTAAAATAAATAATTGTGCACACATGTACATGTGCATATATAATAATAAAATGTTTTAACAGATTCTAATTCCGTCCGATGTTTTTTGGAAGGCGGTACATTCTTCTTCCTTGGGAGATGTCCTTATACTTCCTTAAGAGATGTGCCAGATCCACAACAAGTATGGACAATTTTTCACTTTTAAAATTTATGTTTTTAAGTTATATATTCCACCTCAAAAAGTTCCATTAAAAAATGAGATATATTTATATCTTGAGTTATTTTAAATTTTTCAAATTTTAGGTTTTTGGAGATTTTCTTTTAGAGCGTCCCTTAGGAGATGTCCCAAATCCACCATTTCAACCATTTGAACAAGTTGTCTAACTTTTTTTTTAATATTATTGAAAATAAGTTTATATACACATGCATTTTCATTTGAAAATTTTTAATATATATATATAACTGTAGATGTATATTGTACAGTTTACTGTTGGAGATGTTCCCATGGGGGAAGTTGTAGCAGGCGAGCAACAAATGGAGAGGGAACCTGATGAGGTATTGCATGATTTTTTTTATATTTTGTTTTTTACATGAAGTTCTATATATTCTCACTCAATTTTAAAACATCAAATTTTAATGTTTGTACGTGCATTGTGTACAGGTTCCCCATGCTTCGCAGGATAGCTCGTGGATTTAGACTTTGCTCGGAAAGACACTACATCCATATTTGATTGAGATTTCTGGTCTTAAATTTACTTTTTTATATATTATCTAGATGCAGTCATATATAACTTGATACTTGATACCTGTGAGATCTACAAATTTTGGACATATAAATTATGTGAACTGCATTTGGTACATGTGTGAATGTGATATATAATGTTTTTAAAACTAAATTAAGTTTTGGATGGTTGATCTACATTTTTCATGTGAAGTAATGTTGTGTTATAATTTGTTTGGTTTTTAAAACTTAAGTTTTGGATGGTTGAACTACATTTGGCATGTGAAGTAATGTTGTGATCTATATTAATGTTTTGCTTTTGAACTAGATTTGGCATGTGAAGTAATGTTGTGTTAATGTTTTGCTTTTGAACTACATTTGGCATGTGAAGTAATGTTGCACGAGATCTATAATTTTTTATTTTAAATTAAAACTTAAGTTTTGGATGGTTGATCTACATTTGGCACATGTGATATAATGTTAAATGTTTTTATTGGATTGTTGAACTACAATTGGCATGGCATGTGAAGTGATGTTGTGATATATAATCAAAAAGTTTTAAAACTCAAGTTTTGGATGGTTGAAGTACATTTTGGATGTGAAGTAATGTTGCACGATCTATAATTTTTTGTTAAATTATAACTTAAGTTTTGGATGGTTGATCTACATTTGGCATGTGATATAATGTTAAATTTTTTTATTGGATAGTTGAACTACAATTGGCATGGCATGTGAAGTAATGTTGTGATATATAATCAAAAAGTTTTGAAAATAAGTTTTGGATGGTTGAACTACATTTATCATGTGATTAGGATATTATGTTTTGTTTTTAAAATTCAAGTTGTTGTTTTCCAAACAAAAAAAATTCACATGAATATACATACATACATGTAGAAATGATTTTACACATGTTTGAATATATATGTTAAAACTATTGAAGTAATAACATATATATATATATAAACAATCATAAGATTCTAGGTCTTGTTAGATGTGTTGAAAACAATCATAATTTTTTTAAAAAGAAATCTATAATGTATATATATCATCAATGTACATTTATAGAAAAGCTACTTTCAATTAATTCCATTCTAGAACATATATATCCAGTACGTGCAACATTTTTCATCAATGCACATATAAAATCTATTTGAATAGATAATTTCTTTCTAGAACATATATATCCAGTACGTGAAAGGTTTTTCATTCATGCACATAGAAAAGCTATTTGAATAGTTAATTTCTTTCTAGAACATATATATCCAGTACTTCAACATTTTTCATCAATGTCAATAGAATTAAGCTACTTTTCATCAATGCCTCTAAATAGAATTTAGCTGCTTTTAGTTAATTGCATTCTAGAACATATATATTTAGTACGTGAAACATTTTTCATCAATGCACATGGGAAACTACTTGAACAATTAATCTCATTCTATAACATGTATATATCCAATACATGCACAACATTTTTCATCAATGGATGTATATAAAAGCTAAGTTTTCAGTTAATTTCCTAGAACATATCCGACCACTGGACAACAAATTTTGTACTAGATTTTCTATGGGGAATAGAGATGTGGGTCAAATCCCACCAAAAGTCAGAGAAGTGCTCCAAGTCTCTTGTTTGAAAGGAATCTTTATACAAAACTATACTGTGGATGATTTATTTACATTGTGGATACTTTTTACCAGAAAAGCTCATGAGAAAAAATGGTCACATTCAGTTCGTGTATATATCCAGTATGTGCAATATTTTTCTTCAATGCACATATAAAAAATACTTTCAATTAATTGCATTTTGGAACATATATATTCAACACGTGAAACATTTTTCATCAATGCACATAGTAAAACTACTTGAACAATTAATTGCATTCTAGAACATATATATATCCAATACATGCAACATTTTCATCAATGCATGTATAGAAGAGATACTTTTAGTTGATACTAGTGTGCATGTACCAAAACAATTTGTACATATGCAAATGCTTGCACAGATAACATAACAAGATAGCTCAATTTTTAGTTGAGTTTTGGAAGTTCTAAAACATAATCCAAAGAGAAGAAATTATTGGGTAGTTAAATCAAAAAAATTCCAATGGAATGCCATCTTCAATAATCCGTTCATGATCGGATTTTGAAATTTTCCATTTCTTAACTTTCATTTTTTTTCTTGATTGAACCTCTATCAACTTTATGCGTGTTGCACACACCAAGTGACTATATTGACAACTTATGAAATCAGGTTCATAGTCTTCAAAGTAAAAAAAATCCCCACTTCGATTAGTTTGTCTGAAAAAATAATCTTTCAGTATAATAGATCCTCTTTCATATGGAAATCTGTGATCATTATAGCTTTCTAATAGTTTCATTTTTCGTTCAGTGCAACGCATCAAATAATACTTCACATTTTCATCATTGTCAGTAGGTGCAATTGCAGAAAAAACATCTCCTGCACAATAAAACAAACTTAACAAACTTATGTATTTAAATTTATTTCTAGATTTTTATCATTTGAAAGCAATTCAAATGGTACCTTCTCTAAAAATATCAGAAACTCGATCACCATCGGATGATATTGTAGTCTCCTCTGATTTCATTTCTTCAAACATTGCAACAGACATTTTGCCCTTTGTGTTTAGCTCTGTATGTTTCCAATCTTTTACATACATTTTGTTTTCACAAACGTCATTGGATTCTATGTTGTCTATGTAAACATGACAAAAACAAGAATATTTTCTTTTATCCAATGCAAACACATTTCTGGCCAACTTTGTTTTAATTGAATGCAATTTTCGAGTCCCTTTTATTGTTTCAACGTCTTTTCCAATTGATCTATCTACGTCTTCAATCCCAATATGCCAAAAAAACCTTTATATCGAAAATTCAAAGAAGAATGTAAATATGATATCAAAATTCAATCAAAGATAATCATTGTGATAAATGTACACTGTTTAAAATTAGATATCCAATGAAAATTAAATTGAATGTACCTTCACACTTCCCTTGATCGGTTAGTCTCATGGCTTAGAGCAGCGATGCACCATTGAACAAATTCTTTAGCGTCCACAAGTCGACTTTCAGAGGGGTTCATTTGATATCTTCGAAGTGCTCATTTTATGCATGCCCCTGCACTGTCATGTTCTCCTTTTCCATGGCCAGTCTCAAAGAAATTCCAACAATGTTTAATGTAGGTTTTCTTATGAAGAAAACACAACCAAAAGAATGATCGTGCAGATTTGAATTGACCTGCGAATCCATCTGACCATATCCAATGTTCATTGAATGTTATTCCACGACTTTTCAAGGAGTCATAAATATTTCCAAAACAATGTTGTACAAAATATGTATCATGTGTACGATCATCACTGATACAAAATTGATATTCTTTAATAACGTGTCGATTTTCACTGTGCTTTCTATATGATCGATGTTTTGTTCAGCATGTCTATATAGAATATGGACGGGCATGGAGACTTGGTCAGAATGATAGTATTCACTTTGAATTTCTTTTTGTGGAACAAATGTGTAGTTTTCTGCAAAATCAATTACTGACAAAATGGTCCCCGGTGGAAAAAATTCACGAGATTTTTTGAATTGTAAGTCTTTCCATTGAGCTCTATGGGAATGCTTGGTATATTTATAAATTTCTGCCTCAAACATTCTCAAAAAGTCTATCAAAAAAATTTCTTCTTCTCGTAATTCAATTCTTTTAGCATTATTTTCACCTTGAATCAATGTATGGATATATTCATATCTCTTCCATATCACTTTCATGTTAGACAATGATTGATAATTTATATCAATACGATATTTGTTTTGAAATTTAGTCAAATTTCCAAAATCATCGCATTTTTTACCACCAACACATTTCTTTTCGTAAAATAGTTCATCGCTTTGTCTTTCACATAGAATTTGAGATATGAAATCATGGATAGTGGAAGGAGGAGGTGAATCCTTCCAAAATGTTCTACCAAAATTAAGGAATGTGTCATAATATAACTCAATTCCACATGATAAACACAACAAAAAGTGTCGCGTACGGTGATAGGTTTTACATACCATGGTTTTTGTTGAACAAAAACAGTGATTGACACATGAATTTCACGATTCTCTTCTTTGAACTTGTTGAAAAACTCTATCTGAGTGGTTTCCAAGAAATGTTTTTCATGTTTTTCGTATTGATTTTGTGCTATTTTTCTTCGTATCACATGCTTTGCAGTTGGCGAAACATGCGAATTGTTCTTCCAATATTCATATATTATTTTTTTAACATTTTCTACAAGTCTATCTTTGTATGGTTGCCTACAAATAGCTCTCCAACAAGCGAGTTCATCATTTACATCTATTTGCAACCGAAATTTCCGATGTTTGTGCAAAGTTTTTCGTGAGGTTCCTAATTCTCATGCCATAGATTTTACCAAGCGATTATCTTTAGTACTTGATGAAACCACTACCATATGTATTGCTCTACGTACAACTGAAACGTTTTTCTGTCTAGATCTTCTAATTGAATTTATAGCACTATTTATATTTTGTATCACATTTTCCTTCATTTTTTTATCTTTGGTTGATTTTTGAATACCCAATAAAGTCGTAGCTTCTTTTAGTTTCCTTAATGATAGGAGACCTTTCAACATTTGGGCTTGTACTGTCACATTTTCATTTATGAAGTATGTATTAAAAATGCGGTTAACACGATATCGTATATAATGGTTAGCTTTTTTATCTCCATATGTGTGAGTGTCAACATTTTCGAACATCTCATCATCGACATTGATTTCATTTGTACATATTCGAATGAATAATACATAATAAGTTTACATATTCAATAAATAACTAAATTAATAAATATATGTATAATTTCAATAATACGTGCATGTGTTTAATATATATATATACCTTGTGATTCAATTTCTTCACTTGAATTTCTTTCAACATTTTCACCATCTCCAAGTTCAATATCTCTTTCACTTTCTCTTTCAAAATTTTGTATCTCATCATCAATGTTTTGAGGAATATCTCTCTATGTTTACATTGCAAAATATTTTTCAAATTAGTTCATCAAATAAAAATTAAGCTTCTCATTTTACACTAGGAAAATTTTAAATATATCAAACTCATAATATTTACATTTACATACCTGCTTCAACTTCTAGTTGAGGTTGATTTTCCCCTTCAATATTTGAGAGTGCTTCTATCTTTCTTTTGCGAGATTGTCTCGTCTCTTCTCTACATTCCTCAAGGTCTCTTTTTCGATCATATTTTCTCGTACAATTCCTTTGATTTCCCATGATAATAGAGTATGAAGTTCAAAAAATTTCCTTAAAAAATTTAGACAAAACCTCAGTTAAAAAACATCACAAAAGATTTGATTTTAAAAAAAATCATTTTAAAAATTTTGCAAAAAATATATACTCCAATCCAAAACACTTAATTTAAAAAATCCAAGAAAAATATGTCTTATAAAAATGAAACGAAGCTCAAAATATTTCCTTCCAAGTCCTACAAAAAAATTTCATTTAAAAATTTAGACAAAAACTCATTTAAAAAAATCATTATAAAAGATTTACTTCAACCCAAAACACGTACTCTAAAAAAATGTCACTTCAAAAAATGCCTCCAAAAAATTTCCATTGAAAATTAATTCTAACTTCTTAAAAAATGCCACTTTAAAAAATACTTCAAAAAATATCACTTTAAAAAATACTTCCAAAAAATGTCCAAAAAATGTCCTAAAGTGATTGCAAATTTGTACCAATCAAGGTCAATTATTTCAAGTTGTTTTCAATTAAACTAGTTCTAACTATTGATGGAACTAGTGGAAGGTCAGTTGTGCAATAGGAAATTAATCTAACTCGATGAAAATCCAGTTAATTGATCAATCAACCCAAAATAGCTAGTGCATGCAGATAATTCGAGTTCCCCAACTATGGTGGAGATTCCAAGGCAGTGTAACTTCAGTTGTAGACTAGTCTTGAGTGTACAGGTGTTGCATGCAGTTAGATGATCATCCTTGGAAATTGTGCAATCAATTGGAGGAAAATTCCTAAATAATAGGGATCTAATCCCTCAGGAAATTTCTCAAGGAAATAGGGGCTCAAGCAGATTCATAATTTGACTAAGTCTGGGTTAGAGCTTCTTATTGATCAAAGATATAGGTTATTCACTTGTAGGTTGTGGTTATTCTCTATTCATCAGATTAAGTCAAGCATGCTTAAGGGGTTTCTCACAGTTGATTTCGCCTAGAAAAATTTTGTGCATGTGTATTATTTCTTATTGCATATATGATATTTTTCTTCTAAATTTTGAATTTATTTCCGTAAAGAGGTAGAGTATAATTGTGTCTCTTGATTTAGATTAAAATATTTTGACTAGGTGCAATTCTACACCACATTTCTACAAATGAAGAAGTAATGGATGACACTGCGAACATTCTCTCATATATGGGAACCAATCACACTCGCAACATGAAGTACCATATAACTTTGGATTTATATTGGCATACCAAAATGATGGTTGCTCATGCCCTCCTTGGACATGAAGTAGAGTGAAAAGACTTATGAGCTTTACTAGACAAAGTGGTGAAGAAACGATGTGTTCTTATAGCTCTTTGCAACTGGATGGAAAAAAACTAGGGATAATTCCTTGTCTTTGAGAATAATTTTGATTCGAGGGAAAAAATTATTGACATTTGTTGGGAATTAGGAATTATTGAACTGGGGGGTTGAATCGGTAATTTACCATTTTCATTTTTTTTTTTTTTTTATTATCTTGAGCACTTAAACTTTCAATTGCAAACACTCAATCAACACATGAGGGGTTTTCAATCACATAACATATGAACACAAGAATATAATGTGGAAACTCTTCTGGGAGAAAAAATACCAAATATTTTTTTGTGTTATGATGTAAATATAAAGCACCTACTCAAATTACATTACTAATTTGTGAGTACCTACTGATAGGAGGCCCCAAAACCCTTCAAATTGGAAATCCATAAGTTTGCTAGAGGCATTGACCTCATATAATTGTAGGTCCCTACCTGCTTTAGCCAAGTGTTCTACTTTTCATACAATTTTCAAACTGAGAACAATGTCCCACCTCAATATTACAAAAGAAACAGTGACTCTAATATGTCATCTCTCTACAACTCCCTCTTCTTTGCACTGAACACTCACTTAGTTGTCCTTTCCTCAACTATTTTAATTCAGCTACATTCTCTGATCCTCGCTACTCATACTCAATAATGGAAAATAACCATACAAATTCTTATATGCAACTCACTCTGATGTTTCACTCTGTTTTGTCTCATTCATATCTCACCCACACACAAACCCCACCCATTATACTCTCAACATTCACAAAGAATAATCTCACTACGACACTATAAAAAGAGTATCCTCCAACTCTGCCACATAGTTCAAGAAAAACATTAAATTAATTATAGATTATAGGGAAATAAAAAAATGGAGCGCAAAACCAGTAATCATAATTATGTAAAAAAAACTCTTGCACGATACCATTGATCCTTAAATTCTCAGTATGGCTTCCATTGACCATTAAATGACCATAATACTTGATCAAATTTTTTCAACTGAGAGTGCATTATAATTCTGTAGTGATTGAAACATGTCATCCATTATCATCTGTACACGACCAAACGAAGCCCATTAATAAAACAAATGTGCTACACTACTTTAACTATGATATTTTGCATTCAACCAATGCAACTCAATTCCATGTAATGTTTTTTTTTTTTTGTCATGAAATTATGATATAACATGATTGATTTAACAATTCTAGTATATTACAAGTTTTTAGCAACGTCTATAGCCATATATCCAAAATTAGCTAACTTCCAAATTCAAGGAATGCCACCAAATATGGTATTATACACCCTTATAGACTTGGCATATATGTCCAAGGGGCTAGAACCAAAGGCTTATATGATGAGCACTTAAAACCACAAATTAGGGGGCGGAGAGGTATTTTAGTGTGCAAGTAGCCCGACTTCCCGATTTTCGACTAGCCATCTTAACATGCACTTGATTATTCATGTGTTGGGTCCTACAATGGTCAAGAGGTCGGGGATCGACCCACTTCTGTTATATGCACCTACACTTGATCTCAACTATCCCAAAAGGCTAATAGATTTAGACACCTGACTTCGAGCCATTTTTATTTTTTGATATCGAAAAACAATTCATTGTCGAAAATGATAACATGGGTAACTTCGCCAAAAAAAACCCTTGGTGCAAACCTTAAATAATTTGCCACATCATCATGCTGACATCATCTATGTAACATGTCCCCGACTAGTAGTGCCACATGTCGTCTGGAAATAGGTTGTCCAAAGTTGCATGTCATGTGTCCCATGCCTTAGGTACCACATTATCATTTGTTAATATCATCTCATCATCGTGGCTAGCACATCATCATCGTGCTCATCATTAGTCAATAGAAGTGCACCATGTGTCTTGTCGTCTATAACAACCTTAGTGAAAATTCCATGTATTAAAATTTAATAAAGGAAAAAATAATAGCCACAATTGTTGGGACACTTATTCCAATATGAATGTTAGGGAAAACATCCTAGTGTGGGTGTTCATTTCGATTATTATGGCTAAGGAATTTGGAAAAGGAAATGGCAACGGCTTTGGAAAGGAAAAATGAAATTTTTGGAAATTTATTTAAGAAAATAATGCAAAATAGGAGAAAATGAAGGTGAAAGGTCACATGTTGCATATGAGGAGGAAAATGAAGGAAAATAATAGAAAATGAAGAAAATAGAGGCCTCATTGATAAAAATACTTATGAGGATCAGTTGGTACCTTTTGTTTGTTTAGCTTTGGAGCTCTCTCCCTATTCTCTGTCTCTCTCACTCTCTTGGACACTTAGATATTACTTGGATCATTTCAGCATTGATCAAGAAAGGAAAAAATGCAAGAGGAAGGAAAGAGAAAGCAAGGAAGAGCAGGATCAAGTAGCTACAACAAGATTCATTGCAGGATCTACTTGCATGTGTGATTTTCTTGATATATTTTGCATGCATGGTGTTGTGTGTGGATTCTTGGTTCTCTTGTTGTCATTGGCATGGAATCTTCCAGGTGTGATAGTGATTTCAACCTAGCCTTGCCATTTCCAGATAGCCATGGTGGTAGGTTCACATGTTTTGGTTGAGTTGGATTTATGAATGGACTCGAAGCTGAGTGAGGTGGTCTCAGGATTATTCACAAGGCCTAGGAATCAAGGGATGGGATACATGGTAAAGCTTGGATGTGAAAACCTTAATTGAGCCTAGGAATCCCTTGACCAGTGAATGTTGGGATACACGGTAAATCTCAGTGGTGTGTATCCTTGATTGGGCCTAGGAATCCCAGGTAGGGATACACGGTAAATCCCAAAGGGTGAAGACCTCATAGGCCTAGGAATACCTTGATCAGAAATGGTGGGGTACATGGTAAATCTAAGAGGTTTAGATGGATAAATTCCCTGTGGTTTAGGTGGAGAGATCTAGTCACATCAATGCTTGTGTTGGCCTAGTGATCTGGTGTGGATTGCGTTAAAGCCTAATATTGTATGTTTATTGTTTATGACCTAGTGATCTGGTGTGGATTGTGGTAAAGCCTGGTTTTAATGATGAGGGTGAGGTGGTGTAGCCTCAAGAAGCCCTGGTTAAGTTTGTTTTTAAGTCCCACATTCATGTTTGGAATATGGCAAGAGGATGATTGGATGAAAGAAAGATTTGGTTCATCCAATCTATGGTCGAGTGGTTTGTGGAAGTCCCAAGCCTGGTTGTCCTATGCATACATTAATACGAGGTAATTTTTCCTTAATATTTCATGAGTAATATACTTTTATATATGTTGATTTTATGGATGATGTACCATTAATATTTATGTTGCTATTATGTTGGTTATAAGCATGTATTATGTTAGTGATGATGTATGTCTCTCGTCATGTTTTGATTTGTAAATGAATGAGAAATGAATATATGACCTAATAGATGGTAATGTAGTTAATGATATAAGGCATCAATGCTTCTTAGCGATTCTCAGATAAGTATGAGACCCCTATGCTCAGATATGTTGTTTAAACCTGTAGAATGACTTTTTGTGACATGTTTCACGAAATGCCTATCATGCCTAGCAGGGGTCCAGTCAAGTCCATGTTCAAGTGATTGCATTTATATCATTATTTCATTTTTATATTTTAGTTCTGGAAATGTCATGGATTTCTAGGCAGTGACTTGAACCCTGGGCCTAAAAAAGTGGCACAAAAATAGAGGTCTTAGGCTCATAACTACGTAGAAAATTCCCCAGTCGCATGCATGCCCATGATATGCAAGTGACTGGAGGGTTCCAGTCACACTCTCTACCATATCAAGGGAGTGACTAGGGGATTGATGCAGTAAAAGGTCAATATGTCTCAGGGGATAGCCACCTGGAATATTTGGATGGCTCTTGGGTGTCTTGTAGTAGGTGCATGGGGTCTATCTAGATGTTTGGTGCCGGCTCCACTTACTTAAGGTGACCTAGGAGGTTGAATTAGATCATGGTAGGCTCTCGTTGCATGTTTACCCCAGTGGACCGAGAAGCTTGGGTAAATGTGGGGGGAGGGTGTTACAGAGTGGTATCAAAGCATGGTTCACCCCTCAGACTGGATGGGAGATTTTTTTATCATGCATTCATGTCGGTTTCACATGTGTTACTTATCCTTGTGGTCTATATTCTTGTTGCATATGCATGGTATTGGTCATGGTTATAGTGAAATCACCATGTGAAGGTCGATGGCAATGTTGTGAAATGTGTCATCATGAGTGTATGATTGGTTATGCATTGTTTATGCATGTTAGTGCTTACATATGGTCAAGTGTAAATTGATACGGTTGTTGTTGTCATGCATGAGGTCATGGTTTGTGATTGGTATGGTCATGCATTGATGACCGGGCTCTAACTAGAATGATGTATATATATTATATATCTATATTTTGTTATGATTATGTTTATACATGTATTATGCTGATTTAGTTGATCTTGCAGATCATATATCCTCCCCGAATTATTCTAAGATACATTTGTTGGTTTATGTTTTATTTTAACTGACATACGATGACATGCAGGAAGAGATCAACATCAATAGCAGAATGGTCAACTATGGTTCACGACATTCTCCTTATAGGTCATATGAGTAGTGTGGTGTTTGGAACACTTCTAACTTAGAAGACACACTAAAAGTATTGAAAGCAGAAATATAGAGTTGTAAATCAGACAATGATAAAATCATACAGAAACATGAGAAACAAGTTGAGGTTAATGTAGTAATCCTTTAGAGTTTTTCAAAATTGCAGTGATAGGGACCACTTTGGACCATCCATGGGCAAGAGGAAAGAACGAATAGGGAATATGGAAATATATCTCATGGTGGGCACCGGTCAGATAGAGATGACATGGTTAGAGATGGCAGACTGTTGGATACTCCAGATAGGAGAGGTGATGGACACAGGTACTATTCTAGTTCTGGTTCTGACAGGCATTATGATCGTCATCGTTATCATCGTTACAGGGGGAGTGATAGGAAATACTTGCCATATGAGTTTAAGAAAGAAAAGAAACCTAATTTTTATGGGGACTTGAATAAGTCGGAAGATGCAGAGGCTTTGATACTTTGGACGAAGAAATTCTTTGAGTTTCATAATTACACAAATAATATGAAGGCCATAGTAGCTATCTTCAACCTGAAATGTAAAGCAAATATATGGTGGGAATATTTGAAGTGAGTCAGAGACATCAGGACAGAGGACTTGAGTTAACATGAGTTCAAGAGGCTTTTCAGGAAGAAGTACTTGTTAGAGAGGTACTACGATAGTAAGTACAAATAATTCTATGAGTTTAAAATGGTATCAATGATAGATGAGGAGTATATGACTAAGTTCCTGGAGCTATTGAGGTATGTACTGTATATTAAATATGAGAAGGCTAAAGTTCAAATGTTTTTTAGTGGATTTCCATTAGCCTTTAAAGATCAGATTTAGTATGATGGGCCTCAGTCACTTGAGGAATTTATTAGTAAATTGAAGCATTGTTATGAATAGTCAAAGCGTAAAAATGAATCTTATCAAGGATGGAAAGGGAGAAATAATAATAAAGGTAAAGGTAAGTGGAAACCGAAAGGAACAAGGCCTCAGAATGTAGAAGAGAAAGAAAATTTTGCACCACACAAGAAGTTCAATGTAGTCAGACAAGGACATGGGTCACAACAACAAAATAGAGGTGATGGTACTGGATGTTGGAGTGTTGTATAGGCAGTAAGGAGCATCTCAAGAGACATTTTCTATAGTATAATAGTGGTAGGCATACAATCTATAGTGAAAATGAGGCGCAAAATGTTGGGTATGTTGGACAGAGCATTCCGTGTATCTATGCAACATTGGATAATAGGCATTCATGCCATTAGGCATCTATCATTAAAATGGATGGTAAGATTTGTGATCCAGTTGTTTCTATTTTGATTGAACCTACATCTAATTATATTTATGTTAGTCCTGACTTGGTGGATAACTATGGTTTGAATAAAGAAGTGCATGAAATATATTGGTTAGTGCAGTTAGATACAGGTACAAATAAAATAGCTCATCATTGGGTAAGAGCTTGTACATTTGAGTTGAATGGAATTTCTACATCAATGCATTTGAATGTATTGACTTTTAGATCGTATAGTATGATATTGGGTATGGAATGGTTATATCTTCACATGACTAAGGTGGATTGTTATGACAAAGCCATTGAGTGATTGGATGACAAAGGAGAGGAAAGAATCTTATAGGGTAAGAAGAAAGAAACATCAATTAGGATGGTAACATCTATGCAGGTAAAGCGCAGTCACATAAAAGAGGGTGTTATTTATAATGCATATTTCTAGAAAAAAATATAAGGAAGTTGAGGATGCATAATTTTTGCGTACATACCCAATTCTACAATAGTTTATGGATGTGTTTCCCGCAGAGATTTCAAATTTTCCGCCTCACAAAGAAGTATACTTTTCCATTGAGTTAGTGCCAGCAAAAACATCGACAACAAAGGAACCTTACAGGATGAGCACACTTGAGTTGTTAGAGTTAAAGTTGTATTTGAAGGAAATGCTTGACAAGGGATACATTATTCCAAGTGTATCACCTTGGGGCGCACTAATATTGTTTGTGAAGAAGAAAGATGGTACTCTCAAGCTATGCATTGACTACAGGCAATTGAACAAAGTGACCATCAAGAATAAGTATCTATTGCCGAGGATAGATGACTTATTTGATCAGTTGAAGGGAACAACAATGTTCTTGAATATTGATCTAAGATCGAAATATCATCAGGTAAACATTAAGGAAGAGGACATTTACAAGACAAATTTCCAGACTAGGTATGGACATTATGAGTTTGTTGTAGTTCCATTTCGTTTGACTAATGCTCGAGCTACTTTTATGTGCTTGATGAATAGTGTATTGCGTCTGTATTTGGACAAGTTTTTTATTGTGTTGATTGATGACATCTTGATGTATTATAAAAATGATAAAGAACATTTTGAACACTTAGAAACAATATTGATATTGTTGAGGGAGCATCAGTTGTAGGCCAAGCTCAGTAAGTGTAGTTTCTTTCAAACTGAGGTACATTACTTGGGACATGTGGTTCCCAAGGAAGGAATAATAGTGGAGCTAGAAAAGATAAGAGCTATCATGGGGTGGGAAACTTCTAGGAATGTGTATGAAGTAAGATACTTTATGGGATTCGCAGGTTATTATAGGAGACTCATCAGGAACTTCTCATAGATTTCTTACCCTATCACATCATTGCAAAGGAAAGGTAAGAAGTTTGAATGGACATAGGAATGGGTAGTCAGTTTTGAGGAGTTAAATTAGTTGTTGACACATGCTCCAATGTTAAAGCTCACATATCCAGAGAAGGAGTTTGTGGTATGCACATATGCTTACATGAGAGGGCTTGGTGGATTCCTTATGCAGGAAGGAAAAGTGGTATGTTATGAGTCACGGAAACTAAATGAGCATGAGAAAAAATATCTCACACATTATATTGATTTGGAAACAATCATTCATGCATTGAATATGTGGAGGCACTATATTCTAGGTAGGAGGTTTGTATTGATGACTGATCACAGTTGTTTGAGGTATTTATTTGACCAACTGGATCTGAATTCCAAGCAAGCTAGATGGTTGGCCAAGATCAACAAGTTCAATTTTGAGATCAGGTATATCAAGGAAAAAGAGAATAGGGTTGCAGATGATCTTAGCAGGTGGATACAGGTGAATCATATAACAAATATGAGTTCTTATGGGACATAATTACAAGATAAGATCTTGCAAGTGGCTCAGCAAGATTTCAAGTACATGGAGCTTAGACATAGGTTACAACAAAGTACAGGTACATGTATAGGTACAAGTAGTGGTACAAGTACAAGTGAAAGTGCAGGTATAGGTGCACAATATGTGGGCTATTGTCTTACAACAGATGGATTGTTCATGTTTAGAGACAAGATATATGTGCCAGAAAATAGTGAACTCTAGAAGGTTATCTTAAGGGAATTTCTTCTGAAACAATATTCAGGTCACCCAGGCTATCAGAATACATTTACCACAATAAATAAATTAAATTATTGGCTAAGTTTGAAGAAGGATGTGGCAGAGTTTGTGGCTAGATGTTTGCATTTTCAGCAGGTAAAGGCAGAGTGTAGGCATCCAGGTGGGTTTCTACAACCAATTGTGATTCCAAAGTCGAAATGGGAGGTTGTTTCCATGGGTTTCATCACAGGTTTTCCCAAGACATCCAGACAACGTGATTCCATCATGGTTGTTGTGGAGAGGTTGACTAAGGTAACACACTTCATTCCAGTGTAGACTACATATTTAGCTAGTGATGTGGAGAGGTCTTCATCAAGGATGTTGTCATATTACATGGTGTTCCATATAATATTGTGTTAGATGGGATATGAAGTTCACTTCCAAGTTTTGGAAGAAGTTTTTTGCAGGATTAGGTACAATTTTTTCCTTTAGTACAACTTATCATCAGTATACAGATGGACAGACAGAGAGGGTAGACATGGTATTAGATGAGATATTGAGGATATATGTGATGCATTAGTAGTGGAAGTGGGAAGAGTACCTTCCATTGGTTGAGTTTAATTACAACAATGAGTACCATGAGTCACTGAGGATGAGTCCATTTGAGGAATTGTATGGGTAGAGTTTTAATCCTCCCATCAGTTGGAGCGATCAGGGGAATAGGGTATTGAAATGACTGGACATGTTGGTAGAGATGGAGCAAGAAATGAAGGTAATAAAAAAGAATATGAAAGCAGCACAAGATAGGCAGAAAATATATGCAGATCAGAATAGGTTTTTTAGGGAGTTTCAGGTTGGGGAACATGTGTACTTTCACATCAAGCCCAAGAAAAGCTCCTTGTGGATTAGATCATGTGTCAAGCTAGCACCTCGGTATTGTGGTCTTTTTAAGGTTATTGACAGGATTGGGCCAGTAGCCTATCGACTTGTACTGCCTCCGACAATGAAAGTCCTTAATGCTTTCCATGTATCATTTCTTAAGGAGTATGTTAAAGATGTTGATCATGTGATTGACTAGTCTATATTGCAGGTGAAGCGAGAAGGATAATTCCTGTCGAAACCATAGTGTATATTGTAGAAAAATATGGTCATGCTATGGAACTGAGAAATCAAGCAATTTAAAGTTTATTGGAAGCACTCTGGGCCCAATGAAGCTACATGGGAGATGGTGGATCAGATGCGGGCTGTGTATCATTGATTGTTTGCCAGTTGAGGCAAAGAATTTTTGGTATGATGTTTTGGTACATGTTTTGGAATATGTTTTGGTGTGATGTTATGGTATATGTACATATGTATATGGATGTAAATTTTTCCATGATCTATGTTATAAAGCTCCAATAAATGGTATATGTGTCATGTTGGTATGCTTCTCAATACGGTGATCATTGTAAATATTGCATCGAGCTATGTTATAAAGCTCCATGGGCACTATGTTTGATTTTCAGTGGTTTTGTTGAGGTATAGTTGTGGTTGAACACCAAGGACGGTGTCCCCCAAGGGGGAGAGTTATGTAACAACCCTAGTGAAAATTCCATGTAATAAAAGTTAATAAAGGAAAAAATAATAACAACGATTGTTGGGACACCTATTCCAAGGTGAATGTTGCGAAAAAACATCCTAGTGTGGGTGTTAATTTCAGTTATTATGGCTAAGGAAATTGGCAAAGGCAATGGAAAAGGCTTTGGAAAGGAAAAATGGAATTTTTGGAAATTTATTTATGAAAATAATGGAAAATAAGAGAAAAGGAAGATGAAACATCATAGGTTGCATGTGAGGAGGAAAATGAAGGAAAATGATGGAAAATGAAGAAAATAGAGGCCTCATTGATAAAAAGGCTTTTGAGGATCAGTTGGTACCATTTGTTAGTTCATTTTTGGAGCTCTCTCTCTCTCTCTCTCTCACCCTCTCTCTCTTGGACACAAAATTTTCTTGGAGAATTTCAACATTGGATCAAGAAATGAAAAAAAGGTAAGAGGAAGGAAGGTGCAAACAAGGAAGATCAGGATTAAGCAGCTATAACGAGATTCCTTGTAGGTATCGATTTTCCTGTGTGAATTCCTTGATATATTTATCATGCATGGTGTTGCATGTTGATTCTTAGCTCTCCTGTTGTCATTAGCATGGTTTTTCCTAGGTGTGACAGTTATTTCAGTATAGCCTTGCCATTTATGGATAGCCATGGTGGTGGGTTCTCATGTTTTAGTTGAGCTGGATTGTCGAATGGACTCGAAGCTGAGTGGGGTGGTCTTAGGATTATTCACAAGACCTAGGAATCCTGATATGGGATACAGGTAAAGCCTGGATGTGAACACCTCAATTGACCCTAGGAATCCCTCGACCGATGAATATCAGGATACACGGTAAATCTCAGTGGTGTGTACCCTTGATTGGGCCTAAGAATCTTGGGTTGGGATACACAGTAAATCCCAAAGGGTGAATACCTCGTAGGCTTAGGAATCCCTTAACTGGTAATGAAGGGATACACGGTAAAGCCAAGAGGTCGAGACAGACAAATTCCTCACGGTTTAGGTGGAGAGATCTGGTGGCATCTATGCTTGTGTTAGCCTAGTAATCCGATGTGGATTGTGGTGAATCCCAATATTGTATGTTTATTTTTTATGGCCTAGTGATCTGGTGTGGATTGCGGTAAAGCCTGTTTTTAATGATGAGGTTGAGGTGGTGTAGCCTCGGGAAGCCCTGGTTAAGTATGGTTTTAAGTCCCACATTAATGTTTGGAATATGGCAAGAGGGTGATTGGATGAAAGAAATATTTGGTTCATCCAATCTATGGTCGGGTGGTTTGTGGAATTCCCAAGCCTGGTTGTCCTATGCATACATTAATACGAGGTTATTTTTCCTTGATATTTCATGAGTAATATACTTTTATATATGTGGATTTTAAGGATGATATACCATTGATATTTATGTTGCTATTATGTTGGTTATAAGCATGTATTATGTTAGTGATGATGTATGTCTCTCGTCATGTTTTGATTTGTAAATGAATGAGAAATGAATATATGACCTAATAGATGGTAATGTAGTTAATGATATAAGGCATCAATGCTTCTTAGCGATTCTCAGATAAGTATGAGACCCCTATGCTCAGATATGTTGTTTAAACCTGTAGAATGACTTTTTGTGACATGTTTCACGAAATGCCTATCATGCCTAGCAGGGGTCCAGTCAAGTCCATGTTCAATTGATTGCATTTATATCATTATTTCATTTTTATATTTTAGTTCTGGAAATGTCATGGATTTCTAGGCAGTGACACTAACCCTGGGCCTAAAAAAGTGGCACAAAAATAGAGGTCTTAGGCTCATAACTACATAGAAAATTCCCCAGTCGCATGCATGCCCATGATATGCAAGTGACTGGAGGGTTCCAGTCACACTCTCTCCCATATCAAGGGAGTGAATAGGGGATTGATGCAGTAAAAGGTCAATATGTCTCAGGGGATAGCCACCTGGAATATTTGGATGGCTCTTGGGTGTCTTGTAGTAGGTGCATGAGGTCTATCTAGATGTTTGGTGACCTAGGAGGTTGAATTAGATCATGGTAGGCTCTCGTTGCATGTTTACCCCAGTGGACCGAGAAGCTTGGGTAAATGTGGGGGGAGGGTGTTACAGAGTGGTATCAAAGCATGGTTCACCCCTCAGACTGGATGGGAGATTTTTTTATCATGCATTCATGTCGGTTTCACATGTGTTACTTATCCTTGTGGTCTATATTCTTGTTGCATATGCATGGTATTGGTCATGGTTAGAGTGAAGTCACCATGTGAAGGTTGATGGCGATGTTGTGAAATGTGTCATCATGAGTGTATGATTGGTTATGCATTGTTTATGCATGTTAGTGCTTACATATGGTCAAGTGTAAATTGATATGGTTGTTGTTGTCATGCATGAGGTCATGGTTTTTGATTGGTATGGTCATGCATTGATGACCGGGCTCTAACTAGAATGATGTATATATATTATATATCTATATTTTGTTATGATTATGTTATACATGTATTATGTTGATTTAGTTGATCTTGCAGATCATATATCCTCCCCGAATTATTCTAAGATACATTTGTTGGTTTATGTTTTGTTTTAACTGACATAAGATCACATGTAGGAATAGATCAACATGAATAGCAGAATGGTCAACTATAGTTCACGATATTCTCCTTATAAGTCATATGAGTAGTGTGGTGTTGGGAACACTTCTAACTTAGAAGACACAATAAAAATATTGAAAGCAGAAGTACAGAGTTGTAAAGCAGACAATGATAAAATCATACAGAAACATGAGAAACAAGTTGAGGTTAATGTAGTAATCCTTCAAAGTTTTTAAGAATTGCAATGATAGGGACCACTTTGGATCATCCATGGGCAAGAGGAAAGAACGAATAGGGAATATGGAAGTATATCTCATGGTGAGCACCAGTCAGATAGAGATGACATGGTTAAAGATGGCAGACTGTTGGTTACTCCAGATAGGAGAGGTGATGGACATGGGTACTATTCTAGTTCTGGTTCTGATAGGCATTATGATCATCATCGTTATCATCGTTACAGGGGGAGTGATAGGGGATACTTGCCATATGAGTTTAAGAAAGAAAAGAAACCTACTTCTGATGGGGACTTGAATAAGTCAGAAGATGCAGAGGCTTTGATACTTTGGACGAAGAAATTATTTGAGTTTCATAATTACACAAATAATATGAAGGCCATAGTAGCTATCTTTAGCCTGAAATGTAAAGAAAATATATGGTGGGAATATTTGAAGTGGGTCAGAGACATCGAGACAGAGGACTTGAGTTAACATGAGTTCAAGAGGCTTTTCAGGAAGAAGTACTTGTTAGAGAGGTACTAAGATAGTAAGTACAAATAATTCTATGAGCTTAAAATGGTATCAATGATAGATGAGGAGTATATGACTAAGTTCCTGGAGCTATTGATGTGTGTACTGTATATTAAAGATGAGAAGGCTAAAGTTCAAATGTTTTTTAGTGGATTTCCATTAGCATTTAAAGATCGGATTTAGTATGATGGGCCTTAGTCACTTGAGGAATTTATTAGTAAATTGAAGTATTGTTATGAATAGTCAAAGCGTAAAAATGAATCTTATCAAGGATGGAAAGGGAGAAATAAGAATAAAGGTAAAGATAAGTGGAAACCGAAAATAACAAGGCCTCAGAATGTAGAAGAGAAAGAAAATTTTGCACCACACAAGAAGTTCAATGTAGTCAGACAAGGACATGGGTCACAACAACAAAATAGAGGTGATGGTACTAGATGGTTGGAGTGTTGTATAGGTTGTAAGGAGAATCTCAAGAGACATTTTCTATAGTATAATAGTGGTAGGCCTACAATCTATAGTGCAAAGGAGGTGCAAAATGTTGGGTATGTTGGACAGAGCATTCTGTGTATCTATGCAACGTTGGATAATAGGCATGCATGGCATTAGGCATCTATCATTGAAATGGATGGTAAGCTTTGTGATCCAGTTGTTTCTATTTTGATTGAACCTACATCTAATTATATTTATGTTAGTCTTGACTTGGCAGATAAGTCTGCTTTGAAAAAAGAAGCGCATGCAATATATTGGTTAGTGCAGTTGGATACAGGTACAAATAAAATAGTTCATCATTGGGTAAGAGCTTGTGCATTTGAGTTGAATGGCATTTCTACATCAATGCATTTGAATGTATTGACTTTCAGGTCGTATAGTATGATATTGGGTATGGAATGGTTATATCTTCACATGACTAAGGTGGATTGTTATGACAAAGCCATTAAGTGATTGGATGACAATGGAGAGGAAAAAATCTTATAGGGTAAGAAGAAAGCAACATTAGTTTGGATGGTGACATCTATGCAGGTAAAGCACAGTCATATAAAAGAGTGTGTTATTTATAGTGCATATTTATAGCGAAAAATATAATGAAGTTGAGGATGCATATTTTTTGGGTATGTACCCAATTCTACAATAGTTTATGGATGTGTTTCCCGCAAAGATTTCAAATTTTCCTCCTCACAAAGAAGTATACTTTTCCATTGAGTTAGTGCTAGTAGAAACATCGATAGCAAAGGAACCTTACAGGATGAGCACACTTGAGTTTTTAGAGTTCAAGTTGCATTTGAAGGAAATTCTTGACAAGGGATACATTATTCCAAGTGTATCACCTTGGGGCGCACCAATATTGTTCGTGAAGAAGAAAGATGGTACTCTCAAGCTATGCATTGACTACAGGCAGTTGAACAAAGTGACCATCAAGAATAAGTATATGTTGCCGAGGATAAATGACTTATTTGATCAGTTGAAGGGAACAACATTGTTCTTGAATATTGATCTAAGATCCAAATATCATCAGGTACACATTAAGGAAGAGGACATTTACAAGACAACTTTCCAGACTAGATATGGACATTATGAGTTTGTTGTAGTTCCATTTCGTTTGACTAATGCTCAAGCTACTTGTATGTGCTTGATGAATAGTGTATTGCATCTGTATTTGGACAAGTTTTTTATTGTGTTTATTGATGACAGCTTGATGTATTCTAAAAATGATAAAGAAAATTTTGAACACTTAGCAACAATATTGATATTGTTGAGGGAGCATCAGTTGTAGGCCAAGCTCGGTAAGTGCAGTTTCTTTCAAACCGAGGTTCATTACTTAGGACATGTGGTTCCCAAGGAAGGAATAATAGTGGAGCTAGAAAAGATAAGAGTTGTCCCAGAGTGGGAAACTTCTAGGAATGTGTATGAGGTAAGATCCTTTATGGGGTTCGCAGGTTATTACAGGAGGTTAATCAGGAACTTCTCACATATTTCTTATCCTATCATATCATTGCAAAGGAAAGGTAAGAAGTTTGAATGGACATAGGAATGGGTAGTCAGTTTTGAGCAGTTAAAGTAGTTTTTGACACATGCTCCAATGTTAAAGCTCACATATCCAGAGAAGGAGTTTGTGGTATGCACATATGCTTACATGAGAGGGCTTGGTGGATTCCTTATGCAGGAAGGATAAGTGGTATGTTATGAGTCATAGAAACTAAATGAGCATGAGCAGAACTATCTCACACATTATATTTATTTGGAAAGAATCATTCATGCATTGAAGATGTGGAGGAACTATATTCTGGGCAGGAGGTTTGTATTTATGAGTGATCACAGTTGTTTGAGGTATTTATTTGACCAACCGGATCTGAATTCCAGGCAAGCTAGATGGTTGGCCATGATCAACGAGTTCAATTTTGAGATTAGGTATATCAAGGAAAAAGAGAATAGGGTTGCAGATGATCTTAGCAGGTGGATACAAGTGAATCATATAACAAATATGAGTTCTTATGGGAAATAATTACAAGATAAGATCTTGCAAGTGGCTCAGCAGGATTTCAAGTACATGGAGCTTAGACACAGGTTACAACAAAGTACAAGTACATGTATAGGTACAAGTACAAGTACAAGTGCAAGTGCAGGTATAGGTGAAAAATATGTGGGCTATTGTCTTACAACAGATGGATTGGTCATGTTTAGAGATAGGATATATGTGCCAGAAAATAGTGAACTCAAGAAGGTTATCTTGAGGGAATTTCTTCTGAAACAATATTCAAGTCACCCAGGCTATCAGAATACATTTAGCACAATAAATAAATTATATTATTGACCAAGTCTGAAGAACGATGTGGCAGAGTTTGTGGCTATATGTTTGGATTTTCAGCAGGTAAAGGTAGAGTGTAGGCATACAGGTGGGTTTCTACAACCAATTTTGATTCCAAAGTGGAAATGGGAGGTCGTTTCCATGGATTTCATCATAGGTTTTCCCAGGACATCCAGACAACGTGATTCCATCATGGTTGTTGTGGAGAGGTTGACTAAGGTAACACACTTCATTCCAGTGTAGACTACATATTTAGCTAGTGATGTGGCAGAGGTCTTCATCAAGGATGTGGTCATAATGCATGGTGTTCCATATAATATTGTGTTAAACAGGGATATGAAGTTCACTTCCAAGTTTTGGAAGAAGTTTTTTGCAGGATTAGGTACAAATTTTTCCTTTAGAAAAACTTATCATCAGTATATAGATGGACAGACAGAGAGGGTAAACATGGTATTAGATGAGATGTTGAGGATGTATGTGATGCATTAGTAGTGGAAGTGGGAAGAATACCTTCCGTTGGTTGAGTTTAATTACAACAACGAGTACCATGAGTCACTGAGGATGATTCCATTTGAGGAATTGTATGGGTAGAGTTTTAATACTCCCATTAGTTGGAGCGATTAGGGGAATAGGGTATTGAAATGACCTGACATGTTGGTAGAGATGGAGCAAGAAATGAAGGTAATAAAAAAGAATATGAAAGCAACACAAGATAGGCAGAAAATATATGCATATCAGAATAGGTTTTTTAAGAAGTTTCAGGTTGGGGAACATGTGTACTTTCACATCAAGCCCAAGAAGAGCTCCTTGTGGATTAGATCATGTGTCAAGCTAGCACCTCGGTATTGTGGACCTTTTAAGATTATTGACAGGATTGGGCTAGTAGCCTATCGAATTGCACTGCCTCCTACAATGAAAGTCCATAATGCTTTCCATGTATCATTTCTTAAGAAGTATGTTAAAGATGTTGATCATGTGATTGACTGGTCTATATTGCAGGTGGAGCCAGAAGGATAATTCCAGTCGGAACTACAGTGTATATTGTAGAAAAATATGGTCATGCTATGGAACCGATCAATCAATCAATTTAAAGTTTATTGGAAGCACTTTGGGCCCAATGAAGCTACATGGGAGATGGTGGATCAAATGCGGGCTATGTATCCTTGATTGTTTGCCAGTTGAGGCAAAGATGTTTTGGTATGATGTTTTGGTACATGTTTTGGTGTGATGCTATGGTATATGTACATATGTATATGGATGTAAATTCTTCCATGATCTATGTTATAAAGCTCCAATAAATGGTATATGTGTCATGTTGGTATGCTTCTTAACATGGTGATCATTGTAAATATTGCATCGAGCTATGTTATAAAGCTCCATGGGAACTATGTTTTCTTTTCAGTGGTTTTATTGAGGTATAGTTTTGGTTGAACACCAACGACGGTGTCCCCCAAGGGGGAGAGTTCTGTAAAAACCCTAGTGAAAATTCCATGTAATAAAAGTTAATAAAGAAAAAAATAATAACGATGGTTTTTGGGACACCTATTCCAAGGTGAATGTTGCGAAAAAACATCCTTGAATGTGGATGTTAATTTCAGTTATTATGGCTAAGGAAATTGGCAAAGGAAATGGAAAAGGCTTTGGAAAGGAAAAATGACATTTTTGGAAATTTATTTATGAAAATAATGGAAAATAAGAGAAAAGGAGGGTGAAACATCATAGGTTGCATGTGAGGAGGAAAATGAAGGAAAATAATGGAAAATGAAGAAAATAGAGGCCTCATTGATAAAAAGGCTTTTGAGGATCAGTTGGTACCATTTGTTAGTTCATTTTGGAGCTCTCTCTCTCTCTCGGACACAAAATTTTCTTTGAGAATTTCAACATTGGATCAAGAAAGGAAAAAAATGTAAGAGGAAGGAAGGCGCAAACAAGGAAGAGCAGGATCAAGCAGCTATAATGAGATTCCTTGCAGGTATCGATTTTCCTGTGTGATTTCCTTGATATATTTAGCATGCATGGTGTTGCATGTCGATTCTTGGTTCTCTTGTTGTCATTAGCATGGCTTTTCCTAGGTGTGACAGTTCTTTCAGCATAGCCTTGCCATTTATGTATAGACATGGTGGTGGGTTCTCATGTTTTAGTTGAGCTGGATTGTCGAATGGACTCAAAGCTGAGTGGGGTGGTCTCAGGATTATTCACAAGACCTAGGAATCCTGATATGGGATACATGTAAAGCCTAGATGTGAACACCTTGATTGAGCCTAGGAATCCCTCGACTGGTGAATATTGGGATACACGGTAAATCTTAGTGGTGTGTATCCTTGATTGGGCCTAGGAATCCTGGGTTGGGATACACAGTAAATCCCAAAGGGTGAATACCTCGTAGACTTAGGAATCCCTTAACTGGTAATGGAGGGATACACGGTAAAGCCAAGAGGTCGAGACAGACAAATTCCTCACGGTTTAGGTGAAGAGATCTGGTGGCATCTATGCTTGTGTTAGCCTAGTAATCTGGTGTGGATTGTGGTGAAACCCAATATTGTATGTTTATAGTTTATGACCTAGTGACCTGGTGTGGATTGCGATAAAGCCTGGTTTTATTGATGAGGGTGAGGTGGTGTAGACTCGAGAAGCCTTTGTTGAGTTTGGTTTTAAGTCCCACATTCATGCTTAGAATATGGAATGGGGGTGATTGGTTGAATCAAATATTTGGTTCAGCCAATATATGGTTGGGTGGTTTGTGGAAGTCACAAACCTAGTTTGCCTTTGCATACATTAATATGAAGTTTTTTCTCCTTGATATTTGATGAGTAATATAATTTTCTATATGTGGATTCTATGGCTAATGTACCCTTGATATTTATGTTGCTATTATGTTGGTTATAAGCATGTATTATAACAGTGATGATGTATGGCTGTCATCATGTTTTGATTTGTAAATGAATGAGAAATGAATATATGACCTAATAAATGATAATGTAGTTAATGATATAAGGCATCAGTGCTTCTTAGCGATTCTCAGGTAATTATGAGACCCTTGTGCTCAAATTTATTGTTTAAACTTATAGAATGCATATTTGTGACATGTTTGACGAAATTTCTGTCATGGCTAGTAGGTGCCCAGTCAAGTCCTTATTTAAGTGATTGCATTTATATCATTATTATGGTGTTATCATTCAGCTATGGAAGTGTCATGTATTTCTGGGCAGTGACCTGAGCCTTGGGCCTGAAAAGGTGGCACAAAAACTAGGGTCGCAGGCTCATAACTACTTGGAAAATTCCCTAGTCTCACTCATGCCCATGTTGTGTGAGGGACTAGAGGGTTCTAGTTGCACTCTTTCCCATATCAAGGGAGAGAATTGGGATTGATGTACTAAAAGGTTAGTTTTTCTCAGGAGCTAGCCACCTGGAAGGTTTGGATGACTCTTGGGTGTCATGTAGCAGGTGCAAAAGGTTTTTGAAGTTGTGTGGTGTCGGCTCCACTTCCTTAAGGTGACCTAGGAGGTTGAATCATATCATATTAGTCTCTCATCGCATGTTTACCCCAGTGAACCGGGTAGCCTAGGTAAATGTGGGAAGAGGGTGTTACAACTTTGTTGGTCCATGTTGTCATGTACCATGTTCTAACACTTTCCCCTAATGAGACTACCACCTAACTGGACTGACCTACCGACTAAGCCAAAGGTCTAACTCGCCTGACTTCTTACAAAATCCACCTAAATCTAAAATTTCTTTAGCAAAGAAATTTCTTGCAAAACATAAGGTCTATGTGGAACCTTAAGGGTTGGAACTCTACCAAAAATTCAACTAGCCATAACTCCATCATCCTTTGGAGTTTTTCAAGCTTCCTTATACTGTTGGAAAGATATTTTCATGATCTATCCATCTTAGCACATTGTAAAGGAAAATGAGAAGATCTCGTGAGGAAAAATTGACTTAAAATATTAGGCCACTCAACCATCATAGTTATAATATATTTATCGTCTTCACTTATCCTGCTACTATGATGGTTCTCTACTAAAAGCTTCAACTACCATAAGACTGCCCCCGAACTTGAATTTTCATGGCGAGCTCCATGGAACCACCACCTTTGACATCAATGACAAAATTTTTCCCAACAACATCCCTAAGGATGCTCTTGTAGTTTTTGAAGGAGTGTCATATTTTTTTAACAATGTAGGACTCTTCATGTGATTCTAGAAAGAGAAATATAATCTGGAAAAGCAAGATTTCCTTGTTGTCCTAGTGTGGGTTTATATTTTTTCTCTTCCTAAGGAATATTGGGAGGAAGAAACATTTGAAGGCATTGGGAATGCCATCAAAAACTTTGTCAAAGTATCAGAGGCTACTAAGAGAGGAAGGTACACATCATATACTTGGATACATGTTTACATTAATATCTCCCAACCTCTTCTAGCCTCCATAGACATTTATTATTAGGGTAATGTTTGGAAGCAATTTGTTGATCATGAGCATGTCCCCTTTAGATGTAAGAGTTGTCATGATTATAGGAATTTTATTTGGTATTTTCCAATGAATACCAAGTAATTTCCTGAAGAGCACCCTTCTCACAAAGATGAAGATGATTTAGGAAAATTCCCCCAAAGAAGAAGAAATTTGAGTCATCAGGGTACCTCAAATGCTGACCAGATCCTCAGATCTTGAAATAGGTTTGAATCTCTCACCTCTCTAAAGGAGTATCCACACCAATATAACATTCAATCAAGCATACAAATAGTAAAATAAAAATCCCATATCCCTCTATTGAATCGCATAGATCTAGTGCAAAAGTCTCTTGAAAAGCACTAAAAAAATCCATCACCACATGAAATGGTTAGCTCCCCTATAGAAGCTGAAGCAGAAACCCTTCTAGAAGATATGGACCTGGATGAACCACAACTGATTACCATTACAAAAGAATGACATGGAAAAGATATGAAGGACATACAAGATCATCATGCTAGGATTATGTACAATGGCAATTGCCGAAACAAGGAAATAAACCAAATGAGCTTGATTTATTCACAGTCCAACGAAATGTTTCAAGGTGGTCTCGAGGCAAGACAAAAAAGCCAAAAAATGAAGACCACAAGAGTAATAAGGCACTAATGTGGGGAAAAATTAGCCAACTTAGGGAAAATCAAGCCAACATCAGATGCATTCCCCCCTTGAAATGTTGAATCTTTAAAGAGTTTTCTATGTAGTCATGATTATTATAGTCATTGTTTTTTATTGATAGTCTCAAGAATATCGCGGATTTTAGTACTCTTTTGGAAATCCAACCTATATGTAACTATTTATGATTAAAAACAAATCCATTTATGCCAAAAATATATATAAAATAATTACTAAATTATTAATCTATATTAAATTATTAAATTTACATATTCACTTTTCTTCATTTATATTTCATATTCACTAGGCGGCAACGGAAGCATTTTGATAATTAAGGGACTTCAAATAGAGATACGCAAACAACATCCAGAATATGGGTATAATCACACACCCACAAAGCGCTAAACTCACGACAAGCGGATTAATGAAAGGCTTTCGAGAGATCGTTAATGTCCCTCTGCTACTGCTAACACTGCATGACATTTTGGTGAAGGATGGAATCCTTCCAATCGCATTTGCATTTCTGAAATTGACATTAACACGATGAACATCAACGCCCACTAATTTCGAGCAGTGAGTGGGAGGAAAAAGAAGAAGCAGAAGCAATAGAGTAGAGGAGGAGAGAAAATAAGTGATTAATCTTCCAACTGCCATTTCCTCTGCTTCTGCAGACCTGGGGACACTCAAAAAATTTAATTCTTCCTCTTAAGGATAAAAAACAGTTCGAGTTATGGGCAATGGAGAGGCTGCCACTGCACTTATAAAGCGTGTAACAAGAAAAATAAGAGGATGGTATTGATGCCAGGTCAGCCGCTGTTGGGCAATGATGTGAGAGGGTGGACGACTTTGTAGGGGCCGAAAAATCGAGTGGTCACTTTATCTCTTGAATGTGTTGGATATACATTAATTCCAACCAACCCGCCGACTTCATTTAATGAACTGTCTCAGAGTTTTTCGAGTGTTCGTTTAGCTTCTCGAAGAAGCTATCTCCACCGACATTCAGCCTCTAGAAGCTTCTCAGCGGTATATAAATATTTGTTCGTTGTAAATGCAAATCACCAAGTTTGTTTGTTAAGCTGCGTTCTTGGATAGAATGTGACAAAAAGGAGCAATGTCGGAGGTGGAGGAGGACCAGTAAATTATGATGTAGTGTGGATGTCTCCGACACCTTCGCTCAACGAGGAAGGAAGAAAGTGATGGAATTTGGCTATAACGAAATTGGTAAGCGGCGTAGGCGTAGCCTAAAGCATATGCGACAACACTCCACATTTTACTTCAAATAAAAGCAAGGTGAGGTGTATGTTAGGGGTTTGGTGATATGTGTACCTATCCCATTCTTGTTGCATGGATTGAGCGAAATTTTCGTTGTAATGTTTGACCAAATTTCCCTGATATTGTTATTTGGAAAAAGGGTCTAAATTCATAACTTGATTAGGTTGAGGTTGTTTAGTACGGGAGATATCAAAATGATAACAAAAAAAAAAAACGTGGTGAGTACTTTCATGGGTATGGTCGTGGTTGGATCGGGCTCGAACTCTGGTTTATTCTCACGTGGGCTCGCTTGGGGTCTCATTCTAGGAAGGTGGTGTTCCTCTCTCACTAAGGGACGACATGAAATAAATATTGAGCAGGCATCACTCTTGTTTATTATTGAATACCCATATGCCTGTATTTTTGTTTGTTTGTTTGTTTTATATTTGCCAGTTTATTATGGGAGGATCGTAATGTTATATAAATATAATATTATAAAAACAAATTTTGATTGTGTTTAAAAGTGAGAATAAAAATGTTCATTAAAAATGTTTATAGGATTATTATTATTAGTTACATTTTAGTTAAATTATATGGGTTTATTTTGGAAAAGAAAATTAGCATATGGCTTGAAAGTTATGATTAAAGAGCTAAAGGGTAAGTTGATTTTAGAAGACATCACTCAAGTATTAACCATCTTGTCACTCTTAGGATCATTGTTGAGGTATGTCGTAATAGTAAAAATGATCTCTTCTATTGTTTTCTTGACTTTAGAAAAACTTTCGAGAGAGTTCCTTAGGATAAGTTATGTCAAAGGCTTGAAGAGACAATGGTCCCTCTTTCAAGTTAAGAGTTGTTATGATTCAATTATACAAGAACGTTGCTACCAAGCTTAAGACCAATGAGGGTTAGTCTAAAGAAATTAAATGCAATATCAATGTTTAGCAAGGGTGTCCCCTATCCCCTACCCTTTTTGGCATTTACATTGATAAGCTAGAAGGGTATTTGGAAGTTGCGAGATGCGTTGGCCCCAAGCTCGTTGATATGGTCAGTACACTTCTCCTCTATGTTGACGATATTGTTCTTCTAGCCAAAAGCCATGAGGATCTCAAAAAAGAACTTAAAATCCTCCAAGGTTACTGCTCCAAGATGGGTATGATTGTTAATATCGACAAGACAAAAGTCATGATAATTAAATCCAAAAATATCAACCATGACAATTTCATCTATGATAACAATTACTTGGAGAAGGTTTCTTCAAACACATATTTAGGTATTGATGTTCATCATTAGCTCAACTGGAATTTAGCATTATAAAATGATTATTAGTTTAAGATGTTCAATCTTGACTCGATTATTGGGGGTTAAAGGAGGAAATCATCTTGGAGAATAAAATAATATTAAAAATACTATTACTTCCAAATTTAAGGACAAATTGTGGGATGATAAGGAGTTAGAGGGGAAAAGGAAGCTAAAGAATTATAAGGATATGATCAACCACACTCTTGCTAACCAGAATTATATCTTTGTCTTGAACAATGTGAAGAAGAAAATGAAAATTGAAAATATAAGAATTAACTCCCATGAGCTTTGAAGTGAAATCGAGTGTCGGTCTATTCCCAAAACACCTTGGGATGAAAGAATTTGTTAATTGTGCAATAGTAATAGATTTGAAGATGAAAATCACTTTCTCTTGGATTGTCCAACTCTTACTCACATTCGTTCTCATTTCCAAAACATCTGTCACACTACCAACCTTCTTAATTTGTTCAATCAACAAAACTATAGTGATATAGGAACACTTCTTTCCCTTATTTTTTTTATCATAGAAATAAAATATTAAAAAATATTAATTAATCTCTTTTCTTAACATTCAATAGACCTCATTGGTCTCAATAAACGTTAGTCATCATCATAATCATCAATAAAATAATATTTATATTGATAAATAATAAAATAATAATAATAATTTTTTAATACAGAATATTATTATAATAAACATCAAAACATTTATTTTATGAGACATCTTAAAATTTAAAAAATCATAAAAACTAATTAAATTATAACTTGGTTTTAAATAATATATATATATATATATATATATATAATTTAAAACATATACAGATTTCAAAAAAATATGAAACAACATTCTTAACCATTGAGATTTAACCCCACTTTACCAAACATGCCCAAAAAATCATAACTCACTTCATATGATACTTGTTCATATCATATTATTTTAATTAATCAATTTAATTAAAAGGAAAAAAATGACATAATTAAGTTGGAGATAATTCTCAACCTTTGATTGAGGTATACTACCAAGAATATTCTAGAATATTCCATGGAGATTAAATCCCTAATCCTAATAATTACTCATTATTAAATTAAAATTATGAAATTCCAATGCCAAAATACACACACCTATCATCATAATAAAAGAGAGTGTAATTGAGAGTAACCAAATCTATTTTTTCTTATAATTACTTTATACATCTTAACACGAGAGAGATGTATAATTTCCTTAGCACTCAATATGGTATTGGCTTGCAAGATATTAATAACATGTAATATTTAAAAACATATATATTAATAACAAACAAGATTCTCTCTCTCTCTCTCTCTCTCTCTCTCTCTATATATATATATATATATATATTGCGAGCAAATGAATTAGCCTCCCTCAAGGGATAGCATGACCCTTCTAATACCATGTCGGTTGTTGATATTAATAGAGATAACTTAATTGAAACAAGGGGTATTTGCCACTTAAGTGGAAATTATGCTTTCATAAAAATTTCAAAATAATATATCACATGGAAAAATTAATTACTAACTAAGGGGCAAGGAGTTGCATAAATTTCGGTGGATAGTAACCACTAGTGAGTCTGCACATTTACATTTTTACTGGACTACTTATTAAAGTGCTAAAAAACACATGAATAATGATGTGAACTAACTCCTATTAAGCATATTAATTTACTTCTTATTCCTATCTATTTTTTATGTAAATAATTTCTTAAACAATGAACAAGCATGCCACAAATATATAAAATTTATTGCATAAATATTGCAACTGCATCCACAAATTATTGTTGAAAAAAGTGAAGAAGTTATCCACTTGGCTTAAATGCTACAATAAGATCTTCAAACTATGGTCCAATCACATGTTTGAAAAATAATTTTTACAATAATATTGAAAAATTAATATTTGTTTTTCAATGTTAGTTGCATTGGTTAATGCTAAACTAATAGTGGTCAACAATAAATCTATTGCTAGAGCAAGGATTAATAAAAAAAATCTATTTTTTGTAACTCAATACACAGCTGGTCATTACGTCAATATTATTAGAAGGAAAAGAAATCAACCCAAGTGGGTTTAATGTTAGTTCACCTTGGTTAGTAGTAACTTTCATGCCAAACAACGAGACATGACCTCATATATATATATATATATATATATATATATATATATATATATATATATAGAGAGAGAGAGAGAGAGAGAGAGAGAGAGAGAGAGAGAGAGAGAGAGAGTTATTATTTCATTGATAGGTGTTTTTTAATTCAAGGTATGTGTCAGGGGTGGCACGAGGGGGAGGGATTCTCATTAATATCTGTGGAATTATTGAAATTAAGTATGCTTGGGGGCTAGGAAAGAGAACAAAAAATTAGGTTGAGATGTATGGCCTCCTTGAGGGATTATGCATAGCTAAAGACAAAGGTATCATCAAAATTTCCATTCTTGGAGATTATCTAATCCTAATCCAATATCTCATTAAAAAAAGCAGTCGAAAAGAAAACTCTTTGGCTCATGTTCTTTAGAGAATCAAAATATTTATTGACTCCTTCCATCCAAATCATTTCTATCATATCCTCAGATTTCATAATGCGGAAGCCGATTTGCAAGCAAATAAAGCTTGTATCTTAAATGAGGCTAAGCTTGTGATAAATGAAATTTATGGTTTATATTGTATTCCCTAATTCATGGTTTTCCCTAAGTTTTTTTTTTTTTTTCATTTCTCCCATCACTTTACCCCCCCCTTCCCTCTTATCACTGCCTCCCTTCCTCCCTCTTCCCTTATACAATCTCCCCATCCCCCTCTATGGTCTTCTCCTCTCCTTTTCATTATCACCTTCTCTTGTTCCTCGATTTCATGGCTCATTACTGGTATGAATTACGTGGCACACCTTGTTGTGATTCGCCATGTGTTTTCATATCCCTCTTGACTCGCATGTGTGGTATTTCATCTCCACACTTCCGAGTTTAGGGCTCTGCTCCCCGCTTTGGATAAAGACGAAGTTCATTGGTCGAAGTACAAGAATAAGTAATGGCTGCAGAATCGTAAGAGTGTGGTCGAGCAAGGGAATTGAAGACGTAGCTCGCCTCTGTCATGATTTTATTCACATGTCATCGTTGGTTCTATATATGGGATGTTTCAACGCCCTTATGGCCTGAAGGTAGTGTGATTGTTCCATTCTTCATTGTAGCTCCCTTCCACTCGTTCTGTAGGAAAATATGTGAAGGGCCTCTTCGCCTCATAATTTTGGTATCAATACGTCTCATTTCTCTCCAGTGGGTTTGATACTTATGTTCATAGGAACTCTGACACATTAGTATTGTGGGCTCTCAAAACAATTCGGTAAATTTTGAGCCTTTTCTTAATTTTGTTGCCTGGTTATTTGCTTCTTGGACCAAAGAGTCTTCTAAATTCCATGTTCACAATTGGGTATCTTTCCTTGTGGACCTTGCTTTTGATCATACCAGTGAGCTTTTATGTTCTTGTTCTAGCTTTATTTTTGGAAAGAGTCAAGCGGACCCTCCTCATCGGGGTTGTATTTATGGGCTTTTCTCTCTTTGTGTTGGGTCAGGGCTTGCCCCTCTAGTTAAATTTAACTCCTCAGGGTTTTGGGCTTTTAATCCCTATTTTTCTTAGTTTTTCCTTCTTGGTATTGGTGTATTCCCCGACGGGAAATTGGTAAGTTCCAGTCAGCTCCTTTTGTTCCCTCTACATCCTCTTATCCTCGATCTTTGGCTCATGCCCACCTTTAATTCCCTCTGTCCATGTCCATGGGTGCTTGAAACAATAAACGACGACTCTCATTCGGAAACCTATTCTACTTCCAACCAATATACTCATGGCATGAAAATTCATAAGGATTTAAAGATGGTTGATTATTTTTATGGGCTAAGTATTGCCAATTATACAAATTTCATGTTGAGCAATCACATAAACTACTAGTTCTTCAATAACAAATGTCAAGGATGGACATAGGGGCTTAACTGAAGGAGAAATACCATACCATGTGCATTCATATTGGGGAATATATATTGAGAAAAAAATGACATAATATATTAAACATATAAAGGGGGGGTAAAGGGTTTTTATATTGGCAGGTATAAAAAATGGAGATAAAAGTTAATGAAAAAATATAAAGGGGTATAAGAAATGTTAATGAAAAATGGATACCTACAATATCTAATGAAAGTAGGGATTTTTTAAATTGGGAAGGTGTATTGGGTTCGTATTGGTAAGGGGTTAATGGATTAGGGTTTTTGAATTCTTCGACACGTATATATATGTGTTGTAACATTGAAAGGAATATAATGAAAATCAAGCTGGTAGTCCCAGTTTTGGGATCCGGGGGAAAATATGTGTATATACATTTTATGTTTTATGCTCTTGCTATTGTTTATTTTATGTTTTAAGAGTTCGCTTGCAGATAATTTCTTTACAGAGTTAAAACCTCAATTAACACTTCTACTCATTTTTGTTTAAAAAAAAAATTCAAGGTATGTGTCAAGCTTATTGTAACAACCCTTGTGAAAATTCCATGTAATAAAAGTTAATAAAGCCAAAATAATAACCAAGATTATGGGACATGTTTTTCGAGCAGAATTTTGGGAAAAAGATCCTAGTGCGGGTGTTCATATGGGTTATTATGGCTACGGAAATTGGCAAAGGAAATGGCTAAGGCTTTGGAAAGGAAAAATGGAACTTATTGGAATTTATTTATGAAAATAATGGAAAATAGGAGAAAAGGCAGGTGAAAGTTCACAAGTTGCATGTGAGGAGGAAAATGAAGGAAAATAATGGAAAATGAAGAAAATAAAGGCCTCATTAATAAACAGGTTTTTGAGGATTAGTTCATGGCTTTTGTTCAGTGCAATTTTGGAGCTCTCATTATTCTCTCTCTCTCTCATATTCTTGGACACTTTTTCTTGGAGCACTCTTGGAGAGTGTGGCATACTTGGATATTTGGAGCAAGAAGGAAAAGGAAGAGCAGGAAAGTACAAGAGGACATCGGGATCAACATCTACAATGGGTTTTGATAGCAGGTACCAAGTTTCATGTATGTTTTCCTCACTAGTTTTGGCATGCATGGTGTATGCATGTGGTTTCTTGGTCATGGACTGTCATTGGCATGGAGGATTTACTGGATTGACAATGTATTTTCTTAGCCCTCCTATTACCCAGATAGGCATGGTGTTGTGGGTTCAATTACATTATTTTCTTTCTGGTTGGTTCTCATGCTCCTTTAGCTGTGGGTTGAGTTATTAGTTCCTAGAGCCTTGGTTGGATAAACTCTCTAGAGCCCAACGGACAATTGTGGGTTGAGTTACTAGTCCTGGAGCCTTGGTTGGACAATTTTTTTTGGAGTCCTAGGTGGGTTGAGTTACTAGTCCTTGAGCCTTGGTTGGACAAATGCTCTAGAGTTCGAAAACAACTCGAGTTGAGTTACTAGTCCTGGGAGCCCTGGTTGGAACAAAAAATCTAGAGCCCTGGAAAATCTTAGGTAGAGATCAATCTGTGATGGTTGTGGTGTCCGACCGTGAGGTGGAATCACTAGTTGAGGGTTGAGGTGGTTTGGCCTTTGGAAGCCCTTGTTTGGTTTTGTGGATTTGGTTTATGATATCTCGCATTCATGTTTGGAATATGACATGTAGGTGATTGGATGAAGAGATATTTGGCTCAACCATGTTTATGGTCGGGTGGAACGTGGAATTCCCAGACTTGGTTGCATTTTGCTTATGGAAATAATAGCTATTTTCCTCTTATATTGATGGGTAAATTTTCTTGTTATTCTATAGCTTATACTGTTGTTATTTGCTTGTCATTTCTATTGCTTATACGCTGGTTATGACTAAGTTTTATGATGGTGATGAAGTATGGCTCTCATCATGTTTTGATTCATAATTGAATGAACAATGTATCTATGCCTAAATAGACGATAATTCAGTTAATGTGATGTAGCAACACTGTTTCTTAGAGATTATTAGATAAGTATGAGACCCTTATTCTCAAATCTGTTATTTAAACCTGTAGATTACATATTTGTAACATGTTTGACGAAATGCTTGTCATGGCTAGTAGGGGTCTGGTCAACTCCTTGTTTGAATGTTTGTGTGTGCATTATTGTTTCGATATAGTATTTCATTTATGAACTTGTCAATGAATTTTGGGTAGCAACTTGGGTTTTGGGCCTAAAAAATTGGCTCAAATATCGGGGACGCTAGCACAGGTTTGTGGGAAAAGGTCCCTGGATGCACACATGCATATGTTGCGGGAGCATCCAGAGCCTCCCAGACGCACCCATGCTTATACTATGGGAGCATTCGAGGGTTTGAAGGTTTAAAACCTTGGTGGGACAAAATGGTTGGATACCTGAGTGGTTAGGTTGGCTCCTAGGAGTTCTTTTGCTAATGTGGAAGGTTTGTTTGATGTGTTTCTGTCGATTCCACTTCCTTAAGGTCACCTAGGAGGTTGAATCTGATCATAGTAACTATTCATCACATGTTTACCTCGGTTGGACGGTTACTTAGGTAGATGTGGGAGGAGGGTGTTACAAAGTAGTATTAAAGCATGGTTCACCCCTTGGACTAGATGTGCGGTGTGTCTGTTGGTCATGCATTCATGTCAATTGCATTTGTGTCAATCATCCTTGCATTCTATATGCTTGTTTTATATGCTTGGTATCGGTCATGATTGTGATGATGTCGCCATGTGGAAGAAGATGTTGTTGTTGTGGAATGTGTCATCATGAGTGTATGAGTAGTTACATGTTGTTTATACATGTCAAGTGCCTACATGTACTATCTGTGTATGCTTGGTTACATGTTGTTACATTTTGTCACAGGTATTATCCGTTTATGCTTGGTTACATGTTGTTTATGCTTGTGTAATGTCTGCGTTTACATTTGTGTATTGTCTATGTTTACACTTGTTTATTGTTTGTGTACATTGGTAAGGTGGATGTTTTCATGCATGTGGTCATGGTATGTGTAGTGATATGGTCATGTATTGATGACTCGACTCTAGCTAGAATGATGCTTATATGTTAATACACCTTTGTGTTATATGTATAAATGTTGATACACTTGAAACTTCTTGAATTCTCTATGCCTATTTGCATAACTCTTCTACCTGTCGTGTGCTACCTTGAAATTCCTTTTGATAACCTGACTTTCCTACTCAATCTATCCCAACATATCTGGTCCAATCAACATCCTGTTCATTGGATCACTCTAGCTTATAGGAGTATTACAACCTCGCCCGTAGAGAGCCTCAAATGGACTCATCTTCAAGGATTCCTAATACCCATTATTATATGAAAACTCCACCAGTGGAAGATACTCCTCCCACTTTGTCTGCTGATTCATGACATACATCCTCAACATGTACTCACGAATCTTGTTAAACCTCTTTATCTACCCATCCATTTGTGGATGATAAGTCTCTAGAAGTGTTGGATTCCAACTGGTGTCTTATCAATTCTACTTCTCTATGTGAATACTAGGTTGTAGGGGTTTTGTTGCTTTGTTGGGGGTTTGAAGGGCTCGATAGAGGGAATTGTGTCTGCCATATAACTCGACTGACTAAGCTAGTTCATTGATCCCTTGAGCAGTGGTATTTATGTGCATTTTGGTGGGGGTTTAGGGAGTTTCTAGTTTTGTTTGCCTGACCCTGAGCTTATTTGAGCCAAAATCGAGTCTCTTTAGCTTACCTTTGGGTCATTCTAGAGTTTTTGTGCCTGTTATAATTGTACGAGGCAGCATTGGTAGTTTTGGAATTTGAGATGTCCATGTGAAGCCTTTGGATTCATATTTCAGCCATTGATATCGTATCGCCGCCTTGTTGGTTTGTTGTAGTTGTTCTGACCATAATGGGACTTCCCTGAGACTTCACCCAAGGTGCTCAGTGACTAAATTGTATTTCAACTTGCTAGCTTGTGTTTGGAGTTTCCTTTTTTGCTAAAGTATCAGTCAAATTGGGGTCATTAACACTTATCCTGGGTGCGTGGATAATTGGAGGTGCACCTACACTAGTTCAGGAGCTACTCATCTTGCAAGGCCTCGCTAACTTGGGTGTGCGAGAAGGGGAATAAGCGAGAGGGGGTTGTGAGTTGGGTACTTGTAAGGCTACCCTAGCCAAGCTGAGACTATAGACCCTATTCCTGCTCAACCATCTGGCATTGTGGAGTGGCGCACTAGCTTTAGATGATATCAATAGTTTATTGAGATACGTCACTCTTACTCTAGACCAGATAGTAGGGCTCGACATGATGACAAAAATGTTATCATAAGCCTTATGAACAACCTTTAGCGTAACTAGTGGCAAATACATGATTGCTTGGCCAACTTGATGAGAGGGAAAAGACCCATTCAAGAGAAGTTGGACTAGTTAGACAAAAGGTTGGCCCATATGGAGAAGCATGTCCATTGTGATTTTAGACCTCCACCATCACTTGGGTCGGGGCCGAACCATCTTGTTCTAATCAATTCTTCTGATTTCTAATGGTGTTATGTTGTATTATGATTCTGAAGGTCTTATGGTATCACTTGCCTTTTCGGTTCTGGTTAATATAGTTATTTTGAAAGTTTTCTATGTGTCTAGATTTACACCTACTGAGCAATAAATCTAGTAAGAATGAGGTGAATAAGATTTTGAAAAATGTAATCTAATGTGTAATCTATTGACGTAATAGAATCAATAATAAAAACTCTTTGATTATATAAATATAATTGTGTTCATAACATCCATTTAAAACAAGGGTTTTATAATTTTGACTCATCTAAATACACTTCGAATATTCTCCCTCATCTTCAAAATCGATTAATGAAATTACTTGTATCGCAACTTTATCAATACAATTTTCCATTTCAAAACAGTGACTACACCTATGTTACAAATTCACCATTTCATGGTAATGTATTGGTAAGGGATTCACGATGACAAACTTAAGTCTTTATCCCATTCTACACAATAAGCCATACTGCGCAAGAACAAAGTGACAATTCGTGAAGAGAAGCTATTAATAGCTCTAAGTGGCTAGGACGCCTGGAACATCATCATCACTTGGGAGAGTACAGCCCCGTAACCCCGGTAACACCATAGGCTCACGTTTCCGATGTAAACCATCCGCTCACTTCGATTATCAACTAAATCGTAAGTGTGAGGTTGATGGGTAAGAACATAAATTGAGAAAATATGGACGAAGAATTAGTCTGAATTTATGTTTTTAAATAATTTATTTTTATTATTAATTATTAATTAAGAGAATATTGGGAAAGAAATAGTTTGAATTTGTTTTTTTAAATCATTTATTTTTATTTTAAATAATTTATTTTTATTAATAATTATTAATTAGCATAATTGATATAGATTGGTATTAAAAGTTATCTTATAATATATTTCATATTATTCTAGATGTATAATTAAGTGGATTTACTTTACTTTATCATAATTTAAAAAGAAAGTCATAAAAAATTAACTAAATTATATATATATATATATATATATATATATATATATATATATATATAATGGATCAACATGTCGGTTTAATAATACCATATGATCAAAAAATGATAATTTATGTTTATATGACATTTATTTTTAATTAATTAATTTAATTAAAGGGGAGAATGACATAATTAATTTTGGGATAAATCTTAATCCTTGATTTACTTTATGAGATAGATTCTTAATTTGTAAATATGTTTTATCACAAAACAATGGACCAATAAGATGGCTTAATAATACCACACAACCAAAAAATGATAATTCTTTAATCAATTTAATTAAAAAGGGAAAGTGACATAATTAATTTTGAGATAGATCTCAATATTTGATTATTAAAAATATCCTAGACTATTATGTGGAGGTCAAATCCCTACCACATACCTAATAATTGTTGATAAATAACTTAAAAATGTGGAAGTCCTATTCCAAAAGAGACATTCTTATTTATTATTGATAAATAACTTAAAATTGTGGAAGCCCTATTCCAAAAGAGACATTTTTATCTATTATTGATAAATAACTTAAAATTGTGGAAGCCCTAATTTGAAAGAGACATTCTTATGTGACAAAAGATTAAATTAAAAAAATGACAATTTGTTTTAAATTATTAAAATTAAAAAATAATAATAAAATAATACTTACAATAACAAATTATAAAATAAACTTAAAAAAATAAATCAAAAAATAATATTATTAATATGACATGATGTGTTTTCATTTTATTTTGACATGCAATATTTACAAATAAAATATATTAATAACCAGAAAATATTTTAGTGTCACTCATAAATAAAATATTTCAATATTTATATTTTAGTCCTAGATTAAATTTGTCATTTTAGTTAGTTGTTTTTAGTTTAGTCACTTATTATCTAGTCATATATTTTAGTCCTGGACTAAATTAGTCATTTTATTTTAGTCACTTATTATATAGTCATATATTTTATCCCTAAACTAAATTAGTTGTTTAAGTTAATCATTTTTAGCTCAGTCACTTAAAATTTCTCAAATTTAGTAGTAATTCACTTGAAATAATTGCGGTGACTAACTTTTTTAGTAACCTAGTCACTAATTTCATCATTTTCTACTAGTGATGTATGGTGTTGCATGTCGATTCTTGGTTCTCTTGTTGTCATTAGTATGGTTTTTCCTAGGCGCGACAATTCTTTCAGCATAGCCTTGCCATTTATGGATAGCCATGGTGGTGGGTTCTCATGTTTTAGTTGAGTTGGATTGTCGAATGGACTCGAAGATGAGTGGGGTGGTCTCAAGATTATTCACAAGACCTAGTAATCCTGATATGGGATACATGATAAAGCCTGGATGAGAACACCTCGATCGAGCCTAGCAATCCCTCGATCGGTGAATTTCGGGATACACAGTAAATCTCAGTGGTGTGTACCCTTTATTGGGCCTAGGAATCCTGGGTTGGGATACACAGTAAATCCCAAAGCGTGAATACCTTGTAGGCTTAGGAACCCCTTAACCGGTAATGGAGGGATACACGGTAAAGCCAAGAGGTCGAGACAGACAAATTCCTCATGGTTTAGGTGGAGAGATCTGGTGGCATCCATGCTTGTGTTAGCCTAGTAATCTGGTGTGGATTGTGGTGAAACCCAATATTGTATGTTTATAGTTTATGACCTAGTGACCTGGTGTGGATTGCGATAAAGCCTGGTTTTATTGACGAGGGTGAGGTGGTGTAGACTCGAGAAGCCTTTGTTGAGTTTGGTTTTAAGTCCCACATTCATGCTTAGAATATGGAATGGGGGTGATTGGTTGAATGAAATATTTGGTTCAGCCAATCTATGGTTGGGTGGTTTGTGGAAGTCACAAACCTAGTTTGCCTTTGCATACATTAATATGAAGTTTTTTCTCCTTGATATTTGATGAGTAATATAATTTTATATATGTGGATTCTATGGCTAATGTACCCTTGATATTTATGTTGCTATTATGTTGGTTATAAGCATGTATTATAACAATGATGATATATGGCTCTCATCATGTTTTGATTTGTAAATGAATGAGACATGAGTATATGACCTAATAGATGATAATGTAGTTAACGATATAAGGCATCAGTGCTTCTTAGTGATTCTCAGGTAAGTATGAGACCCTTGTGCTCAGATTTATTGTTTAAACTTATAGAATGCATATTCATCACATGTTTGACGAAATTTATGTCATGGCTAGTAGGTGCCCAGTGAAGTCCTTATTCAAGTGATTGCATTTATATAATTAGTCCGGTGTTATCATTCAGCTATAGAAGTGTCATGTATTTCTGGGTAGTGACCTGAGCCTTGGGCCTGAAAAGATGGCACAAAAACTGGGGTTGCAGGCTCATAACTACTTGGAAAATTCCCCAGTCTCACTCATGCCCATGCTATGTGAGGGACTAGAGGGTTCTAGTTTCACTCGTTCCCGTATCAAGGGAGAGAATTGGGATTGATGTACTAAAAGGTCAATTTTTCTCAGGAGCTAGCCACTTGGGAGGTTTGGATGACTCTTGGGTGTCATGTAGCAGGTGCAAAAGGTTTTTGAAGTTGTGTGGTGCTGGTTCCGCTTCCTTAAGGTGACCTAGGAGGTTGAACCATATCATATTAGTCTCTCGTCGCATGTTTACCCCAGTGAACTGGGTAGCCTAGGTAAATGTGGGAAGAGGGTGTTACAACTTTGTTGGTCCACGTTGTCATGTGCCATGTTCTAACGCTTTCCCCTAACGAGACTACCACCTAACTAGACTGACCTACTGACTAAGTTGAAGGTCTGACTTCTTACAAAATCCACCTAAATCTAAAATTTCTTTAACAAAAAAATTTCTTGCAAAACAGAAGGTCTATGTGGAACCTTGAGGGTTGGAACTCTACCAAAACTTCAACCAGCCATAACTCCATCACCCTTTGGAGTTTTTCAAGCTTCCTTATACTGTTGGAAAGATATTTTCATGATCTATCCATCTTAGCACATTGTAAAGGAAAATGAGAAGATCTCATGAGGAAAAAGTGCCCTCAAATATTGGGCCACTCAACCATCATAGCTATAATATATTTATCCTCTTCACTTATCCTGCTACTATGATGGTTCTCTACTAAAAACTTCAACTACCATAAGACTGCCCCCGAACTTGAATTTTCATGGCGAGCTCCATGGAACCACCACCTTTGACATCAATGACAAATTTTTTCCCAACAACATCCCTAAGGATGCTCTTGTAGTTTTTGAAGGAGTGTCATATTTTTTTAACAATGTAGGACTCTTCATGTGATTATGGAAAGAGAAATATAATCTAGAAAAGCAAGATTTCCTTATTGTCCCAATGTGGGTTTATATTTTTTCTCTTCCTTTGGAATATTGGGAGGAGGAAACATTTGAAGGCATAGGGAATGCCATCAACAAATTTTTCAAAGTATCAGAGGCTACTAAGAGAGGGAGGTACACATCATATACTTGGATACATGTTTACATTAATATCTCCCAACCTCTTCTAGCCTCCATAGACATTTATTATTAGGTTAGTGTTTGGAAGCAGTCTGTTAATCATGAGCATGCACCCTTTAGATGTAGGAGTTGTCATGATTATAGGAATTTTATTTGGTATTTTCCAATGAATACCAAGTAATTTCCTGAACAACACCCTTATCACAAAGATCAAGATGATTTAGGAAACGTCCCCCAAAGAATAAGAAATTTGAGTCATTAGGGTACCTCAAATGCTGACCAGATCCTCAGATCTTGAAATTGGATTGAATCTCTCACCTCTAAAGAAGTATCCACATCAATATAACATTCAATCAAGCATACAATTAGTAAAATAAAAGTCCCATATCCCTCTATTGAATCCTACCGAGCTAGTGCAAAAGTCTCTTGAAAAGCACTAAAAAAATCCATCAAGACATGAAATGGTTAGCTCCCCTATAGAAGTTGAAGCAGAAGCCCTTCTAGAAGATATGGACCTGGATGAACCACAACTAATTACCATTACAAAAGAATGACATGCAAAAGATATGAAGGACATACTAGATCATCATGCTAGGATTGTGTACAATAGCAATTGCCGAAACAAGGAAATAAACCAAATGATTTTGATTTATTCACATTTCAACGGCATGTTTCAAGGAGGTCTCGAGGCAAGACAAAAAAGCCAAAAAATGAAGACCACAAGAGTAATAAGGCACTAATCTGGGGAAAAATTAGCCAACTTTGGGAAAATCAAGCCAACGTCGGATGCATTTCCCTCTTTGAAATCTTGAACCTTTAAAGAGTTTTCTATGTAGTAATGATTATTATAGTCATTTTCTGATTTTTTTTTATTGATAATCTCAATAATATCGTGGATTTTAGTACTCTTTTGAAAATCCAACCTATATGTAATTTTTGTGATTAAAAAAAAATCCATTTATACCAAAAATATATATAAAATAATTACTAAATTATTAATCTATAGCATATTCACTTTTATTCATTTATATTTCATTTAAGTTAATAGATATTGTCTATTTCTAAATATGCCTCTTAAAATTTCCATGTTTTGATATATTCCATTTAAGGTGATAGGTATTGTCAAATATGCCTATTAGAATTTCCATGTTTTGAAGAGTAAAAAGTTATGAATGGTGTAAATTTAATAATGGGAGAATATTGTTAATATTATTTTACAATTTACAATTTAATTGTTGAAACATCCACTCTTATATTAACATTACAAATTCTCAAAATTACAACTATCAATATTTATCAACCATAAATTGTATTTAAAATCATAACAAATTGTATTGGTAAAGGATAAAAAGATATAGTATCATAATTAAAGGATGAAAAAAAGTGATTTTTTGGAATGCATACATAACATACACTCCGAAAACGTTAAAACGTCACAAGAAAACTATGTAATATCTTCCAATGAAAATATCAATCAAGAGTGTTATGGTTGGGTGAAAAAATGAAACATGTTTTATTTCAAATCAGTTGTCACACACATACATTGACAGCAATATTATGCGAGCTTGCTAGATTCCTTCCTTCTATATCAGTCACTTAACTGCCTCGAGTTCACACAGCGAACACTTGACTCGGCCTGCTGGTTGTGAGTTCGAGTTCGAATCCTGCGTCGTGACATGATGCCGTATGCGTCATTAAAGTCGTCCCCCTCCTCGGAGGCGGCGGCAATGGAAGCATTTTGATAATTAAGGAACTTCAAATAGAGATACGCAAACAACATCCAGAATATGGGTATAACCACACACCCACAAAGCGCTAAACTCACGACAAGCGGATTAATGAAAGGCTTTCGAGAGATCGTTAAAGTTTCTCTGCTACTGCTAACACTGCATGACATTTTGCTGAAGGATGGAATCCTTCCAATTGCATTTGCATTTCTGAAATTGACATTAACACGATGAACATCAACGCCGACCAATTTCGAGTAGTGAGTGGGAGGAAAAAGAAAAAGCAGAAACAAGAGAGAAGAGGAAGGGAGAAAATAAGTGATTAATCTTCCAACTGCCATTTCCTCTGCTTCCGCAGACCTGGGGACACTCAAAAGACTTAATTCTTCCTCTTAAGAATAAAGGGCAGTTCGAGTTATGGACAATGGAGAGGCTGTCGCTGCACTTATAAAGCGTGTAAGAAGAAAAATAGGAGGATGGTATTGATGCCAGGTCAGCCGCTGTTGCCCAATGATGTGAGAGGGTGAACGACTTTGTAGGTGCAGTTTTGCATATAGTGTGCGAGGTAAATGATTATGTAGCGTGGATGTCTCCGAAACCTTCGCTCAACGAGGGAGGGAGGAAGAAAGTGATGGAATTTGACTATAACGAAATTGGTAAGCGGCAAATGCGACAACAAGGTGAGGTGTATGTTAGGGGTTTGGTGGTATGTGTACCTATCCCATTCTTGAATTTTCAAGGACGAATGGATTGAACGAAACTTTCGTTGTAATGTTTGGGAAAAGGGTCTAAATTCATAGCTTAATTGGGTTGAGGTTGTTTAGTATGACAGATATCATGTGGTTTAGGAGGGGAGATATCAAAATGATAAACAAAAAAAAAAAAAAACGTGGTGAGTACTTTCAAGGTATGGCGGTGGGTGGATCGGGCTCGAACTCTTGTTTATTCTCACGTGGGCTCGCTTTGGGTCTCATTCAAGGAAGGTGGTGTTCCTATGTCACTAAGCGTGTTCCTATGTCACTAAGCGAGGACATGAAATAAATATTGAGCAGGCGCCAGTCTTGTTTATTGGTGGAGCATCGGGCTTTTATCGTATATAGCACAGTATTATTGAATACCCATATCCGTGTATCTTTGTTTGTTTTATATTCGCTAGTTTAGTATGTGAGGATCGTAATGTTATATAAATATAATATCCTAAAACATAAATTTTGATGTTGGGTATGAAGATAAATGGTTCAGATTATTATGATTAGTGATATTTTAGCCAAATTATATGGGTTTATTTTGGAAAATAAAATTAGCGTATGGCTTGAAAGTTATGGTTAAAAAGTTAAAGGGTAAGTTGATTTTAGAAGACATCACTCAACTATTAACCATCTTGTCACTCTTCGGATAATTGTCAAGATATGTCCCAATAGTAAAAATGATCTCTTCTATTGTTTTCTTAACTTTAGAAAAACTTTTGAGAGAGTTCCTTAGGATAAGTTATGTCAAAGGTTTGAAGAGATAATGGTCTCTCTTTCAAGTTAAGAGTTGTTGTGATTCAACTATACAAGAACATTGCTACCAAACTTAAGACCACTGAGGCTTTGTCTAAAGAAATTAAATGCAATATCAATGTTTAGCAAGGGTGTCCCCTATCCCCTACCTTTTTTGGCAATTACATTGATAAGCTAGAAGCGTATCTGGAAGTTGCGAGATGCATTGGCCCCAAGCTCGTTGATATGGTCATTACACTTCTCCTCTATGTTGACGATATTTTTCTTCTAGCCAAAATCCACGAGGATCTCAAAAAAGAACTTAAAATCCTCCATGGTCACTGCTCCAAGATGGGTATGATAGTTAATACCGACAAGACAAAAGTCATGATAATTAAATCCAAAAATATCAACCATGACAATTTCATCTATGATAACAATTACTTGGAGAAGGTTTCTTCAAACACATATTTAGGTATTGATGTTCATCATTAGCTCACTTGGAATTACAACATTAGAAAATGGTTATTACTTTAAGATGTTCAATCTTGACTCGATTATTGGGGGTTAAAGGAGGAAATCATCTTGGAGAATAAAAATAATATTAAAAATACTATTACTTCCAAATTTAAGGACAAATTGTGGGATGATAAGGAGTTAGAGGGGAAAAGGAAGCTAAAGTATTATAAGGAGATGATCAACCACACTCTCGCTAACCAAAATTATATCTTTGTCTTGAACAATGCGAAGAAGAAAATGAGAATTGAAAATATAAGAATTAACTCCCATGAGCTTTGAAGTGAAATCCAGTGTCGGTCTATTCCCAAAACACCTTAGGATGAAAGAATTTGTTAATTGTGCAATAGTAAGAGAGTTGAAGATGAAAAACACTTTCTCTTGGATTGTCCAACTCTTACTCACATTCATTCTCATTTCCAAAACATCTGTCACACTACCAACCTTATTGATTTGTCCAATCAACAAAACTATAGTGATATAGGAACATTTCTTTCCCTTATTTTTTAGCATAGAAATAAATTATTAAAAAGTATCAATTAATCTCTTTTCTTAACATTCAATAGACCTCATTGGTCTCAATAGACGTTAATCATCATCATAATCATCAATAAAATAATATTTATATTGATAAATTATAAAATAATAATACTAATTTTTTAATATCAAATATTATTATAATAAACATCAAAACATTTATTTTATGAGACATCTTATATTGCTAAAATTTAAAAAATCATAAAAACTAATTAAATTATAACTTGGTTTTAAATAATAATAATTATTATTGTTATATATATATAATTTAAAACATATATTTCAAAAAAATATGAAACAACATTCTTAACCATTGAGATTTAACCCCACTTTACCAAAGAGATTCTTAATTTATAAATAAGTTTTGTTACAATAATTTGACATATCAATACCACATGCCCAAAAAATCATAACTCACTTCATATAATACTTGTTCATATCATATTATTTTAATTAATCAATTTAATTAAAAGGAAAAAATGACATAATTAATTTTGTAGATAATTCTAAACCTTTGATTAATGTACACTACCAAGAATATTCTAGAATATTCCATGGAAGATAAATCCCTAATCCTAATAATGACTCATTATTAAATTAAAGTCATGAAATTCCAATGCCAAAATACACACACCTATCATCATAATAAAAGAGATAATGTAATTGAGAGTAACTGGATCTTTTTTTCTTATAATTACTTTATACGTTTTAACACGAGAGAGATGTATAATTTCCTTAGAACTCAATATGGTATTGGCTTGCAAGATATTGATAACATGTAATATTTAAAAATATATATATTAATAAAAAACGAGATTATATATATATATATATATATATATATATATATATATATATATATATATATATATATATATATATATATATATATATATATATATGTTGCGAGCAAATGAATTAGCCTCCCTTAAGGGATAACATGACCTTTCTAATACCATGTTGGTTGTTGATATTAATAGAGATAACTTAATTGAAACAAGGGGTGTTTTCCACTTAAGTGGAAATTATGCTTTCATAAAAAATTCAAATTAATATATCACGGAAAAATTAATTATCAACTAAGGGGCAAGGATTTGCATAAATTTCGGTGAATAGTTGATGCAGGGGCATTAGATTCAGAAAATATTTTGTATTTTAATAGACATAGGGGGTCTTGAGTTTTTAAAGGAAATTGTTTTTTTTTTTATGTAATTATTAATGGGTTTTGAGTGATTTTAATTATTGTGAGGATTTTGTAAATGTTCCCGGATGATTGGAGAACATGAGGGAGATAGAATAGTTGAGATTCATAAGTATTTGAGAGATTTATAAATTTATTGTAAATCTTAAGTTAGAAACAGTTTCATGATTTTTGGGATTAAAGAGGATCCTTAGGGATAAAAGAGAGATTTTAGGACTTAAGGATTTTGAGGATTTTATTGAGGGTCTGAAACTAAACTTGTTCAGATTATTTTGTATAAAAATAATAAGCCTCAAAGGCAAAGTAGTAGACAGGGTAGAAGTAGAGTTTTGGACAAAATAGAGTTTTGTTTGTAAGCCTATGGGCAATTGTAGAAAGGGCCATTGATTGAAGGTCAGGCCAGAGACAACTGTGTAATTTGATTTCATTTGTATATATGAAAGAATTTGATTCCGAATTATGCGTGCATGGATTGATTTAATTATGTGTGTGGAATACTCGAGTTATGAGTAGATGTTTGAATGAAATCTATAATATGGTTTGAATGGTGATCCTGTACATCATTGACAGATTGATGAAATTTTCAAGACAAGCTTAATATTGTGATTGAGCTGAATGGATAAGGTTTAAATATATTTCTGAGGGTTTAGAGGAAATTGAAATCATCAATCACTGCAAGGATTGATGACGCAGGAGGGATTATGAATTTTTAATTCATAATTCAGCATGACTTTGTAATTTGACATTCAACCCCAATTGAATGGAAGGCGAGAAATTAAGGTTTAAAAGAATCACAATGAGTTGGGTTTGATGGACGGTGTTCTGGTCGAATTAGTACCAGAATGGAGATTAATTGCAATCACCATTTGGAACTACAAAAAAGAATAGATCTCTGTTTTTCGGATGGTATTAAACAGGAAGCAAATGATGAAAGGAGTTATAAATCGATGGTTCTAAAACTTTGATGGCACAACGGAATTAGAAGTAAACGAGAAGGAGCTGTGGTCAATGAAGCCATGAAGAGGGTCTCATTGAAGAGAAACAGAGGAAAGGGCCTTCGTTTATGCAATGATACATTACATTTCGATTTCCATATCAGATCAGAACCGTGTTTAAACATGGTGCAATTATACATTCGAAACCTGTCGAAGGTGGAATGGCTCGATGGAGTAATTAAGACAGAACCTGCGTAAACGTTGGAGTAAAACCATGGGTCGGATGGTATGGAACCTGACCTTATGCGGAAAATCAAGTTAGTAGAATCTTAAGTGAAAATGCAGAGAAAGTAAAGGAACCGTGAGCAGGAAATATGGTTTCCAAAAACCACAAGTGGGTTCGTGCAGTTTATAAATGGTAAGTGGTAATTTCATGAAGGAATGTGATAGTGTTCAGCCTTCAACACATGGTGATGGTGGTATTTAAAAACCATCTATTTCACGTAATTTCTAATTGATAAACCCTGGTGGAGTAGTGAGCGCGATTTCTATCCGATTTGAATCAACCAAGATCCAACGACATTCGCATATGAAGTTGCGTGGATGATAACAAGGTATGTGAAATCTTGTGGACTTTGAAAAAGGTTATGATATGTGGTTGAATGTGCGTGGGACCGGATTTACACGTCATGTGATTTGGTTTCAAATGTTAAATGAAGTTAAACCTTGGTATATAATGCTGTGGGCCAGATGTGATGCTTTGGGATTTTGAACCAAAGGCGATACGTTTAATGTCAGATATCCATATTTGACATTTGGGTTGTCAAAGTAGAGGGCGTAATGTTTATATGATTGATTTGTTTGCAAAGGAATTGGATGAGCATTGATGTATGTGAAGAGTAATACCAAGTTGAAAAATGATAAGTTATAATAACTTACATGGATGTATTAAACAACAATCTAAGGACAAAGCGTGGTTTTGAGAGCATTGGGTATATATATTAATATATGTATTGGTCGAAGATTTACTTGGGTATTAACATAAAATTGAAATATTGATTTCAATTCCATAAGGGGAATTTGACTTTTGATTTATAACCTTGAGTGAAAAAGGTAAAAGCTTCTGCAGATGAAATTGTAGTGTTGTGTGTTTTATAACCATATATTAAATGAATGAAGAAATCTTCATGGTGGAGATTAAATGAGAGAAGCTTCCGCATTTAATTTGCCTAGATTTGGAAATAGTTTTGGTTAAAATTTGGAAAGCATTTTTATATGCACAGAAAGTGGAGATGCGGGTTTAGCAGCACTCAGGCTGCTATCAATAGTAACCACTAGTAAGTCCACACATTTACATTTTTACTGGACTACTTATTAAAGTGCTAAAGAACACACGAATAATGGTGTAAACTAACTCCTATTAAGTATATTAATTTACTTCTTATTCCTATCTATTTTTTATGTAAATAATTTCTTAAAAAATGAAAAAGCATGCCACAAATATATAAAATTTATTGCATAAATATTGCAACTGCATCAAAAAATTATTGTTGAAAAAAGTGAGGAAGTTATCCACGTGGCTTAAATGCTACAATAAGACCTTCAAACTATGGTCCAATCACATGTTTGAAAAATAATTTTTGCAATAATATTGAAAAATTAATATTTGTTTTTCAAAGTTGAACATTATAAGTTGCATTGGTTAATGCTAAGCTAATAGTGGTCAAAAATAAATCTATTGCTAGAGAAAGGACTAATAAAAAAAAATCTATTTTTTGTAACTATATATATATATATATATATATATATATATATATATATATATATATATATATATATATATATATATATATATGTACACACACACACGCACACATGAAGGAAAGAAATCAACCCAAGGGTTTAATGCTAGTTCACCTTGTTAGTAGTTACCTTCATGCCAAGAAATTGAAGATGGCCCCAATATATATATATATATATACATACAAAGAGAGAGAGAGAGTTATTATTTCATTGATAGGTGTTTTTTAATTCAAGGTATGTGTCAGGGGTGGCACGAGGCGGAGGGATTCTCATTAATATCTGTGGAATTATTGAAATTAAGTATGCTTGGGGGCTAGGAAGGAGAACAATAAATTAGGTTGAGTTGTATGGCCTCCTTAAGGGATTATGCATAGCTAAAGACAAAGGTATCATCAACATTTCCATTCTTGGAGATTATCTAATCCTAATCCAATATCTCATTAAAAAAAGCAGTCGAAAAGAAAACTCTGTGGCTCATGTTCTTTAGAGAATCAAAATATTTATTGACTCCTTCCATTCAAATAATTTCTATCATATCCTCAGAGTTCATAATGCGGAAGCCGATTTGCAAGCAAATAAAGCTTGTATCTTAAATGAGGCTGAGCTTGTGATAAATGAAATTTATGGTTTATATCGTATTCCCTAATTCATGGTTTTCCATAAGTTTTTTTTTTTCCATTTCTCCCATCACTTTACCCCCCTTGTTCCCTCTTATCACTACCTCCCTTCATCCCCCTTCCCTTATAGAATCTCCCCATCCCCTCTCTCTTCCCATCCTTCTCTATGGTCTTCTCCTCTCCTTTTCATTATCACCTTCTCTTGTTCTTGATTTCATGGCTCATTACTGGTATGGATTATGTGGCACACCTTGTTGTGATTCGCTATGTGTTTTCATATCCCTCCTGACTAACATGTGTGGTATTTCATCTCCACACTTCCGAGTTTAGGGCTCTAGCTTTGGATAAATACGAAGTTCATTGGTTGAAGTACAAGAATAATTAATGGCTGCAGAACCGTAAGAGTGTGGTCGAGCAAGGGAATTGAAGACGTAGCTCGCCTCTATCATGATTGTATTTACATGTCATCGTTGGTTCTATATATGGGATGTTTCAGCACCCTTGTGGCCTGAAGGTAGTGTGCTTGTTCCATTCTTCATTATAGCTCCCTTCCGCTCATTCTGTAGGAATATATGTGAAGGTCCTCTTCGCCTCATAATTTTGGTATCAATATGTCTCATTTCTCTCTAGTGGGTTCAATACTTATGTTCATAGGAACTCAGACACATTAGTATTATGGGCTCTCAAAACAATTCGGTAACTTTTGAGCCTTTTCTTAATTTTTTTGCTTGGTTATTTGCTTCTTGGACCAAAGAGTCTTCTAAATTCCATGTTCACAATTGGGTATCTTTCCTTGTGGGCCCTGCTTTTGATCATACCAGTGAGCTTTTACGTTCTTGTTCTAGCTTTATCTTTGGAAAGAGTCAAGTGGACCCTCCTCATCGGGGTTGTATTTATGGGCTTTTCTCTCTTTGTGTTGGGTAAGGGCTTGCCCCTATAGTTAAATTTAACACCTCAGGGTTTTGGGCTTTTGGTCCCTATTTTTCTTAGTTTTTCCTTCTTGGTATTGGTGTATTCCATGACGAGAAATTGGTAAGTTCCAGTCAGCTCCTTTTGTTCCCTCTACATCCTCTTATCCTCGATCTTTGGTTCATGCCCACCTTTAATTCCCTCTGTCCATGTCCTTGAGTTCTTGAAACAATAAACAACGACTCTCATTCGGAAACCTATTCTACTTCCAACCAATATACTCATAGCATGAAAATTCATAAGGATTTAAAGATGGTTGATTATTTTTTACGGGCTAAGTATTACCAATTATACAAATTTCATGTTGAGCAGTCACATAAACTACTAGTTCTTCAACAACAAATGTTAAGGATGGACACAAGGGCTTAACTGAAGGAGAAATACCATACCATGTGCATTCATATTGGGGAATATATATTGAGAAAAAAATGACATAATATATTAAACATATAAAGGGGGGTAAAGGGTTTTTATATTGGCAGGTATAAAAAATGGAGATAAAAGTTAATGAAAAAATATAAAGGGGTATAAGAAATGTTAATGAAAATTGGATACCTACAATATCTAGTGAAAGTAAAGGTTTTTTAAATTGGGAAGGTGTATTGGGTTCGTATTGGTAAGGGGTTAATGGATTAGGGTTTTTGAATTATTCGACATGTATATATATGCATTGTAACATCGAAAGGAATATAATGAAAATCAAGCTGGTAGTCCCAGTTTTGGGATCCGGGGGAAAATATCTTTGTATATACATTTTATGTTTTATGCTCTTGCTATTGTTTATTTTATGTTTAGAGTTCGCTTGCAAATAATTTATTTACAGAGTTAAAACCTCAATTAACACTTCTACTCATTTTTGTTTAAAAAAAAATTCAAGGTATGTATCAAGGTTATTGTAACAACCCTTGTGAAAATTCCATGTAATAAAAGTTAATAAAGCCAAAATAATAACCAAGATTATGGGACATGTTTTCCAAGCTAAATGTTGGGAAAAAGATCCTAGTGCGGGTGTTCATATGGTTTATTATGGCTACGGAAATTGGCAAAGGAAATGACTAAGGCTTTGGAAAGGAAAAATAGAACTTATTGGAATTTATTTATGAAAATAATGGAAAATAGGAGAAAAGGGAGGTGAAAGTTCACAAGTTGCATGTGAGGAGGAAAATGAAGGAAAATAATGGAAAATGAAGAAAATAAAGGCCTCATTAAAAAAAGGTTTTTGAGGATCAGTTCATGGCTTTTGTTCAGTGCAGTTTTGGAGCTCTCATTATTCTCTCTCTCTCTCTCTCTCTCATATTCTTGGACACTTTTTCTTGGAGCACTCTTTGAGAGTGTGGCATACTTGGAGATTTGGAGCAAGAAGGAAAAGGAAGAGCAGGAAAGCACAAGAGGACATCGGGATCAACATCTATAGCTGGTTTTGATACCCGATACCGAGTTTCATGTATGTTTTCGTCACTAGTTTTGGCATGCATGGTGTATGCATGTGGTTTCTTGGTCATGGACTGTCATTGGCATGGAGGATTTCCTGGATTGACAATGTATTTTCCTAGCCCTCCCATTACCTAGATAGGCATGGTGTTGTGGGTTCAGTTACATTATTTTCTTTCTGGTTGGTTCTCATGCTCCTTTAGCTGTGGGTTGAGTTATTAGTTCTTAGAGCCTTGGTTGGATAAAATATCTAGAGCCCGACGGACAATTGTGGGCTGAGTTACTAGTCTTGGAGCCTTGGTTGGACAAATGTTTTGGAGTCATAGGTGGGTTGAGTTACTAGTCCTTGAGCCTTGGTTGGACAAACGCTTTGGAGTCTGAAAACAACTCGGGTTGAGTTACCAGTCCTGGGAGCCCTAGTTGGAACAAAAAATCTGGAGCTCTGGAAAATCTTAGGTAGAGATCAATCTGTGATGGTTGTGGTGTCCAATCGTGAGGTGGAATCACTAGTTGAGGGTTGAGGCGGTTTGGCCTTTGGAAGCCCTTGTTTGGTTTTGATGGATTTGGTTTTATGATATCTCGCATTCATGCTTGAAATATGGAATGTAGGTGATTGGACGAAGAGAGATTTTTATCAACCATGTTTACGGTTGGATGGAACGTGGAAGTCCCAGACTTGGTTGCATTTTGCTTATGGAAATAGGAGCTATTTTCCTCTTATATTGATGGGTAAATTTTCTTGTTATTCTATGGCTTATATTGTTGTTATCTGCTTGTCATTTCTATTTCTTATACGCTGGTTATGATTGAGTTTTATGATGGTTATGAAATATGGCTCTCATCATGTTTTGATTCATAATTGAATGAAAAATGTATCTATGTCTAAAAAGACGATAATGCAGTTAATGTGATGTAGCAACACTGTTTCTTAGAGATTATTAGATAAGTATGAGACCCTTATTCTCAAATATGTTATTTAAACCTGTAGATTACATATTTGTGACATGTTTGACGAATTGTTTCTCATGGCTAGTAGGGTCTAGTCAACTCCTTGTTTGAATGTTTGCGTGTGCATTATTGTTTCGATGTAGTATTTCATTTATGAACTTGTCAATGAATTTTGGGTAGCGACTTGGGTTCTGGGCCTAAAAAATTGGCTCAAATATCAGGGATGCTAGCATAGGTTTGTGGGAAAAGGTCCCTGGATGCACACATGCATATGTTGTGGGAGCTTCCAGAGCCTCCCAGACGCACCCATGCTTATACTTTGGGAGCGTTCAAGGGTTTGAAGGTCTAAAACCTTGGTGGGACCCAATGGTTGGATACCTGAGTGGTTGGGCTGGCTCCTAGGAGTTCTTTTGCTGAGTGGAAGGTTTGTTTGATGTGTTTCTGTAGATTCCACTTACTTAAGGTCACCTAGGAGGTTGAATCTGATCATAGTAACTATTCATCACATGTTTTCCCCGGTTGGACGGTTACTTGGGTAGATGTGGGAGGAGGGTGTTACAAAGTAGTATTAAAGCATGGTTCACCCCTTGGACTGGATGGGCGGTGTTTCTGTTGGTCATGCATTCATGTAAATTTCATATGTGTCAATCATCCTTGCATTCTATATGCTTGTTTTATATGCTTGGTATCGGTCATGATTGTGGTGATGTCACCATGTGGAAGAAGATGTTGTTGTTGTGGAATGTGTCATCATGAGTGTATGACTAGTTACATGTTGTTTATACATGTCAAGTGCCTACATGTACTATCTGTGTATGCTTGGTTACATGTTGTTACATTTTGTCACAGGTATTATCCATTTATGTTTGGTTACATGTTGTTTATGCTTGTGTAATGTTTGTGTTTACATTTGTGTATTGTCTATGTTTACGCTTGTGTATTGTTTGTGTACATTGGTAAGGTGGATGTTTTCATGCATGTGGTCATGGTATGTGTAGTGATATGGTCATGTATTGATGACTCGACTCTAGCTAGAATGATGTTTATATGTTGATACACCTATGTGTTATATGTATAAATGTTGATACACTTGAAACTTCTTGAATTCTCTATGCCTATTTGCATAACTCTTCTACCTGTCGTGTGCTACCTTGAAATTCCTTTTGATAACCTGAATTTCCTACTCAATCTATCCCAACATATCTGGTCCAATCAACACCTTGTTCATTGAATCACTCTAGCTTATAGGAGTATTACAACCTTGCCCGTAGAGAGCCTCAAATGGACTCATCTTCAAGGATTCCTAATACCCATTATTATATGAAAAATCCACCAGTGGAAGATACTCTTCCCACTTCCTCTGCTGATTCATGACATATATCCTCAACATGTACTCAACAATCTAGTTAAACCTCTTTATCTACCCATCCATTTGTGGATGATAAGTCTCCAGAAGTGTTGGATTTCAGCTGGTGTCTTATCAATTCTACTTCTCTATGTGAATACTGGGTTGTCGGGGTTTTGTTGCTTTGTTGGGGGTTTGAAGGGCTCGATAGAGGGAATTGTGTCTGCCATATACCCCAACTCACTAAGCTAGCTCATTGATCCCTTGAGCAGTGGTATTTATGTGCATTTTGGTGGGGGTTTAGGGAGTTTCTAGTTTTTTTTGTGTGACCCTGAGCTTATTTGAGCCAAAATTGAGTCTCTTTAGCTTACCTTTTGGTCATTCTAGAGTTTTTGTGCCTATTATAATTGTATGGGGCAGCGTTGGTAGTTTTGGAATTTGGGATGACCATGTGAAGCCTTTGGATTCATATTTCAGCCATTGATATCGTATCACCTCCTTCCTGGTTTATTGTAGTTGGTCTGACCACAATGGGACTTCCCTGAGACTTTACCCAAGATGCTCAGTGACTAAATTGTATTTTGGCTTGCTAGCTTGTGTTTGGAGTTTCCTTTTTTGCTAAAGTATCAGTCAAATTGGGATCGTTGACACTTATGCTGGGTGCGTGGATAATTGGAGGTGTGCCTACACTAGTTCAGGAGCTACTTATCTTGCAAGGCCTCGCTAACTTGGGTGTGCGAGAAGGGGAATAAGCGAGAGGGGTTTGCGAGTTGGGTACTTGTAGCGCTACCCTACCCAAGCTGAGACTATAGACCCTATTCCTGCTCAACCACCTGGCATTGTGGAGTGGCGCACTAGCTTTAGATGATATCAATATTTTATTGAGACACATCACTCTTACTCTAGACTAGATAGTAGGGCTCGACACGATGACAAAAATGTTATCATAAGCCTTATGAACAACCCTTAGCGTAACTAGTGGCAAATACATGATTGCTTGGCCAACTTGATGATAGGGAAAAGACCCATTTAAGAGAAGTTGGACCAGTTAGACGAAAGGTTGGCCCATATGGAGAAGCATGTCCATTGTGATTTTAGACCTCCACCATCACCTAGGTCGGGGCCGAACCATCCTGTTCCGATCAATTCTTCTGATTTCTAAAGGTGTTCTGTTGTATTATGATTTTGAAGGTCTTATGGTATCACTTGCCTTTTCGGTTCTGGTTAATATAATTATTTTGAAAGTTTGCTATGTGTCTAGATTTGCACCTACTGACCAATAAATCTAGTAAGAATGAGGCGAAAAAGATTTTGAAAATTGTAATCTAATGTGCAATCTATTGAGGTAATAGAATCAATAATAAAAACTCTTTGATTATATAAATATAATTGTGTTCATAACATCCATTTAAAACAAGGGTTTTATAATTTTGACTCATCTAAATACACTTCGAATATTCTCCCACATCTTCGAAATCGATTAATGAAATTAATTGTATCGCAACTTTATCAATACCATTTTCCATTTCAAAACAGTGACTACACATATGTTACAAATTCACCATTTCATGGTAATGTATTGGTAAGGGATTCACGATGACAAACTTAAGTCTTGATCCCATTCTACACAATAAGCCATACTGCCCAAGAAAAATGTGACAATTCGTGAAGAGAAGCTATTCATAGCTCTAAGTGGCTAGGACGCCTAGAACACCATCATCACTTGAGAGAGTACAGCCTCGTAACCCCGGTAACACCAAAGGCTCACGTTTCCGATGTAAACCATCCGCTCACTTCGATTATGAACTAAATCGTAAGTGTGAGGTTGATGGGTAAGAACATAAATTGAGAAAATATGGGCGAAGAATCAGTCTGAATTTATGTTTTTAAATAATTTATTTTTATTATTAATTATTAATTAAGAGAATATTCGGAAAGAAATAGTTTGAATTTGTTTTTTTAATCATTTATTTTTATTTTAAATAATTTATTTTTATTAATAATTATTAATTAGCATAATTGATATAGATTGGTATTAAAAGTTATCTTATAATATATTTTATATTATTCTAGATGTATAATTAAGTGGATTTACTTTACTTTATCATAATTTAAAAATAAAGCCATAAAAAATTAATTAAATTATAATAATATATATGTTTAGCCACAAAGTAGTGGATCAATATGTCGGTTTAATAATACTATATGATCAAAAAATGATAATTTATGTTTATATGACATTTATTTTTAATTAATCAATTTAATTAAAGGGGAGAATGACATAATTAATTTTAAGATAAATCTTAATTCTTGATTTACTTTATCAGATAGATTCTTAATCTCTAAATATGTTTTGTCACAAAACAATGGACCAATAAGATGGCTTAATAATACCACACAACCAAAAAATGATAATTCTTTAAACAATTCAATTAAAATGGGAAAATGACATAATTAATTTTGAGATAGATCTCAATCTTTGATTTGTGACCATTATTAAAAATATCCTAGACTATTATGTGGAGGTCAAATCCCTACCACATACATAATAATTGTTGATAAATAACTTAAAAATGTGGAAGTCCTATTCCAAAAGAGACATTCTCATTTATTAATGATAAATAACTTAAAATTGTGGAAGCCCTATTCCAAAAGAGACATTCTTATCTATTCATGATAAATAACTTAAAATTGTGGAAGCACTATTTTAAAAGAGACATTCTTATGTGACAAAAGATTAAATTAAAAAAATGACAATTTGTTTTAAATTATTAAAATTAAAAAATAATAATAAAATAATACTTACATTAACAAATTATAAAATAAACTTAAAAAAATAAATCAAATAATATTATTAATATGACATGATGTGTTTTCATTTTATTTTGACATGCAATATTTACAAATAAAATATATTAATAACCAGAAAATATTTTAGTGTCACTCATAAATAAAATATCTCAATATTTATATTAAATATAATAATTTAATATCAAATTTTCCTAAAAATAAAATAATTTAAATTTAAAATTGTTCGTTATCTTCATTTTTCCATTATAAAATAGATGTGTAATTTATGTGATTCTTAATATGTTGATATACAACATTTAAAAAGTATTAATAATTGGAAAAAAATTAATGACTTAATTTTTTATCACTTTATATAGAGAAAAATAAAGTAATTTAATATATACATATGTATAAGAGATCAAACTTATTTTAGTTCTATTAATAGGTGTTTTCTAATTCAAGGTAACAAAGAGATTAATGTTGATATATAACATTTCAAACGTTTAATAATTGGAAAAAAAATTAATGAAATAATTTTCTATCAACTTTATATAGAGAAAAATAAAGTAATTTAATATATATCTATGTATAAGAGATCAAACTTATTATAATTTTATTAATAGGTGTTTTATAAATCAAGGTATCAGAAAGATTTGTAATTCTTTCCATATTTAATATGGAGTTCACATATAACATTAAAAATATATATATTTTAAAAAAGTAAAATAAAAATATTATAATAATACTACTTAAAATTAACATAAATCCATCTTAAATCTATATTTTGAAAATTTTGTCAAAAATATATTTAAACTTACCATAATAATCAATTAACCAAAAATGGAAAAGGAAAAATAAAGAATATGTAGATGACCTAGAGAGATTACATATGTTCCGTTCAAGAGGATCTCTAGCGCCTCCCCTAGAGTGTTGACTATCCCCTAATGTTCTTTTAAGTTAGGTTTCTATCTTAGTTTTCTTGCTTTATGAAAAATTTGGATTGAGCTTCCAGTCACTTAGAAATTTTTGTTTATCATATGTTAGCAAACTTAAATTGTTGCCCTTAAATTTTTCTGTTGTAAATATGGATTTATGGCGAAACTTGATTTCCTGGAAGAATAGGCTGTTTTTCTGAACTTTGAGGGAGGATTAATTTTTTTGGGTTTGGTCAAGAAAGGATTAGTTATCTTTTCTGAACATTCAAGGGAATTATTTCTCTGTATTTTTTGATGCTGTAGATTTTGTTATATTATTATTAAATAAAAAGTTGAAAATAAATACATTAATAAGAAATCAACTTAAATATTAATTAATATTAATTATAAAATATATTTTATTTTATAAATAAAAGTAAATATGCTGTAGATTTTGTTATATTATTATTAAATAAAAAGTTGAAAATAAATACATTAATAAGAAATCAACTTAAATATTAATTATAAAATATATTTTATTTTATAAATAAATGTAAATAAACTTTCCATATTATTATTATTAAAATTGAGTGTAGTGTAACATTTCTAAAAGGATTATTAAAGAGAAATAGGATATTATAGATTTACTGTTCAAATTTATTAAAAAGATATCTAATTTTCCAGACAATTAAAATTTCCAAAGTTTATAATTAAAAGAAAAATTATTTGATATCTGAGATGTAATTAATTATAAATTTTAATGATATGTATTGAATTATTGTTTTACATATTAATTTTTATTATATTTATTTATGTTAATTAAATAAATATGTATTTTTTTTATTAAATCTATAATTTAATTATTTTAAATAAATTTAGATCACAATTTTATAGTTTGTGATTTTTTGGTGAAATCACATTAAAATGGATTTGGTCGACGCGTTTCGAACCAGTCAGTGTGGTTCATCATCAGAATAAGATGGAAAATCTAATCAAGTAACCCCTTTAAATAGTGGTTCATCATCAGAATAAGATGGAAAATCTAATCAAGTAACCCCTTTAAATAGAAAGTAAAGCTCCCACTAGCCGTTTGTAAAATAACAGCTAGTTTGACTCAAATAATAATAGTTAATTTAATTTATTTTTATTTTATTAGAAAAAATAAAAATAAATAAATCAAATAATTAAAGTTTATAATTTGAATTTTATATATTTATATTTATTTTAATAAAAATAATAATTATTAATTTAATTATATATATTTTAATTATTATTATTATTATTTATTTAATTAAAATTTTATTTATCTATTTTATTTTTATTTTTAATTTTATCTTTATTTTATTTTATTTCTATTTATTTATTCATTTTATTTTTTGTTTTTATTTATTTATTTATTTTTTTGATTAATTATCAAAAAAGTTAACTGTTTGATGAGTTTTGAATCACATAGCACTTATTTATTAAAAATAAAATAAATATATAAATTCAAACTATAAATATTATTTAATTATTTTTAACATTTAATTTATTCAATAATAATAAAAACGAACAAATAATTATTATTCTAAAAAAATATATAAATAGTAAACATTTATTTTATTCTTAAAAAATACAATTAAATTAATAATTATTATTTTTATTAAAATAAATATAAATATATAAAATTCAAATTATAAACTTTAATCATTTGATTTATTTATTTATCTTTTTTTTTAATAAAATAAAAATAAAATAAATTAACTATTATTATTTGAGTCAAACTAGCTATTATTTTACAAACGGCTAGTGGGAGCTTTACTTTCTATTTAAAGGGGTTACTTGATCAGATTTTCCATCTTGTCTTGATGATGAACCACACTGGCTGGTTCGAAATGCGTCCACCAAATCTATTTTGATGTGATTTTCATTGAAAGATTTTAATCACAATTTATGGATCAAAGAAGCAAAATTCCTAATTTTACAGTTCTTTAACTTTATAGGGTTTTGGATAGGTAGTGATTGGGTACTGTGCCAAAACACTCTTTAAATTGAAGTCACTAATTTAATTTTCCACTCAGACGAAAATATAATAAACAAAAAGTCTATATAACTCTCCGAACAATAGAAATCGGACAATGGCCATGAGCAAAAAACTCTGTATAACTCTCCAGACAATAGGGATCGGACAATAGCCATGAGCCAAAAACTCTATATAACTCTCCAGACAATAGGGATCGGAGAATAGGCATGAGTATGTTCGATTCGAGTCGGGAGTAGAATTGAAGCATAATCCTTTTAAAAGACATTTTATAAATGAGATCTTCTGAACAGAGTAAACCCCATAATATATATAATGGCATCATTTATTTGAAATGAAAACTGCAGAAAATGAAATAAGCATATACATATACATAAAGCTGTTTCTTGGATTTATTCTTTGTGTATCACTCAATTAACTGCCTCGAGTTCACAGACAGGGTGCTCCACTTGGCCCTCCGATTCTGAGCTTGAATCCTGCATCGTGATGTGATGCCGTATTCGTCATTAAAGTTGTCCTCGTAGCAAGAGGCAGCAAGAGAGGCATTTTGATTAATAAGGGACTTCAAATAGTAATACCCAAACAACATCAACACTATTCCTATAATCAAGCAGCCACAGAGTACTAGAGTCGCCACTTTAACGATAAGCGAATTAATGAAAGGCTTTAGAGAGAGGGCTAATGTTCCTCTGATACTGCATGAAGTTTTGCAGAAAAGTGGAGACATACCAATGGAATTTGCATTTGGGCCATTGGCGTTAATAATATGAGAAGCATCACCCACTAATTCTGAGCACTCATGGGGAAGAAGAGGAAGAAGTAGCAGCACTAGACCAGTAGAGGAGAAGAGAAAATAGGTGACTGATTTTCCAACTTCCATTTCCTCTGCTTCTGCACAGAGCTCCACACACTCAAAGAACTAATAATTTCTTCCTCTAAGAAAGAGGAGAAGGTCGAGTTATGGGTAATGGAGAGCCTGCTGTAGATCTTATAAAGCTTCGAGAAGGATAGAGGAGACTATTAATGCCAATTTAGTGGTTGTAAAATGAGACTACATATTTAGCATAGTTACCAAATTCGAATTTGAATTCAAATTTTAATTTGGTTTGATACAGAAAAAATTAGACCTTATAAAATGCAATAGGGGAAAAATTCGACATTATACATCTTACTAAGTACTTAATTTTTTTTCTTGAATTTAAATGAACAATCATTTTATTCAAAAATTTAATGAAAATTCATTAAATATTTCTCTAATTTCCAATATTAATTTCCCTTGTCTAAGATGTTATAGACCCTTCTCTCTAAAATGGTTTAAAAATAATGAGGATGAAAATGCATCAAATTTTTTATTATTTAATAATGAGGATCAAAATGCATCAAATTTATTATTATTTATTATTATTGCAGATTAGAAAAACATGTAAAAGTAAAATTTAATAATATGAGTCACAAAACAAAGATATTGGATATTAAATGTATGATTTAAGTGATCTCTAAATATCATGAAATTTATGTCTAAATCACTAAATATATCTATGTGAACTTGGAAATGTAAATTCCGTCTACAATCATTGAGACCACTCCTAAAGGGTCTTTTTGTAGATATCTATAAACTTCTAAAGATTCTTCTTGAAATCCAACAATAATGATATCCAATTTAAGATTGAAATATGTATTTAGATCATTTACTTCATGCTTGTTTTGTATTATAGTTAAAACAATGTTACACATAAAAGAGACATTTTTAAACATTATAAAATATTGTGATAAAAGTAACTAAGAATCAAAATATGTCAAAGTAGAACAATTCAATCATTAAATGCCAAAAAGATAAAACATAGTTTAGGACCTAAGTGCATATACAAAATGCTAATAGAAATGAAATTTTTTTGATCTTAAGGTGTGTAGGTCATCTGATCTCCATCGTCATCATCAACATCAGTATATTGACTCATGAGAGAGGCATTATCACTACTAGTACTCTCATCTAGAACATCTCCAAGTAAGACATCATTCGCATTGATGTGATGTGTGGATGTAGAAGATTATCCCACAATTGGTTCTTGTGATGTTGGACTAGATGCATTGAAAATAGGGGGAACCTCTCGTACTATATTTGAAGTTGTTTTCTTCCCCTCTAAATATTTCAGCCATAAGTGTAAATTGCAATGAATACTAGTCAAATCTGCTAATTTGCTAGCTCCTAAATGGTTTCTTTTCTTGCTATGGATGAACTCATGAGTGCTCCAACTTCTTTCACATGTTGATGCATTAGTGACCTATTTTTTTACATGAAACTAGTATTAGATTAGTATAAAAATTTACATGGAATAAATTTCAAATGTGCATAAAAGAGTATAAATAATTATGATGCATACATACCCGACTCAACACCCTGATTGCAAATTTTTGCAGTTGAGGTATCTCATATCCATGGAGAAACCACCATTGAGCAGGGGTGACCTCTTGATGGTGCATATCTCGTATTACCCTAGTTGTATTGAAAGCATGACCGGTATGATATTGATTGTATGCATATTTGATATTGTATCTCAGGATTAGGATACATCCTCTACATGTAATTATAAAATCCCTCCATGATATCTCTGTCCTTAGGAACATGAAAGTAGTTAAGTGCTAGAAAAAGACCTGCGACATGTAATGGCGTATGCAACATACGCCACCTTTTTTCCACATTTTTCCATATTGGTTTATATATTGAACTATCATTCTTACATATCAATGATATGAGTTCTCTTACTCTATCCATTCCCTCATATACAAAACCCATGCATGCAGCATTAGAATCAACCATCCTCAAAATTTGTACAACAGGCTCACAAATAGAGATGATTTTTTTGCACATGACCAAAACATTTCATTGAAGTTTGTTTTCTCTACTAGTTTATCACATTCCGACATTGATAAAGGAGAGTTCACCCACTCTTCATTACATATAAATGATCTTAATGTATCTTTTTTCTCTACCACCCTTTTTAGTGCAATAAAATGTGTGGCAAACCTAGTTTCACCTAGTCTTAGTAGATTCCTCATTTTGTATTTTCTAAATATACTCAAACTCAATCGATGGTTAAGAATGAATTTGACCATTTGTCTTTCTTGAGATATATTTACTTGCACCCAACCTATTTTACCAATGTCATGAAGGGCTAGATCAATACAATGCGCTGCACAAGGTGTCCAAAACAACTTATTGGAATTATCCATCAATAATTCACTATAAAAAACACAATTGGATGCATTATCAGTGACAACATGGACTACATTGTTCTCTCCTATAGATAATATGGCGTCCCTCATTATCTCAAATAAATATTCAGCAGTCTTTGTTTTGTCCATACAATCAATAATAGACAAATGGATCACTCCTCAAGGGCAAGAAGCAAGTGTGCTCACAAGAGGTCTAGACTAATGATCGGTCCAACCATCACTAACTAGAGTACATCCAGAAATGACCCATGAATCCCTTATTGGTTTAACTATTTCCTCTATTCTTTGTTTTCTCCTCTCAATTCCTTTAGTCCTAAGACTTTCATAGATTGGAAGAACATATGAGGGACCAAAATGGCCAATTTTTTTTAACATATAATGAAATAATGGGCTTTTTGTAGTGTTGAAAGTGATATTACAACCAATGAAAAAATCATAAACTACATCATCTACCTCATTTCGCTCCAATGGCTTCCAAGATTTCTTCAATGTTTGTTGTGTTGGATCAACATATGGTAAAGTAGGTTCTCTTTGTGATCCATATGGCATAAAAGATGGTGTAGATGCCACGAATAATGGAAAGGAGCTTGGTGTTGAATTAATAACATTTTCTCTTCCCATGAGTGTATCTTGTGTTCTTTTTTTCTTGCTTCTTGGACTACCTCTCCTTTCTTATGAACATTGATCTCTTCACTTAAAATTTTCTTCACATCTTCCTCAATTTTTGTACATGCTACTACTCCTCGACTAATTCCACCTACAATCCCAAGCAAATGATCTCTTGCTCGAGTCAGTGATGTCCCACAAGTATTATTGCAGAACTTGCAATAAAATTTTCCATCATTTTTCCTTTCAAGATATTTCCATTCAGGGAGTTTTGATCTAGGTGCCATCAACGTTCTTTAGAGGATCTCCAAGTATCATTGTTGCGAAGAAAAAAAACATCCAGTTAAATTTAATTAACTCTATTTGTACTGATTTTGAGAAACATAATTTATCAAACTATAGAGAATACAAAGGATACAATGCATAAAAACCTAGTCATGATATTACCTATAATTGGATTAAAAACAAGGCTTTCTATATGAAGCGAGAACACATTAATTCCAAGGAATCTAGTAGAAAATTCCAAATATGACCATGATATACAATTTAAAAACTATTACAGGGGTGATAATTGGGCCGAAATAATATTTACATGTATATCAATAACTAAGACAAACAAATTTAGAAAATAAAAAATAATAGTTTTCATTTAATTTCAATTTGGTACAAGTTCCTATGGAATCCAAATTTATTAAATATGTATGTGTAACATCCGTAAAAAAAATAACCACGTAACTAGTTATTAACTTACTGTCTTTTAACTATTTTTTTTAAAAAGAATCGGTTAAGAAAGAACGAATTCTTGAATTGGGTGCGATCATATCAGCTGAAACCATGGAGCTGTCAGTTACTAGGCGAAGAGCAGGTTGTTATTATTTGTTGAGGAGAATGGGTTATATAATCATATGGCTCGGTATTTTTCTGGGTCATGTATTCTATCTATACCTTTGAACAGACATTGTGAAGAAATGTCTGATTATTTTCCTGGCTAAACGAATGGTACTCGATGGTGCTGAGATCGTCTTTCTGTTTAAACCACAAGTAGACGGAGGTGTTGGTTGAAAAGTAAGACGGTCTTTGTGATTGAAAAAAATCGAATGTACAGAGGCTGGTGGTGGTGAATCAACTGAAGAGCAGTTTCTGTTGCAGCCTAGATTGAGGCTGTTGAAAAGTGCCTGCAACAATGCATCAGATCATACGTACTGCTGCTAGGATTTGTGAGAAGTATGCAATTGCAAATTATTGTGGCTCTAAAGACTGCAAAGCCGTGAGCTAACATTTTGGAAATGCGCGTCCAAGAAGGAAGGTTAAATATCTTTGATAAAGATAAGTATTCCTCAAAATAATAGTTTTCTTTTAAATTATTTTACTTACTTTCTGAAATGAAAATGAAATATATCATATGAATAGTAGTTTTCTTTTGAATACTTTACTCATTTTCTGGAGAGAAAATGAAATATGAAATATTTCATATGATTTGTTATAAGCAGAAATAGTTACATTTAACAAAAGTTATAGAATTTCCTTTAGAAATAATATCTTATCTTGTGAAGTGAAAGATAAGTCCATTATGTTAAAAGAATATCTTTATTTTTATCTGGTGGGTAAAAGAGAAGTTATTATTGTGTTATACATTGGGTATTTTGATTTAATTGCATGGGTTAATGTATAAAAGATTAACTTTGTTATTATTTTAAAAAGGTATTCTTATTCCTTATGCACAATATAAGGATTAATTATGGTACCTTCTTGAAAAGGGTTACCTATTGAAAAGATTGCATCTTAGGTGTATAAAAGATCAAGTAACCTTGTTATGGTTCCCTAAGTTTTGTGCATGAGGAACTACATAAAGTAACTAAGTTATATTAACCCCTTTTTGAGAAATAATTATGTATATTTCTACATGGAAATAATAGTTAAGAGTGGTAGTATTCTAAGAAGTTTTTTGTAAAAGGAATCCAGGTTGTCTTAAAGATTACTATTATGTTAATATTTTCTACATGAAAATAGTATTTCAGGATGATAGAAATATAATAAGGGAATATGTGTTTCCTACAGTGAAGGAAGAACTATCTCTCTTGCATGCACAAAGAGGGAGGGTTATCTCTCTTGCATGCACAAAGAATAGCCATTATGTTCTTTGCATGTATAAAGAAATGTTGAGCTATCTTACTATTTAAGAAAATATGTGAGTACATTTATGATATCAAAACTAATATGTTAGTTATGTTAGTTCTTTTGGAACAAGGTCATGCATAGGCATGCAACATAGGTAATAAATTTCATTGGAAAGAATATAAATATTTGTAGGAGGGAAAGATAGCTTGTGGGCCAAACTATATTGGAAATGATTGTTTAGTATAACCATTGAAAAAGGAAGACATGTATTTATATTCTTAATTGCATAGTTTTACAAAAAGAAAACATATGTTTACATGTTCACTAGCATTGAGGTTGTCTTTGGGAAGATTCGTGAAGGAGGTTATGTGCTTCGTTGTGTAAGCACTCCTTAGGGAGACTCTTTTGGAATCGCTATGCATTGCATGCATGGGAGAAACATTTGTTATGTTAGCTCACATTCCATGCACTAAAGGTAATAGCTTAAGGGTTAGCTATTTTTATTAAATGTATTTAAATCACATGCATAAATATCTTGGCTGATGTATCAATTTATTTTAAAGAAAAGCTTGGGAGATGTGGCCATTGTCTTGGAGGAATGTGTGCTTATGCGACGTAAGCATTAGTTAATGTGATGACCTAAAACCAGCACATATGAGGTATGTGTTATTAAAGAGAGAATGACAAGGTACTTTACTTGCTTGTCATGATTATATATGAGTAGATGGAGAAACTACTATAGCAATTGATTAATACTTTATGAATCTTGATATCATTTTATGTTGAAGGCATCATAGCAGGGAATGAGGGTGACATGTACAAAAGAATATTATGCTTGTCATGTACAAAAGAAAATTATGCTTGTCATGATGGCAGGTAAATGATTAATGTTCGTGCAGATGAGTACGATTTGCAGGAAGGTCCAATGTACGATGGTCCATTGTAGGTACATCCATGCCACCAAGATGTGAGGATATGAAGACCAGAGGGTAATTGGTATCATATTTATTGTAATGGCTTTAAGCTAGAAATTACATATTTCCTTGTAAGATTATATAAACGATGGTTAAGGGATGGTCTCCCTTATAAGCCATTGAGTGATGGGCTGAACACCCTCACGAGCGTTTAATAATAAAATTAAATGTTTGCTGGTTTTCACCCTACGGGGTTTCTAGGGTATATTGGTGTTCAATGATGTGATTGATTATTATGTCCAGATGATGAGGTTGATTCCTTTCTTTTTATGATGTTCATAATGGCAACTATGTGATGACTATATGAGTAATGAGATGAATGGATGGTTACATCATATAGTATTATGTTAATATACTGTAATGGAGGTTGTTAAGGGAATTGGGAGTTTACTATTCTTATTTATAAAATTACACTACGAACGGTTAAACATTCTATGTAATGATGAGTAACTTGTATAAATTTTTTTTTAACTCCTTACATTTCCCTGTGAAGTTAATGGTGTATGTTACAAGTGGTATCAGAGCTAAAGGTTACAACACTGGCACCTTTGGGAGTTCGCGAAAAGAAATTGAGAGATCCGAGATGAAAAACGCGTATGTGAAGGAAGGCATTGCATTTATAATCCAGGTTGAATAAAGAGTTTCAAGAGATAAGTATTATTATCTTTCTTTCTTGAAACAATAGTTATTGCATTTATGGAAAATACATTGCTTACAAAGTAAATACCTGTTGAGTTAGAGTTTAAAAAAAAAAAGGATATGTATTTTCCATGTACATAAAACTTCTATTGTTGTGTTGAAGTTTCCTTGAAAGGAGTTGGGAATTTGGTTTCTTGAAAAAGAAACATGTGTGTGCTTGAAAATTTAACTAATATACATTTGATTCTTCTTGAGAGAAATATGTATATTTGAAAATAAATCTTGCATGTGAATCTTGCAACTAAAAGAGACAAATATAGAGTAAAATGTGGTTTTACTTAATATGCAAGATTGTGCTAGTTCTTTTGGAAAGTAATAAAGCATTGCTAATATGATAATCTTTTAGAAATATATACCATGGTAAAAGACCAAACTACTATGCTAGTTTTGCTGAGAAGAACCCATGTGAGTTCTTGCAAAGATTACTAGTACGTATCTTGAAAGGTGTGAGCAGTAGTAAAACATAAATAAATTAAACTTGCTTGCCTTTATATATATCTTTTTTAAGGAAAGATGGGAAGCTTGTTTTTCTTTAAAAGGGATTACGTACTTGTGTGTTAAGTGAAAAGGAATCCAAGTTCTTTTCTTGAAAATAAATATAGGCTAAAGAGAATAACCTCTTGAATATATTACATTGCTAGATGGATTATGTCAACTTCTTGATTTAGGTATATTAAAGGTTAAGTTAACCTTGTTAATATTGCGTAGTTTTTATGCATAAAAGAGGCAATCTATGATAAATTATTGGAAGCAAAGCATGAGCAACTTGCATGTAGAATCATAGAGGAACAAGGTTCTTTGCATGCAATAGTTGTATTAAATTTCATCGAAAAGAACATAAGTCTATATGTGGAAATGATAACATGTTTTGTAATCATACTTTAGAAAATGTTCTTTGGCAAAGAAGACGAATTACATGTACAAAACTAAAGTAATGTTTTGGTTTCCTTAAAATATATACATGGTTAATGTGGGTATAATATTTCAAGAATAAGGTATGTATTCTTATGTTTTATTCCATTAGTTTTATGGAAAAGAAAACCATGTTTTGCATGCCTATTATGTTATGTGTCATCGAAGAGGAAGCATGAGTTTGCCTACTCGATTATGTTAAGTACTCTGTTGGGAAATTACGATTAGAACCTTTATGCATTGTATGCATAGGAACAACAACCAATGTGTTAGCGTTATTATATTTGCATGTTCCAAAGGCAAAATCTGAAGTGGTGGTTCTTTTGTTAAAGTTTAAGTAAAGCGAATGCACATTGTGTCATTTTCCATTAAAGGAATTTATGAACAGATATAGTGATTTGTCTTGTATGAATGTGTGAGTGTGTGAAAAATGTCATAATAGTGTGGGAGTTATTTGACATGAATTGATAATTAGTTACTCACACTAATGTAGAGATGTTAGAAGAAAGCATGTTGTGACATTGTATTCACTTCACATATATGCACATGGAAAGGTGTTAAAGGATCATTCAAGGATTGATTATTATTGATTAAGGTTTTATCTAATCCTGCTATAAATTCTTGTCGATGTTGCTAAAAGAAAACATTGTCGTAGAGGAGGAATGTGAATTTACTGATGGGGATGAGTACTGCAGTAGGGAGAGAAGTTCTTCAAATGAAATAAAGATAAGTATTTTATTTTATCTTATTTTAAGAAGTCTATGCATATGCATGTTGATTCCTTTAAAAAAATGAATTGTTACATACATGGCATTGCATGAGATTAGCTTCCATTTAAGAGGATTCTTAAAAAAAAAGTGCATGCTATTATAATATACTTTTTTCGGATAAGAATATGCATATGAGACTAAAATGTGCATTATGCTTTATTTCTTTAGGAAATAAAGTATAAAAAACATGAAAGAAAAATAACTACCATTCATTTGATTTTGAAAAGAAGTAGTTGTTTTTGCATGCAATAAAATTTGTAAGTTACCATGCACTACTTTGAAAGAGATGAATGTGTATAGTGATGGTGTGTGAAACTAATGCATGAATGCAAAAGATGAAGAAAGTCCTACTATAAGATGATAGAGTGTTAAAATTAAATTGAATGATGTCTCTTAATGGATCAAGTTATGAAACTTAACTAAATGACTATTTGACTAACTAGTGTTTGCATGAGTCGTCATGGATGCATTAAAACTATTGACTAGTTATGAATGAATAACTAATGAAAGTTATATGCAAGAATCAATTTTGACTAAAGCTATTTGGAAGTTGTGAACAAGTGATTATGATAATTACTTTGTGTATCAGTTTGTGGGAACAAAACATTATGAGAATTGGAAATGATTGCGTAAGACAATATGTGCTTGAGAAATGCATATTTACGATTAACATTGTTTCTTATTGTAAGCATGAGTAGCTTAATGGAAACAGAAAATATGTGAAAATAAAACATCGCAAACATGGCAATGTGGATTGCAACAGTAAACGTTAAAGTATCATGTTTTAATGTACAACATATGTATGTTACTTCCAGGGGGGAAGTTGTGACAGCTTCATTAAAGCTAACTAGTATTAACTAGCTAAAGAAAATTTGCTTAATTTTCTTTTATCTGGCAAGAAAAACTTAAATCATCACTGTTGATAAAGAAAATTATTTAATTTGTTGAAAATTAATTAATAAAAGAAAATCTTTCTAAGCTGATGGTAAAAATGTTTCCAAGAATAGGAAGTGGTTGGGGACAGTTGGAAAGACAGTTACCTACTCCTCTGAGGATAAAGTTGGATCCTCGGGGAGGAGTAGGCATTCTGTGAAATTGTTAAAGGGGGAGTATTTTCTCGAGCTGGTTGGGACCAGTTGAAAATAGCTTACAACAACCCTTGTAAAGCCAAAAACATCTGAGTATGACTGGAATTGGAGAATTGGACCGGACTGTCCCGAATTTCTCTTCCAGGGTTTTCTGAGTGTGAATGGATTGGCCATCTCGATGTCACAGCAGAAGAATCCACTGTTGACCCGTGAAACTGTCCAGATTCTGGAGCTAGGGGGAAAGTGGAGGACGTAATTGCCTCACTTGATGGTTGGGAGGACCACAGCTTGAAGGACTAAATTTCCAGATAAGTATAAAGACTTTTTAGTGTGGAAAGATTGACTGTCTGGATGTGAGAAAAGGAGCTTAGCGCTTAGAAAATGAATTATTGAATGTATAGGTTCATTTATATTATTACTAATTTGTTTGAATGTCTTAGCAGATGCTAGGATATGCCTATGGTGCATGGATTGACCATTGGTACGCTTGGAGAGCTAGGTGCTCTCTGAGTACTTTTTAAAGTACTGTATGGATGTCTTTAGCAGGAGCTAAGACAATGTGCATGTGATGCATTGATGAGAGGGTTAGTCTCTCTGAGTACTTGTGAAAGTACTTCGATTAAGACATCTCTATATATGCAATAATGTTTGATGGTTGCAAGTATTTTCATTTGATTGAAAACTATGTGACTAATGTGATTGAATGGTTAGTCATACATTACAGGCTCTTTCCACGAAGTGTTGATGGGTGTTCAACCACTCTATGAGAGCTTGCGTAAAAGCCATCATTTCTTTCAATAGTAATTGGTAAGTTCGTATAGAGATTTTTTTTATATTTTTATGAATTGAATAATGAATAAGCAGTTAGAAATGAAAATGAAATTTTCTTTGCACTATACGTGCTCATGAATATGGATAAAAACGTTATTGTTTCAATTAAAGGCATTTAAGGAAACGAAAGTGTTTCATTGTGAAGGGAAAGGACTCCCTTTTGGGTTGTTTATATTATTATATCGTGAGTATAAGTTTAAAATTCAGTGAGAGAAGCACACCGAGGACGGTGTTCTCTTAAGGGGGGGAGTATGTAACATCCGTAAAAAAAATAACCACGTAACTAGTTATTAACTTACTGTCTTTTAACTATTTTTTTTAAAAGAATCGGTTAAGAAAGAACAAATTCTAGAATTGGGTGCGATCATATCAGCTGAAACCATGGAGCTGTCAGTTACTGGACGAAGAGGAGGTTGTTATTGTTTGTTGAGGAGAATGGGTTGTATAATCATATGGCTCGGTATTTTTCTGGGTCATGTATTCTATCTATACCTTTGAACATACATTGTGAAGAAATGTCTGATTATTTTCCTGGCTAAACGAATGGTACTCGATGGTGCTGAGATCGTCTTTCTGTTTAAACCACAAGTAGACGGAGGTGTTGGTTGCAAAGTAAGACGACCTTTGTGATTGAAAAAAATCGACTGTAGAGAGGCTGGCGGTGGTGAATCAGCTGAAGAGCAGTTTCTGTTGCAGCCTAGATTGAGGCTTTGAAAAGTGCCTGCAACAATGCATCAGATCATACGTACTGCTGCTAGGATTTGTGAGAAGTATGCAATTGCAAATTATTGTGGCTCTAAAGACTGCAAAGCCGTGAGCTAACATTTTGGAAATGCGTGTCCAAGAAGGAAGGTTAAATATCTTTGATAAAGATAAGTATTCCTCAAAATAATAGTTTTCTTTTGAATTATTTTACTTACTTTCTGAAAAGAAAATGAAATATATCATATGAATAGTAGTTTTCTTTTGAATACTTTACTCATTTTCTGGAGAGAAAATGAAATATGAAATATTTCATATGATTTGTTATACGCAGAAATAGTTACATTTAACAAGAGTTATAGAATTTCCTTCAGAAATAATATCTTATCTTATGAAGTGAAAGATAAGTCCATTGTGTTAAAAGAATATCTTTATTTTTATCTGGTGGGTAAAAGAGAAGTTATTATTGTGTTATATATTGGGTATTTTGATTTAACTTTATGGGTTAATGTATAAAAGATTAACTTTGTTATTATTTTAAAAAGGTATTCTTATTCCTTATGCACAATATAAGGATTAATTATGGTACCTTCTTGAAAAGGGTTACCTATTGAAAAGATTGCATCTTAGGTGTATAAAAGATCAAGTAACCTTGTTATGGTTCCCTAAGTTTATGGTATTGATAATCATATAAAGCACTAAGTTACATTAACCTCTTTTAGTAAAGCATGGCATACTTACATGAAGAATACAAGGATACAGTATCGCACTAGTAAAAATAATCCGTGCTGTTCCTAAAGATTACTATTATGTTAATCTTTTTTACATGAAAATAGTATTTCAGGATAATATAAATCTAAGAAGGGAATATGTGTTTCCTACAGTGAAGGAAGAGCTATCTCTCTTGCATGCACAAAGAGGGAGAGTTATCTCTCTTGCATGCACAAAGAATAGCCATTATGTTCTTTACATGTACAAAACAGAAATAGCCATTTCATTATTTAGGAAAAGAAGTATGCTATTTGCAATGCAGATATCAAACCACAATGAAGCATATGTTCAATGTCACATAGGCATGCAAATACAGTAATAACTTTTCATTGAAAGAATATAAATATTTGTAGGATAATAGACATTAAACAAACCATTGGAAAAAAAAATGATTGCTTAGTATAACCTTTGTGCACAACATATGCATTTATATTTTAATTGCATAGTTTTACAAAAAGAAACATATGTTTACATGCTCACTAGCATTGAGATTTTCTCTGGAAGACTCGTGAAAGAGGTTATGTGCTTCGTTGTGTAAGCACTCCTTAGGGAGAGTCTTTTGGAACTGGTATGCATTCACATGCATGGAAGAAACAATTGTTATGTTAACTTGCATACCATACACTGAAGGTAATAGCTTAAGGGTTAGAAATTTTTATTAAATGTATGTAAAACACATGCATAAATATCTTATCTGATGTATCAGTTTATTTTAAAGAAAACTTGGGAGAGGTAGCCATTGTCTTGCAGGAATATGTGCTTATGCGACGTAAGCATTAGTTATTGTGATGACCTATAACCAGCACATATGAGGTATGTGTTATTAAAGAGAGAATGACAAGGTACTTTACTTGCTTGTCATGATTATATATGAGTAGATGGAGAAACTACTATAGCAATTGATTAATACTTTATGAATCTTGATATCATTTTATGTTGAAGGCATCATAGCAGGGAATGATGGTGACATGTACAAAAGAATATTATGCTTGTCATGTACAAAGGAAAATTATGCTTAATGCATATTACAAAGAAATGATTGTTGCTCCTGTATAAAGATGAGTGTTATTTATATGAAGGTCCACTGCACGTATATTCATCAGTAATAAACATGCTATCAAATAGTGAGGACATGAACACTATATGAACATGGCATCACACTAACAATGGTAGAAGCCAGAAACCACATATTTCGTATTGAAAATCACACATAATACTATCCCTTATAAGCCATTGATAATAAATAATACCTACCAGCGCTTAACAACAAAATTAAATCGTGCTTGTTTGTTTTCACCCTAATAGCTCTGGATTCTTGCTATATGTTATGTTCAATGATGCATTTACTTTACCACCAGATGATGAGGTTGACCTTTCTTTTATGATGTTTATATATGAAATTATGATGACTATATGATAATAATGGTTTAGCTATTGTTAAAAACTATATTATGTTAATATACTGTAATGGAGGTTGTTAAGGGAATTGGGAGTTTACTATTCTTATTTATAAAATTACACTATGAACGGTTAAACATTCTATGTAATGATGAGTAACTTGTACAATTTTTTTTTTAACTCCTTACATTTCCCTGTGAAGTTAATGGTGTATGTTACAGTATGAGTGCTTAACCTTTATAGTGTATTACCGAAAATGAACCCGAGCAAATTCAGCACTAGTGATCCCTCTTTTGCAATGAAATCCAACAGTGGTAATCACTATACTCCAATGAAATGCAATAGTGGTAATCACTGTACTCCAACCTGGTAATGCATATCATCAAAAATAATAATGAGAATAAAAATAAATCTATTTTTAATATTTTCTTAGAATTTTTTAATATAAAACTTACAATTCCATGTCTTTTTTTTATTGAGACATAATTCCATATTAGTTCTCATTACTTGTTGAAGATTTCAAGAAAAAATAAGATTAGTTGGTAAACTGGTTTTATTGCAATTTTCAAGGAAAAAATAGAACTTACCATTCTCTATCTTACTTTAATATGAAAAACAATTAACAATTACAAACTTATAATTCTCTACCATACTTTAATATAAAAATGAACATGTAAATTCAGTTTATTGTTTTTATAGAAAACCTCTAGCCAAAATTCACTATGCATACCAAACTTACTATACCATTTGTAACTACATAATTTTTTACATATAATTTATTATTTTATACATAAATTTTAAAATGTAAATTTACTTATTCAAAAGTGTAAACTTACCTTTACTACTATTTTATAAAATTTTCATGTAAATTTAATTATTATTTTATGCAAAATGTACTTTTACTATTTACAATTGTACTTGAACATAAAAATAACATGTGAATTTACTTACTATTTTTTTCACAAGTGCAAATTTATCTTTAGGAAACTTCAAGTTCCCATTTTATAATTTTTGTGAGATAGAAGTTACCGTTTTTCTATTGTTTTGTATAGGAGTTGTGGATTTGTAACAATGGTTTTCCATTTTATAATTTTATTTAGTATTGGATTTATCCTTTTTCTATTTTTTCTTATTGGAGTTATCCATTTGAATTGAAATTTGTCATTTTATAATTATTTGTAATATAGAAGTTACTGTTTTTCTATTATTTTGTATCATAGTTATGGATTTGCAACTAAAAACTGTCTTTTTATATTTTTTCTAATATTGGAATTATCTTTTTATTTATTTATTTCTTTTCTTATTAGACTGGTCTATTTGAAACTGAAATTTGCCATTTTATAATTATTTGTAATATAGAATTTATTGTTTTTCTATTCTTTTGTATCATAGTTATCATTTTATACCTTTTTCTAATATTGAATTTATCATGTTTTTTTTTATAAAGGTTATTCGTTTGAAATTGAAGTTTGTCATTTTACCATTTTTTCCAATATGAAAGTTTAGATTTTTTATTTTTTTATATAGAAATTACATTTTATGATTTTTTTTAATATAAAAGTTATGGTTTTTTTATTTTTCTATATAGAAATTTTTGATTTGCAACTAACTTACTATTTTACATAGACATTTCTGATTTGCAACTAATTTACTATTTTACAATTTTTTCTAGTAAAAATTATATTTTTTTAATTACACTTTACTATTTTTAAAATTTTTAATATATATATATATATATATATTAAAAAATAACCCTCTTTTTCCATTGAAAAAAAAATATAAAAACTAATTGATCGTTGCATTAACTTATAAAAACGAATAGATCTCTGCATTAATTGTGTTTCATGGAACAATGTTTCTAGCGCACAAACAAGAAACTCCAGTTTATATCCATATTTATTGTTATTTAGCTTTAAATATTTTATATCCATATTTATTATTATTTAGTTTTAAATATTTTGAAGTGAAAATGATAGATTCAAATTATTAATTTTGGAATTTTTTTTTTCGAAATGTATTGTTACACAATTTTAAATAAATAATTTTAATGAAATTTTATGAAAAATGAATATCTACATTCAATGATCTAACATGATACTTGAATTATATTTTCATTTTTTGATGGCTTATTCCTTGTACTACTGCAACTCCCTGTTGCAGTAGCGGTAACAGTGACTTGTCGCCACTGTGAAATAAGTAACATTGAATTATTTCACTATTACAGTGGTGACATGTCAATGTTACTGCCACTGCAACAACGAGTTGTTGGTACTGCAATAGAGTTGTCACTATTGCATTTTGACATTGTAATAATATTTCAAGAAATTAGTCTACAAAAACAATAGGGAAATACCTAGCATTAGCACAAACAACGAAGCATATTATCATTCTTTGATTGGTAGCCTCACAACAATGTGAAATTGTGGTGCAAGTGACTGTCACTTACACAAATTATGAATTAATCACAAACCAAATGAATGGTATCTACCAGGTCAGAAGACACAATTTACAACCCCTTCATGAGCAGGAAAAAACTATTGTTGCACGTTCCAATGCTTCAATATTATTTACAAATTAGAAGTCCAAAGTGTTGTTGACTCCATACTCATTGAAGCAACATCCATTAAACGTAGATGTGCTAGATATGTGCAACCAGCATGTGCTCCACCAATTATCAGTGATAGGCATCGATATAGATGACTTATTAATGAATGGATTGTTGTTGTTATTGGTATTGGTGTTATTATGGGGGAGTCATATTATGGTGTTTCTATTTCTTGAGATAGATTGGAGCAACATGATGTCCATCATTTTTTGTGTATATATTTATATGAGGTGTTTTTTATAGATGGATTCACTCTATTTTTGAGTTATTTTTTATATCTCAACAAATATATGTAGAAAATGATTTTTTCAGTAATACTATTAATGAAATTACATTGTTATTACAATTTAGATGTCTAAGTTTTGTTACAATTTATTTTTGTTATTAGATTATGTGATAGATGCTTTTATTATGACTTTTTGCTTTTTCATTGAATTATACATTATCCAGAAGTTCGATTTCAATGTGTTTCAATTGCGCATGCACATGTAGAGAAGTGCTCTCATGTATTTAATCTACTTGAAAAAATGTTCTCAGGTGTTTAATCTCATTAAATTTTAGTTTAATCTCTTTAATTTTTTTTTTTAAAGTCAATTATGTAGTTAAAAATGGTTATTTTAAAGTAAGTAACAAATTTTTAAATTTCATTACAAAACAATGTTTGTAATTGGTACAGTATTACTCTCAATATTTTATAATGGTAATAATTATTATGTTTTTATAATCATAATAATTTATATAATAATTATTATGTTTTTATAATAATAATAATTTATATTTTTAAAGACAATTTTTATATTAAAAATGTTAAATAATTATATTTGAGATGTTTTTCTTAATTCTTTTTATATAGAAAATAAGATAAAAAATAATAGAGCAGAGTTTAAGATAAGATAAATGGAAATATGAGATTTGAAAATTCATTATAAAATTGATATAGTGGGGGAAATTAACAACAAAAAATCAGAAGTTGTGACATTTTACTTTCTCAAAATAGAAACAAGCTAATAAGTTTAACAAAAACTTTAAAAACCAACATAGATCTATTTTAAGCACGGATTTAACATGAGCCTAGAAGGATCAAATTTCTTTAGATGCAAACTTATTTTAGAGTGCAATATTTTAAATTTAATTTGTCAGTGTTTAAATTGTAATTTTCAATGCTATAGAGATTACATAATTTAAGCTTGTGAGTCAAAAAAAAAATTAAAATACTTTCTTTTATTTTTATTTATTATATATATAGATATATATGAATTTGATATCTACATTTAAATTAGTTAACACATATCTTCAAATAATTTGTTTAAATCATGTGTTCAAATAGTTTTGAAACTATAAGGTTTAAACATCTTACTTACATGACTTTTTTACTTCTAATTACTTTACATGAAATTATATCACCTTACTTGGACAACTAATTAAACATTGTTATTATAATTCAATTGTCTAAATTTTATTACAATTTATTTATGTCATTAGATTATGTGATGGATGCTTAATATATATAAAACATACATACATACTATTTCCTTTTACAAAAGATATTTTATCAATTAACATCACTTTAAACAGAACCAAAAAATGAACAACAAAATAAATAGTTTTATCAACAAATAGAGGATTCCAAAAGATGTTACAAAACGAGACCTTAGAATTCCCTCAATACACCTTCACAATTCCAACTTCTAGGAACATTCATTCATTCATTATCCATGAGAAGCACATGCATAATTTGTACAAGCCTCTAATATGGGTATAATGAGCTCTAATTCTTAAAGAAGTCTCTTCAATGACAAATTATGTGAGATACCCTTGGTTACAAGCCAACCAAGATAGCTTATATCAATCATTATTTTCCCTTTATAAACAGTTAAATGCAAAATGAAAATGTGGCATCTTGCACTTTTTCAATCCATAGATCCAACCTCATTTAAGGGGCATAAATGTGTAAATATCCAAACAAACAATCCAATTTTTGTGAATTTCTCCATTATCAACATCTACTGCCACAAGGCTAGGTGTTTTTAATTGAAGAACGTTTTGACATCCATGACAACAACAACAACTTAGCCTGCAAATAGTGAAAATAATATGAACAACTTGCAAATCAATGAAGTTAACTTGACAACCATGCAAAATTATAATATGCATTGAAGGATAACTAATAAACTGTAACCAACACTTTATCAGTGCATAGAAGTGGAGAACAGAAAATGACACCAAGTATGAGTGCATAGTATTTTTGTAGAAGTATCAGTGCACACAAGTGTCACAGAAGGAGATAGTGCATGGAAAGGAGCAATGCTAAAGGCGGTCAAATTAAAAGTGATTAATTTTGATTAGATCTGTTCGACCTGTTTTGATTGGGTCAATAGTAACATTTGTATTATACCTACTGATGGTAAATTACCATGCTAAATATTTTTCATAGTACTGAGTTTGGCTTGGGACCACTCCATCATGTATAAATAGATAGAATCCAAGAGGATTCTAGTTGTGTAAGTTTTGGGTTTATTACTCCGAGGTTAATTTTGTGAGTGTGATTTTTGTAATGTTGTTTTGATTAGGTTGATTAGCCAAACTAGGTAAAGTAGTAATGATGTTATTTTTTGCTCAACACCCTTTGATATTAATAGAAGATGGCTAATGGATGGTTTGTCCCCATTTATATGGTTTATGTCATGGATGCTTAAGATAATAGATTATGATTATTTGTAGTGTGCAGTACTAATGTATTGAGTTGATTTTCAATGCGTCAAATACATTAATTTGAAAGCCCGCACAATGTCTAAAAGTGCAGCACCCCTTTCTAAAGTTGGTTAATGTTTTGATATCTTTAATGGTTGTTTTGGATGCAATTTTGATTCCCTTCACCATTGCAACATCTTGGTTCTTGCAGTCTACATAGGTTCTTCTTGTGATATTTCACCTACTTTGTGGGTGATGATAAAAGGGATAGTGTTTAATGGGACTTTGTTAGCCAACCTTTCTATATTAGCTCAGGTCAGACTATCCCCAATACTAACAAATTATTTTCCAAGGATGAGTGGCACATGGAAGGGGTGGTATAGACCCTAATTCCTATTTAAGGCAAGTTATTTAAGGAGTCGGTATAACAAAACCCTAAATTATTATGCAGCAACTCCTGAGGAATATTTGATTGTGTACAATGGTAAAAGCAATCTCCCCTAACCACGAAAAAAATGAACTATAAGTGTCAAATAGGAGGAAACTGTTGCGGTAACATATGTCTACATATTGGCACCGCCATAAACGATGGGTCATTATATTATTGTACCCATTACCCCAACTATTCCATTGCGCCATTGTCCCACATTCGAATTGTTGCAAAAAAATAACACAACCATAACCACTCTGAACTCTGACAAAATCTGGGAGGTGCGAGAGTATGCAGAGAAAGTGTCGAAGAATTGCTAAACGCATTTCCACGCGTTAAACAATTATTTGAACAGGTCAAATGGATAAATTATATTCGCAGGTTTCAAGGGTATGACAATGAAAAAAATCTAGAATTTTCCATGCATTACAGTGAGGGTAGATCAGAGGTAGCAGGGACAGTGGTGCATGCGACAGAAAAAGTGATTGCGAAAGTGACAAGGTTACCCTAGATGGGAGAAAAGTGGTTTATGCCCCGAAAACCCCAACTTGATGTTGTGTGGAATTCCTTGAGGCAGGTGAACAACTAATCAGGAGTGGCACGAGATATGAGAGGAAGTAATTACCACAACCTTGGTCGGAAGTTGCATTCCTTGTCCAAATATTTTTCACGTGTGAAGGAAGGTATTATGAGCACCTCCGCTTGTTAGACCACCTACCTCATGGCATTTTTCTTAACATGCCTTTCTTTCTTGCAAAAACCTTAGACCAAATGGCTCGAGGTGTGCAGAAATCAAAGCGACTACTCAAAATCTTGTCCCACCAATGCCTTGTTAAAATTTTGGTGGTTGATGCACTGCAAAGGGAAGGGAGAACTTGGGATGAACTAGTTGGAAGGCCACTACATGTTGAAGCTTCCACCCCGTAAGAGGACGCTCTAGTAGCTGCAACTCTACCCCATGACCTCCCAGCTTAACATGCGTTTCTTTCTTGCAAAAACCCTAGACCAAATGGCTCAAGGTGTGCATAAATCAAATTGGCCGCTCAAAATCCTGTCCCACCAATGCCTTGTTAAACTTTTGGTGGTTGCTGCACTGCAAAGGGAAGGGAGAACTTGGGATGAACTAATTGGAAGGCCATTGGATGTTGAAGTTGCCATCCCTCTAGAGGATGCCCTAGCAGTTGCAACTCCACCCCATGACCTCCTAGCTGCAACTCTACCCCATGACGTCCTAGCTGCAACTATGCCCCATGACCTCCCAGCTACAACTCCACCCCATGACCTCCCAGTTGCAACTCCACCCCATGAATCCCCAGCTGAAACTCCACCCCATGACCTCGCACTTGGAACTCTGCCCCATGAACTACAACGTGCAGAAATTTACACATAAACTTTCCATATGCCAACCAAGTGGCCCAATGTTCAAACTACGAGGGTTTCTAGGGTTTTTGCTGCTAAATCTGCACATAAAGGAGATGGCCAAGATGATGATGATGAATTAGAAATATTAGGGAGTAAACCTATGACCAAAATATTGAGAGGATTCAGATTGAAAGACTAGCCCACTGTTGTTGACACAATGGCTCACCATTGCTGACACACAGTTTACCATTTCTGACACATTGACTCGCCGTTGCTGACACAATAGCTCACCATTGAAACAACTCATAGAAAATAGACACATTATATTTGATGTTGTAATATATATTACTCTCCAATAATATATCACCAGTCGCATTGATAAGTTATAAAAAAACTAGTAAAATTGTGTTTCACATGTTTAGTTACAATTTCATTGCAGTTCCTCTAACAATTTTGTTACATTTCCATTTTTTTTATTTGAATTTATATATCAAATTATTGTTTAGACACCAATATATGCAAGTATGCAAGTATGCAAAACCACTTGAAAGCTATCATCAATGACTTACAAAACAACCAATGTATTGAAAGACTGAGTGTAAATGCATGGAGTTATTTAATCACCTTAAATGATATTTCCGTCAAATTAGACAAAACTCCAAACATATCCTCACCACCTATTATAAATACATGGACATATTTAACAAAACAATAATACATCAAATACAACTAATATATGAATAAATATTAAAATCAAATTGAAAAAAAAATCATGCACAAGAAACCTGGAAAATCATTCAATGTTGGAGCGAGGGCGACATCGCTTGTTGAGTTGTTCAAACTAAAATGGTTCATCTTCATCTGCCGGGATATTCAAGTCAATTTACAATATTGCATTTTGTTGCCATCTTTTTCTTCTCTTTTTGGGGCTTAGGAAACTCTTCTTCCTCTTCAAAGATAATTCAAAAGCACCCAATCCACACGTGAATTCATAATCCATAATATGAATATTGTTGGTGTCATCCAAATTTTTTTTAAACAAAGCAATCAAATTTTCAATCTTGGTCAAAGCAGCAAGAGGATTTTTTTGAACCCTGTCTAAGTAGCCAAATAACACCTCCTTGGCCATCTCAATCTGTTCAACATTTACATCAACATTGTGACTATCCATGGCAGATGTGTTTGCATCTTCAGGAAGATTGAATATTGCCTCTATATTTATCTCAGGAGGCTCATTGTATGAATCAGTTGTGCTTTGATGATTTTGTAACTAGTTTGAATCCATTGAACCAGAACACAACCAACGCACCTTTATGGCATGATTGCATATGTTTCCACGAATAGACCATGGGAAATCACAAGTTATGAAATTTGTACGATGATAAGTGAAAAGATATTTCTTATTAAATTTAGATTGACTCCTCACCCAAAAACCATGAGACATTTGCTCATGAGGGCTGCAATCACTATCTGGAATTATTTTTTCTTTTTTCGTTGATGATTCCAACTCTTTATCTTTCTTGTAATTATTCAAAAAACCTTCCTTTTTTAGAATTTCATTAAACCAATAACATGGTTCAACATTTTTTAGAAGAACATATATCAACCAATCCATCCTATGAGAACATTTCTTTCTTCTATTAGATAGAAAGTTTGTCTTTAGGTAATAGTGATATGACTCCACAAAATTGTTTGTCTCCTAATTTTCATGGGGAAAATACCAACAACCTTTGACCGAAATCCCTAATTACATAAATGTTGGGATAATGAAGATATTTCATCCATATGAAAACCAAAAAGAGGAATGTAACTTAGAGTTTTTTAACTTACAAATCTTGTCACCAGTAACCCAATTCTTGTGGAAATAGTCCAAGAACTTATCCTCATTAGAAAATTTGTTGAAGAAAGCATTAATTGCATTTCTCACTTCAAGACTGGAATAATAATTCATAATTAAACCCAAATCACTAAACATTTCATTTTCTATTTCTGGATTACTAACCAATCGATCCACATTTTTTTTATCCATTCTCGACGTACGTGCCAAACACACAATATAACATTTCACCTTGTGATTCTCTTGCCACATTCAATTCATTTCAAGCATGTTATTTTTGTAATAAATAGAATTTTTACTATAAAATAAACATATTGAAGTTACCTTAAAGCACCGATTTCAGCCAATGCATCATCAACAATGAAAGCATTAACTTTCCAACTATGATCAACTTTATGACACCTATGCATGAGTTTCTCCAACCATAGAGAAATATCCTGTGATGTATTATGTGATGCCAACACCCATGAAACTGGCACCCCACTTTTTTTCTCATCAAACACCACGAGTGTGTACAACTGATACTATCACATTCAAAATACATATGAAGTCAACTTCAAATCATCAATCATTATTAATCAAATTATTTTACTAGATCAATCATTCTTAATACACTCACCCCATACTTATTCGTGTTGAATGTCGAATCCATGGCTATTAGGCTATTATTCGATAGCTTCACCATGGTCTCCAACATCCACTCCGTCTGAATTCCAACTATAAACGTAACATCTCCACCATTCGGATTTTGATAAAAGTAAAAATCATTTAGGTGTTTCCTATACCAAAGGTTCACACTAATTTCATACTTCTTATGCAACTGATAATTTTTCATTTCATTAGATGATTATACATGTTAACAACATATTTCCTACACAAAAATAAATCCCTATCTCGAGCTGTAGCATCCATGTCAATATATTTTTTAACATGCATTTTGTAAACAAAGTCAACTGGCACATACAAGAAGAAACAACTCCCTACATAGGAAACCATGTCCCTTAATAAATTTGGTTGATGCATCACCCTAGAATTACTCGAGGTGTCATGTTGGCCATGACAAGGAAATCCTTGGCTATTGACATGCTCATACATGTTATATGTTATTATGACAATCTCAGGGATTTGAACCATAATGTTTACAATGAAATGGCATTGACATCCCCTCTTTTTCACAAATGAGTATCTTTGCTTCATTTCATCTTGTCCCCTTTTGTCATCGGGGCCATATGAACAAGCATAGCTACATAAAAAAGTTTGAAAACTCAATAAATATGATTCCATGAAAAATGATGGAGCACTATTAATACCAACATATATACGTAGAATATCTAAAAAAACTTACACTTCATATAGCAAGGAAGCAGTAGGCCTTGAGCCTGGGTGTTTGTTTTGTACCAGGGTGAAAGAAAATTGAGCATCTGAGTTCATTTCCTCTCCTCTAATAAAGTCTCCAATTCTAGTTGAAGGGATTTTTTCAATCCGATCAAAGGAGTCCATGTGTTTTCCTTGTACAAGAAACCAATCTAAATTTGACCTAGAGAAGATGAGCTTTTCTTTAGGGTTTTTCACCGGAAGGGAAATTATTGACTCCCATTTCATTTTCTTTAGCATTTTTCTGACCTAATTTTGTTGCTCCAACAGTTAACTTGTGAGTTTCTGCAACAGTTGATCAGCGAGTTGGCACAATGGTTGTCCAGATGGTTGACCTGTGCTCACTTATAAAATGGTATGAATAAATTGGGTTGTGGTAAACATATTAAATGGGTTCTGGTAAAAAAATTAAATGGGTTGTGGTAAAAAAATTATTTGGGGTTTCTCACTTTAAAAAACACATATATTCAGTTAAAAAATAGGCATTCACTAAAAAAAACAAACCGGTTTTTCGTCGACTGAGTAAATCCTTTAGTAGTGGTCCAACGAGGGCTTTCATTCAGTCGAGTGAGTAACATGGGAGGAAAATGTTTCTTTATTTGGGAATTCCCACTTAAAACAAATAGTGACATTCTCACTTAAAAAAATAGATACTCGCTTAAAAAAACAAACCCGGCCTCCATCAAGTGAGTAACTCCTTCAATTTTTTGTCGAGTGATACCTTTAAATCCGATTGGTGTGTAACAGGGGATTACATGAGTATTCAATTATAGGATATTTATAGGGGAGACTCGATTGAATGAAAAATAGTTCATGGCACCATAGCTAGCGTCTTCTCATCGACTGGTTTGCATGTCTCTGTTCATACAACTTGAGGAACGCGGGAAAATATTTGCATTCATGGTTTCCCCCATGAGTAGGTGAGGGGAAATGGAAACAATGACGAAATCTTAAACAACAACCTTCAGAAATTAATGTCATGGGATGGAGATGGGCAGGGGGCCATGTGACCCGCATTCACTAGAAGGGACTCATTGGTCATTGGGGGCACAAAAAACAAAGGGTGTTCCATCGAATGGTTAGCTTAATCCAATGTTTTATTGTATAAAAAAAATTGTCCTCGCCAGCAGTGGAGTTCGAGACAAGGTTTTTAATGCATATTAATAAATCCAGATGTGATTATAAGTGGAGATGATATGATTATGGTTTTCGACGGTGTTGCGATAAATAAAATATTATGATATTGTTAAAATAAGACAATTATTCTCTTTAGAGAATCAGTTAAGTGATGATATTAGTCGAAAATGTTTAAATACTCTTTATCGGGTTCATTGTAATAATTTAATTTTGTGTGATCAATAGAAGAGCCACAACTCATGTGTTATTGTGTGTGTGAATTATTTTTGTTATCTTGTGCCTTTACTTTTCTATCTTTCCAACAAATTGGTATTAGAGCGAGGTTACAAAGAGATAGGCAGGAAAAATCAACAGTAATCTGTGTGTGAGGGGAGAAATATTGTTTTTCTCTTGTTTAATGCTATAACGCATCTGGCAGGTTATACTCAGGGTGTTATAAGGCAGGTGGGCTCAACGATAGCCATGGATTTGACAATGGATTGACTAAGTAAGAACCTTTCTACAAAGATGCAAAGTGAGTTCAAGATGTCTTCACTTGGTGAGATGACATACTTCTTAGGGCTTCAAATATCTCAGCAAGAGAAAGAAATACTTATGTGTCAAGCCAAGTACATCAAGGAAATTCTCAAGAAATTCAAAATGGAATATTGCAAACCAATCCTTACTCCGATGGTAACAGGTTGCAAATTGAGCATAGACGACTCATCTAAGGATGTGGATCAGAGGTTGTACAGATATATTATTGGTAGTATTTTATATGTAACAGCCTCCCAACCAGATGTTATGCAAGCAGTTGGAAAAGTAGCAAGATTCCAACTAGCACCAAAAGAATTACATATTATTGCCATCAAAAGAATTCTTCGATATCTAAAGGGCACAACAAAATATGGCTTGTGGTATCCCAAGGGTAACAATCTAATTATTCAAGAATTTACAGATGCAGATTGGGCAGGAAGCATCGATGATCGTAAGAATACTAGTGGAGCAACATTCTATCTAGGTGGTTGTCTCGTATCATGGTTGAGCAAAAAGCAAACCTCAATCTCGTTATCTACAGCGGAATCAGAATACATTGCAGTGGAAACTTGTTGTAATCAAGTCCTTTGTATGAAAGAAACTTTGAAATATCTTAAAGTAAAATTCAATGAGCCTATTCCCATCTTCTGTGATAACACCAGTTCCATCAACATCTCCAAGAATCTTGTCATGCATTAAAAAAAAAAACGCATTCCGCTCAAATATCATTTTGTTAGAGAAAAAGTAGCTGATAAGAATATAAAACTTGAATATGTTGGTAAAAAAGAAAAAATATCTTATATATTCACTAAAACTTTACCTCCCAAATCATTTCAATATCTTCACCAGAAGCTTGGGATTCTTTGAAGTTATCATTAGATTTTCCTCATCAGAAAATAAAGGGGGAGTGGAAGTGTGTATAGGTACGAAGGATGGTTGTGTGTCATGGGGAGTTACCCTTTGCCATTGATCTCAAAGGGGGAGAGAATGTTGTAGGAAGAGGTGTCATGATCATAGGGGGAGTACTTGTGTTGCGATCAATGCCAAAGGGGAATATTGCTGATCAGTGGCTGTCATTGGTGTCAACCCAAGCAGCACTAAGGGCTACCGTGATCTTGCATGGGAATTTTGACTTGAAAAATTACTATATTCCGAGTCAAGGATATTTGGGATGGTTTCTACTTGTCGATATGTTTTCGTTGATATATGGCACGCCACGTAATTCGTCACAGTTTGAGAGATATTCGTGTTTGAAGTTAGTAACCCCAGTTAGTGGGCCAAAACACCATGGGGTTGTGACATGACACTAATCATTGGTTGTGGTCATTGAATAGTCAATAATTAATAATTTTTTGAGCTCCTAAAATCCCTTCAACGTTCACTTGTTGAAGACCCTTCAACCTAAGCATTTATATAAATTGTGACCCTCATATCCTCCTCATGTAATGATTTCGCTACTAAAAGTAGGTCATCGTGGAATTTTATCTATAAATTTTGTTCTATGAAGCTTCAGATGCTAAAAAGAAAATCCACTTGGGAAAACTCCTGATGAAGCTCATGTCCGAATTTCAGATATTGGTTCACTATATGTTCAGAGATCTGATCTGTGTAAGTTAGGGTTTTTGCAAGCTTCTAAATTTCATCTCAAGGAGGTGACCTTGGGAAAATTGACATAAATATCTCTTCGAGAAGTGGATTGAAATTATGTAAAAAGTAGCAGATAGTGCATGGACTGTATTTTTCTATGTATCAATTTTAGAGCTGAAGGAGGATATAGTGACAGGTGGCACACAGTACAAATTTTCTTTATTGAACTAGTCCATAATTAGGTCATTGTGAGAGATTGGGCATAACTTTGTCTTGAAGAATCCAAATTAAGTCAGACCTATGGAATTAGAAAGAAGACTTAGAGGGCTACTACAAGACCGAAGATCACATTTTGGGGGATCTGAAATCATAGAGATGCATAAGATTCAATATCGAGCTCCTATAAGGAAAGAAAAAGATAGATCATGTGATGTCAAGGGCTACAAAGGACGAGAATTTCTAGGGCAGCAAAGCAAAGCAGGGTGCAGAAAAAGGATGCAACAGAGGTAAGTTCCACGTAAGTATATTCTGTATATGCATGTTCATCTCTTAATTGCATTAAGTTCTTTGTATTCTAATTTGTTGTTTTTGTTTAGCACTGACATATGCTTTGCAGGGTGAGGTAAGTTTTTCTATTATCATATCATGGGTATTTCCTTGAAGACTTTTTGTAGGTATTATATATTCATCAAGATGAGACTCAATGCATGATCTAATGTTCTAAAGTGTGAGAAAGGGTAGCATGAAAAGAGCAGCAATCAAGGTGCAAAACTATAGCAAGAAGTCTTCAAGTGGGTAGCACTGCATACAGTCATTGTAAAGGTATCATTTTACTGAGTCATTGTAAAATTTGTACTAGTGTCTATCTGCCAAGAGTTGAATAGGAAATGTCAGGAGATCTAGGATCATCATTAGGTGGTTGTGTCATAGTTGGGGTTATGGTCTAATGTGTCTTCTTCTTGTACATCATTTTACATCATTGTAAAGTGGACCATTTTCCCTGGTATGAGAGTCCATTCTTATTTTATTCTTCTATAGGGTGGTAGGGTGGTGCTAGGGTGAGTTGTAGCTCATTGGGTGTTGGGGCATCCATTCAGTTGACTGCTGAAGAACCTCGTGCATTGGAGCGTCCATCTAGTGGGAGCTGGAGAATATGATTTTCTAGATTCTAGGAAGTTGGAGCTTTATTTTCAATTGGAGTTGAATATTAAATAATTATTAGAAAAGAATTCATGCCGTTTATGTCCCAGAGGGGGTTTCCACCTTAAAAATTGTGTTCATTTGTGTTCCTTTTGTTTACTGCTATCATTGTACAAACATTGATAATAATTGAAGATTAACTAATGCTCTAAAAGATTAATAATAATACTAATTGAAAGGAACAGATTCCCCCCCCCAGTATTTCCAACCATTGTGTGTGTGAATTATTTGTGTTATGTTGTGCCTTTACCTTTCTGTCTTTCCAAAAAATTGGTATCAGAGCAAGGTTACAAAGAGCCAAGGAGGACAAATCAACAGTAATCTGTGTGTGAGAGGAGAAATATTGTTTTTCTCTTGTTTAGTACTATAACGCATTTGGCAGGTTATACTCAGGGTGTTATAATGCAGGTGGTATGACCAGGGAATAGTTTTATAGGTTAAAAAGTTGTCACACTTTTCCAACACACAGGTAACCTTATCGTTGGGAGCGTTCACTAATGCAGGTCTCTCCATTTGTTACAAGTGTTAGCACACTTTCCATCGTTCATACGAATGTGTTAGAGAATATCGTATTTGTTTAAAAAAAGGGTGTGAAGGAAACAAGAGTATCACTTAAAGCCCTATTAAGAGGTTTTTGAATACGTAACAATTTTAAAAAGGTGGCTTCTGATATATTAAAGACTTTTAAAAGGGATTTTGAAATTTGTTTTTTAATATAGTAATTTTAAAATATTTTATAAAATTTTTTTTTATATAAAATAAAACTTAGGGTTTTAATGAAAGAGAAGCTTTGCAAAGTTTATTAGGGTTTCAAAAGAGAAATTGTTTGAATAAAGATGACAACAACTAGTTTCCAGCCACAATTTCCTCCTTTCACAAAGAAAAATTATGATGTTTGGGCCAATGACATGGAAACCACATTGAAGGCACATGATATTTGAGATTATGTCCACTTTGGGTTTTTAGAACCTAAGAGTGAAGCAGAAGAACGAGCTCTCACTAATGTAGAGAAGGAACAATGGAAGAAAGACAAAATGAATAATGCACAAGTGTTGTAGCTTATCCAAAAAGGAGTGGACCGAACAGTGTTCTAGAAGAATATGATCATGTCTTCAACAAAGACAACATGGGAAACTTTGGCGACAAGCTATGCAGGTATGGCCAAAGTCAATATTGTTAAGTTTCATAATACTTGGAGAGATTTTGAAATTATGCAGATGAAGGAGACATAGGGCATCGATTCATTCATGAATCAGGTCATGACTGTTGTAAATTAGTTAAAAATTTATTGAAGATATTAAAGATAAATAAAGGGTTGAGAAGGTCCTCAGATCTTTGTCTACCAAATTTGATGTTGTGGTAGCAACCATAGAAGAAGCCAAAGATTTGAAAACACTCACAATTGATGATTTGATGGGATCCCTTCTATCACACGAGGAAAGGATAGACAGAAATAAGGATTACACTTTAGAAAATTCTTTCAAAAGTCATGTTTCTATCTAAAGAGAAAAAGGTCAAGGTAGAGGTGGATCGAGAGGCTAAGGAAGAGCTAGAAGATATGGTGGTTAGAGATATGGTTGAGAGGAGCAGGAACATGAAACTGGAAGAAACACCATAAAATTCAAAAATAATCAAGGGTTTGAAAAATCATAGGTGAGATGTTATTATTGCAATAAATTTGGTCATTATTCTTGTGATTGCAAGAAGAGGATAGATGATAAAGGAGGCCGGAGAGCTAATGTTCGTACAGAGAATAATAACTCCATGTTCCTAGCTATCCATACCATGCATGAAACTTTTGACAATGTGTGGTTATTAGACAGTGGTTGCAGTAACCACATGACAAGAAACAGGAATTTGGTTGCAAATTTGGATCAATTTGTGAAGATAGAGGTAACATTGGGGACGTAAAAAACTATGGATGTAGATGGAAAAGGAGTGGTCAACATTCTGACCAAGTAGGAGGAGCTAGATAAAACCTCATAGGTATATTATGTTTCTTGTCTCAAACACGATTTGATAAGAATTGGTCAATTGATGCAGAAGGGATACCGAGTTATATTTTAGGGACAAGAGTGTGTTATATATGACAAGCAACAAGAAAGTAGCCAATAGAAAAGGTACAGATGAAGAGGAACAAACTCTTTCCTCTAATCATGAATTATAGTGATCATGTCAGTTCGTTTACAGTTTCATGTTATAATGATTATTGGTTATGGAACTTTTGGTTTGGACACTTGCATTTTTCTGGTTTAAAATTGTTGCAACATCAAGAGATAGTTAGAGGATTACCTCCCATCAAAGAACCTGTTAGTACTTGTGAGTGTTGTGTCTTGGGAAAGAAACACCGTGAAAATTTTCCAAAGGGACTTGCATACAGAGCAAAGCATCCACTTGAGCTAGTGCGTACAAACTTGTGTGGACCTATGAGGACATAGTCGATTGGTGGAAATTGGTACACCCTCACTTTCATTAATCGTTGTAGCAGAAATATTTGGGTTTACTTCTTGAAGCAAAAGTATAAAATTTTTGCAAAGTTCAGAGAATTCAAATCCTTAGCAGAGAACCAAAGTGATCATCATATCAAGGTATTGAGGTTAGATCATGGTGGAGAATATGATTCAAAGGAATTACATGATTACTACAAACAACATGGAATAAGAAGACAATTTACAACGAGATACACACCGCAGCATAATGGTGTAGCAAAGAGAAAAAATAGAATAATTATGAACTGCTGGGGCCTTTGTTTTGGGATAAAACATTTTTGAGTTGCGGAGAGCTGGAGGACAAGTGGTGGAATGCAATCAAGGTAGACAGGGAGTTGTCACGGTTGCGAAAAGCTAGAAGATAGGTGGCACACCATTGGTAGAGAACAACACAAATGGTAGATATGGGAGATAAGAATAATCAGTATAACTCCCTGTAATAAAGAGGAGGCGGAAAGCAGCAGAGCGGGGAAAAAGGAAGGACTGACAGTGTCACTCGAGGAGAAACAAATAGGCATTTAGTTAGCAGAGGAGGATTTAGTCAGTTCAGCGAGGGTTCGAGGGAAAGTAGAGCCTCAGGAGAGCTATGTGGGAAGTCTTTTTTATAGAACCAAGATTGTAATAGACTCTATAGAGCACATGTATGTTGTTTTGTTCTTTATAATGAGATCAGGTTGTTGCTGTGTGTGATATCGTGAGTTGATTAATGGTTATTTACTTATGATGAATGTATGCTTGAATTAAATTTTAATTCAACGTTCTAAACATGTGTTGATGAATGATAGCTCCTTCGTAGAGTTGAGATATGTATGTGGCTTCCAAGTTTCCATAGTTGTTATCCATGTTTACATTTGTCTTCTACCAGATCTAGCTTCTAATCTTACTACGGTCATGACACGCCTCGAATGAGACACCCTACTCCCTGGAGTAGGGCAAAAATTCCGACGTTGTTCTAGACTACTGCGGAAACCTTGTTGGCCTCAAGCCTGAACCTGGGTCTTAACCAGAGACCTCCCTTTTCGCCAACAAATGGTTCTGTTGTCGGGACCTAAAAACTCATTTAGAAGTTAGATGATGGTATCGTGGATATTCGAGAAGAAATTACGAAGTTGGTGGTATAATCACTTCGATCAGTTCATATCATAACAAGCAGAACTTTGACAACAGAGGAAAATACTGTCAAATATCAGGTCTTGTTTTCTGAATCTCTGAGTGACTTATATGAAATTTTTTGGGGAAATTTTCCTGAAGAATTTTACAACTAGTTGTAGAGACTTCAAAACAAGTCTCTCCCAGGAGGATCACATCAATTTTGTCACAATTAGACGTGCACATATCTAGTAGTACTCCATCGGTTAGATACTGATCTAACCCGAGCAGTAGATTTTCGAGTAAAATCTACCTTGGAGGGGTACATTGTAGAATTTGCAGCTGAGTGTTACCAATATTTTACAAAAGCCGAAGACATATTTAGATCTGGATTGTGGGGAGAACTGTTGAAATAAATCCTGTTGTGGATTAAAGCTCTAATGGTGGATGAGGGCTTGATGTCATTCCAAAACCCTGAGATGGTGACCTAAACCTCCAGTACTGGGGGAGGGAACTGAGGGAAATATGCTACAAGTAAGTAAGAAGGGGGAATAGGGATATGGATGCCAGAACCTACAGTAGGTTGAGAGAGAAAAGAGCACATCAGACAACGTAAATTGTTGAGAAGTGGTGGGAAAGGGTGATGAAAGATTTTGAAAAGTAGGAAAGGAATCGCCAAGACAAGGAAAAGGTGATGCATATGACAGAGGAAAGAGAAGGTCAGTTGGGATCCCAAGGAATTGGAGGGACCATTAAGGAAGTTAGGCAAGTTTATAGGAGCCCAGCGCGAAGAGAAAAGGAAGAAAAGTCCAACGACGAGGACATGCACCCCAAGGAGATGTCCGATGTGGAGCTACATGTTGTGATGGAGAAACTATTCCAAGAAAGGCCGAAACCCATAATTCAAGGTAATCCTATTCCCAAAGGTTCAATTAGAACTAGTCCTAACCTTCTCTTGGTACTCTATCATCCACCTGATAAGTTTTTTTTTAAGTTACAGGATTTTAGAAAGTTGATTAGTACTAAATCCATAGTACAAATATCTAATAGCAGCAGTGCTGGTAATACAATCTCTCAGCCGAGAAGTAGAGGTTTTGTTTTAGTACAACCAACACAAGGAAATATGGCGGGATCATTCACTCGATACCCATAATTCTCTGGGAAAGGTAACGATGATGTAGAGCAACACTGGTATCTCTGCAAAGCAATTTGGAGAGCTCAAGAGACACCAGATACATTCAAGTTAATCGAGTTTCAAAATACACTAAGAGAAAGAGCTTTGTGCTGGTTCATTAAATGGTTAGAAGCATACCATAACCCAACAATAGATGATTTGAAGAAAGAATTCATTCAAGAATTCAAATTACCTCAGATAAACTACTAGGGATTGTCTGAACTGTGGGAAATCACACAGCGGGAAGGAGAAACAGCTTGGGACCTAGTGAGAATATTTAAAGAAGTGACTAGAAATATAATTTACCCAATCAATCCAAATCACCAATGGGATTGGTTCATTAAAGCACTCCTCCCATTGACAAGGACACCATTAATGCAACAGAAGATTGATACCCTTCAGGATGCTCTCGAGCAATCCATGAAAATAGAAGTTGTGGTGGGTTACCCGCAGGAGTTCAGAGGAGGACTAGAAGTTCAGGATCCTTCCATACTATGGCTACAACATAAGATAGCCAATTTAATGGAGAATTTGAAAGACATTCAACCGATACGACCTACAAGGCCCAACAATTGGTGAACACATTGTCTGCTGGAAGGACATGTTCCACAGAATGTCCGAGGTTGTGATGAGAAAATGTTGGAACTTTGGTGACCGGAACATAGGGTGCCCCACCAGTTGGTGGAGCCACGTAGATAAATACCCAAGGACTATACCAACGGCAACCCCACATCCTAGGGTTTCCCAACCAGCAAAATCAAACAACAACCGACTACTGGGAAATATGCAAAGGTATTGGTCATCCTCCATGACTATGTCTAATTTTCAAAAATATCCTAATGTTACAAACAATATATACTGTGATTTTTTTGCTTCTACAATGCATAATACAGGGCAATGTAGAGCCCTCAATGCATTGGTAGAACGATTGGACCAGTCATCTTATAGAGTGAATGAAACTTCGAGGGGGCAAGGAGGAGGAATGAGAGGTGGCAGAATCGGAGGAAGAGGACCAGTAAGATGATATAACTGTGATAAAGAAGGGCATTAGTGAGGGAATGTCTGCTACCCAAGAGACCATGGTGCTCTCGATGTAGAGTTAACACACATGCAACTGAAGACTGCCCATAGCTGATTAAGATATGGGAAGAGAGAGCCAGACAAAGGGGAGATAAACTGGTTAATGCAGAACCGAGAATAGAAGAAGCTCAACCCATGCAAAGTGTAGCTATAGTAACATGGGGAGGGAAGAAAACATGGGAGGATGCGCGGGACATGGACCCGGTAAAGTTGATCAAACCCGCATCTCCGAAGAATGCTTTCAACCCAGATCGACAGAAGCCGTATTTTAAGGAGGCAGTGGAAACATTTTCCTAGATAGAGAGATGTATGGAACTTCCATAACCAACCAGCAAAATAGAGAAGCAAATCCATACAAGTACATTGATCGAGGAATGGTTCCAACTATTCCTGAAAATTTTAAATGGCGCACCAATGCTAGAACAACTAAATCAAAATCTACAATCAGTGGTGCAAGAAATTGCAGAACCTGGAGACTCAGCGAATTCAACGGGAAAGTACATTAGAAGGGTAAAAATAAACAAGAGAAGAACTAGAAAGGAGTTTCGTGTGAACACCCAGGTCATAGGATTTCAAATCATAGATACAATGCTTTATCTTGGATCAAATGTCAACATTCTACCTCGATATACATGGGAAGTAATGGGGAAACCAAAGTTGACATACTCACCAATACAACTCAGAATGGCGAATCAATACTGTATTGTACCCATAGGAAGGCTGGAAGAAGTCGAAGTTGATGTCGCATGAGTAAAAACATATACAGACTTTGAAGTAATAAATATCATGGGGCACAAGGATCCCTATCCTGCTTTGCTGGGGATATATTGAGCCTTCGAGAATTATGCAATGATCAATTTAAAGAAGGAAATAATGATATTTGAAGACAAGGAAGTCAGGGTAATTCAGCCACTAGACCCATATCAAGGACCCTGATACAAAGAGACTATTGACAATAGATAGGATGCCCAACTTCTAGATCAACTCTACCAGATGACGGAAGGAAGGAGAGAATATTATATCAATCCTATAGTAGGAGGGACCATAAGCTAGAGAAGTGTCCAGGGTTTCGACTTGGGATCAGAAGTAGCATGCACTACAAGAA